>JAVGWX010000008.1:36016451-36616451 GCA_036924085.1 Ariolimax columbianus | reverse complement strand
ATGCCATTTAACACAGTAAAATATCGCTCTACTTCATCCAGTTGGCAACTATCCTTCAAATGGTGCACCACTTGGAGCCTGCCTGACCCTAAATCATGACCCAAGGAACACACAACTTCCAAAAAATGTTTTTTTTAAAAATACATACATAATAGCGCAAAAATAAAGTGCAACTCTTGCACCACCTTTCGGTAAAGCAGGAAAACTCAATTTCTTAATAAGCACTCACAGCTGCTACGGTTTAGCGTACGTTCTAGTATTTACTAGAATAGAACTCTCGAGTCCCTGGACCTTTCCAGAAACTGTCAGGATATATATATATGAGGAATTTAGTCAGTTAAAATAGTTATAATTCATTCATGACTATTAACGATTAACATTAATATATTTTTCGTTTTTACTGTATTGTTCGAGTGTTGTAAGAATAAAGAACCAGTAAATTCAATAAAGCATAAGACATGCTTATTCTGATGTTGTTTACAATTTCAATGAAAACTAGACTGATTTATACTTCTTTGTAGAAACTGATGGAAAGCCATTTTATTACTTCAATATTTGCTGGGACAAATTATTCAGGGGACGGCGTGTGCTAGTGGTTAAGTGACACGGCCCACAACTTGAAGGTGCTTGGTCCAATCCCCATCACAGTACCAGTCGTTACCTCGGGGAAGCAAACCCTTAGAAAATGCTGGAGGAAGCAGACCCTTACATAAAATGCATGCCAAAGACGGATGCACTGGGCTGACAAGCACACACCGCCTTGGTCCTGTCAATATTCCTCTATGCTTGTGAGACATAGACAATTACAGCTGACCTGCAGCGGAGGATACAGGCCTTGGAGATGAGATGTTTCCGATGACCTTCCCTAGGATGCCATCACCTTGTTGAGGTGGGGGGGGGGGGGGGGCTTGCGTGTCTCAGTGACCCAGTGAGCTATGTCGGCGGGAACGTATGTTCCTCGCAGGGCCACCCATGCCGAACAGGTCACTGGAGAGGGGCCAGACTAAGAATGGTAGCAGCCGGGTGGTGTTCAAAAGTCCATGAAGCCAGAACACCTAGGAGAGGAAACTCGAGCGGATGGAGCTCCCAACCCAGGAGGGCAGGACAATCAAGGACTATCCTCTAGCGAGCCCAAACAAGGAAAAGTCCAAAGGAAAAGCCATTTCTAGACTTTAATATCTGACCAAAAATGGCCCCAGTCATGGGAAAAATGACCTCAAGTCCACTGTGTATCAACGTGCTAGTAGACTTCGTGGCTGCTGAGAGAGCAGTTATGAACATGGGAGTCTGGTAGGCGAAAGTGCGGAGCCAGGCTCATGGACTCCAAATAGGACATCTCCTGCCTCTTCCCTGACAAGGGGCAACTGTCAGGGTGACCGTATAACAACCCCATCAAACCATATTTAAACATGGTGCAAGTTTGGCCGTCAGGTCGGTTGGGGACAACCAAAGGCTAAAGATGCCAACCTGAAGAAAATGCTTGCTGAAAATGGAAGTGTTGGACCGAAAGGTGCAAATAAAACAGCTCGCTGCTGCAAATCAGGACACTACGTATCTCATCCTAGGATTATCAAGGACCCGGACTATACAGATAGACACCATAAAGTACTTTCACAGACAAAGACTTGTTTCTCACACCATAGACACACAGATATATCTGCCACTCAAACCTTGCAGGTGTTGCAATGGAACGCTGAAGGCATATACAACAAAAAGAAAGCGTTGTCCAGAAGACTATTTGAGGAAGAAATACACGTTGCCTGCATCATGGAAACACACCTTAATCCAAACCACAGATTTTGCATAAGAGGATATGAAACCAACAGACTGGATAGGGATGGGCATAAAAGGGGGGGGGGGGTGTGCTTATCCTCTCCAAAATATCAATCCCATCAAAGATGATCTCGGTGGAAACAAACGGAGAAGCCGAAACAATAGGGGTGGACATAACCTTACCGAATCAGACAGTTAGAATTTATAATACATACTGCCCGCCAACAAAAAATCTGGCCCTAGAAGCCATGAATATTATGGACCAGGCAACCATAGTGGTAGGAGACTTTAACAGCCAGTCTGAGAGGTGGGGTTATGCACAGACAAATGCAAGGGGACATGAACTAGAGGAATGGGAGATTGACAACAACCTCTATCTCATCAACCTCCAAGATGACCCTCCCACGTTCTATTCAAGGCAATGGACCTCAACATCATCCCCTGACCTTGCATTTACCACCGGCAACCTGAGCAAAAAATCCAAAAGAAAAGTACTTGCACCTCTTGCAGAAAGCGACTATAGACCCATCAAACTTACAGTAAACCTGGGAAAGATTCCATCAGACCACAAGCCAAGGAGTTTCAGACCTATTAGTCTATTCAGCTGTGTGGGGAAACTAATGGAACAAATATTTAACACTAGAATAACCTGGGATATGGACTAAAAGAATTTACTTATCCCCCATCAAGCAGGTTTTCGTAGAAACAGATCGACCGAAGATCAGGTGACATATATCTCGCAGGAGATAGAAGATGCATTTAAAGAAAAAAAGAAAACACTGGCAGTCTGGATAGACCTAGAAAAAGCCTTTGATAAAATATGGAAGAGCGGGTTAAAACTGAAACGACTGCAAATGGATCAATGATTATCTAGATAACAGGACAGCAAGAGTGCAACTCCAAGGATACCTCAGCAAAAAGATAAAAATGGAACAAGGAGTTTCACAAGGTGGAATACTCTCACCCATGCTGTTCCTCATATATATATATCAATGATATAATCCCAGAAATCTCTAAAAGAGTACACAGTGCACTATATGCAGATGACCTGGCACTATGGACATCCGAAAAGTCTACACCTGTAGCTAGAAATCAAATGCAGGAGGCTCTAAATAAAATAGAGACATGGACAAAAAAATGGCATATCGCTATAAACGAATCCAAAACCACGTACACAATCTTCTCTCTATCTCCCAAACCCCAAGAAGTAATTCTGAAAGTAAATGGCCAGACTCTCCTCTTTGACATAAGTCCAACTTATCTGGGAATAACAATGGACCAAGGTTGACATGGAAAAATCCAGATTAAAAAAGCCACCAACAAAGCTAAGAACAGAATGGCGATAATGAGGAAGATACTGATGGGGAGCGGAGACGGGCACACTACATAAACTGTAAACAGGTTATGTGAGACCAGTGCTAGAATATGGGACAGCAGCATGGTCCACAGCAGCAAAGAATAACTTTCACAAAATAAATACAACCCAAAACCGAGGTATACGTCTGGAGCTATGAGAACAACACCAATAAATGCAATGGAGAACATCACATGAATCAAAAGTATGGAGACGCGCAGAGACCAAAAAACACTCCAGCAGAGGAAGAAGTTCAAACGAATGCCTGATCACCCAATACATGACAGGATAAATCGTATGGAAAGAGGGAGATTAAAGAAAAACCACTTCATATAAAAAGCAAAAGAACTTGCAAGAGCAGACCAAATCATTAGCTAGGCAGTGGTTAGAGATCTAAAATAAACATCCCAAATTCCACTATGGAAAAAAGCCGCCCCCTGAGATAGTAGAAACCATAGAGGGAATAGGGAAAAAGGGAACTCAGAATCAGATTCAGAAAGGAAATTTATCACAGAAGAATATCTTAGGAGAGTATACCCACCAGAAACATGAACACACGTATACACAGATGGCTCATCTAACAAAGCCACATCCAATGGAGGTGGAGGGGTCTATTATATTACAGACTAAGGAATGGAGAAGAAAAAACTTGAGTATTAACAACGGGAACATATTCCAATAATTTCTGTGCAGAAGCAGAGGCACTGAAGGCCACAGCTGAGCTTGTAATTCAAGATAAAGATATCCACCAAGAAAACATAGTATTCCTGACTGATGCCGTGTCAGTATTAGCAGCGCTAAAACAACACAAAGATGAAGATCTCAAGCAATGTATGTTCTCCCTGACACAGCTCTCAGCAGAAAACTCAAGGTTGGTCATACAGTGGATCCCATCCCACTGCAATATTGAAGGCAATGAAGCTGCAGAAAAACTAGCAAAGAGTGGAGGAGCATCTCCAGAAACAGACCTGAGAAACACATGTAATGAGGCCAAGACCATAATTAAAGCCAACTTCAGGGTAAAATGGGCTGATCAACACCCCGACTTTCAAAAAGAAGACAGCTACTATAACTTAACTAGAGAAGAGCAAGTCATCATCTTCAGACTGAGAACTCGGCATAACAGACTCAAGGGTCATCTTTACAACAAAATGAGGATTGGGACAGGTGACAGGTGCCCATTTGGGGAGCATATCATGACCGTGGAACACATCCTGCAAAGCTGCACGCTCACACAGGAAAAGAAAGAACAATACTGGCCTCGTGAGACAGAAATGAGACAAAAGCTGTATGGAGATGAAACAGCCTTACAAACAATGGTGTTCTTTGTAAGAGAAACCGGAACCTTGATCTGAGGATGAACGAAGAAGAAGAAGAAGTTTCTGAAGACTTCTAAACGTCACGTACAAAGATCGAGCTACAAATGAGGAAATAAGAGAAAGAATTACAACAGCAATACGGCCTTTTGAAGACCTTTTGACACTGTCAAAAGAAGGAAACTCGCTTGGTACGGTCACATATCGATATCAAATGGTCTTGCAAATACGATCCTGCAAGAAAATGTGCAAGGCAGACGATGAAGAGGCCATCCAAAAAGAGGTAGGAGGACAACATAAAAGAATGGACCAATCTCCGACCAGAAGAGGCACAAGGAGCAACCACTGACAGAGAAGGATGTTGTAGTGTTGGGAGGATGTATTCATGTGTGCCCCAACGACCTCAATGGTTACGGGATGACCTAACCTGAGAATCCTTTTTTTTATTGTTCAAGATTACAGATGTATGGAGTAAAGTGCATGGAACAACATTACAATAGTTTTTAACTGTTTTTGCTGGATTATATCATTTCTCCCATAGGTGTTGCTTCAGAATTTGAGATGAAAAGTCAGATTTAAAACTTTTATTGTATTTTCAAATTGTCCCATGACTTCCAAAAGTTTTAGCACCCTCGCAATTAGCCGTTAGTATTGTCATAAGGCTGCTGCTTGTGTATGCTGCTGAAGTCCTATTTGTTGAGACATATTTCTGCAATTATTATTTTAAAAATTAACTCATGAAAATGTATACTAAATTTGGCAAAAGATAACCAACTTTAAAACAATTTTTACAACCATGTTGATAAGAAAAAAAATTTATTTTAAAACTTATCTTAGTTTTAAGCAATAAGTTCTTATCTTTCCATAATGATCTAAGTGAGGTGGGAATTTCTACTCGTGTAGTTCTTGTTCCAAGTTCTGCTTTTGTTTCATCTTCCCCAATTATAAACCCAAAATGTTTGAATTGAGTACTGGTAACAGTCTTAAACTTTTGTCTATTTATAATGATGAAATCAGTGAACCGTTTTTTTAAAAACTATTCGTCCTTAGCTTTGTCTATCCAGTGTTAATTTCCATGTTATATTTCCTAGATGTGGCATCAAGCCTGGCTGTTAGTACTAGCAACTCTTTTTTCATCATCAACAAAGCGTAGGCTTGTGATCCAACATGTTCAACTATGGTTACTGTTCCATGTTGACCATCTAGAGCAGTGGTCTTTTAACCTGAACGCTAGCATCCACTAGTGGGTTATTTTAGCTTTCAGGTTGGCGGGAGCAGAATAATTATTCTGTATTTAAAATATATTATTATTATTATGGCAATGCAGAGGCTACACAACCAGGTGAAACTATGGCAGAATACCAGTAAACCAACAAAAGTGAAAAGTTTGAGAACCTGTGTTTTTCCTGTGACAGCATGCAGCTATGAAACATGGACAGCTACTCAAACTTCAGGGAAGAGAATTCAAGTTTCTAGTGTTGTAATGTTAAATAAAGGTTCTCAGAATACCATGTACCAAAAAACAGAAGAATGCAGATATTCAACAAAAGTTGAGCATAGAGGAGAACTGGTTCATAAATTCCATAAAAGAAAAAAAAATTGAAATATTTTGGCCACATCAAAAGACACAACGGTCTTGAGAGAATGGCAATAGAAGGTATGGTGCCTAAGCAAGAGAGGCAGAGGCCGATAAAGTAGATAATGGTACCAAGATGTCAAGGAATGCTTGAGCATGACTGGAGCAGGCTGGAGATTTGGCAAAAGATGGAGTTTCTTTCAGATGGGCTGGGATTGGAGCGATGTTCTGCAAAGGACATGCTAGATGATGATGTATTAAAAACATCCAAAATGTACAGACTAAGTGGACGAATACTACATTTTCTTCAATTTAGATTTTAGTGGGCGATAATTAATATTTACCCTCAATAGTTGTTATAAAAGTTGGCACAAAGTATAAAAAGGTTGACAAGACCTGATATAGAGCATCTATGATTTATTCCAAAAATAGATTGAGATTGGTGATAATAGACAGCCCTGTCTTACACCAACTTTAATTAACCAAACACTTGTTCTGCCATTGTTGCAAACCCCAATCATGGTATTTTAATATAAATGCCAGATGACATTTGTATGTATTGGTGCAAAATGTCTTAGAGAGCATTTTGTCATAGTTTGTCAAATGCCTTGGTATTTGTGGGTATTTGTTAAACTTCTGGGTTAGTAGTCTGAAGTGAAAGATTTGTTTCTACCAGCATGAAGTGGGGAAGAATATAATCAGATATGTTGGTCAGAGTTTGGCAAAATATACTGGTCAAGACCCTCACCTTGGCTTCCTCATAGCCCTCCCTGGAAATGGTCTGGTTTCATGGCAGCCTGGCTAACAAGGTGAGGGATCAGTGTGATCCCCATAGTAGTGAGCGAGATGCAGATGAAGCCAAGCATAGCACAACCACCTGGAAGACCCTGGTCCACCTTTATCAGCACAGTCGCGATGTGAGGAAAGCTGCTGCAAGCCGTCACTTAATGTCCTTTTCAGGGCGCACAAAAGAGTAGACCTACTCATTGTGACATTCAAAACAACAACAACCAGCGTGAAAATCAGCTTGCTCCTTAGCTATGATATTTTCAGCTAGGTTGCGACGTGTTGGATCTGCACTATGGTCAAAATTCTGCGCCAGCTCCAGGGTCATCGCTTTATCATATATAAACAACCAAGTCGATGCCATAGAAACGGCAGAACATACTGCTCTTTTGATTGTAGAGAGTTCCGATTTCAGCCCTGTACGATTAGATATAAACAATGGCCATTTAGAAATTTTGTTTCAGATTTTTGGAAAAGTTTTCTTTTGCTTTTCACTTGGATTTGAAGATTCACGCATTATTGAGAATGGGGGAAGTTAAGGTACGCAGCTACTGGTTAAGTCTATATGTTCTGGCTATTTTTCATCACTAACACCTACATATTCTTGTATCTCAGAAACTAACATACCCACAATAACACCAACAAGTTCTTCATTAATATATGTCTCTAGACACACATACACAAACAAAAATTAAGATTAACTCTTTCAGGACCGATGACCGATATATCGGACTCTGATTTAAACCCCAGAGGACCATTAACCGATAAATCGGATTTTGTTTTGTAGAGTCGTGATTCGGGTTTTGTGTTAACCAAACTACTTACAAATTACAACCAGAACTAGAACAGCTTCCTTTCGTGACATTTGAGTCGAGTCACGCGTGTTTTGGTACTGAATAAGTGATATATTTGCGTTTTGAAGTAGCTAAACTGTGTTGTTGATTCCAAAAAAATTATGGCAACGCCCACTGCTTCTACTAGACCGTTTTTGGAGATAAATGCATCAAATAAACAGCGTTTTGAGGGACTTTGGATACTATTCTGCAAAATTACCAGACAAATTGAAATCAACAATTCAGTCCAATGAAAAAGGATGGTGAGTTACAATATTTTGACTTATTTGCAATATTTTGACATAAATCAGGTTCAGCAGTTATTTTATCAGTGCCGCAGACACATTCATCGGTATGTCCTAATTTGAACTTCAATAGATGGTATCGTAATCTGTTGTGTCCTGTGCGAGGTCTGAAAATCGCAGCCTGTTGGGCCCTGTTAAAAAGTGTAGTAAGCGTCATTTTGTTGTCGTTCTGGATGCTCTGCTAACCACTTGTTCTGGTATCTGCGCCTGATAAACCTCCTGGCCTCTTCAAAAGTTATACATCTATTAGATTAAGACAGCGTTCTGCCTTCTCTAGCCAGTATGTCAGCCTCATGATTGTCAAGTATATTGCGTAAGGTAGTTCAATAACAGACACTCACATCGAGGAAAAAGTAAAGGTAGTTCTATAAAAGGCACTGACGTTAAGAAAAAAAAAAGTTAAGAGAAATTGTTGAACTTAGGTCTCAGCTTTTTCTTAAATTTCTATTGAGTTACCTTCCTTGCCTTCCCTAACTGTATGTAAGGTATTCATTTACAGTTTGGAAGACTGCAGCATATTGAGACTGAAGTTTGAACCTGGTCCAATTGCAGAAAGAGAGACAAATGTTTTAACTGGTCTGCCTTATCATTGAGTGCTAATTAATAAAACCTGGCAGACATCGAGTGTGTTGACCAGCCTATCCTGAAATACCTGATGCAAAGTCACCTACTTCAAATGCAAAATTGTTTTAAGACAGGCTGACATTCTTAGTTACAAAAATGTCTGGATATGTAAAATTAAAACATTGCACAAAATTTCCAGAGAAAAATTGTTATCTTATTTGATCTATTCTTGTTCTTTAAGTACTTGAAAGTAGTATAATAATGAAAAGCCTATTTAAAATTACAGAATATTATCCCCCTAACCATCTGAAGACATTTAAACTACAGAGGATGACTGTGTGCGTTACAGTTTTAATTTTTATGTACCATCTCTTTTGTAAAGACATATTACTTTGTGATTATAAAAGACTATAAGACAATAATGACTTTCACATTCAAACTAACTTACCAACAAGGATTAATAAATGTGCCAAGGTTTTTTACATGTTCAACTTACGTGAAAATGTTGCTGAATATTAGCAGGTCCCAAGGTGACCAGACCAAATATTTTCAGATGGTAGCCACAAGAAAAGAATAATGCAAGAAGTACAAAAGCAAAAAAAACTGTTATCACAAATATCTGGTACTGTGCAGGCAAGTCTTTCAGCAATCCAATGAAAAATGCCTTTATTCCACTGCCAATGATTCCAAGAGGAGTGACAACAACTTTAACAATGACAACAGCCACCACCTGAAATGTTTTTTAAAAAGCAGATTAAAAGATGTAAAATTGAAAGCGTGGCTATAATTTTTTGCTAACTTGCATTTAGATATGTGCATTGATATATTTTGTACATAGATATTTAGCAGATGCTAAAAGCGTTTCTGCAACAAAAACCATTCTGACTGGTTACTCATATTTTATTCTACAAATTTCAGACCTTAGAAGCTACCAATTATTTTTTAGTTTTCTCCTACTTGTCTCTTTTTTACTACATAAAACACACGAGGACTGAAGATTGTCTCCTTACATAAAACCTGTATCAGAGTGCTTACTCTTGCAGTGCTGGTTTGAGTAGCAATTACTTATATATAATTAGGTTGCAAACCTATACACAACTCTCTTAAGCCCCTTTTTACACCATTTGTAGAAGGCTACAGTGATAATATTTTTTTCTTACTGGGTTCTTCCTTTATTGTCATCTTATAACAAGAACATTTTTTTCACATTCCAATTGTTTAATTACAAGTAGGTGGGGAGGTAGTGGTGGAAGGCCTGACACACATCTGCAACAAAATATAGGCGACAGGCAACTGGCCGGACTTATGGACAAAATCTATGGTTATACCGTTACTTAAGTCTGGAAACCTAAAGCTGTGCCAAAACTACAGAACAATAAGCCTCATCAGCAACCCTAGCAAGGTCACACTCAGATTAATCCTCGACTGATTGAAACCCCAAGTAGAGAACATCATTGAGGAACAGGCAGGGTTCAGACAAGGAAGAAGCACTACAGAACAGATATTTAATTTAAGACTGTTAAGCGAGAAATATCTAGAACAACAGTAAAAACTGTATCATGTGTTTGTTGATTTCAAGAAGGCGTTTGATAGGGTATGGCATAAAGCGCTATGGGCAACCATGAGGATGTATAAAATCAACTGAAATATTATAAAAGCCCTTGAATACCTGTATGACAAGGTGTCCAGCGCAGTCCTTGTGAATGGGAGGCACGGGGACTGGTTTCGCACATCAGTCGGTGTAAGACAGGGCTATATACTCTCCCTAACACTTTTCAACATATTCCTTGAGGGAATTATGAGTGAGGCACTTGGAGATTACGTTGGTACTGTCAAGATAGAGGGCAGAATGATTACCAACCTTCATTTTGCAGATGACATCGACAGGTTAGCAGGCACAAAAGCAGAACTCCAGGAATTGGTCAGAAAGCTTGATGAAACAGCTCTTGACTATGGGTATGGAGATTAATGTTCAAAAGATAAAATTAATGACCAACATCGCTGAGTGCTTTAACAGCAAGATTAAAGCTAATGGCCAGGAACTCGAAAGAATCAACCGTTTTAAATATCTGGATTCGATTGTCAGTGATGAAGGATCAAAATGTGAGGTGCTGGCCAGAATATCACAGACAATAGCGGTGCTTTCACGACTTAACAATATCTGGCAAGATAAGCAGTTAGCACTATGCATGAAAATCAGATTAATACGTACATTAATCCTGTCAATATTCCTCTATGCTTGTGAGACATAGACAATTATAGCTGACCTGCAGAGGAGGTTACAGGCCTTGGAGATGAGATGTTTCCGAAGACTTCTAAACATCATGTACAAAGATCAAGCTACAAATGAGGAAATAAGAGAAAGAATTACAACAGCAACAGGGCGTTTTGAAGACCTCTTGGCAACTGTCAAAAGAAGGAAACTCGCTTGGTACGGTCACATATTGAGATCAAATGGTCTTTCAAATACGATCTTGCGCGGAAAGGTGCAAGGCAGACGATGAAGAGGTCATCCCGAAAAGAGGCAGGAGGACAACATAAAAGAATGTACCAATCTCCGACCAGAAGAGGCACAGGGAGTGACTGCTGACAGTGATGGATGGCGTGGGGTTGTGAGGATGTCTTGATGTGTGCCCCAACGACCTCACTGGTTACAGGATGACCTGACCTGAACTGTTTAAAAAAGGTTTTAGTCCAAAGCAGTAATCTAATTAGCAATTGTGTATGTATTTATAAATATTTATGTAGTACAATAAGCAATTAAGGGAGCCGCATAGCGCAGTGGTAGGTGAGCTGGCTTCGCATCTGTGTGGTCCTGGGTTGATTCCCTTGCTGAGGCGGAGATGTTTTTTTCAGACCGCATCGGCATCCTTAAATGGGTACTGTTCAGTCCGGGAAGTAAAAGCGGCGAGGGAGATGAGAAAGCCAAGCCTTTGAAATGTGAGATCGCTAACACCTCACACTCCTATGGCAGTAATGCTATGGGGTTACTTTACTTTAACTTACAATAAGCAAGGCAAGTACAGAAAAAAATAACTAATCTGAATATTTCCAAAAAAGAAACAATTGCTATAACAGACTAAGGTAGAAGAGATATTTACAAAATCAATAAAAGTTAAATACTTGGGAATCATGACAGAAACTATGAATAGAATTGCACTGGCTAAAGCAGACTTCCATAAAATAGCATTTCCATATAATTTTCTGACAATGCAAATAGTATTTTAAAGAAATGAATAATAGATAATGTGTGTTATGCAGTTGATAAACAAACAAAAAAACACCCTTATAGCAAGATAAATGTGGTTCCGGAGGAGAGTGCCACAGACAGTGTATTTGCAGATATATTACGACATCCTCGTTTGAAGCTTCCTGATAATAAAATAGGCAGATACCCAGAACATTTCACTGAATAAATATGAGGGCGTCAGAAAATAAGTCACAAATGGCCATTTAAAAAAAAAAAACAACCAAATGAGACATGAACTTGAAAACCATTTATTATTTCACTTATATTGTCCTTTATTTCTCAATACAATTTTCAAAAACATTGATACACTTATCCTATTGCGTTATAAGTGCATGGACAAGCCCATTTTTATTCATTTTGTGTTCGTCAATCAGTTGTCTTGGTGCCCACTGTGAGCACACTGACTGGAAATTCATTCAATTTTGTATTATGCTGTAGGTAAACACTCTATTGTCTTATTGCAGTTGCTACACTGTCTATCATTACTTGCTTGTCAGCTCGAATAATTTCCCAAATCGCTGTTTCTGTTTCATTCTGAACAAGATGACTGGTCGGGCTTCATCAGTAATTTTTGAGTGCACATTAAAATTTATAGATCAAATTACACACTGCTTTACATGACAAACACTTCTCACCTTAAACAGGAAGCATTTCCTTATTAATATTCTTTGCAGAAAGTCATCTGCAAGCATGGATTCCATTTTGTATCTGAGTGTCTCAGAACACCAAAATAAGTCTTAATGGCAAATATCTGCGGCTAAACGACAACCCAAACTACTTGGCATCACATTTGATCGGCGCATGACATGGAAAAGTCAGATTGAGAAAACCGAATGAGAGCCAGACAAAGAATGGCAATCATGAGAAAACTTGCTGGCACAAGCTGGGGAGCAGATGAAAGTATACTAAAGAAACTGTACACTGGAAGAGTGAGACCAGTTCTCGAGTATGGCATTGCGGCATGGACAACAGCAGCAAAGGAAAACTTTGATAAAATTAGCAAACTTCAAAACCAAGCCATGAGAGTTATAACAGGAGGCATGAAGTCAACGCCAATTGTAGAACTTGAAAAGATTACAAATCTGCAATCCCTGACCGACAGAAGAGACTGCAGAGCCCAGCAGCAAGCAGAGAAACTCAGAAGACTGACAGACCATCCAATGCAACAGAGACTAAAGCGGAGAAACTTTGCAGAAATAGCAAAAGCAAAGATGAACGAAGACCCTATTCACACCATGACAACACCAAAGCCCATCCCTACTGTACGCAAACTCACCTGGAAGCAACATATCATTCCAGAGGTGGTAGAAAATATACCAGGTACTGGAAACAAGAACAGCCGACTGAAAAAGAAAGAAGAGACATAACCCTGAGGTACATAGCGAAAAACTAACCAAACATGGACTGGACCCATGCATACATCGACGGTTCTGTAACAAACACAACACAGAATGGAGGGGGAGGGGTATTTCTGAGCCTAACAAATGGCAAAAAAATAACACTGTCAGAGGCAACTGGAAAATACTAAAGCAATTTCAGAGCGGAGGCAGAGGCACTGAAGATTGCAGTAGAAGCAATTCTGACAGGCGAAAGCAATTAAAGCCAGATAGTCCTGTTTACAGATGTCCTGTCCGTGGTTACAGCACTAAAAAGCCAGAAAAATACAGAACTTAATGATTTAAGAGCAGTACTCTGTCAACTATGCAAGCAGTTCGCACCAAAAAGAGTAGTGGTACAGTGGGTTCCATCCTACTGTAACATTCAAGGCAACAAGGAGGCAGACAGACTGGCAAAAGAAGGTGCAAGATTACCACAACCAGATTCTAGTGTGACCTACGAAGAGTCCAAAAGGTTTATTAGGGCCAGATACATGACCAAATGGGAAACAGAGCATACTGGCTACACAAAAAATGATGCCTATTACCAGTTGAGCAGAAGACAGCAGGTCGTGGTCTTCAGACTCCGCACAGGCCACAACAGACTGAGGTACCATCTATTTTCAATAAACTGAAGATAGGTGGCACTGACGAATGCACCTGTTGTACAGAGAAAATGACCGCTGAACATCTGCTGCAAAATTGCCTGACATACGAGGACCAGAAAAAGCACATGTGGCCATCACCAGTGCTAACACTAGACAAGCTATATGGCAGTGTCAACAGCCTCAGGATGACAGCTGCTTTCTTCGAGCAAATACATGTTGACATCTGACAGCGTACGAAGAAGAAGAAGAAGTATCTGAATGTCTGCTGACAGTCAGTAAACACAAAGCTGGATGTTGAAACCACCCAATGACACCTTGAGAAACAATCAACTACCTTTTTCAGCTATTCTACATCAGTCTGTGACCTACTTACTGACTTACCCTTGCACTCAGAAGAGAGTGACTTTAAAATAATGTAACAATGGAAAATATCAAAGGCAAGAGAGGACAAAAATAAAAGAGTTTGCTTAACTGCAAAGGTAAAGACCAGTAAATATCAGAATTATATGGCACCTAGAGAGTAAAGACTGGATTATACCCAAATAAGCTGTCTTTAGACAACAATACGTCAATGTAAAAATCCAACTTACATATATCAAACAAGATACTGAAGATACTTTCCAGGAAAAAAAACACGGACTGGCAGTCTGGGTAGATTAAGAGAAAGCATTTAAAGTGTGGAAAGTAAGGATAAAGAAAAAAACTACTGGAATATGGAGTCTATGGGACAAGAAACAAATGGATAAGCAATTTCCTTCAAAACATAAGCAATAAAATAAAATTGGAACAGTGTCTATCTCCTACATTTTTCTTGATCTTCATCAACAACATAGAGGGTCCACTGCTCACTATTTGCTTTATTGATCAAAAAATTTCTTCATCTGAACATCAATACCCTTACTGTCCAAACCAGAACATCAAGCTAGGAGAGGAAACCATTGAGGATGTCAACTCCTATATCTACCTAGGCCAAGAGACATTTCTCAACCGCAAAATCAACAACAAAATCTCTAGCCGACGAAAAGCAGCTTAGTATTTCTTTTCCATTAAGCGAATACTCCAATAGATGAAAGACACCACTGTCAAGAGCACACACTTTCAATTCCATGGTCATTCCAGCAACGATTTATGGATGCAAAGTGTGAAACTTGCGCAAAACAGATGCTAAGAAGCTCAGTCACTCAGAGATCAATGGAATGGTGCATACTAAATATTTCAATAAGGGATAAGATCCAAAACGAAAAAATTTGACATCTACGAGGTCGCCCACTTATGTCATTGCGAGATGGATTGACCAAAGACCTAGACCAGCATTTGCACAGCATTGCAAAAAATCGGGGCACATACAGAATATTGTTGGCTTTCTCGCATACAGCACATATGCCGGACTGACGTTGAGGATTATGTGAATATGAACATCAATGAGAAAAAAAACTACATACACAATTTTTACACTTTCAAAATCACAATAAAAACTAACTGGATATAAACTACCAAAATGAAATAACCCAACATCTTTAGGCACAATATTAGATGGCACACTTACATGGACAAATCAAATTGAAAAGTGTCAGCAAAACGTTAAACAATGAATGATTCTAATGTAAAATTAATGACAACTATATATGGAAATTCTCCCAACAGGGAAAGTTTGACCATTTTTAGAATATGTAATGTCAGCCTGAGCAACAACTTCAAAACCAATTTTGAACAGCTGAAGTTAAAAAACAGCAGTAAGAAGAATTATTACAGGAGCTATGAAATAGACATCAAGAAAAGAATTTGGAAAATAACAAAGCTACAACCCATGACTAACAGAAAAGATTACAATACTATAGCAGCAGAAAAGTTCTAACAGCTTCGAAAATCATTCAATGAATAAAAGACTAGCAGGATATGGCTGAAGCAAGACCCCCAGATAAGTGGCGTTGCTTAAAAAGCAAAATCATTAGTCTCCTCCATGCTAAGCGTGGTACAGATAAAGTGGAGCCCCCCCTTATGACAAGCAGCACATTTCCATCATGGAAAACAACATGATTCCTAGAGCTGATAGACAACATAGAGGCTGAGACACTAAGAATAACTGCAATAACCATCGTCGAAATCAACGACCATACCCGAGACAAAATAGTTTTCCTTATAGATTCTCTATCCCTAACATAATGACCATCAAAAAGGTGTTCAGATATACATATGAACACAACAATGTATTAATCAAATTGTGCAAGTCGCTCGGCCGCAGGATCACCAAATCCCCCTTCGTCCACAACCCTTGTGGAATCAAGTAGTTAAACAAGCGTGGAGAGAAAAGGAGGTGGCTCAAAAGAGTGGCGGAAAGCCAGAAAAAGAACATGTACTAATGTCATCAAAGTAAATAAGAAGAATAAGGTACCCACCAATTATTTTAAAGCGTTAGCCAGGGAGTTTAAAAGCGAGAGGTGGGAGGAGTTTATTACAGGTGTGGATGATGATAATACCCTTCAAAAGCTCTGGCACATGCATCGGCGGATGAATGGAAAGACCACAAGCCAGCTAATCCCCACCATTCCAGACACCACAGTAGTTCCCCTGAAGACAGATGAAGAGAAGGACCTAGGTTTTCACAGTCAATATGTTGCCCAGATGGACAAAGGCGGCAGAGATGCCCGTCAGGAACTTCAAAAAAGTATTTGAAACACAGCCAGCAGGAAAGAGGCTTATGTAGACCTCATCACTGAAGCTGAGGTAGCAAATAGCCAACGTACCAGCAAGAACACCACCCAGGACCTGATGGAGTACAGTATTGCCACATATGTTCAGATGAAGAAATTTTTTGATCAATAAAGCATATAGCCAGCAGTGGACCCTCTGTGGTTTGTTATCCACTATGTTGTTGATGAAGATCAAGAAAAATGTAGGAGATAGACACTGCTCATGGGTACTCCTTGTTCCAATTTTATTTTATGGCTTATATTTTGAAGGAAATTGCTTATCCATTTGTTTCTTGTCCCACAGATTCCATATTCTAGTAGTTTTTTCTTTATCCTTACTTTCCACACTTTAAATGCTTTCTCTATAGCTACCCAGACTGCAAGTGCGTGTTTTTTCCCCACGCCATTTAATATGAAGTTGCCGTCTTTCTTATTTGTTCTTCAAGTGGAAAGCACATTCCTGTGTTTTTCTGGGATTGATTCTGAGGTGGTTTTCCTCATAGTATTCAGCCATTCTGTCTAGAGCTTTTGTAAGTAAGAACTCCACTTCTTCAAAACACTTTCCCTGTGCAGCTATTACAGTGTTATCTTCATATATGTAGCAGACGGAACAGGGTTTTGCTATCCCGGCACAATGAAGCCGCACCCTGACTATCCCCCTTTGCAGTCTTAAAATCTATCACATCAACTAACACTTCAATAAACTAAGGACACTATTTAAAAACAAATTCTTTATTTCTACTTTACAACTTTTCCACTCTTCTATCATGCACAACTTCCTACAAGCTCCTATCTAATGGTTACCTAACTTAAATCACTCACTACCACTAAACCTAAAACTATTGTCCACAGTCTACTTTCTGTACTTGGCCTGCTGTAACGTAATCCAAATTATGGCGTATTGACGCCGATGGTTAATTCGTGGTTTAAACCCAACCCAGGTAAACGTCCTTGGCTCAGTTCCTTAGCGATGACTGTCGATATGCATGGTGGATGTCGAAAGACTAGGCTACTGCTGTGAATCAACGATGACTACAAACTTGGCAAGGCGGCCGCACGTTTAACTGTAGCATGTTTTGACCACGTGTGTTAAACAAAGGCAGGCTGACCCACGTGGTAACCTGGCGCAGGTTGAAACACGTGTCAAATGGTAAAGTTTTCTCTCAGTCGATCTAGATAGCCTGTTCCTTCCTATAGCGGGTAGCTATGACTGATCTAGGCTGCTTCTGTGAGATCTCTGTGATGACTATAAACTTGAAAGGTCGCCCATGTGTCTGATGCTGGTTAAACTTTAACCTGATGAAATTCTATCTAATTACTCACAAATGAATACTTTACTTCTGTATACAGGAACTCTGTCAATGCGACATTCACTCTTCTCTGACTGAATCGACTCTCAAAGCCGTCTCTCTCTAAATGTCCCTTCTCCAAATGCCTCTTTGGGAATGCATCATTCACTCTCAAAATCTCTCTTGAAATGTTTTGTCTCTCTGAATCTCTCTGAAAATGTCTCTCTCCAAATCATCTCTGAAAATGTCTAGCTCCCGGTTTGTCCCTGTATTTATTTCTTCTAGTTGTGCAAAGTATTGTCTTTATTTTTCAAAGTCACATAGAAATGTCTATTCTGTAGAAAGCATTTGATTACTTGAGTTAGGCACCAGTCCTTAGTGACTTGATATATTTTTGTCAGCAGTAGTTGATGGGTTACTGTGTCATATGCTGCCATGAGGTTAACAAAAGCAATCCCCGTCACCTGCTTCGCTCATATCTGTTCTCAATGTGTTGCGTGAGGTTAAGGATCTATCCACAGCATGATTTTCTGGGCCTATAACCTGCCTGTCTGGGATAAGTTTATCATCAATAGTGCCTGGGATTCGACCTAATATCATTTTTTTTTAAATTTGTATATACACCGATGGATTGATGCTGTGCAGTGGGACATCAAGGCTGGGGCTTCTCAGATAGAGTGAGAGGACAGGTCGCTGCTAAGCAGAGTGGGGCATACATGTCAATAACCTCCAGTTTGAGAATAGAGATGGAAACAGTGACCTCAGCGTTAAGATAACTATCTGATACCCTTTTAACAAAGGCTATCATCGTGACTGCTGAACAAGTCGTACTTCAGAAGGTACAGAAGGGATGGCTGAGGTACAAGTGGATAGCAGCTGTTGAGGCCTCACACCTCAAGGGATTGATATGGATCTACTGTCCTGGTCATGCTGAGATTCAGGGCAATGAAAGAGCTGACGTTTGGCATCACAAGGTCCCTTTATGGACACATTAGTAATGGATTGGAGTGACATTTTGAAATCATCAACCTCCGTCTGTTGGATGAGGACACTAAAATAGATGAATCAGCAATCCACAGGCTGCAAAGTTTCAACATAAAATGAGGTTCGAGCGGAGTGTGGCGCATGAGAGGATGGAGCAGGAGAGTGTACAACCAGCGAGCTACAGGGAACCATCAGCATCTATACCTTATGCCATTTGATGAGAGAGACTGAGCACCTAAGGGTATAGCTGGAGTGTAGTGACGTAGATTCTTAGAAACGGATACAGAAATGACCATCAGAAACCATTAAAAAAATGAATACCAGCTACAATTTCAAATGAGCAAAAATTCAGTGGTTTATTGCACACTGTATAATGTATAATACGTGGTAATGAGGAGGCAGATAAACTAGCCATGGGGTGGGGTGGGGTGGGGGGGGGGGAGACCCAAACTGAAGACAGATCTACATATGAAGAAATAAAGACAATAATAAAAATTGACTTCTTCTTCTTCTTCGTACGCAGTCAGACAGTAACCATTATTTTTTCGAAAAAAGCGGCGGTCATCCTGAGGCTGTCGCCACTGCCATAGAGCTTGTCTTGCAGTTCCACTGGTGATGGCCACATCTGCTCTCTCTGATCCTCGTATGTCGGGCAGTTCTGCAGCAGATGTTCAGCGGTCATTTTACCAGTACCGCACGGGCATTCGTCGGTACACCCTATCTTCAATTTGTTGAATAGGTGGTACCTCAGTCTATTGTGGCCAGTGCGAAGTCTGAAGACAACGACCTGCTCTCTTCGGTTCAACTGGTAATAGGCATCGTTTTTGGTGTAACCAGTATGTTCGGTTTCCCATTTGGTCATGTATCTGGCTTTGATAAGCCGTTTTGACTCTTCGTACGTCATACTAGTATCTGTTTGTGGTAGTCTTGCACCTTCTTTTGCCAGTCTGTCTGCCTCCTCGTTGCCTTGGATGTTGCAGTGTGATGGGACCCACTGTACCCCTACCCTTTTTGGTGCGGACTGCTGGCACAGTTTGCAGAGAGCTGCTCTTAAGTCATTAAGCTCAGTATTTTTCTGGCTTTTTAGCGCTGTGACTACGGCGAGAGCATCTGTAAACAGGACTATATGGCTTTCATTTTCACTGTGTGTCACCATTTCTTCCACTGCCGCCCTCAGTGCCTCTGCCTCCGCTCTGAAATTGCTTGTGTACTTACCAGTAGCAAATGACAGTGTTATTTTTCTGCCATTTGGTAGGTTCAGGAATGCTCCTGCCCCTCCGTTCTGTGTAGTTTTTGTTACAGAACCGTTGGTGTATGCATGGGTCCAGTCCATGCTTGGGTAGCTTTTCGTTATGAAGCTTAGGGTAGTATCTCTCCTTTCTTTTTCAGTCTGGCAGTTTTTGTTTGCAATACCTGGTATATTTTCTACCACCTCTGGAAATATATCCTGCCTCCAGGTAGGTTTTCGTACAGTAGTGATGGGTTTTGGTGTTGTTAGTGCGTTTATGGGATCTTCGTGCATCTTTGCTTTAGCTATTTCTGCAAAGTTTCTCCGCTTTAGTTTCCCATTTCCCAAATTGTTTAGTCTCTGGTGCATTGGATGGTCGGTCAGTCTTCGGAGTTTCTCTGACTGCAGCTGGGCTCTGCAGTCTCTTCTATCGGTCATGGATTGCAGTTTTGTAATCTTTTCAAGTTCTACAATTGCCGTTGACTTCATGCCACCTGTTATAATTCTCATGGCTTGGTTTTGAAGTTTGCTAACTTTATCGAAGTTCACTAACCAAGCAACATCTGGACCCATGAATGTACAGCATAAAAAGAACAGAGAATGGAGGTCGAGGGATCTTTCTAACAACAGTATACAAAGACAGCTATTAGTGGTGAATGAACAATTTTTCAAAAAACTTTAGAGCTGAGGCAGAGGTTCTTTAAAACTGCAGCACAAATTCCAATGACAGATGGAAACACAGAGACAAGTTGTACTCTTCACAGACACACTGTCGGTGATTGCATCACTGGTGAGCCCCCTAAAAAAAATACAGACCTAAAGGAACTAACAGTGATACTCTATAGAATGTATCAGCAGTTCAAGATAGTTGTAAAACAGTGGACTCCATCTAATTGCAATATTTTTGGCAATAAAGAGGCTGACAGACTGTCAAGAGAAGGTGGAAACTAAGAATAGAACATACATGATGAATGTCTGTGACATTGACAAAATGACTGCTGAGCATCTGTTACAAAGGTGTTCAACATAAAAGGAATTGAGAAAGCATGTGTGACCATCACCGATATCATTACTGGAAAGCTCTGTGTAGATAGATAACAAAAATAGCGTCATGCTAACAACGTCTTTCTTTAGAAAGTGTACGAAGAAGAACCCTTTTCAATGTCCGAAAAGACACAAAAACTTGCACCCTTCATACTAGATCTCGCACAGATAAAGACAACACTCTGAATGACAAGTAGCACATTTTCATCACGGAAGAGGACAATAATTCTGAAACTGTTTGACAACATTTCAGAAGGGATAAAAAAAGCAGAGACACAGAGAAACTATAGAGCTTTGGCACAAGAAATAAATACCCAACAAGAGAATATGTCCATATATAATAGACAAACCAATCAGCAATGAGAGCTCTGAAAAATGGAGGTAGAGGCATTCACATAGAATTAAAGGATGGAGAGAAAATTCAAATCTCATTGGCCACCAGAAACATTTTCAAATAATTGCACAGCTGAGACACTGAGAAAAAGCTACAACAGAAATTGTGGAAACTAAAGGCCATGACAGAGACAAGATAGATTTCCTCACAGATTGCCCAAAGCATAATGGCCATCAGAAACCATACAAAAAATGAACTGGACATTAAGCACTCATGGAAATCAGAATCTCAACAGCGTGAAAATACAGTGAGAAATGGCACTGAGTACTCTCAGTCTGATATCACAGACATGTGCCCTCATGAAACAAATGGTAGAACATGTTCTAGAAGTATCAACTCCATGAGAGCAGTAGGAGCACAGTGATAACATGGCTCTCCCTCTCTCTCCAACCCAGTTGAATGATAAGCAAGAAGTCTGAAACAAACCACCAGGTTTAGGAGACAAATGGATGTGATTGTTTGAGAGTGAAAGGATAAGAAAATGTTAAAATGTGAGCTCAATGCTTGTTCCTCTTACATGTCGGTTACCGTGACATGGCTCACAATCCGAAGGTGCTGGGTTTGCTCCCCAATCACAGCACTGGCTGTTACCTGGGAAAGCAAACCCTTAGAAAATGCAGGAAAAAGCAGACCCTTACATTAAATGCATGCCTAAGTCGGATGCACTGGGCCAACAGGCACAAAATAAAAACACCTTGGGAAAAAACAGAAATAAGGCGAATGCAAAAAAAATTAAAAACAAAATAATTTTAAAATCTTAGACATATTCTTGATCTTGATGACCCGTTCCTCATCGTAAGCTGCAGGTCCCAACTTCATCTCCAGCGGACCCTATCTTGGGCCACAGAAGTCCAGTGAGTGGTAAGGGCTCCTCTAGAGGCATCTTGGATGTTGCAGCACACAGCAAGGGAGTCTGACCAACGCATTGGAGATATTCCCCGCATTCTCTTCTTACCTCTTACACATGATTGTGCCAAATCTAACAGATCTTTATTCCTTGTGATGCAACTTAATGCAATGACAATTAAGACCTTCCTTAAAGTTGAATGTCTTCCAGTAATCTTTCATAGAGATCTCAAATTGTTTTGTTTCACCATCTTATTTAAAACTTCTGTTTTTCCTTTCACCATATTTGGTGGAACATGTGATTTAGTTTACTGTACTAACTTTTAGGGATCCTGAATCAAATCACAAGCAGTGCGGTTTCAGTAGCAATGGTTCTTCCATGATGAGATTGCCAATACTATGCTTAACCTCCTTAGTTGCCTCTTATGACATGCTTGGTTAGGGGTATGAACCGTATTCTGTTTGCCCTGGGAACGACATTTCTTCTTCTCTTCTTCATCGTACGCTGTTTACAGCGATATTTACGTTGCACTGTTTTATTTTGTTAAGCCTGTGGCTCAGTGCATCCGATTTCAACAGGCGTTTCTGTAGGGTTGCCCTCCTTAGCCTTTGGCTGTCCCTAGCCTAACTGCAAGGCAGCAGTTGTTTTTGGTCAGAGTTGTCTCTCTTAGGAAGTTGTCTTGCAGGACTATCGAGTCTTCCCTACTCGTGTCTATAGGGTTTGGCAATGATATGATGGACTATGTACTAGTTTGTACTATCCCGGAAGAGAGGCAGCCCAGTGTGACTGTGTCCCAGGATCGTCACGTCCTGCCAGAAACGTAGCATATGCATGTGAGTGAGGTATCTCTTTTGCTCCCTTTATTTTCTCGGCTCATCTGCAGTGATGGTACGCCTAGCATTCCCCGCCACCCGGGAGGTTCTCACAATAGGGCAGGAGGTGCAATGTCCGCTGGACTGCATCTCTTCTGCGTCCATTGGGATGACTGATAGCAGACAGAGGCAAAGAGCGAGACAGGAGTGCATTTTGCCAGGTGCATTTCTGCGGCTCGATCGGGCCGGGCTGAGACGCAAGCCCCAGCAATGTCGTAGCTTCCCATCACAGCGGTGCTGGGATTTAGGGCGGGATTCTGGCTTAGAGGCGTTCGGCCGTGATCCCTCAGATGGTAGTTTATCAGCCAAGCACATGGACCAAATGTCAGCGACCTGTGATTCCTCTCGAAATGGTGCATTTGACCAGGGGACAAGCCTGGTCTTGCACGGAGATGTTGTTCGCCTGGGGAGCGGACATATCTCATGGTCAAGGGTTGAGTCTCAGCAGTTCGCAGTGAGGTAGCTGATCTACTGCTTAGGGCACCCAGACCGAGAACTAAGTCTTCTACAAATGGTTTCATACCTCATCGCCGTATGGGGTGAATATCGAGCAACTTCCCGCCCGCTTTGATCAGCGGACGGCAGAGACCTCATTCTGCGGCTCGACCGAGCGGGGCTGGAGCGGGGGCCCCAGGTCCCCACCATGTCGGAGCCTCCCTTTGCATTCATGCTGAGCTGCTTTTGGGCGGGATTTTGGCTTAGAGGCGTTCGGCCGTAATCCCTCACCTTGTAGTCTCGCGCCGTTGGCTTATCAGCCTAGTACGTGAACCAAATGTCTGCGGCTCCTCTCGAGTTAAGCAGGATTACCGTAGCAACGCCCTGTCATTAGTAGGGTAGAACTGACCTGTCTTCCGAGGGTCTATTTCCAGCACCCGTTCAATATTAGCCAGGACGTATCAATAGAGGGATTTTAGTTTGTCAATGGCCAAGTTTCTGGAACCTGCGATTTCTGCAGGGTTAAGACCAGATTACCGTAGCAGGCGCTCTTTCATTAGGGGGTTAAGAGACTGACCTGTCTTACGTGGGTCTAATACCAGCACATGTTCACTATTAGACCCCACGAAGGTGCTCTCAATTTGACAGTCATTCTACAGTATTGGCGTGTTACGCCAATTTAAGCCGCAGTCTCCACTCCTGATTGTGCTCTTCCTTCAATTCCTTTATCAAACACTGAATGCAGACCAACCGAGCCACAGAGGGCATAACCACAGATTTCTGAGGGTCTAAATCCAGCACCAGTTCCATATTAGACCAAAGGAAAGTGGTCTCGGCATGTCAGTCATTTCAGTGTTGGCCGTGTTGAGTCAAATTAAGCCGCAGGCTCCACTCCTGGTGGTGCCCTTCCGTCAATTCCTTTAAGTTTCAGCTTTGCAACCATACTTCCCCCGGAACCCAAACACTTTGGTTTCCCGGAAGCTGCCCGCAGAGTCATCGAGGCAACTTCTGCGGATCGCTAGTCGGCATCGTTTATGGTCAGAACTACGACGGTATCTGATCGTCTTCGCGCCTCTGACTTTCATTCTTGATTAATGAAAACATTCTTGACAAATGCTTTCGCAGTAGCTCGTCTTGCGGCGATCCAAGAATTTCACCTCTAACGCCACAATACGAATGCCCCTGTTTGTCCCTGTTAATCATTACCTCCAGTTCCGAAAACCAACAAAATAGAACCGAGGTCCTATTCCATTATTCCATGCACCATTATTCAGACAGCCGATGCCTGCTTTGAACACTCTAATTTTTTCAAAGTAAACGCGCCGGCCACCCAGGACGCTCAGCGAAAAGCACCCGTGGGAGAGAGCCGGCAGACGGTAGGGCAGGAGACAACGGGCAGTGAACCGGCGCGAGCCGGACCGCCCACTTGCGCCTGAGATCCAACTACGAGCTTTTTAACTGCAACAACTTTAATATACGCTATTGGAGCTGGAATTACTGCGGCTGCTGGCACCAGACTTGCCCTCCAATAGATCCTCGTTAAAGGGTTTAAAGTGTACTCATTCCAATTACGGGACCTTGAAAGAGTCCCGTATTGTTATTTTTCGTCACTACCTCCCTGTGCCGGGAGTGGGTAAGTTGCGCGCCTGCTGCCTTCCTTGGATGTGGTAGCCGTTTCTCATGCTCCCTCTCCGGAATCGAACCCTGATTCCCCGTTACCCGTTACAAACATGGTAGGCATGTCACGTACCATCGACATTTGATAGGGCAGACATTTGAAAGATGCATCGCCGGCACATGAGGCCATGCGATCAGCACAAAGTTATCCAGAGTCACCAGTGGGGACGCCGCAACCCTGCGAGAGAAACGACGATTGGTTTTGAACTAATAAAAGCGCTCTTTCCGCAAGGGTCGGAGCTTGGTAAGCATGTATTAGCTCTAGAATTGCCACAGTTATCCAAGTAGGATCGTATCATCTAAGGAACCTCGACTGATTTAATGAGCCATTCGCGGTTTCACCGTGAGACAGTGTGAACTTAGACATGTATGGCTTAATCTTTGAGACAAGCATATGACTACTGGCAGGATCAACAAGATATCTGTCGGAGACGTACGTACAGCACACACCGGTCGGCGGAGGACGGTTGTGTAAAAAGCCTCACTGGGACGGCCGCAGGGACCGACTGAGGGACAGTTGTTCCCCCGTGCCTCAGTCCGTCGACCTAGGACCGCCTGACAGGGGCCTCTACACACACCAGACGACCGACCGACCGGGCTCGCTCGGGGAGGGATGGCAGCGCTCTGTACAGAACGGATCCCAACGGCCCCGGCGATGAATTTCACTGGGACTGGAGACAATTTTCGCCTGCCGGCCTGCCCTTCTCCCGAGGGTTGGTCGGGCTAGGACAGGGCCTTCAGGCTGTATTCCTGCTTTCCATTTGCCGGTCACAAGCTCTTTGCGAGAGTCTGACCACCAGCAAGACGAACTGTCGAGCTCTGCTATAAGCCTTCGAAAAATCACCACCGACTGTCAACGTTTCTCGATACGGACCAGAGCAGCGCACCTCCGCGGAGGCCACGACAAAACAAACCGCATCCCGATACCTATACGAGAAAAGGCGGGCGAGCGTTTTCGGCAAGCCCGCGCTATCGCTCCATCTGGCGGGACTGAGATCGCTTTACGAACACTGGTTGAGATTGAATCGCGGCGGCGAGACAACTACCCCAGATGGAACGACATTTAAAACTGATTACAGATAAGATTTGAGAGACTGTATGACAGCTTAGTTGCAAAAGAAAATTTGAAATACTTACTTCCAAAGGTGAAATCTTTACCACAGGATTTACCAGCATTGCTTGAAAATAATCTTTACATCTCTCATTCTCAAATGTGAAGGTTGATGAAATAAATGTAGCCAATCGGCCCCAATAGGACAACTCATCTATTTTGGGGCAGTATTCATTCAACTTGTGTGTCATAAAAATTTGTTCTTGATTTGCCACTTCTTTCTGAAAAAGTTCAAATACATTATTATTGTAATATTGTTTGAAAGTAACAGTATCAGTAATTAATGAGGTTAAAGTTTGAAAGTAACAGTATCAGTAATTCATCATCACCTTATATCCACTTGTGTCGTTAGATGTCGTGGGGAGGTGTAGTTTTCTGTCTTGTGCCATCTTTGTTGCCGATGTTGTTGTCATTCATCGTTTCTTCGGTGTCTCACTGACACTATCTATCCATCTTTTTCATGATCTGCAACCCTGATATCTGGTATTGTAGATATGAGCAGCTGGTAACTTTGGTTGCATTCCATTCAGGTGTCTGAACCATTTTAATATCTGCCTTTCTATGTAATCCATGCACAGTGTTGCACCAACCTTCTGTCTGATTACTTTGTTTCGTACTCTGTTCAGCTTTGTGACCCCGAGGGCCTTTCTCAAACACCTGATTTAGCATTCCATGTTTATTTCTTTCTTGTGCCTTGGTGAGAATCCATGTCTGACATTGGTAGCACAGAGTTGGTATAAAAATACTATTTATCAGCTGTATCTTTTGTTTTCATTGGAATGTGTTTGTGCCTTAGTAATGGTGCGAGCTGATAGGAAACTGCGTTAGCTTTCTGGGTTCTTGATTCCACCTCTCTATCTAGCATTCTATCTTGTGCAAACGCTGCCCAAGAATTTGAATTCACTGACTTATTTAAGTTCTGTACTTTTTACCTGTATATTTAGTGTTTTCTTTATTCTACTGATTTTCATTGTCTCCGTCCTTATATCTATCGCAGGCATTGCCATAGGCATTAAGATGTTCTTGGAGGTTTTGTTCATCTGAATGAAAGAGACTCTACAAAAAGGAGTTCGTTCATTGTAGTGGTTTCTGGTTTTGCTTCAGTTGTTATTTGATCCAAGTATACAATGAACAAAAGTGGTGATAGTACACATCCCTTTCTTAACTACAAACCACTAAGTGAGTCCGCTTGGTTTTCTCACAGTACTTTGGCTGTTTGTATACATTGCTATTTTTATTGTTGTCCTTGCACTCCATAATTTTTCAGGATCTCCCATAGCTTGTTTCTATCCACTTGGTCAAATGCTTTCTTTTGGTCTATGAAGACGATGTTCTGTTCCTGATTAAATTAAATAGTTTGTTTACAAATCTGTCGTAGAGTAAATAGACGTCTGTGCAACTTCTTCCTTTTTTGAAGCCAAACTGTGTGTTACTTAATTGTCTTTCGACTACTTATCTTGTTCTGTTTTCCAGGATCTTCGTTACATTTACTTATATGGCTCAAGATAAATATTCCACGCTGCAGCAGTGGGTCACGGATGTGACCGACTAATGCAACAGGCCTCAGACACCTAAGCAAATATTATTATTATTATGGTACCACTGTTACAGAGATCTGTGGCATCTCCTAAATGTCATTCATAGCACTGCGATTGCTACCTTTGGAAGAAGACCTGTTAAAAAAGGTGACTGGTTTAAAGCGAAAGTGCAGGTACTGTTCACCTTCAAGTCCGCCTGAAGCCAGGTGCAACAAACAGCTCGTTGTTGTGTAAATTGAATATTGGTACCAGCTCAGAGAAAACATTCAGACTGCAGCACAAACAGGGAACATCAGACAAATGTATGATGGTATCAAGAAAGCTATTCGTCCTGTAAGTAGAACTGCACCACTCAAATCCATCACAGACGAGTAAATAACAGATTATAGACAGCACATGGGATCAAGATGCTGAGCAGCGCATGAGCTGCAGTGGTCAGCGACCCATAGCTGACTGCTAGCATCAGGGCCAGCGAAACATAGCTGCCATGACCCTTCTACACCACCATGCGGTGATCCTGGATAACAGGCTGCAGCAGGGCAGACTGGCTAAGGAGAAGGGATCGAAGAGGGAATGCTAACCTGGTACTAAAAAAATACTTGCTGAAGTTGAATGTGTTGGACCGAAAGGTGCAAATATCGCAGTCAAACTGTAAACTATGACACAACGCATTCTGTTCTCTGGACAACATTCTGCTACTTAAGCCCTTTTAGGACTTGGTAGCGGGAGATTAAGAACGAACGAAGCCAAGCCAAGCCAAGACAGCACATGGAGCGATGGGTTGAGCACTATTCTGAGCTCCTCTCGTGTGACAATATAGTCATTACTCCAGCTCTTGATGCTGTCAAAAGCTATCCCATTATGGACGAGCTGAACACCAAACAATCTATAGAAGATCTGAATGAAGCTATTGACATTTTGACCCCGGGCAAAGCAACAGGCAGTGATGGGATTTAATCAAGCACTGTAAGAATAGACTCATGCAACCGCTGTATATGATGTTATATCAGAGCTGCAAAGAGGTTACTATACCTCACATGACATGAGAGATAAAGAGATTGTAACATTATACAAAATCAAAGGTGACAGAAGTGACTAATAATTATCGAGGTGTCTCTCTGTTCAGTGTTGCAGGCTAAGTGTTTGCCAGAAAAATCTTACTAGTGCTAACAGAATTGGGTTAACGTTGTGTATCCGAAGTCACAGTGTGGATTCAGATTCTGGAAGATCAACGATCGACAAGATTTTCTCACTTCTGGAACTTCAGGAAAAGTCACGTGAGCAGAATTAACCTTTTTATATTGCCTTCATTGACCTGACAAAGGCATTCGAATTGGTTAGTACAAATGGACTCTTCAAAATCCTGTCTAAAATAGGCTGCCCAAGCAAACTGCTACGACTAATAACATCGCTCCATGAAGGCATGTAAGGAACAGTCCAATTTGATAGTACACAACCATTTGGTATTTGAAGTAGTCTAAATAGGGCTGGATTTTATCCCCAATACTGTTCAGAATCTGCTTTGCTGTGTTACTGAAGTATGCATTTGATAACGCAAATGAAAGAATTTATCTTCACAACTAGGTCGGATGGTCGGCTGTTTAACCAAAACGAAGATCAAGGAAATCACCATCAAGGATTTGCTTTTCACTGATGGTGCTGCAATTGTGACCCATGGTCAGCATACCTGGAATCCCTCATCAACAACAAGCTCTCTTTAGACACAGAAACAGACAGTCGCATTGGCAAAGCTGCTGTTACATTTGATCTGTTCATGTTTAGAAACATCAGAAACAATTAAAACCTAGGCCATGGTGTACAATGCTTGTGTTGTTACCATGATCCTATATGGTAGCAAGACTTGGGCAATCTATGCCAAACAAGACCACAAGCTTAACACCTTCCATCTACGGTGCCTGCAACCCCTTCTTGGAAATTACATGGAAGGACAGAGTAACAAATGCAGAAGTGCACCCTCACACCGGTGTCCCAAGCATGTACACTCTCTTAAGGCAGTAAAGACTACATTGGATTGGTCTTGTTCGTCGCATGGAAGATCGTCGCATTCCCAAAGATATCCTCTAGGGGCAGTTAGTGGATGGCAAGTTAACAGTTGGCCAACCACAATTGAGGTTCAAAGATGTGTGCAAATGTGATATAAAGGCATTGGATAAGAGTACGTTGCTTGTTTTATATATACATATTCATTGGTTCTGTCCATCTTATCAGATGATAGCATGTTCTATTTGAAAAAAAAAGAATGTGACTACAATCAGCACAAGCAGCAGCCACTGACAGAGAAGGGTGGTGTGGTGTTGTGAGGATGTCTTCATTTGTGCCCCAACGACCTCACCGGTTACGGGATGATCTGACTTGATAATCCATGACAATTTAGAATGTGACTCACAAGACCAATCCGAGGGGAACCAACCTCTACTTCTCTCACATCTGGGGTTCCAGAACTGAGAATCTCTTGTAACAGTTTCCTTAATGTATAATCTATCCAGTGCCAACTCTTCCTATACTGTTCCACCGTTATCTGTCCCGTTCTCTCCCCAGATCCACATCAGTGATCTTATTCTGCACAAGCCCCTATTTACGAAAATCTAAACATTTTTTAATTATATTTTTTGTGGTCCTCCACTTTAAGAGCCATACAACAGAACTGACTATACATTCATTGGAGTTGAAGATTTTTAATCATGTGGTGGACTTAATTTGTTTAATTTTCATTAAGTTCCCCATCCCCAATGCAATTAAAGTGCCCCTCACCTTTTGTATATGTATTAAGATATATGTATCCATGTCTTTCGTTTTGTCCATATTGCTACAAGGATATAAGAAGGCGCTCAAATCGTGTAGCTGTAAACAGAGGAAGCAGCCATCTTGCTTGGTTGCCGTCAAATAGGCTACGCAAGAATATGAAGTTAGGTCATGTTTGGCTTCGTTTATTCTCAATCTCCCACTACCAAACTCTGAAAGGGCTTAAGTAGCAGAATGTAGTTCAGAGAATGGAATGCATTGTGTTATAGTTTACAGCTTGACTACGATATTTGCACCTTTCGGTCCAACACATCCGACTTCAGTTAGCATTTTCTGAGTACCGGGTTAGCATTCCCTCTTTGATCCCTTCTCCTTAGCCAGTCCGCCCTGCTGCAGCCTGTTATCCAGGATCACCGCGTGGAGGTGTAGAAGGGTCTAGGCAGCTTTGGTTCGCTGGCCCTGACGCTAGCAGTCAGCTATGAGTCGCTGATCACTGCAGCTCATGTGCTGCTCAGCATCTTGATACCAGGTCACGTTTAAGATCGGTTTGAGTGTGTTTATATAGCTCTTCCCCCACGCCTGCCGAGCCACACGAAGTAAATCAACGTTACCGCTACTTTTAGCCAAATTTAACATGTCTTATTGCTGTAGACTGAGTAGTATCCACGCTACACGTTCCAAATAACAACAGTACTGACAGTACTCTCTAAACAGCTAACGTAGTAGCGAAATAACATAGACAGCGTGTAGCTAAGTTCCTCGCTAGTCATCGGTTAGCCAGTTTTCAAGGATTATCGCTGTCATCGTCGTGATATCAATACAAAACTGACCTAATAGAACGACACACGTGGTCTAGGTTCAGCGTTACCTGTACCGCGACAAGGAGTAACATTTCTCTGATGGTGGTAGTTTATACCAACATTGTGTGGTGTAGAAAGTAACATTACAATAGATCCAGTGTGTACCAAGTGATCGGTTAGCAAGATTTCACAGATCGTCATCGATTGTCACTGTGCCGTGATTTCACTACATAGCTGACCGTGAATTGGAAGACAGGATTGGTCGGATTTCACTGTGACCTGTACGATAATGTGCAATAAAAATGGCGGTGACATCGGACCACGAACCGAGTAGAGGAGACTCGTTAGTCCCGCAGCCAACTCTTCTAGGAGAAGGAAAACTCTGATGACGAACCACATATAAGAGTCATCGCGGGAGCTACGGAGATTGTGCTCTGACGTCGATGTCTCCAGCAAATGGCGCTAAGGAAGATGGATGCAGAAGGAGAGGAAGGGGAGACAAGAGGAGGAAGAAAAGAGCCGGAAAGAGAAAATGTCGAAGAGAGTCAGATTGACTTGGGTTAAAAAATGTACGAATAGGCTACTGGAATTGCCGCAGCCACTCAACGCGAAGTGATTCTCCAAAAATTGGTATACGATTTCGACATCTTTATGATCCAGGAGACCTGCTTGAAAGAGAATGTTACCATCAAGTGTCCAGGATACAGGTGCTACAGTAATCCATATGGGTCCGGAAAGGCGGGACTGGCGATGTATGTGAAGCAAGAACTTCTCCATACATAGATAGATACTAGCACCTGTAAAATTGAGGAGGTCAAGCTACAGGTGATTGTAGTAACAATCAAATCCCCAAGAATGGAGAATAAAGGACGTAAAGTGGGAATTTCTGTCGGACTTGTCAGAATAGCAGAGCAAAAAGTGCCTCATAGCAGGTGACTTTAATGCTAGCTCAAAGGAATGGGGAAATGCCACTGAAAATAGGCAAAGGGTCGCCTTGAACCAGGCATTTGTCCACACAAACCTCACTGTCATGAATGACGGACGACCAACTACAATAGCATCTCGACTGGGAGATATGGACGGGGTCATCGACCTGACTCTTATATCCAGTGATGTTGCTCCATCCACAGGCTGGGACGTAATAGGGGCACAAGACAGTGACCACCTGCCGTGTGTTGTACTTATACCCAGAGGAAAACACACCAGACACCGGAAAGCCAAACAGGTGTTCAGAAACACGTACGAACAGGATAATATAGTGAACAAGCTACGCCAGATGATCGGACGCAGGACCACTAGATCCCCTTTTGTCCAACCACCCTGGTGGACTCAAGCTGTTGATATGGCCCGGAGAGAAAAGGAGGTGGCAACAAAGGATTGGCGTAAAGCCAGAAAAAGAGCTGGTATTAATATTGACGCGTTAAACGAGAAGGAGGTAAAAGGCAAAGCTACCAATTCCTTTAAAGATTTAGCTAGGGAGTCCAAAAGCGAGCAATTGGAGGAGTTCATCACAGGTGTGGGTAATGATAATACCCTCCAGAAGTTCTGGCACATGCATCGAAAGATGAATGGAAAGACTACAAGCCAGCTTATTTCCAATATTCAAGACACCACAGGAAGGCTCCTGAAGACAGATGAAGAGAAGGGTCTGAGTTTTTTCAGTCGATGTGTTGCCCAGACTGACAAAGGCGACAGAGATGCCCGCCAGGAAACTCGGAATGGCATCTTAGACGCAGCCATCAGGGGAGAGGCTTATGTAGGCCTTATCACCGAGGAGGAGGTCGTAAATAGTCTTCGTACAAGCAAAAACACTGCCGCAGGTCCTGATGAAGTACAGTATTGCCACATCAAGCAGTTGGATGAGACAGAAATAAGAAATATGGTGAAGGAGTTCAACCACACTATAGAGAAGTCATCAATGCCTGAGAACTGGCTTCATAGCTATCTGTGCCCACTGTCTAAACCTGGTAAGGACTCCACGCTTCTCAGTAGCTATAGAATAATCACCATATAAAATGTATATGGAAAATTGCTCGAGAAGATAGTGGCCAGGAAAATAATGGCCTACCTTGAACGGGAGCAGATTCTACCCGACACGCTGGGCAGCTATAGAACAGCGAAGGAGACCTGGGCTAACGCTGGAACTTTCGTGTATGATGTGCACGAGGGGTTTCAGTCAAAGCAAGAAACAGTCGCGGTGGCACTAGAAGACGCATACAACCGTGTCGATTTTGGGACCTTAATTACCTGTCTGCAGCAGTGTGGTTTAAACCCGTGGCTGGTTAGTTGGATATCAGCTGCCCTGATGGAAAGAACAGTTGCGCTACGCGATGGATCATTGACATCAGAACTGAGGCAAATATGTCCAGGACTGCTTCAAGGGTCTCCGCTCTCACCGGTGCTGTTCAACATTTACACAGTCAAAGTGGTCAATATTCAACCCACAGGGACAGGGCGAACGTTGACATTTGCCGATGACATCCTAACGTACAGGACTGGCTCAGGCAGGCAAGAGTTGGTCAAAGACATCCAGGAAACTTTGCAAGCAATCTCACAGTGGTGCGGAGACTGAAGCTCCAAGATCAATCCAAACAAGGCCTGCATGATGTGGTGCTCTTTGAATAATTCCATAGTAAAGGCTGAACTCCCGGGCATCACTTTTGATGGTTGCACCATTGACAGGTTGAAATATCTCGGAGTGACTTTTGATTGCAGTCTTTCCTATGATTGCCATGTTGACCACATCATACAAAGATGCACGAGTGGGTTAGGAGCACTCAAGACCATGGCTGCTGTTGACTTGGAACAACACCTTATATTCATCCTATTTCGTCAGGTCGTGTTGTCTGTCGTCGATTACGGACTAGATATCCTCACACTATCAAGAACACAGCGTGAAAGGTTGGAACGCATCCAGAATGAAGGTATATAACTGGTTCTGTGCTGCACTAGAGATACCACCGACTGTGATGATGCGGTACATGTTGGGATTGTTGTCAGTGACATCCAGACATAAACTGGCACAAGTCAAAGCCTATATGCGTGTCACCACAGACACGCGGCACCTTCTGCACAGTAGTATCTCAGACTATCAAGGGATCAAGAATCAAGAGAGGGTCGTCATAGATGGCACAGGCTGAGACAACAATCGGACACGTCACTCCAGCTGAGACGATAGCCAAAGGGGAAGAATGGGTCCACACTGGTGATAGAATGATATAGTGCCAGAGAGTCATCATAACCTTAGGCAAGGAATGCAGAGAACAGAGCAACGAGAGAGCAGAGCACGAGGTAAATCAGCTGATAATTGAGAACACCAAGGAGAGTGACGCTGCCATATACACCGATGGATCAGTCATGTGCAGTCGGACATCAGGCTGGGGTCTCTCGGCTAGAGTGAAAGGACAGGTCGTTGCTGTGCGCAGTAGGGCATACATGTCAACAGCCTCCAGTATGAGAATGGAGACGGAAGCAGTGACCTCAGCACTGAAATGGATATCTGAGACTTCTAAAACAAAGGCAGTCATCATGACAGACATGCAAACCGTACTTCAGAAAGTACAGAAGGGATGGCTTAGGTATGAGTGGATAGCTGCTGTTGAGGCCTCAAACCTCCAAGCGTTGACCTAGATCTACTGTCCTGCTCATGCTGGGGTTCAGGGCAATGAAAGAGATGATATCTTGGTTTCACAAGCTCCCATCATGGGCACATTAGTGATGGATAGAAGTGACATTTTGAAATCCATTAATGACCGCCTGCTGGATTAGGACACCACAATAGATGAAGCAGCAATCCACAGGCTGCAAAGTTTCGACATTAAACGAGGTTTGAGCAGAGTGGGGCACATGAGAGGACGGCGCAGGAGAGTGTACAACCAGCGAGCTACAGGGACCATCAGCATCTATACCTTACGCCATTTGATGAGACTGAGCACCTATGGGTATGCCTGAGTGCAGTGACGTCGATTCTTAGAAACAGAAACAAATCTTGTACGGGGTGTCACCTAACACAATCTGATCATTGGTAGTTGTATCAATTCTCAAGTCCTGTGTTTTGGCCCTGTGTATTTGCAGACCCAAAGTCTGGAACCATTTTTTTATTTTATGTGTTTGCCTCACTAGTTTCTACTGGGGGAGGCGCGCCTATTCCACCCCAGATCGTAGTCAATTGGGTGATATTAAGATGCATAAACCAGTACTTGGATGTATGTGTGCATCTGTATGTACCTATGCTAGATTTGAGCGCTCTCAGAAGCAAAAGGCTGACCTTCATAAAGAACCTTTATGCAATCTATGTTAACAAATTTAAACTAGGCACTAATTCACCTTTATTTCTAAATAATAATGCGTACCAAACCAGCAAATATTATATTACTTAAACAGTATTAGCCTATTTCCTCTGAAGAAAAAATGCACTGCTATCAGAGGCCTGGCGTTTGTGTCCTTGAACATTCTTGGTAGTTTTAGCACTGAAGTACCATTTATCAATGGCTTTTGTAGGTTTAAATTGTGACAGTGGAGGTCCATTTAGATTCGCCATCATAAGTTAGCTTTTGTACAATATATTTCAACCGTAATATTATTAATAATTGTGCAAGAGTCGTTATGTAGTAACGATTAAAAACGTCATTAACAATTAAAAATTGATATTTTTTTTAATTATCAAGCAAAAATTTTTACTCAATGAGTAAATGAGCGCTGTTGTCAAGCCCTGTATATATCTGTGGGTCTCTCTCTCCTACAGATATTGACTTCAAGAAGTGGACATTGACCATTTTAATCTTCGAGAACAGTTTTAAGGCAGGCGCACCATATTGCATTGAGAGTGCGGGCCGGATAGCAAATTTTAAATATATCTATGGGTCATACCATGATATTATTTTAAAATATAAAGTTATTGCTATTTATTTGATAAAAAATCGTTAGTTTTTTAAAGTTTTTCAAATTTGATTTTGTAAAAATTTATTAATGGAATTAGTGGTAAAGCATACATTTCATGACAGCTTTGTTCAGCAATTTATTTTTTTCCATTGGCTCTTTCCGTCTTGTCAGATGATAATAATTGTACTTTGAAAAAAGGGATGTAGCTACAGTCCTCGATCTCGATGATAACACATGTGACTAATAAGACCAATCCGAGCAGGGACTCACTTTTTTCACACAAGCTACTTAGAGTGGCTAGTCATGTTAGATCTTCTATATGTTGTGTATGAATGTATATTCTATTAGTGATAGCTAATTTTAGGCAGCTTCAGACAAGCACAAAGCTTGATATATTATGGGAAGTTCAAACTTTAAAAAAAATTTTTTTTAATAAAAAATGTATTTGCAGTAAACGTAAATTACTATTTATCTATTTAAAAAAAATATTACAAATAGTTCCATTTGCGAAGAAGGTGCAACTTGTTCCACATTAACATTAAATGGAGATGAAAAGATTTGTTAATTCGCTTCTTGTACTAGAAAATTATGGAACCTGGTGTAAAAATGTTAATTCAATGACCTCAACTTCTCTACTAATGAATTGTAAATGTAAATCATTGTTGTGGTTTGCAAGTGTGGAAAAATTATAAGTATTGCGTATCCTTAACTTTTCTGTAATCAAAATTTATTTTGAAATGAATTAATGTGTCCATATAGCTCATGATGCAAATGTCCTTGAGTTGAGCATTAAGTTCAATAATAAGAGTTGTAAACTCTGCAAGAAATGCCAGATCATGCAGCCAGCTTTTGTTTTCTAATTCCCGCAAAAGGTTTTTCGTTTCATGTCAATGAAAATAGATACCTCATCTTTGAAATCATAAAAGAGCTTCAGCATCATCTCCTTACTTTAGCCAACACACTCCACAATATATGATGAGGTCTTCATGGCTTGGGATGAACGTCTTCTGTATTTTCTTGAAAGTGTGGTTTAGTACCCTCGACTTAAGGACATTTATAGAGGAAACTACCGTGTTCATGACATATGCTAATTTGATTGATTTGCATGCAAGATTTGTTGGTGTAAAACCCAGTGAAGCACACACAAATCTTACATTATAAATCAGTTAACTTTGATATGATTTTAGCAACAACACCTAAGTTTAACCAAATCATTACTGGAGCTCAATCGATTGATATCCAATTTAACTTCTCCCATTTAAGATTGAATTTATCAAAAACATTTTTACTTCCTAGAAAATGTCTTCTCAACTTGTAGTATCTTTGATTGGTTGATAATCAAGCAATTCTTCTGTACAACTGAATTTAGCATTGACTCTGTAGACAAATATCGCTAAGTGGTTGGTATTAGTGGTATCTATCCTCTCATCTAGAGCAATTTGTTGCTGTGAATGCCCACAAGTAGGTTTACTCTTTTGTGCACCCTGAAAAGAACGTTTAGTGGTTCTTTGCAGTAGCTTTTCTAACATCCCCAGCATGCATGTTGATAAAGGTGGACCGGGGTCCTCCAGGCGATTGTGCTATGCTTGACTTCATCTACATGAGGCTCACTACTATGAGGATCACATCGATACCCCACCTCATCAGTCAGACTGCCGAGAAGAACAACCTGTTTCCAGGGAGGACCCTGACTAACACTTTTTTTTTTGCATTCGCCCAATTTCTCTATTTCCCAAGGCGGTGTGCGTTACACTGTGGATTTTATTTTTGCTCCTGTCGGCCCAGTGTATCTGACTTCAGCATGCATTTTATGTAAGGGTCTGCTTCCTCGTGCATTTACTAAGGTTTGATTCCCCGGGATAACAGCCGGGGTTGTGATGGGAATCGAACCCAGCACCTTCGGATTGTGTGCCGTGTCACTTAACCACTAGCCCACGCCGTCCCCCTCACTAACATGTCTGATCAGTATGTTGTGTCTGACCAGACGTTTGCCTTTCTCCCCTTTAGCAATTTAAAACACTTCAAATTTCGAAGTGTTCTTTGTGACTTAATTTTACCTCATTAGTTATTTTGATGATACTTTCCATCACAGTTCAATGAGAAAGACTTTTTTGTTCAATGTCCATGTTATTATCAGGGCACAGTACTGTATGACAACACTGAGACATTCTTTGACAAAGTCTCCTTCGGAATATGGCTTTGAGTGCTTTGTTATTTTTCAAATGACAATACAGCTTGCCCGAACAATGATGTCAGCTTCATTATTCTGTTTGTGGAAAAGCATTCATTGAGCATATATACTTGTGTTTTCCAATTTTATATTTGATTTTTTCTCAGCTGACTTTCTAAATCGCTGTAATTGGAATACTTGGTATTATAATACCTTTGTTTAATTTCTATAATTCCACAATGCAAATAGTTTAAATACACATAAAACAAGCAGAGGTTTTCATTCTAAATGACAATAATAATCACATCCACTTATTTTGAAATACGCAAAGTACACTGTCCACTTTCCTCTACTTCAATGATATCATCTTAATAATTTGGAATGCTAACACAGTATGAAAAAAATTGCAATGTGCCACAAGATAGCAATATAGTTAAATATGATAAACTTGCATATTACAACTTTATAACATGTTCAATTCAATACTAACTCATGAAATTATAAAAATTACCTCATTATTATATTTTGCTATAAATTTATTTAAAATCACGTGTGTGTGGGTGGATGTGGCCAGAAACTGCACATGTTTGGTTTGAGGCCATAATTTTAAAACATCTGTATGTGTGCAACAAAGGTCAACTCACCTGATACATTTCAATCCAAGTAAAAATGAAACTGACAACAAATAGTGCCCCAGACAACATCGTCTTTGATAAAATCCTCCTTGATAACAATTTCAGTAACATCGTAATTGAAACGATAATGATTGAAATCTGGAAACAATAATGTTATTCATAAAATTAAATCAAGCAGATCATCCAGAAGGTATCAATATCTTGTTACCTCCCCCCCACAAGAAATTATTATTTGATAAAAAAATGTGACCAGCAATGAAATTTAACTAAAGCAATTGTATTCAATATGACTTAATTAGATCAACAATTTAACTATTTTACACAATTTAATTAGCCGGGTGATAGCAATGAATGATTTTAGGCCACTTTTTTAGTGATATATTTACTCATGAAACACAAAACTCTAGTTAAAACTGAAATAACAATAACATTTCTAATTATAATGAAATTCTACGAGACACTGTGCCCTGTTTATAGAATGAATACAATTAAATTTTTAATGAAGGAAAATTGTTTTGAGTTGTAATCATGAGTGTTACCCTTCACTTACATTTCATTTCATCAAACATGTGCTCTGAAGGAAGATCTTTTCATAAGAGGGTATCCTGCAATTGTTTTTCTTTTTTTTTTAGTAATTTGAAAATGTATAGTGATTCGATCAATTGAATCAGGTGCATTGAGAACCTCATGTCTCTCATTATGTTCCACAACGCTTAGTGTTGCACAGTCGAATGCTTTTGTGTAATCTGTGAAGCAAGTGTGTTCGTCAACATTGTACTCTGCATTTTTCTATAATATTTCTTATGTTGAGGATGTGATCCCTCGTGCCCCTACCTTTTCTAAAACCTGCCTGTGCTTCATGGACCTCCTCAGTAAGCTTGTTTTACTAGCCTTTTCATGATGCTCCGTAGAAGGATTTTGCTGGCATAACCAGGTATATTTCATCCTGGTGATTTTGCTTTCTTCAAACCTTGGATTGCGGAACAGACTTCTATACTAGGTTCCGGCTCTGGATCAGGTGGCGTAGGCATTGTGTTGGAGCAGCCTCCGGTGTTTTCATACATTTCTCTGCAGTAATCCTTCCATCTCTCCAGTATATTCTTGCTTTCTATCAGTCCATTGCCATCTTTATCATGTATGACATGCAATGTCGGTTTGAATTCGCCTGTGAGTATTTTGATTTCTTTGAACGCGTCTCCTTCTTTCCCTTGTTTTTGTAACGCTTCTATTCTGCTAAATGTATCCAATATGTGTTGTTTCTTGTCCTTCCGGATCTCTCTTATAATTTCTCTTGTGTTGTATCTACACTCTATCCCAGATTGTTTTACCATTTATCTTTCTTCTATGATTCTCATGGTCTTTTTTGTGATGTAACTCTGATGTTTGTGCCATTTTCTAGGTACTTGCAGATGAGATGAGACTATTTTCTGCATGTGTTGCGAGTTCACCAGGTGCCATGTCTTGCACTGCCATGAGAACCGTAAACTTATTTGTTACCTCTTTTGTGAATTCTAGTGGTATTAGGCTGACGTCATAATGTATTGGTCTAGCGCCTTTCAACAGCTTTTTCAGTCTATCTGGATGTCTGCAACTAGTAACTGGTGGTCCGAGTCACAGTTTGCACTTGGCAGTGTCTTCACCGGACCTCCAACTTTGTGGCTAGAATGTAGTCTATTTTATTTCTGCTTATCCCATCCGGCGAAGTCCATGTATATAGTCATCTAGGGTGTTGTTTTAAAGAGTCTATTTGCGATGGAAAAAATTATTTTCCATACAAAATTCCATTACCTTTTCTCCACTTTCATTTCTGAGTCGAGGGCGATCTTTTTCTCTGTAGCTTCCTGTTTTCACATTGAAATCTCCCATGATTATCATGATGTTTCTTTTCTTTACTTTATTGACTCTTGCTGCTTGATTCAAATGCACTTGATTCAATTGATTGCATCACTATACCAGGAACAACAAGCTGAGGTCAGACTGTTCAAAGTTCATAAGGGCCTAAGACAGTGATGCATACTCTGCCCTTATCTATTCAATATATATGCTGAATCTATAATGAGGAACATCAAAAACGATAAAAATTATGACAAGTTCAAGTCATTAACAATCGGTGGGAACAAGGTACCAGAGGTCAGATTAGCAGATGACACAGTTGTTCTTTCAAAGAGCGCTGCGGGACTGGAACGGATGATCCTGACAATAAAATAACAAAGTAAGACCAAAATCTATGCCTAAATACAAGTAAAATCAAAATAATGAACACAAACAAGACAAAGACCAAACCTAAAGTTATTCTAGGACAACAGGAAATTGAGAAAGTCCAAATTTTGAGTATATCTGTTCAATTATAAGCAAAACTGGAGATTGCATGAAGGAAGTCAGACGGAGAATGGCTATGACAATGCAGAGGTTGAATAAAATGAGAAACATATGACAGAACTCTAATACCACGATGAACATAAAAATCCTGTGAACTTGCATCTTCCCTGTGGCAAACCTACGGACGAGAAACGTGGACCATCACACAAACACTTAAGAAAAAGATTGCATCTTTTGAACTAAAATGCTACAGAAGGGTGCTCAAAATACCATTGATAACAAAAAGGACAAAAATGCAGATATCCTAAAAGTACTGGATATAAAGGAAAATTGGTTAGTAAACAATATCTTGCCCAGAAAGCTAATATTTTGGCCACATCAAACATCATAATGGCTTGGAGAAAACAATACTGGAGGGTATGGTGCTGAGAAAGTGGGGCAGAGGTAGAACAAGAAGATGGACGCAAGATATCACAGAGATCCTGAGAATGGAGTTCTGGCTGTTATGAGAGCAACGTTCTGCAAAGGACATGCTACATGATGAAGGTAGAAGATCAACATCTGTGGATCAATAGATGGCAAACTCAAAAGTGTGCTCTTGATGAATGTATATCATAAAGCTAAAAAAATATGTATCTGTTTGTCCATCTTGCAAAAAGTCTCAAACAGTGAGTTATAGTCCGTTTCACAATAGTTGCCATCAATTACCGTCTAATATCTCAATAACCCTTGCACCGATAAATGGAAATTTTTGTACATGGTCTTATATTTCCAATGACGCAACGTCTTTATAATTTACATTTTGTCAGGTAGTGCCGTTTTCTTAAAGCGGCTAGTTCCTTTGATCTTTGTTAGCAAAGGATTTATTATGTCCATGCAGAAAATAATTTACCATAAATTAACTCATTCACTCCCAAATATTTTTGACCTCTGGACACAATTTTTTTGTAAAATGTAAAACTGAAACACAGCATCACTTAGTTGCAATCTATTTGTCTTCAATAAATGTTCACTGAAACAACACATATTATAAACCAAACTGTTCACAATTGAGGCTAGAATAGAATGGAATACACATATTTTACAAATGGAGGTGCAAATTTGTGTTTGATGGAATAAAGTTTAATAATCGTTTGTTATTTTTAAAAATTATGAACAAAAATGTTCCCCTCATCAATACATAATTCAGCTATAAACCAATATACAAATAACGTAATGAATTTCTATTGACGGTAATCCTCAAAGGACGATGTTCTGAAAGTTGTGCCTAATTTGGTGCAGTTGTTTTCATAGTATTTACATTTTACTGAAGGCATGTGAAGTTGAAAACGTGCTAAAAAATAAAAGCTCCGATCAACATTCGCGTGAGTGTTTACAATTTACGCACACATGGAAAGAATGTTTTTGCTGTATTCAAATTATATATATAAACATTTATATTATACACTATAGAATGATTGTGCAGGATCTTGAACCTTAACTGAATTTGTGAACTGTCATTACCATTGCTTGAGAGAAAAGAGGGCACCGCCCCTTCGTCAGTAGATTTAGTTTTACTTTCATCGCTAACTTAGAACTAATACTAGATAAATAAATTGAAACAGCGCTATCATAACGATCGATATCTTCATCATCACTATCATTAGCAATAATATAATCTATCTATTCCCGAGCTTGTACTGAAAAACTCTATTTGGTGTGGCTGAAGGTGCATGGGATAGCTTTAAAGTTGCTCTCCGAAAAAAAATTATATTTTCCAAGTTACGAAACTAAACATTTTTTCAACGAAACTCAAGCTAACTCTTCCGGAATGAAAAAGTGCAAAATCTGGACTTCCGCCAATAACCAAAATAAAACATTTAGGAGAACTAGGAATGGGAAAATATGCGATTTTGTGAACACAGTAGCAAAAGCCAATACATCGGCTTCTGGGTTTTCTTGAAAAAACCGGAAGCCGATGTATCGGCTCATGGGAGTGAATGAGTTAAAAAATTGTCTCTCTTTATGCATGGCGTCTCTCCAATTCAAATGAGATTTTCTATATTAGGTACCACATAATGTCCCTTTTTACTGTAGTTCATGTCCTGTAGGTACTGTAAGAAGTAACTGCGCATTTCATAGAAAGAATGTGTGGAGATGTACAAGCCCATGATATATAGAACATAGAAAGTACATACTTCAGATGGACTGGTCCAGTTTTATAAATAGATGCTGGCGCAAACCAATAAATGGTTTTAATTCAGTTCTGAAATCCATCTTCTATCTGATTGAGGTGGCCCTGAAAAGGACCATTTTGCCAAGGTGATGGAAACTTCTATTTCTCGGAAAACAAACATGGAAGTTAATTTCTCAATTAATCAGAGTCAGACGATTCCAACAAATCGACAACTGCTCTTGGCTGAACGAACGACAGACCATCTTTTTTCCAATAGTCTTCTTCCTCTTTTAATACGTTGTCCTCACGCTTAGCCCAATAATCTTTGTCTATAGGACTGCATATGTTAATTCTTTCATATCGTATAATTTGAACGTTTGATTTTCAGATGCTACTTGTTCTTTAACTTTCGCTCAAACGAGTTCAATTGGGTATAAGTGAGAATGGTAAGGTGGCAGTCTCAAACAATTGGGTATAAGTGAGAATGGTAAGGTGGCAGTCTCAAACAATTGGATATAAGTGAGAATGGTAAGGTGGCAGTCTCAAACAATTGGGTATAAGTGAGAATGGTAAGGCGGCAGTCTCAAACAATTGGGTATAAGTGAGAATGGTAAGGTGGCAGTCTCAAACAATTGGGTATAAGTGAGAATGGTAAGGTGGCAGTCTCAAACAATTGGGTATAAGTGAGAATGGTAAGGCGGCAGTCTCAAACAATTGGGTATAAGTGAGAATGGTAAGGTGGCAGTCTCAAACAATTGGGTATAAGTGAGAATGGTAAGGCGGCAGTCTCAAACAATTGGGTATAAGTGAGAATGGTAAGGTGGCAGTCTCAAACAATTGGGTATAAGTGAGAATGGTAAGGTGGCAGTCTCAAACAATTGGGTATAAGTGAGAATGGTAAGGTGGCAGTCTCAAACAATTGGGTATAAGTGAGAATGGTAAGGTGGCAGTCTCAAACACATATGACCATACTCTTGGATCAACTTGTCTATGTGAAATATCTTTTCCTTTTGTGTTTGCTTGACAAGGAAAAGCAATTCAGGTTTAAGATATGTTTCATTAAATAGTATGTGTTCTTTTGTGGGCCACATCTTTATTTCAGCTTTCTGTACTGGATGTCAGGATTTTGTCATCTTGTGTCACCGCGCTGTGGTATGATGCATTGTCCATTATCAGACAAGAGGGTCTATCTAAGGACGGAAGAAGTTTTTTCAATCCACTCTTTCTAAATATGTTACCATTCATCTTGGCGTGATTGTCCCGATTGTACGCATAATTAGAAGGAAGTACAAGTTCTGCATTCTTTATCAGCCCATTATGTCTACTACCTGCAAGTGCTATTATCAAGCGCTGTTCTTTGCCACTTGGCAGTAATCTTTTAATCGTTCTAGCTGCTGACTGCCATTCCTTTACACTTGTGTGGTGAGCATTTATCCAAGTTTAATCTACATACACAATATCATGACATTGTTTACGCATTTCGCGTACTTCACGTAAATACTTGCTTCTCATGGATACTAAATGTGGCTTCTCACAGATGACGTTTCTCCCGCTAGCAAACTTTCTAAAGGTAAAGCCTATGCCCCTTACAGTTCTCCACAATGTAGATTTCGATACATCGATGTCATTGTGTGCTCTCAGACGAGACTTCAGTTTCCTTAATGTCACTGTTTCTTTGGAATCAGACATTCTAAACATTCAAACTTGGAACACAAACTTTCAGTCTTGGAGCAATTGATAAAATGACCATTTACTTTAACCAAAAGCATTAATAGTTCTCTTTTCAGGGTTTGAGACACTCCGATACAGTTTACAACGCTTAGCATCTCTACAAAAATATTGATACATCTTCAATGCAATTGTATGAAGTGTTAAAAAAATTGACTTTCAGACTCATTGTAGTCGCGAATGTTAACAATTAGTTTAGCTACACCTATGACACAATTTATATAGACACACCGGAAGGCTCACTAGAACTGTTTAAAATCAGTGATTCATGGCCTACTACAGTTATCTGTGAGTGCGCTTTAGGTTGAAGTTGGAAAGATTTGTTATTTCCTGTTATGAAGCGGTAATCATTTCAAAAGACTGGTTTCGTTAAGAGACCTTGTTTTTGTATACCATAATAAGAAAGAAAATTGTATATGTTGGTGGGCAATAAAAAAATATTCACAATTGGGACATGGTGATCTGCAGGTTATACGTAAAATTTGAAATATTTTGTTCATATGGAAGCTGTGATATTCAATTTTAAAATGCAGCGAACATTATGAAATTTGTACAGCCCATTCTGCCAAAAATTTGTAGGTCATACAACTATTTCGGCTCACGGCATTGTTGTCTTCCGGAGTTAATTAACATTAACAAAGTTAAACTATTTACAGCGATAAGTCTTGTTTTTTAAATATTCATTTTGTTTAAAATTAGAGATCTTATTTAAGCTATACTAGAGGGCTCAGTGGTCTCGAGGTAAGGTGTCAATCTCGGGTGCCAGGGATTGCATGCTCGAATCACGGTGGAGACCTCAATTTTTTTCACATGGATCTTCTGGTAAAAATTCCTTGATCTCTGGGTAGTGAGATCGGACTTCAGTGTTCAATGTCAAGCATATTAAAAATCCCATGGCAGTAAGAAATCGAAAAGAGTAGGCTTAATGGTCGCTGTCTGGAAAAAATTCAAAAAGTGCAAGGAATGTAAAGGAATTATTTGTACCTTCCCCCATGCCTAGTAAGCCGCAGGAAGTTTTTAAATACCTACTACATATAGACGAAGCCTGTTTGAATAGCAGGATTCCAAGTATAAGTATTCTCTTAGTATACCGTGAGCTTTCAGTTTCCTAACTTTCGTTCTCTCACTTGAGTGCAGTGTTGTCTTGACAGAGTTTTTCTATGCTAAGTGAATATTTTGTATGGAGTGATTATCATAATGCCGTCTATTCCCGTGAACTTTCAGTTCCATAACTTTCATACTCTCATCCGAGTGCTGTACAGAATTTTCTGTGTTGTTAATATTTTTTATAGAGTGATTATTTTAATGCAGCTGATTCAAATGCTAATTACATGCAAAGGCATAGCAAATATGTATAATGTGGTCAAGTGTTGAAATAATCACAGTGAATAAATTTATGATAAGTGAAATAGTATAAAATTTATTTGTTGTGGTGTTTTTCTTTCAAGCATGTTTTTTCCCGCTTTTTCAGGAAATATGAAATAATATATGTGAGAATCAGAATCTAAATCCCAGGCAGTTGGTAAGTAAAGCTACTATTCTATCAAAATGATTGTAAACAGATGGAAAATGTTAACTGTAGAGATGCAATCAAGGATAGAAAAGAATTGAAATTAACTGTAGCTGCTGCAATTCTAAGGGATTTGGAACACTGGAGAAAGCTTTTATACTTGTATATTTATTACATGAGTGAACTCAAGTCACAAATTAATTAAACAATCACCAACCTGCATTAGCACTGCAGAAGAAAGGCCAGTTCTCATTTCAAGCCAGTAAATACCAGACTCAGGTTGCAAAATGTCACTGGTGTGTTGAATCATGTGACTCAGCGTTTCATGCACATCATGAATTTCATTTGAACCTCCCTGTCCAAATTCACGCAGCTTTGAAATATCATGATAAGACACTCGAAGTCGTAGATTAATGTCAATTGGATTGCTTGCTTTATCAACCTGAGCATAGTAAAACAAACAATAATCTACTTTATTTTTAAAATGTCACATTATCTTCGCATACATTTTTTTTTAAGATGATCAGATAGCAGATTTCAGTTAAATAGGTTTCGTCCTCATGAAAACATTAAAATAGCAGTCTGTGATTGAGGTATTTATTGTTCAAAGTTTCTAATAATTAGTCCATTCCACTCTTGAAGAAAGTGGACCTCAGTGCTCCTGGCTGTAGTTAAGTGTGAGGCTTCTCAGTAGGTTCACCACTATGATGATCATGGTGTCAATCCTCACCTTGTTGGCCATTCCAGGAGCTTTGTGGAAAATGAGGAGAGTCAATATGTAACTCTAACCCTGGTGTTACTCTTCAGCTCCAGAAGTGTAGGCAGCTCTTTATTTCATGAAATAAATGTGGGTATACTGTGTTTCTTTTTTTAAACACGTGTATTTTAATGCTGTTTTGCTTCAAAATCATTTAATATTTATACATTAGGATCAAATCCAACACAATGATGCAAAGAATTAAATATTATAATGAAATTATTCAAACGTAAATTACATTTTTTTAACAAAACTGGTGGGGATATAGTTTACCCTCGCATTTACTCAGAAAAAAGTATTGGGTATAAGTAATTAGAATCATATCAAATATACATTATTAAGCATGCCATTATATTATTGGTTGTAATGGATCTAAAATATCAGTTTCTTGTATTTATGGTAGAAGCAAGAAGTTTCGGTTTGACCCCACTAGAAGATTTAATTTTAACTGTATAATAGTAACATTTTCCTTGTGTCTATTTCCATTAACATATTAATCTAATATTCTTGTTGAAAATAAAATGTCTCTGCACATGTCATAAATATTTTGTTCTCCCATTTCATTCCTCATTTCTTTCTTCATGATTTCCTTATTTATTGGCTTTTATTTGAAATATGCAGCACACTTACGCCCTCGAGGCACAACTTTCTCCAGTGCATTCAGTTGCAATTAGTTATATTGCTCTGTAAGTGTTTATGATACAATAAAATGTCTAGCAATTCATTCCAACTGCAGATTGTGCCAAGGGACTTTCTTTATCTCTCACACGTACACCCATGTGTGTGTGTGCGTTTTTTTTTACATTTAAAGCGCAGTCAGGGGCAGAGCACATAATCCATATTGCTGTTGGCGGGATACTACAAAGCTGCACCTTTCTCAGACCTAGTAAGCCGCATAAAGGTCACCATCCATGACTACTACAAAAGACGGGTCAGCGGCGTCAAGAGACACTTAGAGTATGTATATGATAACTGCGATACTACCAAATTTCAGGTCCTCCAATAAAACCTACAAAGCAGTTTAAGGCCATCCAAGTAGACCCTCGTCATGAATCAACTCAAACAATTCAAGTATGACACCATCAGATTCAGCAAGATCCAAGCAGGGACGCACTCAATGTGGTCCAAATATGAAGATGAACTACACATTGGTGCTGCTGGTTTCATCATTGCTAGTAAATATACACCAGTCTGTCCAGAGTCAACTCCCAAATTGCTACGCTCAAGCTACGAGCGAGAGGCCAGGCAAAACACTCCTGCTAGTCCCCCAATGCTAAGCCTCCCATAGTGCGTATGACAAAGACCCAGTACCGGTAGAACTTTCCTACAAAGAGCTAGAGAAACAAATACTACAGCCAGCTTACAAAAAAATTAATTATTGGATATTTAAACACACATGTAAGGTCCAAATGGGAGAACGAGACCTACTTGGGCAGCTTCTCAGAAGAAGAAGACAAACAAAATGATAGAGTTGATTGCTTGATGATCTTTGCTGCGATGCACAAGCTCCATGTCAATAACACCTACTTAAAAAAAGAAACTGAAAAGCGATGGACATGATACTCACCATACTGGGAGATCAAGGTATCGACTTGGTGCTCAATAGTGACGTGACATTTCTTACCAACATGGAGGCACTCCACCAACATGATATAGGCAGGGACTGTTTTTGGTTTCCCATTTTTATCATTAGTCATCCGTGATTGCATGCTCTTATTTTTACTAAAGAATTGTTTTAATTTCTTCTGTACTTGTTTGAATTTCCCTGTTTTTCCAGGTCTTCATTTTCCATACATCGGCCAACCCACCATTTTTCTCGTGCCATCTTACATTCTCAATCTAATTAATTTTTGTTACTCTTTTTTTAATTGACAACTCCTTCACCAGGTGGTATCAAGGACTTTATTATGTGGAATTTATGTGCTTACAATCAGTTATCCTGTTTGTTATGCTGCATCTTGATGCAAATGTGCCTGGCTTAAGCCGTGGGAAACCAGTCCATGATGCGTTCAAATGGATGCGCACACCAGAATTCAGCCCAGTTTATCACTACACAAGGGCCTTCCTGCTTGGACTGAAACCGCCTTCCTCCAACCCACCTCCACTGTAGGTCGTACGATACCTCTCACAACCCCGTATTATCAGCACAGCAAGTGTCACGCTGACTAAAAGGTGGACACAATCAAGAGGACTCAGGGGTGGCATGCGAAAATATAGGGAGTCAAACACGGACAAAGAAAGCCCAACACCTCATTCCAAGGCAGCATAGTACTCGGCTCCACCTGGGGAGTCTGTAGGGATTTCAGTCAACACACTGCGCATGAACAGGCCTCAGCATTTGGACATGATAGTGGTTGTTCGACACAACGGGCCTTAGATCTCTATGCAAACATTATTATACTTAGCAATGTCTTGCTCTGTATTATTGTTCTTCCGTTTGTGTCTTTCCTTTATTTTGGTTAGCATTTCAGTTGTTACCCATGGTTTCTTGTTTTCTGCTTTTTTCTTATATGTTGTTTGTCCATCGGAATCGATGAGGACCACTTTGTCAACATTCACTGTTCGCATGAGTTTGAGGATGGCTAAATAAGTCAATCTGAGCCCTGAATTGTTTGTTGCATTTAGTACTAAGGAAATAGGACACCAATTTGCACCGAGGTGGAGGATATTTTGCTGTGAACTGACTGGAGTAAATACACCTGTATAGCCTCATTTATTCTTGATATCTCAAGTCACTAGATGTTGCAAAGTTTGCAGACCTTATTAAAAACCAGAATTGGCAACATGCAGGATCTCTTATCTATCACCTACAACAACTGTTGCGCATCCTGAATAGCTGCACACAGCAACCAAAATACCCAAACCAACAGTGTCGGCACAGACCTTCGCAATATTGAGGCTCCCATCAGTTTGGGCGATTGGTGGCAATTCCTTTCCAGTCATCGTGGTCAAAACCACACCGAATCAGTGATATCTTAGGTGTGCCCTTGTACCTTTTTCTGTGCCCACGTCTTGCTCTTTTACCATTTTGGTGTTCACCATAGTGTCTTTTGGTAGACACGTGTACCACATGCCCAACCCATCTCAGCTGTACACATCCTGATGAGTACACATGTCATGCCCGATTGCGCAAACACATCTGTATTTGGCACCATGTCCTGCCATCTAATCTTCAGTAGTTTCAACAGGCACTGCATGTAGTTTAATTTCCCGGCATGACGACTATAGATAATCCAGGTCTCACACGCATATAACAGTAAGTAGAAAAACTCCAGCATAGACATTCATTTATCTTTTGAGTCCTGATCCATCGCCTATCCCACACCTTACTATGAAGTCTACCAAATGCAGCATTTGCCTTAACTATTCTTGCATTCACCTCATCTATTTGAATAACCTGTGACAAAATACTGCCATTGTACGTAAATTTGTTGACATTACGTAAACAGTGGCTGTGTACAGTGATAGAAGATTCTGAATTAGGCCTTATTTTGAACCAGTTGATGTAGAACGTTTGTTTTTGTGATAGAGAAGGTGAGGTCAAAGTTTCTGCATATACATCGACTACGTAATTTAAAAATCAGGGAGGTTTCCATTTCGCTTGGGTCTTTATAACAATAACGGGTGATTTATTCTAACACAAATTTGAAGATTTATAACTCTAATATGAAATCAGTGCTATTGTATGGCTCTGAGACATGGTGAACTACAAAGCCCTGATAAGAAGGTACAGACTTTCATCAATGATTGTCTGAGCCAAAGTGAATGGCTTAGATGGTACGACAAGGTCCTTAAACTTTTAAACTGAACTGGGCAACTCTCGATAGAATGAGACATTCAAGGTTGTCTCTGAAGCTGGATAGGTTACACATTAAGGCATCCTCCTGATAGCTATACAATACAGTACAGTATCTGTTTTGGGTTTAATATGGCAAGAGGGTAAGAGTTAGGCCACGGCATAAATGTGAACTTGAGTCGGACATTAAGAAAATGGGAAGCTTGCACTGTTGTCTTATGATAGGACCGTTTGGCAATTGTTTGTTGAAGGCCTATGTTCCTTAACTTAACATCATTATACTGGTTTAGAAGACTCTACAGTCTGTATACAACCAGTATCTTCCACTCCTTGTCTTGTCTTTCCTGTAACCCCAAGAGATCAGAGGGGCATCATTCTTAGACATGTTATAACTGGGCAGGGTCCCATCTCTCTCGAGTGATTTGCCAGTGTGTACATTTCCTAACCCCAGCCAAAATTGACAATGCCAGCAAACAGAGTTGTGAAGGGCGCCAATCTCATGAAGTTCAGCTATGTGCACTGGACCAATGAAATATGACACAGGATAACCAAAATAATATTTCAAATAGCAGATGACTATGCCAGGATAATTGGAGTGAAAAACACCACAAATTGAACGAACTAACATGTTTCTGTGGACATAAGTGTAAGTCGTCGACTAATGTGAATTCCAGTCAAATCCGTGACCTGGAAGCATCCATGAGACTAAAGATAGGCCTAAAATAGGGTGCTTTAGAGGATGTAGTCACAGGGGAGAGTTGGTGTCAGGGAAGTGTGAAATACATAGTGGAAAAGAAAAAACTAAAATGATAAAGCAGAAGCAAAAAGAGGAAAACCAACAACATTACAAACTAAAATGTTTTTATGCAAATGTGAGAAGCATAGTAAATAAAAGAGAAGAATTGGAACTGTATGTAGAAGAAGAAAAACCAGATATAATAGGATTAACAGAATCATGGACATATGAGGAGATTGCAGATAGTGAACTTGAAATTGAGGGATATACAATGTTAAGGAAAGATAGGATAGTTGGAGACAAGACTAAGGGAGGTGGCGTTTTATTATACTGTATAAATTCTGTTAATATAACGATCAAAGATTATTTATCATGTGGTAACAAAAATGAAAGTGTATGGGGAGGAATAGAAAGTGGGGGTGAAAAAACAGTGATTGGAGTGTGCTATAGATGTCCATCAAATCAAAAAGAGGAAGATGAGGAGCTGATTAGTAGCATAGCAAAGGCAAGTGAAGGGAAATTATTATTAATGGGAGATTTCAACTATCCAGAAATAAAATGGGATATGGCAGAAGCACTTGTAGAGTCAAAACTTTTTGTTAAGTGCATAACTGACAATTTTTTAATTCAACATGTAGAAGCAGCCACCAGAGGCAAAAACGTACTCGACCTAGTTTTTACTAAAGAAGAAAATATGATTGAAAATGTTACCGTTGGGGAACTGTTTGGCTCAAGTGACCATCAAATCATCCGTTGGGATCTTATTGCAGGGAAAGAAGTAAACATAAACACGCGAACATACGACTACTCTAAGGCAGATGTTAAAAGGATGAAAGAGGCAGCGAACCACATAATCTGGAAAGATATTGTCGTAGGAACAGATGTTGAAAAGGAGTGGGAAAGTTTTAAAACAGTTCTAGAAACGCTAAAAGAGGAATGTGTTCCATGTTGGGAGGTAAACCCCAAGCGTAAAAGGTGGATAACTAGATTTGTAGTGAAATGTAGAAGAGCAAAAAATAAAGCAAGGAAAAAATATATAGAGGCAGGTAAATCAAAAGAAACATATGTAAAATATTTGAACAAGCAGAACATATCTCAGAAAGCGAATAAAACAGCAAAAATAGACTTTGAAAAAAAACTTGCTCAGAGGATCAAGACTGACAGTAAAAGCTTCTTCTCTTATGTTAGAAATAAACAAAGAACGAAAGACAAAGTAGGCCCTCTCATAGACAGTACAGGGAAAATAATAAGTGAGAATAGGGAGGCAGCTAATCTGCTCAATCAGTACTTTGGCACAGTCTACACAAAAGAGGACTGCTCCAAGATCCCAGAGCCTATAGATATTTTTCAAAGGGACGTGGGTACAGCGGGATTAAGATCAATCTGTATTACAGAGGAAATGGTTTTTTTAAAAATTGGAGGGGTTGAAAGTGAATAAATGTCCAGGTCAAGATGGTATTCATCATTAAATTGCTGTATGAAATTAGAGACCAACTAGCAAAACCATTGGCTATATTATGTTCTCAATCACTTACAAAAGGGATTGTTCCAAGGGATTGGAAAGATGCAGGAGTGATCCCCTTATTCAAAAAAGGCAAAAAATCAGATCCAGCAAATTATAGACCGGTGAGTTTAACGAGCATAGTCTGTAAATTGTGAGACAATAATCAAAGAAAACATTGTAATGCATTTAGACAAATTTAATCTAATTAGAAATAGTCAGCATGGGTTTACTAGAGGGAGATCAAACTTAACAAATCTATTAGAATTCATGGAGGAGGTTACTAAAATCATAGATAAAGGGGAGCCAGTGGATGTTATTTATCTAGACTTTGCAAAGGCCTTTGATAGAGTACCTCATCAAAGATTATTTCGAAAGTTAAAATCACATGGAATAGGTGGGGAAGTTGCCAAATGGATTGAAAATTGGTTAACGGGAAGAAGGCAGAGAGTGGGCATAAATAAGGAGTACTCTGAGTGGTGTGAAGTGAAAAGTGGTGTGCCACAGGGCTCGGTTTTGGGACCAATTTTGTTCTTGATATATATAAATGATTTGGACATTGATATGGGATCCATGATTGCAAAATTTGCTGATGACACAAAACTATGCAGTAGTGTCTCATCTAAAGCAGAAGTGGATATATTGAGGTTGGATTTAGATAAATTTCTAGAATGGTCTGTAAGCTGGCAAATGGAGTTTAATGTAGATAAATATACAGTCATCCACACGGGTAGATACAATATGGAACATAGTTACAGAATGGGAGAGAACAATATTAGAAAGATAAATAAGGAAAGGGACCTAGGAGTTATAATACATCATACAGGTAAGGTGAGAGAGCAAGTTAAGGTAGCAGTGAAAAAGCCAAATGCAATGTTAGGTATGATAAAAAGAAATATTAAACATAGGAGCAAGGAAGTGATAGTCAAACTGTATAAAGCATTAGTTAGAACTAGATTGGAGTACTGTGTACAGGTGTGGAGTCCTTATCATAGAGGGGATATAAACATGCTGGAAAGAATACAAAAAAGAGCAACAAAGCTGATAGTGAGATTCCAGAATTACAGTTATGAGGAAAGACTCAGAAAAATTGGCCTACAGTGTCTAGAAGAGAGAAGAATTCGTGGTGACTTAATACAGGTTTATAAGATGATCAGAGGAATGGATAAATTAGACTATAACAAGTTTTTTAAAATACAGCCACCCACAAGAACAAGAGGGCATAGCTACAAGTTGACTAAAGAGAAGTCCAGATTAGATATATTTGTTAGTCAAAGGGTGGTGTCTGCTTGGAATGCATTGCCAGGAGAGGTAGTGGAGGCAGGGAAGTTAATGCAATTAAGAATAAACTGGATGCGCATAGCTTTTAGAGCAAGGTGATGTAAATGTAACTGGTTGTATACAGACTCTGCAGAGTCTTCTAAACCAGTATAAAGATGTTAAGTTAAGTTACATGCCAAACCATACCATGCAGACCAAACACCAAAATCCAGGGGAAAAATGGTTGAAAAGAACTAGCTTCATACACACATCTAAACAAATATATAGCTGTCACAGAGACCTCCTCCCAGGTGAAAGCACAGAAATGGAAATGGTAGCGTGGCTCCTCATAGCCACAAAATAATGGAAAGATAACCCATAAGTCCTTTCCAACAGGGAAAAATCCCCTCTAACCTTAGGACAGAATCAATGGCACTTCTCCGTGCACTGAAAATTGTCGCCAAATTGGAAGCCTACACATATGCCAAGATAGTGATCTTCACAGACTGCAAAGTACTACTCGAATCGGTAAAGAACACAACAAATGAGGACATAACACATAAAATCAGAACAGAGCTAAATGCCATACAAAAGATCTCAAAGATCACACTCCAGTGGCTCCCCTCTCATTGTGGATTATGGGAAATGAGAGAGCCAATGCACTATCCAAAGCAGGTAAAAAAATGAAACAATACACCCATAAAATGCCATATAAGGAGGCTAAAAATATCATTCACAACCAATGTAAAAGAAATGGGAGAGAGCAAAAGTTCAGACCCAATCCACCAGTTACAAAGGTACCAACATGCTGCTATTTTCCACATGAGAACGGCCCACTGCAGACTACTGGGCCACCTATATTGGTTCAAAATCTCCCAAACAAATGAATGTCTATATCGGACAAGAGTCCAGACCCGTGAACATATACTTCAAGAATGCCTGGTCCACAAAGAATTAAGTTACCAGACCTGGACAGATGGAGCAGAACTGAGGCAAAAGCTATGGGGCCACAGCTCAGACCTGGACAGGACTGTAGACTTCATCCTGATGATAGAACTGAAGATTTAGCATGATCAGAAAACACGAACACAGAAGAAGTAGTTTTCAAAAATTTCTTTCCATATGACATGACTGGTTGTATAACTTACAGGATATCTCTTTGCCACTTACAGTGATAAAAATTTGTTGCATGGAATAATAATAATAATAGTTGTCCATCGCAAGCAAAGATGGCGACAGCATAAGACTATTGCTGAAAAATGTGTTCTCTTATGGCTATAAAGACCAATCCTGAAACAACATTCCTTGCAACATTCGAGGCATGCATATGAGCTGGCTGTTTTTTTGGGCAGTACACTTTGGTCCGCCTTTGTGATGGCTATACTCTCTGCAATATGAACACATTTGGTGATACTAGCACATCAGGTGGTACGACTTTGTGCAATCATCTCCCAGGAGGTGACATCAATATTGAAGCTTTTCACAGAAACTTTCAAGGAGTCTCTGTAGTGTTTCTTCTGCCCCCCTAGTGAGCATCTGATTGTTGTGAGGTCACCATATAACATCTGCTTGGGGAAGCGTTGATCTGGCATGCGAACCACTATTTCAAGGAGTGTATGGATGTTCAACACGGTACTACCTGTTTTCTGGGAACTCTGAATGTTGGTCAGCTTCTACCAAACCTGACAATCGACAATGTGCGGAGGAGTACACGCAAGAGGATATAATGCATTATCCTAGAGCGAGGAAAGGTAACCTCAGCTGAGTATTGCGGAAGGGCAGATTAGGCCCTTAGTCTTGGTTGGCGGCTGGTCTAAAAGGGAAGCCCCGACAGACGAACAGATAGAGCATTGCTCTGCTGGCTGATCCGGCAGCTTCAGTAGCTTGCCTTGTTCCAAATGTATTGGAATCACCTTTCCTTTGGAGCAAACAAGGCAGGTCAAGAGAGGGACCCATACTGCATGAGTAACACATGGTCTCTATATTTCAGCTTTGTGCTATGGAGAGGTGTAACTCCATCCCTGGTCTTAACAGGTCTCGGAATCAAAACGGGAGACAACAGTTTACGGGTTATAAGCCCTTGCCAATTGGCATAGACAAGAGCGCTACGGACCGTCTCCAATTTCAGGAGACACTTTCGGGTGTCACTGATCGCCCACCTCTGAACAGTGAGACATGGTCTTCCTACACGCACCAAAAGAGGCAGCTAAACAGCTAATGCCAACCTCAAGGGATATGTCCACAGCCAGCACTCTGGAGCATGTTCTGGTTGGATTCTGTTTAAGTGGCTGTTAAGTTGTATGTGTAGAGTGCGAAGTCAGAAAATGGTGCTGTGCTTCCTCAGTGGAGTTTGCAAATCAAGTGTGGATTAAAACAAGGTTGCGTACTTGTTCCAAACCTCTTTGGAATATATTTCTCACTCCTCTTGAAGCATGCCTTCCGTGGCCAGGATGGTGGTATACTCATTCATTCTCGCATAGATGCTGGCCTATTCAATGCCCAAAGGCTGAAAGCCAAGACCAAAATAAGCAGGGTGCTGATCAGAGAACTGCTCTTTGTGGATGATGCACCAATTACGACTCACTTAGAGGAGGAACTGCAAAGCTTACTGTTTGTATTTTCTGATACCTGCTGTGAGAATCAGCAAAAAGATAAAACAAGTTATGGTGCAGAGTGCTAACAAGGCACCAATAATCTGCTTTGATGATGACAATCTCGAGGTAGTAGATCACTTTACACACCTAGGATCCTCAGGCAATAATAAAGTAGCCCTGGACCAAGAGATCAATATCAGGATAGTCAAGGCAGCAACAATGAGTAAATTTAACAAAAAACGTCTGGGAGAACAAGAAGCTTACTGCTAAAACAAGAACACTTGTTTACTAGGCCTGTTTCCTCAGCACCCTTCTTTATGGCAGTGACTAATGTTCTAACTACATGCACAAAGAGAGGGAGCTAAATAGCTATCACATACCTCATACCGTCTGTGCAGAATCCTGGGGGTTGGGTGGCAAGATAATGTCACCAACACAGAGGTGTTTCAGAGAACAGCCACTGTCACAATCTTTTTCATACTTAGACTTCAAAGGCGCCGATGGCTGGAACACACACGAGGGATGGATGATGGCAGAATTTTTAAAAATCTTTTCTATGGGAAATTACAGATGGAGAAAAAGGTCTTGTGGCTGGCCACTACTTTGGTACAAGAATGTATGCAATCAGGATATGAATGGGAACAGGACCCCATGGATCGTGTTACATGAGGCAGGGTTAAGCATGGAATACAGACTAAAGAGATAGTGATTGTGGATAGGCTAAGGACTCAGCATTTGAGAAGAGACGACACACAATGCGATGCCGCAGACGGTCCTGGATTTCCTTGCACACACTGTGAAAGACACTTCTCTACTCAGATTCATTATCATCATGGACTGTAGTTGCATTCCTTTTTTTCAAAGATCAATTACTATCGTATGACAAGATGGAAAGAGCCAATGCGACACATATGTCAGGCTTGGATGTTTTTTCTAGATTTGCTTTTAAGTTTCTACACATAATACAAAACTCTTTAGCATTCTCCAAGAATGTTAAAGAAACATAAAATTGCTTCAACTATATGGTTCTGAAACATAAAATGTAATTAAAAGTATGACATCCAGACTGCAGAACTTCATCAGCAGATGTCTCCATTGCATACTCCATGGCCAAAAGTAATAACAAACATTGATCTGTTGTAAAAAACATTTAAAAAACTAATGCAACTGAAGGCTGAGAATCAAAATGGATAAGACACCCCTTCAGAAAAGAGCACAATGATACAAAACAAGCAAAAATATTAGTGCGACAATCAAAGAACACTTGATTAAAAAAATGGTGAAAGACGAGGCCAGGGCAGCTAGGATCTCTTAGGCTGAGCTTATGAAGATGAACCGTCAATATTCCATTCATTTTAATGTTCTTATGTTCCAATTAAAACTTGAATAGTTCAAAGCTGATATGACAAGATACAGAAATACACAGCCCTTATGGTAATAATATTTTTGACATACCTTGTATTCTAATATGTGAACAAGTTTGTTAACATACTGACGAAATAATGCAATAAATGATTCCAGAGAGTGTTTAGAATTGGAACATTCCTGAAAAGTAGCAGCATCCCTATTTTGGTCACAAGCGCCAAACTGCAAACTGTCACTTTCTGGAAGAAATGGCCTTTCAGTCAATGAAGGTTCCATGGGGGTAGTCTGGGCATCTATATTTTTAGGGGACTGAAAAGAAGGAAGTAAGTATACAATGTTAAGTGTGTACATGTGTACAAGTAAATACAACAAAACATGATATTAATCAATTTTTTCACTGAGGACTGAATGAAGATGGCCGGTGCATTTGTGTATGACAAGTACAAGAATAGCACCACTACCCCACAGAAAGCATGTCGTAAGAGGTGACTAACTGTGTAACATGGCATAACACCGCCATAGTTAGGTGGTTTATTAGCAGCATAGATGGCGCCTAACAGGCTGCAGGTCTACTTTGTTCTAGTGTTTGAGTCTATTAGGATGGACTTGCATATCAATTAACCACGCTCAGCGGCACTTGTCCCCACACAGCGAAGTAATAAACTGCTTGAGCCTAGCCCGCTAAGCAGAAAATTGTCCAACCGGCTACATCCAGCTCACACCAGAGCTGGGATCTGCATATGGGCATATGCCCCTGTAGAAGTACAGGTCAACTAAGACTAAGAAGACTGGATAAGTGTGTCCAGTAAAGGGACTAGTTTTAGGTGACACTGATAACTCTACAAGCATTACAATAGTTAATTTAAATTTAGGTACAAGTACAGCTAAAGTGCACAACAATAACTGATCTACACTCTTGGCTATTTGCTGAGAGGAACTGAGCACCTATGGGTCTTCTGGGAATACAGTGATGTAAATTCTTAACAATAGAGATGACAACGAATCCTGACCAACTATCACAACATGCGTATCAAACAAGAAGACACAGTTACAAGGTATGAGTTCACTTCTTTTTATGCGTAGATGACATCACAGAAATATTACAAGTCCATTGCAACACACTTTGCCTAAGAATGGCATCTCCAGCTCAAATCAGCATAATGGCACAAGAAAAAGCCATTTCGATGGAAAAGACATGAGTATAATTAAAAACTTGTATTTTGGGTGTAACCAGCAACTCTGTCAACAACAAAAAACTGTCAATACGACTTTTGTCCATTGCTGGGGGTATTCAAGGGTTTTATTTAAGCTGAGAGCTACAGGCCGCTTTGCCACTGCTGTCGGCATGTCATGTGCTGATTATGTTTTGTTTATTTCATACCCAAAAGAAAAATAACATATGCCATACCGGATTCGAACCGCTGCCCTCCTAGTCGGCAGGCAGGCCTAGAAACCAATTGGCCATGCGCTCCTCAACTACATGTACATAAACTGGGAGTCTGTGATGTACACTATCAACTGAATCCATTCTGTATATACAGCGAAAACATAATGAGATCTATAGTGTATATGTAGAAATATCAACCAGTGAACATACTACAATCAACTTTTAAAATGCTGATCATGCTGCATTAATCATTATTAAAAAATTAATTAGAAAAGAATAAAAAGCAGCAGCTAAATGTGAAAAACCCTTGTCTAAAATAGCTATAGAGAAATAAATAGATCAAAGCTGCAATGTTACTGAAGGTTTTATAAGTCGATAAATACACATATAGGTAATGGCTCAGTGACCACACCAGGACAAAAACAAACTGACACCTACATTACGACCCTAAGGCCTTCGTGAGGGACAAAGAACACACAAAGACAACTAGCAAATCACAACAAAAAAACAAGGTATGATGTAAAATGAGTGGTTAAGTTCGCTACCATACCAGGATGTGCCAGGAAAGTGTGAGACACAGAATGTGAACAATGCCAGTTATGAAATAGAGTGGACCAAGCAAGAAATCGTCAATATGATTGCAAACAGACAAAAACAGACGTTCATGAACATATTTCAAATAACAGCAAAAAAACAAATAAAATATAAAGAGACACACATATGCAAAGATATGGTCGGTCCACAAATTAATAAATTAACAATAATAAGAATTACAATAATAATGTTCCCTTAGGCATCAGTAGCCCATTGCGTTAATTAACCACTGCCATGGTCATATACAGCAGCTAAAAAGGATACTCGAAGTTGCATTGAATTTCCAATAATCTGGGGCTGGTCTCTCGCCGCCGCGATTGACTCTCATCCAGTATTCGTACAGCGATCTCAGTCCCGTCAGACGGAGTGATAGCGCGGGCTTGCTGAAAACGCTAGCCCCCCTCTCCCCGGCCGTGTAGCGAGATAATATTTGTGGTGTCGTACCGCTGGCAACGGTGCGTTACTGTGGCCCGTATCGAGAAACTTTGACAGTCAGTGGTGGTTATTCGAAGGTTTATAGCAGACCTCAACATTTCGTCTTGCTGGTGGTCATTCTCTCGCAAAGAGCTGGTGACCGGCAAATGGAAAGCAGGAATCGTGCCTAAAGGCCCTGTCCTCGCCCGACCAAACCTTGGGAGAAGGGCAGGCCGGCAGGCAAAAATCGTCTCCAGTCTCTGTGAAATTCATCGCCGGGGCCGTTGGGATCCGTTCTGCACAGAGCGCTGCCATCCCTCCCCGAGCGAGCCCAGTCAGTCGGTCGTCTGGTGTGTGTACGGGCCCCTGTCAGGCGGTCCTAGGTCGATGGAGTGAGGGACGGAACAACCGTCCGTCCGTCAGTCGGTCCCTGCGGCCGTCCTAGTGAGGCTTTTTACACATCCGTCCTCCGCCAACCGGTGTGTGTGGTTCGTATGTCTCCGACAGATATCTGGTTGATCCTGCCAGTAGTCATATGCTTGTCTCAATGATTAAGCCATGCATGTCTAAGTTCACACTGTCTCACGGTGAAACCGCGAATGGCTCATTAAATCAGTCGAGGTTTCTTAGATGACACAATCCTACTTGGATAACTGTGGCAATTCTAGAGCTAATACATGCTTACCAAGCTCCGACCCTCGCAGAAAGAGCGCTTTTATTAGTTCAAAACCAATCGTCGTTTCCCCTCGCGGGGTTGCGGCGTCCCCACTGGTGGCTCTGGATAACTTTGTACTGATCGCATGGCCTCATGTGCCGGCGACGCATCTTTCAAATATCTGCCCTATCAAATTTCGACGGTACATGACATGCCTACCATGTTTGTAACGGGTAACGGGGAATCAGGGTTTGATTCCGGAGAGGGAGCATGAGAAACGGCTACCACATCCAAGGAAGGCTGCAGGCGCGCAAGTTACCCACTCCCGGCACGGGGAGGTAGTGACGAAAAATAACAATATGGGACTCTTTCGAGGCCCCGTAATTGGAATGAGTACACTTTAAACCCTTTAACGAGGATCTATTGGAGGGCAAGTCTGGTGCCAGCAGCCGCGGTAATTCCAGCTCCAATAGCATATATTAAAGTTGTTGCAGTTAAAAAGCTCGTAGTTGGATCTCAGGCGCAGGCGGGCGGTCCGGCTCACGCCGGTTCACTGCCCATTGTCTCCTGGCCTACCGTCTGCCGGCTCTCTCCTGGCCTACCGTCTGCCGGTTCTCTCCCGCGGGTGCTCTTCCTTGAGCGTCCCGGGTAGCCGGCGCGTTTACTTTGAAAAAATTAGAGTATTCAAAGCAGGCCTTGGCTGCCTGAATTATGGTGCATGGAATAATGGAATAGGACCTCGGTTCTATTTTGTTAGTTTTCGGAACTGGAGGTAATGATTAACAGGGACAAACGGGGGCATTCGTATTGTGGCGTTAGAGGTCAAATTCTTAGATCGCGGCAAGACAAGCTACTGCGAAAGCATTTGTTAAGAATGTTTTCATTAATCAAGAACGAAAGTCAGGCGCGAAGACGATCAGATACCGTCGTAATTCTGACCATAAACGATGCCGACTAGCGATCCGCAGGAGTTGCTTCGATGACTCTGCGGGCAGCTTCCGGGAAACCAAAGTGTTCGGGTTCCGGGGGAAGTATGGTTGCAAAGCTGAAACTTAAAGGAATTGATGGAAGGGCACCACCAAGAGTGGAGCCTGCGGCTTAATTTGACTCAACACTGAAATGATTGACAGGCCGAGAGCACTTCCGTTGGGTCTAATATGGAACGGGTGCTGGATTTAGACCCTTGGAAATCTGTGGCTAAGCTCTTTGTGGCTCGATTGGCCTCCATTCAGTGTTCGATAAAGGAATTGACGGAAGGGCACCACCATAAGTGGAGCCTGCGGCTTAATTTGACTCAACACGCCAACACTGTAAAATGACTGACAGCACTTTCTTTGGGTCTAAAAGGGAACGTGTGCTGGTATTAGACCCACGGAAGACTCCTGCTCAGCCCTAGAGAAATCGCAGTTTTCAGACACTTGGTCCAGGTTTCAGACACTTGGTCACTGACTAAAAAGCCCTCTATTGATTCGTTGGGTCTAATAGTGAACAGGTGCTGGTATTAGACCCTCGGAAGACAGGTCAGTCTTACCCTACTAATGACAGGGCGTTGCTATGGTAAATCCTGCTAAATTCGCAGACATTTGTCCACGTACTAGGCTCATAAGCCAATGGCGTGAGGCTACCATGTGAGGGATTACAGCCGAACGCCTCTAAGCCGGAATCCCGCCCTAAATCTTCGCACCACTGCGATGGGAGGCTACGATATGGTTTGGACCTGGGGCTCGTGTCTCAGCCCGACCCGGTCGAGCCGCAGAAATGCACCTGGTTAAATGCACTCCTGCCTTGCTCTTTACCTCTGTCTGCTTTCAGTCATCCCAATGGACACAGAAGAGATGCAGTCCAGTGGACATTGCACCCCCTGCCCTATTGTGACAACCTCCCAGGTGACGGGGAATGCTAGGCGTGCCATCACTGCAGATGAGCCGAGAAAATAAAGGGAGCAAAGAGATACCTCACTCACATGCATATGCTACGTTTCTGGCAGGACGTGACAATCCTGGGAAACAGTCACACTGGACTGCCTCTCTTCCGGGATAGTACAAACTAGTACATAGTCCATCATATCATATCATTGCCAAACCCTATAGACACGAGTGGGGAAGATTCGATAGTCCTGCAAGACAACTTCTCAAAGAGAGACAACTCTGACCAAAAACAACTGGCTAAGGAGGGCATCCTTACAGAAACGCCTGTTGAAATCGGATGCACTGAGCCACAGGCTTAACAAAATAAAACAGTGCAACGTATATCGCTGTAAACAGCGTACGATGAAGAAGAAAAAGAAGAAGAATTTCCAATATCCGGGAATGAAGTTAGGGTGTCTTGTGGCTACATGGTAAGTGTGTTGACGGAGGTCCATGAGGACCCCTTGAGGGAAGCCGAGTACTCCACTGCCTTGGGTCGCGAGAATTAAAGGCGTCACGCAGAGTGTGAGCAATGTGTCTTGGGCATGCTGCTAATCGAACAGGTATCAATCTCTCCCAGATGATGTGTCAGTCCATTATTGGCCCACGTGTTGTCAGTAAACAGGGCGAAGGACACCAATCTCGTGAACCTCAACCGTGTGCACTGGATCATGGAAATACAACACAGGATAGTTGAAATACTATTTAAATTAACCAGTGACTTTGCCAGGATAATCGGAGGGGCACAACACCACAAAATGAACGCAACTACACTTGTTTTTGCAAGGCAAAGTGCCACAGTGGTCCATTAGGTGAGTTATGTATCAGCTTCTAACCAGTCTAAATAGTAAGATGACAGAAGAAATGGTCATCTCTAAGAAACTGAATTCTGAATGCAGCATACAAGTAAATGTCACATAACTAGTGTATGGTGTAAATTACCTATGCATACCACTCACATGAGATCAGAAACAAAGAATAGAATAGCCTATTCTAAAATAACATTCTAGAAAATGAAAAGCATCCTACCAATAATTACTTACTACTATTTTTCCTTTTCCTTTGGGACATAAGTCTGCATTGTCAACCACAAAAGATTGCTGTTTTGGTTCATCTTATCAATTTCCACTTATAAGACAACAGTTGGTTTAGATTCCTCTTCCATTATTATCTGCAAAATGTTCATCTCTTTCTTCCCTTACCTTGTTGGTTCCAATCCAGCACCTGTTTGGTTATAATTTTAGGTCACTCTCTTTCTAATCCCAAAATGCACTTGTTATTATTTCGTACTTACTTAAAAAAAAGGATTGAAATGGTATGATGAGAGCACTAATATAGGCACTAATAAGGAACTGTTTGGAAGAGCCACACAAACATCAGCGGAACTGAAAGTAAAGAGAAGGCGCTGGTGTTTGATAAAACATTCATTAAGGAAACCATCTAGAATCCCCAGATAAAAGAAATAAGGTGACATCAAAGAGCATGAGAAGAGATTTCAAATCACATATAAAAGGGATGATGTGAAGGATGCTGGAATGGATGGCACAGGACATGAGGACTTCCAATCTCTTGTGAAATGGTAAATCTGGATGTCCATGTGCCCATATGTACATTTCTGTGTTGGAAGATTATTCAGCTAAACATAAACTTTGGTAAATTTACTCACTACTTTCATGTCAACAATGACAGTGCCATGTTTTCTTACTGATTTCATGCGAACATTGACTGAGTCAAAATTAATCAAGTCTGTTGGATCCACATAATCATCCTCTTGTTGATGTAAATAACTTGGTGAGACCAATATCCAAATAGTCATTATTAGCAAAGTGACTTTTCTCTTCATCATTCTTGCACTGAAAGAAACACATTGAAAAAAACAGATAGATATAAGGACTAACAAATAGGCAGTTAGGTTAGTGCTTGTTTTCTTTCTGTCCTAAACCTATCTTCAGGTTAAGCAACTAAAGTTTCAAAAACCCCAAAATATTTAAGAATCATTTGTCATATTTGTCATGGTTATCTGATAAGATACTTAGCTGCCAAGGCATGATATTCAATTTTTATTACAAACAACAACCAAGAAACATATCAATCAGGAATATGAAAGTAAATGAAGTGAGGTGGTGTCAAATAAAAGGCTCTTAAGTGTCTATAAGAACTGTAAAACATATCAGCTGAGTAATAATGCCTCATTGAAAGACAAAGCTGCACAGTAAATAAGAGGATTGTCAGGCAGAGGACTAGAGACCAGGAACTCTTTTACAGGTCCAAACAGGTGGAAATCGCTTGGAGCAAGGTCTGGGCTGTAAGGTGGGTGTGGCAATACCTCCCAGCCATGTTGCTGCAGATTGCACATAGTGTGGTGAGCCATATGAGGTAGAGTAGGCTTGAACTATTCTCTCCCGGTCAAAAGTGGAAAGCTGTCTTCGCATCAAACCTTGCACTAACCTTCAGAAAATGCAAATATTTATGAATAATAGTGTTCACCGTACCCAGTGAAAGACTTGCCTCTTGTGTAATTTTGCGACACATTATGCATAGATTTTTCACAATTTGGATATTCACAAGAATGACTGTGGTGGATTGAGAGCCACCTTCTCTAAAACATTGACACCATTTAAATGTCTTTCTGCGGCTGAGTGTCTCATCACTGTATTGTGATTGCAGTCTTCTGTAAACTTTCACAGGTTTCATGCCTTCTTTCACAAGAAACTTCCTGACAACATAATGTTCCATGCAAGTACTAACAGTGTTGTCCACCATTTTTATTTACCTTTCACGTGACTGGCTCATGGCAAGTGAGCCACCTATCAGTAATAGGACACAAGTGCCTGTAACTAATGATAGCATGCTATAACTCATTCGGGTAGAACTAGAACAAAAAGTCCTGGTTTGATTTGAACATCCCTCGTATTAACAAAAATAAAGAAAGTTTACTCCTTGACAAGAAGGTGGCACTGTAAAGCAGTATCAGCCATTTTTTGGCATAGTTGCACACTTTACAACTTTGGGACTTGCACCTTTTAATCCTTTCTCCTGCTATTTCCAAAAAGAATGTTTGTTGAGGTATGGTTTGTACTTTGTATGGCTGAGTAAATCTGTGCATGTTAATTACTTCTGGTCACATATACAATGGATACTATCTTTTGATAAAAGTTCTTTTTTTTCGCTTATTCTGTTTTACCTTTCAGCGTCAGGTTATGAAGAGATCTCTATAATGAGCCCTACTGTGTACCTTAAGCACAGTGGCATTAACCGCCTCAAATATTTCCGTAAGCCACCTTTTTCATGTTCGGCCTTTGGCTTTGAATCCGTTGTATCTAAATAGCATTGCTTGTTGAAGATGATGTGTTACATTGCCAAACCATTTTGGTTGCTGTCTTTTGGTGTAGTCTAATACTGGTGTTGTTTCCATCAGTATCCTGATGCCATCGTTTCTGATCCTGTCTCTCCTTGCTACCCCCAATATTTTTTGCAGACATTTGATTTCTGTTGTTACGATTTGTTGTTTTTCAATTGATGTTGTGTCCAGTTTTGACATTGGTAGCATAGTGTGGGGACGAAAATCGTGTTGTTTTGACAGGTATTGTCACGTGCTTGCAATTAAGTATTGGCGTTAATTGCCCAATGATCTGATTTATTTTATAGCATCTTTGTTGGATTTTCACTGTGATTCTTCCGTCTGCCAATAATGTGCTTCTTAAGTATGTGAAATCTTTCTCCTGTTTGATTTGCTGCCTTTACAAGGAAGATATTGATTTGTCCTGCTCATCTAAATATTTTCATGACCTTAATTTTTTTTTTCTATGTTGATTTTCATGCTGCATTCTTTACAAGTTGTATTTAGTTTGTCGATATGTTGTTGCAATTGTATTTATGAAGTTGTTATGACAGTTTGATCATCTGCAAAAAAAAGAAGTTCATTTAATAGTTCACCAATATAGTTTTTTCTTCACATGGTCACGTGTAACCACTCATGCACCACCTGCTGAACCTGGTAGTCTTTCCTCCCGATGCTTCTTTCAGTCGCACAAAGATGTGGAAATCTCTTGGGGCTAGGACTGGTGAGAACGATGGATGTGACAGATATTGAAAGCGGAGGTCCCCGATGGTTACAGCCGTTACACGGACAGTGTAGGGTCACGCATTGTCATGTTGCAAAAAGACACCTTTACTCAGAAGTCCAGGCCGTTTGGATTTGATTGTAGATCGAAGATGATTCCTGAGAAGACCTGTATATGTAGTAGTTGTGACAGTGTTACCCCTGGGCATGTAGTACTCTAAAATAACGCCTCGTTCATCTCAAAAGAGAGTCAGCATAACCTTCTCTGCAGATTGCTGAGTGTGAAACTCCTTCAGTTTCGGTGAGGAGGGATGGGGCCATTCCTTGCTCACTCTCTTCATTACAGGCTCATGGAAGTGAACCCAGGTTTCATCTCCAGTAATTATTCTTGCTAGGAAACCATTGCCTTCTGCTTCAAAGCGCCGCAAAAGTTTCTGACAGGCATCAACACGTTGTTTCAATTCTGGAGTAAGCTGCCGTGGCACAAACCTTGCAATACTGTAGCACATCATGGATGATGTGGTGTGCTGAACCTTGACTAATGTCCAGATGTGCGACAATTTAATTCACAGTCAATCTGGTATTTTCCTTTACGAGGAGGTCAACGGCTGCAGTTGACTCTGAGGTCACTACTCTGTGTGCCTGACCTGGTCGTGAACAGTCTGTCACAGAACTCACGCCGTTTTGGAAGTTCCTTCTCCACTCATACACTTGCTGAAGTGAAAAGCATGCATCACCGTACTGCATCTTCATTCACCAATGAATTTTTATACAGAACGCTGTTCCTCTTTGGTGCATGTCAATAGTGAGACGTCCATTTTTGAAATGCAATTACGACATCATGTTGTTCGTCTGCACAGTGATGGCACATGCAGGACACTTTTGACATCCTTAGCAACCCTATTAACAAGTTACAATACAAAGACATGGTTTTTCTCATTTCTATCCAACTTTTAAGGTTTTCATTTGAAGCCCCCTTGCATGTACTAATTGAACAAATTACAGATTTTCCATATTATATGCAGATTATTTAGACAATCTTGGAAAGGGGGAAATGACATTCTGACTAAAGGAGAAAAATGTGCATGCAGAAAAAAAAATTGATGACCTCTGGTTCACATGAAAATTCTTTTATTCTTTCTTCTATGGGAAATATTTCAGCCTCCAAATTCAATATGCTAGTTAAAGACATACAACATTAGACAGTTAAAGCAAGGAATAAAAGCAAAGATGTAATTTATTTCAGAACAAAGTATCTTCAGATCAACATCTACTTGTCTAACATGCACTCAAAACCCACGCCAATGTATGCATTTCAAAATATAAACTTAAAATACTGCAAAAAATCTACTAACCTGAACCAAAAAAATCTTACATGGAATTAATGCAGCTTGTGTTACACTTCATCATCAAAGGCGTCTCTGTCTCTGTAGACCATGCGCATGGCGCCCTGTGAGTTTTGTCCAGCTTTGTCTTCTGTATTTCGACACTGCTATGATTGTAAAGGCCGATCCGTGAGTAACAGTCCCTGTTACAGATCATAAAACCATGCTGAGGAGGCTGGCTTGTCAGGGTGTTCCTTGATCTCTTCAGGCTTTCTCTTTTCTCTACAGCCAGAAGACCTCTACAAGCGTCAGCATCCGCTATGCTTCTTCCAACTGACTGTCTCCACAGCTTGATCTTGAGCAATTGTTTCTCAGCTCTCAAATGTTATGTCACATGACTTCATGTTCCTCTTGCATACATCCTTGAATCGCATTGTTAGATGGTCGATTCTTATAACTCCAATGGGCAGCTGTCCATAGAGGATATCCTTTGGCAGACTCCCATCTTCCATGCGGCAAACATGCCCAAACCATCAGAGATGTCGCTGGCTCAACAGCGAGTACACTCTGTGAGTGTTTGCTTGCTGTAAGACCACATTATTGAGCACTTTCTCTTGCCACCCAATCCCCAATATACACCATACACACCTCACGTAGAAAGTGTTGACCTGCCGTTCCTGCTTATTGTAAGTGCTCCAAGTCTCGCTTCCATGCATGAGAGTGCTAAGAATGCAGCTCTGATATACCCGAACCTTGGCATAATGTACCCACTCTCTTCGTCAGGCAGGCCATGATGGTACTCACTCTGCCAAGCCTACTGCCTATCTCCTTCTCGACAAAGAGAGAGTGTTGCTGATGGTAGACCATAAGTGAAGCTGTTTACAACATCTCCAGAGTGACGCCCCCAATCTTTATGGAGGGGGAAGTAGTAATACCCTGTGTGCAGACCTTTGTCTTTTCCAGGCTTATGGTGAGTCCAAACTGTTTGCATACCTCGGCGAATCTGTCACCCATCTCTGAAAGGCCTCCTCACTATTGGTCACTATAACCGCATAATCAACAAATAGCATCTCCCTAATGAGCACCTCCCTTACCTTTGTCTTCGCACGCAGTCGGGACAGGTTAAACAGCTGCCCACCTGACCTGGTGTGCAAATAAACACTGTCCATAGACATGCCTTAAACGTACGATAGGAGCATGGAAAAGAAGATCCTAAAGAGGGTCGGTTTGAGCGTGCATTCCTGCTTCCCTCTACTCTTGATGGGAAAAGACTTTGAAGATGATCCGTCGTATAGAGTTGAGCCCTTCATATCAGTGTGAAAAGGAATTATCATGCTTAACAGTTTTGGGGAGAGGAAGACTAACGTCTGGTCAGGCAAAACATACTGGCCAAGACCCTCACCTAGGCTTCCTAGTAGCCCTCCCCGGAAACGGGCTATTTTTATAGTAGCCTGGCTAACAAGGTGAAGGATCGACATGATCCCCATAGTAGCTCATCCAGTGTAGGCAATCTGTCTAGTTCCTCTATAATGGACAGGATCTGTAGCCCGCACAAAGCCTCATCAGTAACCATCATTTCCAGAGTAATACATGCTCTGGATACGCAGATGAAGCGTACACAACCACCTGCAGGACCTCGGTCCAGCTTCATAAGCATACTCAGGATGCGAGGAAAGCTACTGCAACCCGCCACTTAACATCCTTTTCAGTGCGCACAAAAGAGTAACCTACTCATTGTGGGCATTCGCAAACAACAACAGTTTTGGGGGACAGCCAATCTTTTCAAGGAGTTCGAAAAGACCCTTTCTACTAACAAAGTTGAAGGCCTTGGTGAGGTCTAGAAATATCATAAAGAGCAGCTGGTCCTATTCTCTGCACTTCTCCTGGATATGGTGAAGAGAGAAGACAATGTCTGTTGTCGATCTACCTACTCTAAAGCCACGCTGGAATTTTGGGTACACAGTGTCCGTGAGCAGTCTCAGCCTGTTGAGTAGCATGCAAGTGTAAACTTTGCCTACAACACTCACAAGCGAAATTCCTCTATAATTATTGCAGTCCCCATGGCCACCTTTGTTTTTTGTAAATCATCACAATGATGGCCTCACATAAATCTTGGGGAACTGCAACTTCCTCCCAGCAGACATAGGAGGTCAAACATCAGCTAAGCTAGTGTTGATTTCTCGCATTTTATGGCTTCAGGAAGGAAACCATCTCCTCCTGGTGTTTTGTCGTTTTCGAGGTAGTCAATAGCCTTGTCAAGCTCATCCAGTGTAGGCAATCTGTCTAGTTCCTCTATAATGGACAGGATCTGTAGCCCGCACAGAGCCTCATCAGTAACCATCATTTCCAGAGTAATACATGCTCTGGATATTTCCCATCTCTGCATTTAGTTGAATTTCTTCACTGTTTCTGCCAGTACTAGTTCGCGCATTGCCTAGCGGTTCATTGATTAGTGCCTCGGGCCCTTCTGGGCAGTCGTGGTGTCAAACGTAGCAATGCTGTATTTTAAATGGCACCTTTCATAACGTCTCACTTAGCTGTGGTATCACACTCGGGTCGTTCTTTAAGAGCAAGATTCAGGTCAGACAAACCTCTCAGCCTTGAAAGGAATCACCATCTGCACAGTGTTAATGCGGGGATGCCCCCTTTGTTTGGAGCAACATATTGTGTGAAGCTGCAAGCTAAGCGTGCTACATACAAGAGCATGGTCTGAGTCGCAGACTGCACTGTGATAGTTTCTAGTGGAGAGGACCATGTTCAGAGCTGGGCGTGTGGTGACAATCAAGTTGATTTGATGCGACCTAGAGTGTTTCCATGATACTTTATGTTGCAGCTTGCTCTTGAACAAAAAACATTTGTAATACATAGGTCTTATTGAGAGCACAACTCCAGCAACCTTGGACCGTTGTCATTTATCAAGCCAATACAGTGATGTCAGAGTAGCCGGAGGTATAACTGAGCTGCGGTGCTGGGACATGGACACTAACAAAATCACTAGAGGATAAATTGAGAGTGACCCAGACCTCTCTTGAGAGATGCTTAGTCGGAATCACTCTTCTGAACCAACGTATACAAAAGCTCCACAATTCCAACATACGACCATTGGCCTTGGTGAATGATGCAATAATCTATGCAGACAAGGCAAAACATAGCTGGCCAGGTCATATGTTGTAAAAGGATAACACGGCGAAGACCTCCAATGCATTGCTGTACGCAACAACATCTGAGACGCCTCTGGAGGAGGGCTTACCATGCACTGGACTTCCTTGGCTTTTGACAGAGCCCGCTGGAGACAAAAGTTGGGACCCACAGCTACGCTGAGGAACGGGTAATCAAGATCACCATTTAGTTATTAACAGCATCATCAGCATCATCATGTAGCATGTCCTTTATAGAACGTCGCTCCCATTACAGTCTGTCTGAAAGAAACTCGTTCCTTTGCCAAAACTCCAGCCTCTGCCAGTCATACCAAGGCACTCCTGGATATCTTGGTGACATCATCTTCTTGGCCTACCCCTTCCTCTTTTGCCTGGCACCATACCTTCCATTACTGTTCTCTCGAGGTCGTTGTGTCTCTTGATGTGACTAAAGTATTTGCATTTTCTAGCCAAAATGGAATTGATAAACCTGTTCTCCTCTATGCTCAACTCTTGCCGAATGTCTACATTTGTCTTTTTCTCTGTCCAGGGTATTCTGAGGATCTTTCTGTAATATTTTGACTCGAAGGATTCAATTCTTTGTCTGGAAGTTTTGGTAATCGTCCATGATTCGCAGCCATAAGCTGCAACAGGAAAAACCAAGACGTTTACTTTTATCATTTTGTTGGTACTCTGCCATTATTTCTTCAGGCTGTTCAGTCTCTGCATTGCCATGGCTAGTCTTCTAATTTCTTTCGAGCAGTCGCCATTTTTGTTAATTCTGGAGCCCAGATATTCAAAATGTGTGATCTGATCTATTTCCTCACCACCCACTGTAAATTTATGCTGACATTATGTTTTGTCGGTAGTCATTATCTTTGTCATATAAGATCCTTAGTGAGTGACTGGCAAAATGGTCAGTGACCATCATACCTGATGGTATCTTTAAAAGCAGCAACAAACTTCTTCCACTTCACTTGGTCTCAAGTCATTCTTCAATACTGTGTTTGGGGGGAAGGGCAGGAGTGTGTAAGGGATAGTACCTCACGACCTAGGCCCTATTTGGTTCCCCCACTTCTGTCTAACTCACGTATGGCTCCAAGCGCCACCATCCCAGAACAGCTTTGACTGGCAGACTAAACTATGTGAGCAAACGTAGTGGAAAAACAAGGAAGCAAATCCTGGGAGGAGGACCATGACAGTACTGGTTGATAGTACACCTAAGGGACGGAAAACCTGAAAGAAACCCGAGTGGGGAAAGCCCGATAGTCCTGCAAGACAACTTTCTTAAGAGAGACAACTCTAACCTCAAACAACTGCTGCCTTCCAGGTGAGCTGGGGACAGTCAATGGCTAAAGAGGGCAACCCTACAGAAATCAGAAATGCCTGTTGAAATCAGATGCACTGGGCCACAGGCCTAATGAAACAGTGCAACATAAATCTATGTATGATGACATCACAATTTAAAAGAAGGCAGTATGGTGCTCATCCTGTGGAGTAACGCCAGGCAGAGAGAGTGTCGGGCCCCCTGCCTTAAAGAGGTCCACCTGATGCTACTGGTGGTCACCCAACACAGTGCTGTGGAGTCAAGGCACAGAGAGAAGGAGCAAGATCTATTGACCAAAAACCCAAAACCTTGTGGGTGGTTCTATTTTAAAAAACTTGTTGTAGTCTAATTTATCCATTCCTTTGATTATCTTATAAACCTGTAATAAGTCACCTCAAATTCTACTCTTTTCTAGACACTGTAGGGCGGTTTTTGTCTTTCCTCATAACTGTAATTCTGGAATCCCACTATCAGCTTTGTCGCACTTATTTGTATCCTTTCCAGCATGATTATATCCCCTCTACAATAAGGACTACACACCTGTACGCAACACTCCAATCTAGGTCTAACTAAAGCTTTATACAGTTTGACTATCACTTCCTTGCTCCTATGTTTAATATTTCTTTTTATCATACCTAACACTGCATTTTTGTTGCATCTCAGAAATGACGCTAAAGGAGCATACAAGGTGGTCAAAGAACTGATAACACCAAGACAAGGCATGAACTTTATGATCCAGGATAAAAGCGGCAAGTGCCTTATTGAGGACAATGGCATACTGACACGATTAACAGAGTACTGTTCTGAGTTATACAACTATGAGGGACGGAACTAACCTGAGAAAACAATCCCTCCAACATTAACAGCTATAGAGGATAACCAACTGATAACGAAGGAAGAGGTAGCTGCAGTGGTAAAGACATTGAGAAGAGGGAAGGCGGACGGCGTGGACAATATACCAGCAGAGCTCTTACAGGCAGGTGGGGAGGTAGTGGTGGAAGGCCTGACACACATCTGCAACAAAATATGGGCAACAGGAAACTGGCCGGACTTATGGACAAACTCAATAATTATACCATTACCTAAGTCTAGAAACCTAAAGCTATGCCAAAATTACATAACAATAAGCCACATCAGCCACCCTAGCAAGGTCATGTTTATTTTAATCCTCGGCCGATTGACACCCCAAGCAGAAGACATCATTGCTGAGGAGCAAATAGGGTTCAGACAGGGAAGAAGCACTACAGAACAGATATTTAATTTAAGGCTGCTAAGAGAGCAATATCTAGAACAGCAACAAAAACTGTATCGTGTGTTTGTTGATTTTAAGAAGGCGTTTGATAGGGTATGGCATAAAGCACTATGGTCAACCATGAGGATGTATAAAATCAACAGAAATATTATAAAGGTCCTTGAGCACCTGTATGACAAGGCGTCCAGCAGGTCTTGTGAATGGGAGGTGCAGGGACTGGTTTTGCACATCAGTTGGTGTGAGACAGGGTTGTACACTCTCTCCAACTCTTTTCAATATATTCCCTGAACGATTACCATACCTTTGTTTTGCAGATGACATCGATGGGTTAGCGGATTCAGAAGCAGAACTCCAGGAATGGGTCAGAAGGTTCGATGAAACAGCTCTTGACGGATGGAGATAAACACTGGAAAGAAAAAAATTAATGACCAACAACGCCGAGGGCTTCAACAGTAGGATAAAAACTAAAAGCCAGGGACTCGAAATGATTGACCATTTTAAATAATTGGGTTTGATTGTCAATGATGAAGTATCAAAATATGAGGTTTTGGCCAGAATAGCACAGACAAAAGCGGCGCTTGCATGGCGTAACAAAATCTGGCAAGATAAACAGATTAATGCGTACATTGGTCTTGTCGATATTCCTCTATGCTTGTGAGACATGAACAGTTACAGCTGACCATCAGTGAAGTATACAGGCCTTGGAGATGAGATATTTCCAAAGACTTTTAAACGTCACGTACAATGATCGAGTTACAAATGAGGAAATTCGAGAGAATTACGAAATCAATAGGGCCTTTTGAAGATCTCTTGGCAACTGTCAAAAGAAGGAAACTCGCTTGGTATGGTCACATATCAAGGTCAAATGGTCTTGTCAATGTGATCCTGCACAGAAAGATGCAAGGCAGACGACGAAGAGGCCATCACAAAAAGAGGTGGGAGGACAACATTAAAAAAATGGACCAATCTCCGGCCAGAAGAGGCACAGGCAGTGGCCGCTGAAAGAGAAGGGTGGTGTGGGGTTGTGAGGATGTCTTCATGTGTGCCCCAACGACCTCACTGGTTACAGGATGACCTAACCTGAACATTGCATTTTCCTTATTCACTGCTACCTGGACTTGCTCACTCACCTTACCTGTATGATCTATTATAACCCCTAGGTCCTTTTTCTTTTCTAGCTTTCTAATATTGTTCTCGCCCATTCTGTAATTATGTTCCATATTGGATCTACCCGTGTGGATGGCTGTACATTTATCTACATTAAACTCCATTTGCCAGCTTACAGACCATTCTCTAATTTTTTCTAAATCCGACCTCAATATATCCATGTCTACTTTAGATGAGACACTACTGCATAGTTTTGTGTCATCAGCAAATTTTGCAATCATGGATCCCATATCAATGTCCAAATCGTTTATATATATAAAGAACAAAATTGGTCCTAAAACCAAGCCCTGTGGCACTCCACTTTTTACTTCACACCACTCAGAGTACTCCTTATTTATTCCCACTTTCTGCCTTCTTCCCTTTAACCAATTTTCAATCCATTTGGCAACACCTCAATAGTAACCAGAGATTCTCAATCAAAGGATACCAGACCTTCCGACTTGCTAGAGAAGGACATAAAGGAGGTGATACTCACACAAAGCTCTATACCAAGCAGTGCAGTATCTGTAAACCACATCAGTCAAGGAGAAATTGTAGGAGTCGTCATAATGACAGAAAATGAATATCCGTATCTTCAGCCTGTATGGCCCACCCAATAAAGAAAGACCTGTTCTTTCAAGTATGGAAATCAGGGACTCCAGCTGCCACACACACAGCACTCCAGGCACAGATAGCAGAGGAGACAAAGTGGAAGACTGGGAGACAGAAATCTCTATCATCAATAGGCCGGACGATAGTCCTAGCTTCTATTCCAGAAGTTGGCCTTCTCCACAGAAACATTCATCACAAAATAGGCTGTCAGCTACTCCACTAACTTGCAGATAGCAAACTACAAATGAGCTGACTGGGACAGGTTTGCAATGCTGACAGATAAGCTATGTGAAACTATCAAAACACGAAATAACAATATGAAACATGGTGGAAAGCCTAAGTAAAGCAATTCTGCAAGCAGCCACCAAGACTATTCCAAGAGGGGCAGGGCAAGAAAGAACTTTAAACCATATTTGGAATCAAGAATTGCAGAAACTCGAGGATGAAGTTACAGATGCCAGGAACATGGCAGACAGCGTGCAATCTATTGAAGCAAATATCACCCCCAATGCCATCACTGCTAAATAAAAAAAAAAGACTGAACCAATTAACAATAGAGAGTTAGAAAAAAACGGAAAGCCTCAATTTATATAGAGACGGGAACAAACTACAGAAATTATCAAGAGCCCTGAACGATGAAATGCAATGAAATAAACAAACTACCATCAAGCAGGGTGAAAACATGCTAACAGCCAAAAAAAAGCAGCAAACACTTTTACAGAACATTATGCCAGAGCAAACCACATCGATATCCGTACAGAAAGGCATGCAGACATAAGTGAAGAACAAAAGAGCCACAACAACATCAAGAATGCACCAAAGGAGCATATGATGGCAAAACTAACAATAAAGGAATTGAATGAGGCCATGAGAACTTAGAGCAAAAAGACTGCCGAAGACAGATGTGTCGAACTAAAAGGTGCGAATATCGCAGTCAAGCTGTAAACTAGCGTTACAATACATTCCATTCTCAGAACTACATCCTGCTAGTAGCAGGAGATTGAGAACGAACATTGAAGAAGAAGAAGGAAAAAAATCACCTGGAAAAGATGTGGTAACAAACGAAATGCTGATGGGATTGGACCAAACATCAAAGAGGAATTGTACCGCAGATGCTATACAGATACCAGTGCCAAGGGAAAAAAAAGATAAAACAGATCCAAATGGATACAGACCTATCTGTCTACTAAGCTGTATAGGTAAACTGATAGAGCGCATGATAAACACAAGACTGATATGGCATCTGGAAGTAAAGCACATATTAATTCAGAAAAAAGCAAGATTCAAGCAACATAGATCCACCAAGGACTAAATTACTCTCATAGCGCACCAAATGCCTACCAAGAGAAAAAAACATATATTTGTGGTTTGGGTGGATCTAGATAAGGTATTCAACAAGGTGTGGAAAGAGGCGTTTAAAGTCAAGCAGTCTGGAAAAATGTACAAATGGATCAGCCACTACCTCAAGAACAGAACCGCCAGAGATCAAGAGCAGACGAACAAAAAGGTGACACTGGAGCAGGGAGTACTCCATGGGAGAGTCCTGTCACTCACACTATTTCTTGTGTATATTAACAAAATAATAGAAAATATTCATAGAGTCCACAACTCCTTGTTTGCAGACAATTTGGCCTTCTGGACTTCTGAAGAATACCTCACTACAACAAGCAATCAGATGCAGCAGGAGAAACTGTACACTGGAAGAGTGAGACCAGTTCTGGAGTATGGCATTGCGGCATGGACAACAAAAGCAAAGGCGAACTTTGTTAAAATTAGCAAACTTCAAAACCAAGCCATGAGAGTTATAACAGGAGGCATGGAAGTCAACGAGAATTGTAGAACTTGAAAAGATTTCAAATCTGCAATCCATGACCGACAGAAGAGACTGCAGAGCCCAACAGCAAGCAGAGAAACTCAGAAGACTGACAGATCATCCAATGCAACAGAGACTAAATAGATTTGGAAATGGGAGACTAAAGCGGAGAAACTTTGCAGAAATAGCCAAAGCAAAGATGGGCGAAGACCCTATGAACACATTAACAACACCAAAGCCCATCCCTACTGTACGCAAACCTTCCTGGAAGCAGCATATCATTCCAGAGGTGGTAGAAAATATACCAGGTATTGGAAACAAGAACAGCCAGACTGAAAAAGAAAAAAGAGACATAACCCTGAGGTACATAACGAAAAACTACCCAAGCATGGACTGGACCCATGCATACACTGACGGTTCTGTAACAAACACAACACAGAACGGAGGGGCCTACCAAATGGTAGAAAAATAACACTGTCAGTGGCAACTGGAAAATACTCAAGCAATTTCAGAGCGGAGGCAGAGGCACTGAGGGCTGCAGTAGATGCAATGCTGACAGGCAAAAGAAATGAAAGCCAGATAGTCCTGTTTACAGATGCCCTGGCCGTAGTCACAGCACTAAAAAGCCAGAAAAATAATGAACTTAATGATTTAAGAGCAGTACTCTGTCAACTATGCCAGCAATCCGCACCAAAAAGAGTGGGTTCCATCCCACTGTAACATCCAAGGCAACGAGGAGACAGACAGACTGGCAAAAGAATGTGCAAGACTACCACAACCAGATTCTAGTGTGACCTACGAAGAGTCCAAAAGGCTTATTAGAGCCAGATACATGGCCAAATGGGAAACAGAACATACTGGCTACACAAAAAAAGATGCCTATTACCAGTTGAAAAAAAGAGAGCAGGTCGTGGTCTTCAGACTCCGCACAGGCCACAACAGACTGAGGTACCCCCTATTCAATAAACTGAAGATAGGTGGCACTGACGAATGCACTTGTGGTACCGGGAAAATGATCGCTGAACATCTGCTGCAAAACTGCCCGACATACGAGGACCAGAGAAAGCACATGTGGCCATCACCAGTGGCAACACTAGACAACCTCTATGGCAGTGTCGACAGCCTCAGGATGGCCGCTGCTTTTTTTGAAAAAATACATGTTGTCGTTTGACAGCGTACGAAGAAGAAGAAGAAGGAGGATGCAGCATGTCCTAGCATTTCTGGAGGAGTGGACTTAAATCATAGCTAGTCAAAATAAATGAAGAAAAAAACAACAGCATGTACAATATTCTCTCTCAAATAAACCACAGAATACCAAAATAAGTTTCAATGGCAAATGTCTACGGCTGAATGACAATCCAAATTACTTGGACGTCACATTTGATCAGCGCATGAAATGGAAAATTCAGATCAAAAGAAACCAAATAAGAGCAAGGCAAAGAATGGCAATCATGATGGCACAAGCTGGGGAGCAGATAAGGATTCTAAAGTAACTGTACACTGGAAGAGTGAGACCAGTTCTTGAGTATGGCATTGCGGCATGAGCAACAGCAGCAAAATCAAACTTTGATAAAAGACTTCAAAATCAAGCTATGAGAATTATAACAGGAGGCATGAAATCAACATCAATTGTAGAACCTGAGAAAATTACAAACTTACAATCAATGAACAATAGAAGAGACAGCAGCAATCAGAGAAATTAAGAAAACTGACAGACCACCCAATGGATAAGAGATTAAATGGATTTGGAAAAGGAGAATAAAGCAAAAGAATTATGCAGAATTAGCCAAAACAAAGATGAGGGAAGACCTTATGAACGCCATATCAACACCAAAGCCCATCCTTACTGTATGTAAACCCATCTAGAAGCAGCAGCTCTTTCCAGAGGTTACAGAAAATATACCAGATATCGAAAGCAAGAACAATAAGACTGAAAAGGAAAGAAAAGAGTCATAACCCTAAGAAGTGGCAACAGGAAAATTCTCAAGTAATTTCAGAGCAGAGACATTTGAAAGCTGCAGCAGAAGCTATGTTGACAGACAAAAGCAATGAAAGTCAGATAGTTTTTTAAAAGCGCTAAAGTGCCAGAGAAATACAGACATAAATGATCTAAGATCAGTGCTCTGTCAATTATGCCAGCAGTCCAAATCCAGAAGAGTCGTAGTACAGTCAGTCCCATCCCACTGTAACATTCATGGCAATGAGGAGGCAGACAGACAAGCGAAAGAAGGTGAAAGGTTACCACAACCAGATTCAAGTGTGACTTATGAAGAGTCCATAAGGTTTATTAGGGCCAGATACATGGAAAAATGGGAAACAGCATACTGGCTACACAAGGAATGATGCTTATTATCAGTCGAACAGAAAAGAGCAGGTGGTGGTCTTCAGACTCCGCACATGCCACAACAGACTGAGGCACCATCTATTAAATACACTGAAGATAAGTGCTACTGACGAATACACTTGTGGTACTGGGAAAATGACCGACATACGAGGACCAAAGGAAGCAGATGTGGCCATCACCAGTGCCAACACTAGACAAGCTCTATGGCAGTATTGATAGCTGCTTTCTTTTAACAAATTGAAGCCAACGTCTGACAGTGTACAAAGAAGAAGATACTGTGCCCTAGCAATTCTCCACTGTTGATGGTGTTCGGCCAGAAGATTATATAAATTTTTCTTAGACAGGCTGTATTAGAAAGATGAAAATTTATAAATTTTTTTTTGTCTTGCTTTCCAACACTCTGCCAGGCAGTGTTAGAGATCTAAAACAAACATCCCAAATCCCGCCATAGAAAATGGACAAGTCCCCTGAGATGGTAGAAACCATAGATAGAATAGGGAAAATGGGAACTCAAACAGATTTTAAAAGAAAATTTATCACAGAAGAAAATCTTAGGAGAGTATACTGCCAGGTAAATCAAAAGAAACATATTTAAAATATTTGGACAAGCAGAACATATCTCAGAAAGCGAATAAAACAGCAAAAATAGACTTCGAAAAAAAACTTGCTCAGAGGATCAAGACTGATAGTAAAAGCTTCTTCTCTTATGTTAGAAATAAACAAAGAACGAAAGACAAAGTAGGCCCTCTCATAGACAGTACATGGAAAATAATAAGTGAGAATATGGAGGCAGCTAATCTACTCAATCAGTACTTTGGCACAGTCTACACAAAAGAGGACTGCTCCAAGATCTCAGAGCCTAAAGATATTTTTCAAAGAGACATGGATACAGTGAGATTAAAATCAATCTGTATTACAGAGGAAATGGTTTTTTAAAAATTGAAGGGGTTGAAAGTGGATAAATGTCCAGGTCAAAATTGCTGTATGAAATTAGAGACCAACTAGCAAAACTATTGGCTATATTATGTTCTCAATCACTTACAAAAGGGATTGTTCCACGGAACTGGAAAGATGCAGGAGTGATAAATCAGATCCAGCAAATTATAGACCAGTGAGTTTAACGAGCATAGTCTGTAAATTGTTAGAGTCAATAATCAAAGAAATTATTGTAATGCATTTAGACAAATTTAATCTAATTAGAAATAGTCAGCATGGGTTTACTAGAGGGAGATCATGCTTAACAAATCTATTAGAATTCATGGAGGAGGTTACGAAAATGATAGATAAAGGGGAGCCAGTGGACGTTATTTATCTAGATTTTGCAAAGGCATTTGATAGAGTACCTCATCAAAGATTATTTCGAAAGTTAAAATCACATGGAATAGGTGGGGAAGTTGCCAAATGGATTGAAAATTGGTTAACGGCAAGAAGGCAGAGGGTAGGCATAAATAAAGAGTACTCTGAGTGGCGTGAAGTGAAAAGTAGAGTGCCACAGGGCTCGGTTTTGGGACCAATTTTGTTCTTGATATATACAATTGATTTGGACATTGATATGGGATCCATGATTGCAAAATTTGCTGATGACACAAAACTATGCAGTAGTGTCTCATCTAAAGCAGAAGTGGATATATTGAGCTCGGATGGATAAAATTTGAGAATGGTCTGTAAGCTGGCAAATGGAGTTTAATGTAGATAAATGTACAGTCATCCACATGGGTAGATCCAATATGGAACATAATTACAGAATGGGAGAGAACAATATTAGAAAGAAAGATAAGGAAAGGGACCTAGGGGTTATAATAGATTATACAGGAAAGGTGAGTGAGCAAGTTAAGGTAGCAGTGAAATAGGCAAATGCAATGTTAGGTATGATAAAAAGAAATATTAAACATAGGAGCAAGGAAGTGATAGTCAAACTGTATAAAGATTGGAGTACTGTGTACAGGTGTGGAGTCCTTATCATAGAGGGGATATAAACATGCTGGAAAGAACACAAAAAAGAGTGACAAAGATGATAGTGGGATTCCAGAATTACAGTTACGAGGAAAGATTCAGAAAAACCGGCCTACAGTGTCTAGAAGAGAAAAGAACTCGTGGTGACTTAATACAGGTTATAAGATGATCAGAGGAATGGATAAATTAGACTATAACAAGTTTTTTAAAAATACAGACACCCACAATAACAAGAGGGCATAGCTACAAGCTGACTAAAGACAGTCCAGATTAGATATTAGGAAATATTTTTTTTAGTCAGAGAGTGGTGACTGCTTGGAATGCATTGCCAGGGGAGGTAGTGGAGGCAGGGACAGTTAATGCATTTAAGAATAAATTGGATGCGCATAGCTTTTAGAGCAAGGTGATGTAAATGTAACTGGTTGTATACAGACTAAACCAGTATAAAGACGTTAAGTTAAGTTAAGTATACCCACCAGAAACACGGATATATACAGATAGCTCATCCAACAAAGCCACATCCAACGGAGGTGGGGGGGGGGGGGGGGGGGGGAGAGAAGGAGAGGATGGTGTATTACAGACTAAGGAATGGAGAAGAAAAAACTTGAGTATAACAACAGGAACATACTCCAATAACTTCTGTGTAGAAGCAGAGGCACTGAAGGCTACAGCTGAGCTTGTTCTGATGCCGCGTCAGTATTAGCAGTGCTAAAACAACACAACGATGAAGATCTCGAGCACTGAATGTTTTCCCTGACACAGCTCTCAGCAGAATACTCAAGGGTGGTCATAAAGTGGATACCATCCCACTGCAATATTGAAGGCAATGAAGCTGCAGACAAACTAGCAAAGTGTGGAGGAGCATCCCCACAAACAGACCAGAGTATCACATATAATGAAGCCAAGACCATAATTAAAGCCAACTTCAGGGTAAAATGGGCTGAATAAAAAGAAAACAACTACTTTAACTTAACTAAAGTATAACCTTACCAAATCAGACAGTTAGAATTTATAATACATACTGCCCGCCAACAAAAAATCTGTCCCTAGAAGCCATGAATATTATGGACCAGACAACCATAGTGATAGAAGACTTTAACAGCCACATGAAAAACAGCTACAAGCCAACAATTGCGATTGAAAATGAAGGAAAGGTACTAACTGGGAAAAAAGCAGTGGCTGTTCTAAACCAAAATTATGCAGAAACTAGTAGGAAATAAAATACCCAGCAGACATGAAAAGGTATATTATGAAAGAAATAAACCACATGAAGCACTCAATGTGAGTACCTGAGGAACATCTGATAGTAAATATCACCAAGACAGAATTGGAGTCAACCATAAGTAAACTCAAGAAGAGAAAAGTCCCAGGAAAGGATGGTATCATTAATGAAATGCTCTCTAGCATAGGAGAAGTAGCAAAGAACAAACTGTTACACATCTTTAAACACAAGCTGGAAACAAGGAACTATCCCCACAGTGTTGAAGGAGGCAAGGACTATCCTCATCTTTAAACATGGGAAGGACATCATGAAGCCAGGCAGTTACAGACCTATAAGTCTACTCAGCTGTGTGAGGAAATTAATGGAACGAATAGTTAACACTAGAATAACCAAAAATAATAAATAATAATCAAAAAATTTACTTTTCCCCCAGCATGTAGGTTTTCGTAGAAACAGATCGATCGAAGATCAGGTGACATATATCTCGCAGGAGATAGAAGATGCATTTCAAGAAAAAAAAAAACACTAGGAGTCTGGATAGACCTATAGAAAGCCTTTGATAAAATATGGAAGAGCGGGTTAAAACTCAAACTACTGCAAATGGGTGTAATCAATAAAATGTACAAGTGGATCCGTGATTACCTAGATTGTAACCAAGTCGTTTCTCTAGTCTGTTCACAATCACTCTTGTGAAAATCTTGTACATGGTAGAATGCCAGTTTTTCTGTGTTCTCTTTTTGTGCATAAAAATTGCTTTTGAAGTTTTCTACTGCTAGAAGATGTAATTTTTTAAAGCAATTGTATAGTTTAGCTGCCATGCTTTTATTTATTCTGTCTGAATTATTTCTGCAGTTGTTAGCGAGCTGGCTTTGCATCTGAGGGGTCCTGGGTTCATTTCCCAGTTGAGGCGGAAATGTTTTTTCAGACCGTAACGGCTCCCGGGTCGACCCAGCCTTAAATGGGTACCGGTTCAGTCCGGGAAGTAAAAGCGGCGAGGGAGAGGAGATGACTTCCGCCGTCATATAGCCGAGCCTTTGAAATGTGAAATAGCTAACACCTCACACCCCTATGGCAGTAGGTTCTAAGAGAGGATTCCATCCAGTCCTAGGGCTTTTCCTGTTCTTAAGTGGTTGATTTCATGCAATATCTCAGCCATTTTGATCATTTATATCGCCACAATCTGTGTTGTGTGGCCTTTTTTTTTATCTGTCTTTGATACAAAGTGGTATGCATTATATTTGTTACATTCTTCCTATATTTCCACTCTATCTGTCAAAGTTGGAACCATCTACACTACAGTCTTCAGAGCTTTCATAAGACTTGAAGTGCTATTCAACAACTGATGACAGTGCTTCTTGTCTTAGTTATTTTGACCTGCTTTTCACCATTATAAACAAATTTGTTTTCGCTATGCAGCACATAAACACTGCTTTTTCTTTGCCAGTTTGGTGAGTGCCACGTTCCCCTTTTTTCCAACAGGCTTTCTAAAGTTAGATGTTCATGAATTGTATTTTTTTTATACTTCAGCAAAGATTGATAAATGATCTTCATTTCTTATGTCATCAGAAAAAATGCCTAGGTAGTGTATATCTTCATCAGCATACCAACCATGACGAACAAAAGTATTGATCAGGAGTGACTTACTCTGACCTTTGATTTTTAGTATGAAAGATATAATCCTTGAACTCGCAATATAAATTGACTGGACATTTTGTCTTCTGACCCTGATGCAAGCAGTCAAGTTATGTGTCGCTGACCTGACTACTGTCATCACTGTGTCTTAATTCCCAAATTCAGTGTATCATGACTGGCATGAATAAATCTAAGCCCAGCAATGGTGTTCCGTAGCATTAATTTGAATTTTGTCATCTTCATAAAGTCTGTAGGAAGCATGATTCAGCCTGAGCATGGGTTTCACAGAAACCAATGATGTTATCAAAGACCTTTCATTAGTTGGTTTTGTGTGATGTTTTATAAGATCAGTAAGGGAGCAAAGAGTAATCAGGGTCAGGTTAAACATACTTGTGGAGACCTCACTTCACATCCGCATTCATGTTCCTGGAAACAGTCTGTGTCATAACAGTCTGGTCAATAAAATGTGAATCAACACTGTAACACCATAGTAGTGAGCTTACTGAGGAGTTTCACATTGCACTACAGCCAGGAGGATCCCGGTCCACCTTCCTAAGTACGCCTTGGGATGTGAGAAGAGCCACTGTAACCTGCTACCAAAGAAATGTTAAAAGTTAACTCAACTCGGTACAGGTAGCTTCAAATAACAGCATTATGTTAGAAAAATAAAAACCTGTTAATTGATATATCTTGGTACTCTGGTAGCAATATAGATAAAGTAGGAAGTACCGATAAAGAAGACAAAATATGAACACAAAAAGTGAGGGGATCTTTCATCAGTATTCATCAACCTGCAGCAAGCATACGACAAAATATGGAAGCAAGGACTTTTTAATAAAATGACAACAATGGGCATACACAGAAAAAAGTTCCATTGGATTAGAGCCTTCTTGAAAAATAGAACAATTCAAACAACAATAGATGACATCACATCAACTAAAAAAACACTAGAGGAGGGATTACCTCAAGGTTCTGCATTAAGCTGCTCTTCCTCATCTACATAAATGACCTCCCCTCCATCTTGAAGGTCCAAAAGACACTGTATGCAGATGACTTTCTCATCTGGACAACAGAAAAATACAAGAGACTGGCCCAAGAAAAGTTAAACAGAGCCCTGGCCACAATAGCTGTACACTGCAGGCTTTGGAAGCTGCAATTAAACACACATAAAACTGTATTCACAGTCTTCACCAGAAGCATAAAAGAAAGCAAGAAAGTGTACCAACTCAAACTCGATGGAGATTTACTGACCAGAGATGAAGGTCCGTTGTACTTAGGAGTCAAGCTTGATAGACAACTATTGCTCCACCCTTTTGCACACAAAATGAAAGACAAGGCCAGCAAACATCTGAATTTGGTCAAACACCTTGCAAACACCACATGGGGAGTAGAAAAAGGGAACCTAAGGCAGCTTTATCTGGGTTATATCTGATCAGTTATGGACCACAACCTCCCACTGCAAACCACAATGAGCAAAACAATCCAGAAGAAATTGGACCAAATCCAAAATCAAGCTTCAGGTTTATATGTGGGAAGAAAAGAGCCACACCAACAGCTGCCTGCAAAATTGATGCCAAATTGAACCTATGTACCTAAGACGTAAACATGTAGTACTTGAGGCTACAGGAACGATAAAGAAGAATGAGAGACAAGAATACCTAAATAGACAGCTGGTTGAAAACTGGAAACCAGTTAATAGATTAAAATAGAAGTCCCCATTACAAGTAACAACAACCATAGCAGAACAAAATCATCTACCACATATACAGGAAATAACACAAAAATACCCAATCATTTACCCAGAAAAAGGGTTAAAACTACCTATAGTAAGAACCCTTGTTTTGGAAAGTACAATGGCAAGAGAAACCAACCCAATTAATACTAAAGACAGCAACCTTGGAGACAATAGACAGCTACCCTAACACTACATACATGATACATGAACCATGTGGAGAATACTGTAATAACCATCAAGTAGAAATCACAGCAATAAATGCCACCATCCAATCAATACTCAAGAAGTTCCAGCAAGGAAATTAAAAACTGCTTGATATTATAGTCTTCACTTATTCAAGAATAGCGCTAAAAGCACTAGAGACATACCTACAAGCTAACAACAAAGAAGTTACAACACTGGTTGAGATGATGGATAAGATTCAAACAACACACAACATCACAGTCACCCTCCAATGGATTCCAGGACATATAGACATATCAGGCAATGAGAAAGCAGACAGACTAGCAAAATTAGGAGCAAGCATGATTCAAATAAACACACCAGCCGACTTACAGACAGCAAAGCAGGTACTTCAAAACAACTTCAAAGAGGAATGACTGAACCGATGGACGAAAGGGTCTACTGGACGTGCCATGTATAAAAAAATTACACATCCAAATAAAAATGACATCAATAAACTTCTCCTGTCGCAACAGGACGATGAGGCTAACGTCTGGTAAGGCAAAACACACTGATCAGAGAATGTTAGCCAGGATCAGGAGAAATATACTGGCCAAGACCATCACCTGACCTCCCTATTGGTCGTTCTGGAAACAGACTTTTGACGAGGCAACAGTTTAGCTAACAAGGTGAGGTTTGACGTGATCTCCGTAGTCGTGAGCAACACAAGCATAGCACAACCGCCTGGAGGAAACCGGTCCACCTTCATCGACAAGCTCGGAAAGCTACTGCAACTCATCACTTAACGCCCTTTTCAGGCTGCACATAAGAGTAATCTACTCATTGTGGGCATTCGAAACAACAAGTTATTGTCGGGCACCCCAACAATCACCAACACATTATATAGCTCCACTCACCAGCTACAAAACACTTGCAAATTCTACAGCTTGGCATTGAATGCGAAAAAGCAGTCCTGCCTACCTAGTTAATCAACAAGAACAACAAAGGAAGAAAGGACAGAGGCTGATCAGTTAAACAAACTCCTTTTTGCAGATAATCAATGTCTACTTTACGAGCGTGAAGATAATCTGCAGCAACATCTGACAGCTCTCAACTCTGTATGTGAAAGATACAGTGTGAGAATTAACACATCCAAAAAAGAAACTATGCCTGAAAATATGAACATTGATTATGGTAAACGGGACCACGATCAAACAAGTGTAAGAGTTCAAGTACTTGGGCAATGTTTTCACACTGGTTGGAGATTTAGATAGAGATTGAGATCAGGTGTCAAAAAGCAAATGTGATTGTATGCCAGCTGTCACGCTAACATAAACATGTCCTCAAAAAGAATGCTAATCAACAGAATATGTATGCCAACTCTCTGTTACCAGTGCCAAACATGGACTTTAACAAAAACTCTAGAGAGAAAGATCACGACATGTGAGATGAGATGCCTCTGGGAAAACAATGAACGTAACTAGGAGAGACAGAATGTGCAATGAAGATGTGAGAAGAATGGTTGAAGCAAGACCCTCCTCGAAATATATTGATGAAGTAAGAATCAATTGGTGTCGGCCATCTAATGAGAATGCATCCTGACCAACTACCCCTGTGCGCCTATAACGCATGACATTCGGGTTTTCGCAACCGTGGCAGACCGAGAACTAGATGGATAGTAAATGTTGAGGGTATTCTAAATCATCATGGGATGACGACCACTTCAGCGACACGTCTAACCCTGGACAGAAAACTACTACTCCCGACGACGTCTCACGGCACAAGTGGATAAGACAAGACAAGACAACAACTAAGGAAACCTGTTGATAGTATTATTAGTATTGCGAGGCAATCTTACAGTCTATAATGTTCTGGCATCCCAATACTCCCATAGCAACAGAGGTAAAGGCAGACCAAAACGCACATGAGAAGAGAGCGCAAGAGAATTACTCAGAGCTTAAGTAAGTAAGTTCTAACAGCTCTAGACAAACCTAAAAAAAGACAAACAGAAAACATGGACAGACGTCAGATTGACCGAGCTTGAGTGGGTGGTCTTCTTGGTCTTAGTCTATTTGACTATTTCAATATGTGTTGAAACATGTGCATATATTTAATCAGAATCAGAATGTGTGTGCTCCACATGAATTGATGAAAGTATTGAAAGCTGAACAGTTTTGATTTATTTGATTTAAACAAAAACTGCTACTAAATAAACCACACCACCACTGGGAAATTTAATTTACACCTACAGTAGACTCACTAAACAGATTTGACAATAAGTTATAACAATCCCAATGTTGATTGATTTAAAGTCAAAATCAGAATGATTCATTCATTCAATCATTGCTGCTTTTGCAGGATTGCTTCGGCCTTCGGCTTCATTGACATTTTAAACTCTGCGACCGACACTGAAATAGTACACTATCAATCACAGATACTATATTGTATCTGATCTATAATCCATAACTACTATCTACTAAACAACCAATGTAAAATTTAATGTAGTGTAGTGATAACAATAGTTTCCTTGGAATTGACGCCATAGATACAAAATTACCATTTATTTATCGTGAAATCAAGAGAACGGCCTACTATTTATAATGCACAATCTCTTTCCGGACAATCTCGTTTTGTTGCCAGATCCAAAAATTTAAAAATAAAGTCATCAACTTTATTTCTTTTCAAACTAAACTTTTTAAAAAACTCAAAACGGTACTTGTCTCTTAATTCACACCAGAGTTCCAAGGGTTCCCATCGTACGTATTTGACAGCCGATATGCGAAAATTTCATTTCGGGTTAAGGGGAGGACAGGTGGATATAATTTTATTTTAAATAAATAGATGCTTTTCAGCACTTGATACCAGTGGTATACAAACAGAATAATCTGAATGTAGGCCATGCGCGAGACTTGTAGCCAAGTGCCTTGCCTCATATAGATGTCCTGCCGACATTGTGCCTGTAGACATTTCCATCTATCACGTCGTTCAGTCAGGGACAACACCATAACATGGTTGTTATTGCATTATCTTACAGCATGGATAAGGCCATGCTGCTGTAGAAACTCGATGCAACTCTCCTTATCGTGATCCAACGTTGACAGGGAACAAGTACCTTAACACAGCTAACGGGCAACCAAACCCGCCTTTTCTGTAATATAAAGACACGTCTCTAGTTTTTCCAATTTAATTTACATTTGATGGCGGTCCTGTTGCAGAAGAGCTGTCCAAATCCTCGAGCCAGCAGAAAGTGCAATTGTGACGGTAGACACCTTTGTCGCCCCCATGTCTTGATTTTAAATCGGGTATAAATTTATCTTTCATGCAGGACACGACATGACATATCTTCGCAAGTTCCCCGAATTTGGTTTGAAATATTTTCGGACACGCCAGAAGGACGGAGCAGTTTCCACAATGACTTACTTTTCAAGTAACAAACGGAGTAAAACAAGGATGTGTACTCGCCCTGACCCTGTTCAGCATGATGTTTGCGGCCACGATGACAGACGCCTTCAGATCACTGGAGCTTGGTATACCCATACGGTGATGATGATGTTCGTCCATCACAAGTGATGAAGAACACTCTCGTTGTTCAGCCGTGTGGATAGTCTTTTCTCTTGTCGTGTCCGCTGAAATGGGTGACTTGGGCGGTGATTTGGATTAAAGTGAAGAAGACTGCGCCTTTTGTCAACCTCACTCTCTGGACCTGAGCTATCTTTCGCCAGTGGCATGATATTTATCGAGACGACTGGAGATAGCATATGATGTAGATTTTCCCTCAGGGTTTGCTCCCGAAGCCTTTCCCGTAAACCGGTATCCCGCAAGGGTGGTTGACATCTAAAGTTGTGTCTTGCCGTTTCCATAACCACAAGAGGTCGTGGGGACATCACTCAGCGTGTGAGTGAGTTTGGCATCTCTCCCCGCCTGTGTTCAGTTCATTATAGTCGTGTCTAAATTTCTCACACTCCAATTTCGTGATGTTTCAGCCGTGTGAACTGGGCCGTGAAATGCGACACAGATTTGAGCGTAGCGCTATTCATATAGCCTATGTCCAGACCAGCATAATCAGACGGAATAAATCACAAAAAAACGAACGAATTAACCAGTCCAAATGGAAAACAACACCACGTTTTCGTGAACACAAGTGTAAGTCGTCGAATAGTGTGAATTCCAGGCAAATCCGTGGTCTGGCGGCATCCATAATGAACTTAAACAGTAGAGCAATGTCGACCCGTAGCCAGTTACGGCGCCATCTTTGTTGCTTTGTTACTTTATCCATAAAGTACCGCACGTATGGCAAGCTACTCAATCCCAGAAGAATGAAGGACAAAACCAAAGTGGCTAGCGACATAATCAGGGAACTTGTATTTGCTGTCGACTGCGCTCTGAACAGCAACTCAGAACTGAGTTCATGAGGGATAGCTGTGACAAAGATGATGTCGGAGGACCTCATCGACGACCATGGACAGCTATTTTTATTATCTAAACCAACATTTCTCAAACGCTATTAACTCTCCATAACTCTAGGGTTTCCGAAAAAATATTTATACATAAGCCACACAACCAAACATTAACTGTGAAACGGTGAGACCCTGGAGAAAACTGACACAACCCACCTAACAGACACACAGATGGTTGTCGTGAAAAAAATGTATTAATTACTCACCAAAAATGTTGCCATCACCTTATCGTGGGGGGGGGGGGCGCTTGTGAGTTCTATGGATCCAGGGGGAACGTATGTTCCTGGTATTGGCACTTAGGCCGGACAGGTCACTGGAGAGGGCCCAAACTAATAATGGTAGCTGCCGGGCAGGTGGTGCTCAAGAGCCCAGGGAGACAGGCCACATTTACAAAAAAGACTACACAAAGTCCGGCAGATAAACCTCGAAAACCTGGGAGGGCAGAACATCTAAAGATAGCATCCCCTAACAGAAAAGACAATGCTGCCTTGTAGGTAGGTTGAGGACTACGAAAGGCTAGGGAATGCAAACCAGAAGGAAAAAAAGCTGGCAGAAAACGGAGACACTTGACAAGAGAGCGAGTAATAAGGTACAACGTATCGCATGATATGTAGGATGGGACAAATGATTCAAGATAGTCTGTTAACCCTTTACACCCTAATGCACCTGAAACTAATAGCTAAAATGCCATTTCCTTTCTCACACAGCTTTGCAGATAGACCAAAAAGGGGTTAAAATAACTACATTGATGAAGAAAATGAACTTGAACAATGCATTGACTTTGCCAATTCAAAGTTAGACCATAGATAGATAAGAATGCTTGAAGGCCTAGGGTGTAATGGGTTAAGACACGCCAGGTTGGAAGGGTGTTGGGACTTTGTCTCGAACGGGCCCACCTCAAGCTGCTGTTGGTCACACTGGCCCGGTTCGGAAAGCCAGGAAATGAGAACAAAGGACAAACGTTACAGGTCTGGGCCCATTGGAACCAAAAAGACTGAACATGATGCATGATAATTCAAAAGGCATGTACCCCAAAAAAGCAGACGCTGACAACGAGACTTGCGGATGAGATGAGTGATGTGGCGTGCATACTAGAAACGTACCTAAACCCCAACACAGACCTCTCTGTAAAGGTAAACCAGACACGCAGACAAGACAGAGGGCCACAAGGAATGAGTACTCACATCAATACGCAACTCCATTCCAGCAAAGAATTTCGCCTTTTTTGTGTGTGTGAGGCATAGAGAGTTCATGTTTCGCTCCCACAGAGCAGGGTGCTAATCACACATTATCTGTACACAGCAACCTTTGTGGAGATGGTCAGCATGTTGTTATTCCACACTCTATGTGAGAGCCTGGCAAGTGCTGATGAGGCTATTCCTAATCGTTTCTGCAATTCTGCGTCCAGTGAAAGGTTGTCGGTGATGATAGATCCGAGGTAGTTGAAGTGATTTACTATCTCCAGATTGTTATCGTTTAAGACAATGTCTGGGGAATCTGTACCATTAGCCATCACTTTCGTCTTCTGTGGTGTCACCGATGGTGTCAGAACAGAATACAGGATTTTGCCAATCTATTAATGAGGATCTGTATAATTCGGCTTAGGAGTGGGCGACCAGGGCAGCACCGTTTGAGAAGAACACATCCAGAATGACAGTCTCTCTTCTCTTACTTTTTACTGGCAGTCTGTTTAGGCATGCGTAAACCAGTCTGCTGGATATTTAGCGTTTGTGTACTATTCAGCGATGCATATTCTCTCTAGATCTGTCAACACTCCTTTTTCTTAGATCTCTGCTATTTTTCATATTATCTCCGGGAAGGCACATACCCAGAGAAGAGTAGTGCTAATTGACTGTATGGACATTGGTTTTGTATGTAACAGCACTTGGTCTTTGAATGTCAATTCCTTTGAGTTTGACACGATGTTACTTCTCTTAAGTCATCCCTTTCATTAACTGTTCATTTTTTGGTGCATAGGGCGGTTCAGAAGTCTCTTGTGTTGCTTTGCCTGCTGCATTACTTTCATGTACACTAAACACTTCATTGACTGAAGGCCTGTCATTGTTTCTAGTGCCTCTATGTGTGTGAACTTCATGTCCCCGGGGATGATGCGTGTGGCCTGGTTCAGGACTCTTTACTTCAACACTAGTCTGATCTTTCCTGTGTATTCAAGATTTGTTAATCTACGTCCTAATTCGTCATTCGGGAATGCTAGCTTTTTCATTATACCCATTCGGCATGTTCGACCGTTTCTATCTGCTTAGCCCAGCTTATTCTACCCACCCAGGGTGATTCCGAGGCCTGTTGGATTTTGTGCTGGTTGAAGTATTCCGTAATCTGAAATGGGAACAAACTACTACAGCAAAATCAGGAAAGCTTTGTTCTCCAAGTATAGATGTAAAAAGAGAAGTAAGACAGGGATGTGCATTATCGCCTTGTCTTTTTAATATCTAAAAGTAAGTGGAAATTCAACCGCTGGTTGGAAATACAGTTTTTGTAGACTCCATTGTACTAAGCCGCAGCATATAAGAGGCCAGTAACCTTCCTTGTTGTTTTTACCTTTCCTAAATCATTCGCCGGGTACCCATTTACAGCTGGGTTGACTGTAAAGCAGTTCTCGATTAAAATCACGAACCGGCTTTGTTTTTTAGTCTCCGAACCGAACCACACTATTACCACAGAAAATAGCTAATTGCTCGCTATGAACTGAGCTAACGAGCCACCTATTTAATATATACACAGAACAAATTTTCAAACAGATAGAGGGGATGCCAGGACTTGTCATTAGAGGAGTGGCAATGAACAATCTAAGATATGCGGATGATACAGTTTTGATGGCAAAAAGTGAGCAAGAACTACAGGAGCTTGCGACAACAATATACACAATTCGTTAGGAGTTTGGATTAGACATAAACATAAAGAAAACAAAGACTGATAATTTGGAAAAGTGACAAGAAACCTTGTATGCAGATAAAAATAAAAGATCATCTACATGAACAGGTACAGAGTTTCTCCTATCTAGGTCATATTATAACGGGAGAAGGCAGCTGTGAAAAAGAAATAAGAAAGAGAATAGGTATGACCAATATGGTGTTCGACAACATGCGACACATACTAACATCCAAACAAATCAGAATTTGAAAATGAGAATTGTCAGGTGTTATGTATACTCGTCACTACTTTATGGCGCAGAAACACGGACAATGAATAACAAGTTGGAAAAGAGTATTGAAGCCTTCGAAATGCGGGTGTTTAGAAGATTAGGTCGCATTTCTAGGAAAATGAAGAGATAGTCCACTGTAGGTCCATTGCAGCCGACCTTCGATGCGAGATGCCACCTGAACGGAACTCCTAAGCCAGCAGTGCAATCTACCGTAAATGGTTACTTTGGAAATGGTTCCGAGCGTCAACAGGTGTACAAGAATGCATTCTTTCACTGACTTGTTCAACGTTTTTTTTTTAAAAGTATCATGTCCGAAGCTCAGGAGGAGCACGTCAGTACTGTCAGCATAGGGGGCTGTACACTCACCAATCTCCGGTTTGCTGATGACATTACCGGGCTGGCTAGAACAGAGCTAGAACTTGCGAACCTAATCTCAAACCTTGGTAATACCGTTCACATGTTTGGAATGGAAATTAGTGCATAGAAAAGTAAAATCATGGTCAACGTGGCCTAATAAATCTGATTGCGATTAAAGGCGAACCATTGCAAATTGTTAAACAGTTTAAATAACTGGGAGCGCTGATGGATGCGGCCGGTTCTAGAACAGATTCAAATACGAACAGAGATGACCATGGCTGCTCTAACCAAACTGAGGCCTATATGGAGGGACACAATTATCAACCTTTAATCCAAGTTCAGTATGCACTGGTTAGTTCCGTGTACCTTTATGCGTGCGAAACTTGGACAGCAGTTCTAGAGCGAAGAATTTGTGCAATGGAGATGCGATATCTGTGTCGAATCCTCGGGATTTCATATCTAGACCATGTCACGAATAAGGAAGTGCGGAACACCGTAAAGAGAGACCTATTGAGTATGGTAAAAATACGCAAGCCCACATAGCATGGGTATGTTTTATGTTGTGATGAATGTCAACTGGTCGACATCCTTCAGCTGTTAGAAACAGAATCACCGCCCGCTGATCAACTCTGGACGGATTATATATCACATCCGTCATGTTTTCAACGGTTTGCCGAGGAAACTATAAGTCGGAGGATAATGACATTTTGCAAACTTGACGGTTGGTACACCAGAAGTGACGTCATCATGCGCATCGTACGTATGTTCACTTGGTGGAATTAGGTCCGGTTTAATTTGAGCACGCCTTGTATATTAGGGGCCGCATGGGTGAGAGTATTTCACATTCCGGAACTCTTTTTATTTTCATCTTTTTAATGAGGTGTCTTTGGAATTGTACTTTTGTCGTTGGTTACACCATTTGCAGTTCGAGTTTTAGTCCGCTCTCCCATATTTTATCAAAAGCTTTACAAGAGTTATACAGAATGCTTATGTTTTTTTTCTTTCTTGATGTTTTCTTTTTCTATCTTTTGCGACATATGTTCTTCTTTTTGTTTATGTCCTGCTTGTGCATTTCAGCGTCAGGTTATGAAAAGGTTTCTTGACCGGGTCTTAGTATGTGGTTCGTACACGGGGCGCCTTACTGTTTCTGTTATCCACCTTTATAGCATTGCTTACTGAGGGTTACTTTGTGATGTTTGTCGCGTCACGTGGCCGAACCGTTTGGTTTGCTGTCTCTTAATGAGATCTAGCACTGGTGTTGTACCTATTTGTTTCCTAATACCTTCGTTTCTGAATCTATTCATCATTGTTACTCCAGGCATTTTGCGCAGGTATTTCATCACTCTTGTTACAATGTTTCTTTTATCTTTGCTTGCCAATGTCCAATTTTGACACTGTTAGCACGATGTTGATAGGAACATCGTGTTGTATAGCGTTCTTTTTGTATCTATTGTCACATGTTTACATTGTAATATCGGGAACATTTGTTCAACGATTTGACTTGCTTAATTACATCTGTGTTGGATTGCAGCGTCTCTTTTGCCATCTGCATACCCAGGTACGTGAAATTTTTCACCTGTTTTACTTGTTGGTTTTTGTGTAAATATATTTGATTTTGTTTATTTTCTAGCAATCGTCATAACTTCGATTTTCACTATGTTGATTTTCATATTAAAATCCGTACATGCCTCATTACAATTGTTGATATGCTCCTGTAGTTGTTTTTCTGAGGTCGCTACTATTGCTTGGTCACGAGCAAAGAGTTCATTTAAGCGATCACTTAGGTTGTTTTCCTCACCAATGGTGGATTTTTTTTTTACATTCAGTCTAGTTCATCCCGTAACCCACCAGGTCGTTGGGACACACTTGAAGACACTCCCACAAATCTCACGCCATCTATCTTTGTCCGCTGCCGCCTGTCGTTCCTCACCAGGACGAAGGTTTGCCCACTCAGTGATGTTGTCTGCCCATCTCTTCCTAGGACGCCCTCGCCCTCTCTTTCCCGGTACAGAACCATGCAGTATCGAATTTGGAATTCCGCCGGACCTCGTGACGTGCCAATACCAAGCCATATTAATAATATTTTGCCTTTTGATAGCTGTGAACAGATCATCAAAAGGCCCAATTGCGTTTTCCACTCTTCGTTTTATTTCTACGTTCGCGACACGATCCTTATATGTAACATTTATTAAAGCACCTAATGTCCATTGCATGTATTTTACACTGAATATGCACAGTAAAGGTCCAAATATCACAGGCATACACAAATATTGAGAGCACCAATGAGCGCATTTGTCTAACTTTTATGCTGAGGGAGAGCCGCCAATCCTGCCATTCGGGTTTCAAATACGTAAGCTCCGCTGTTGTCTGTGCTATTCTGGTAATTATTAGGCTGCGAGCTCTCATCACTGATCCCAGATACTTGAACCAGTGTTCGAGTTCCTGACCATTTGCTTTTATCACACATGTAAACCCTTCTGTGTTATTAGTCATCAGCTTTGTTTTCTCTGCATGTATCTATAGCTCTGTCCAATATACTAATCAGCTCCCGGAGTTCCGTTTCCGTGCTTGCCAGACCATCTATATCATCTGCAAATTGTAGGTTTGTAATCGTCTTGTCACATATTCTGACCGTACCAACATGTCCCTCCAGGGCCGCCTCCATTATTCTATCCAAGAATACATTGAAGAGTATTGGAGTAAGTATACAACAGTCTCACCTCAACAGATGTGCAGAACCATTCGTCTAGTATTCCGTCTACAGAAACTGCACTTAACGCCTTCTCATAAAGATTCTCAATTACCTTCACAATATTACTATTGATCTTGCAATGCTTCATTGTTGTCCATAGAGCCGCATGCTATACTCTGTAGAATGCCTTTTTTTAAATCGATGAAGATTAGTATTTCACAGAATATTCACAGATTAAATATGTGTTCGGTGCTTCTTTCTGCTAGAAACCCTGCTTGCTCTTCAGCAATGATATTCTGTGTCTGTGGTTTCAATCTGTTGAGGATTATTCTTAAGAGAACTTTGCTAGGATGACTAATGAGGCTAATTGTTCTATAGTTCTGACACAACTTTAGGTTCCCTGATTTAGGCAGCGGTAAAACCACTGATTTCGTCCAGATTGTTGGCCACCCTCCTGTCCGCCAAATTATGTTACAGATTTTACATATTGCATCTATATATGTGATAAACAATAAAGGAGATAGCACACAACCTTGCCGTACATCGGTCCTAATATTATATTTTTCGTAATATTCTTACTGTACATTGACTATTCACATGAAGACTTTTACATATATTGGTCAAATGTTTATTTACTCCATAATGTTCGCAACAGTTGCTATCTTTTTACTCGATCGAATGCTTTCTCTTGGTCCACGAAAGCAACATGTAGTGTCTGATAGTACTCTATTGTTTTTTCCGCTAGTTGTCTGAGTGGGAAGAGTGCATATGTACAGTTCCTCTTTTTTCCATGCGGTTCTATGATTGGGCGTAGTCTTTTTTCCTGTATATCTTTCAGAGTTTGCCAATAGAGCAGATTTGATACACGAAGAAGTAGCGGACAGATGGAAGGAGCACTATACGTTCGCCCTCAATCATCCATCCTCCAGCAACGGCTTGCCCTGACCTGGATTTGGAATGTGTGGATACTCCCCCGAACGCGGTGATGTGCATCGACTATCCAACATTAGCAGGTCCAAACCGCCATACGGAGGCTTAAAGATGGGTGCCTTGCAGGTCCGGACCATATTCTGTCAGAGATATTGAAGTACACCATCAGCTCCGCTCTTCACCACCTCTTTTTACAAGTCTGGAGACCAGGACACGTTCTCGCAGATTGGTGATATGGAATAGTTGTTGCCCTATACTAACGGCAAGGGAAGCCGTAAGGACTGGAACAACTATAGACCAATCACACTGCTCTCAGTCCCAGGTAAGGGAAGCCGTAAGGACTGCGACAACTATAGACCAATCACACTGCTCTCAGTCCCAGGCAAGGGAAGCCGTAAGGACTGCAACAACTATAGACCAATCACACTGCTCTCAGTCCCAGGTAAGGGAAGCCGTAAGGACTGCAACAACTATAGACCAATCACACTGCTCTCAGTCCCAGGTAAGGTATTTGCACATGTGCTGCTGGTCTGGCTCACGCCACTCCTGATCGCAAAACACCGTCCACATCAGACTGGCTTCACCCCGGGTAGATCAAATGTAGATGCCATTCTTGTTCTCTGGCTTCTGGCTGAGCTGCGCCATGCATTCAACCGACCCCCCTGCGCTGCGTATGTGGCTGCATTCGATAGATCCGCTCTCTGGAACGCCCTGCAAGGCGTCAGAACTCCTGCCCCGCTGCTGAACGTGATAAAGGAGCTACACACGGACACCGGTGCCAGAGTCTGTCTAGGTGGCACTCTCTCGCACAGGTCCCCAACATCTACGAGGGTCAGGAAGGGTTGTCCCTGAATTTTTTGGTGGAGCCATCGACTGGATTCTACACTGGACTCCCATCATCTGTGTATTGTCATGGACGAAACACACATCACAGACCTCGCCTATACTGACACATTTCTAGTCGGCCCCGACAATGCGGCTCTGCAAGTCTCTTGAGAAACCAGACCTCGAAACATCAAACCTGGGTCTCCAGGGGATGGCGTGGCCTAGTGGTTAAGTGACACGGCTCGCAACCAGAAGGTGCTGGGTTCGATCCCCATCACAGCACAGGCCGTTACCCCGGGGAAGCAAACCCTTAGAAAATGCAGGAGGAAGCAGACCCTTACATAAAATGCATGCTGAAGTCGGATGCACTGGGCCGACAGGCGCAAAATAAAAACGCAGCGCAACGCACACCGCCTTGGGGATTTTAGAAATAAGGCGAACGCAAAAAAAACAACCTGGGTCTATTAATATTCTGGACCAAGACGCAAATTCAGAACCTTTGCTCCGACACTGGTCCTCACAGCATTGTTATCCATGGAGTGCACCAATGAATTCACATACCATTACATGAGCTTCAATGAGTATTTAAAAATACAGCAACATGTTTTTATTTGGAAAGAGAACAGGATGCTCACAGGTCTAAACTCATTATTTCCTAATAATGACAGTAGCCATATATTTTTCAATTAAAAACCTCATTAGAAAGTAACAGAAGAAAATACAGAATGTATTGATCTTGAAGGAAAAAGATATATATTTGTAAGTGCTAAGTAGAATATTAATAAACCAAATGCAGGAGGCTCTAAATAAAATAGAGACATTGGACAACAAAATGGCATATCGCTATAAACAAATCCAAAACCACGTACACAATCTTCTCTCTATCTCCCAAGCACAAAGAAGTAATCCTGAAAGTAAATGTCCAGACTCTCCCCCTTGACATAAGTCCAACTTATCTGGGAATAACAATGGACCCAAGGTTGACATGAAAAAAGCAGATAAAAAAACCAACCAACAAAGCTAAGAACAGAATGGCGATAATGAGGAAGATATCAGGCTTAACATGGGGAGCGGACACGGGCACCCTAAAGAAACTGTACACAGGTTATATGAGACCAGTGCTAGAATACGGGATAGCAGCATGGTCCATAGCAACAAAGAATAACTTTCATAAAATAAATACAACCCAAAACCAAGAAATATATATCATCACTGGAGCTATTAGAACAACACCAATAAATGCAATGGAGAACATCACATGAATCAAAAGTATGGAGACGCGTAGAGACCAAAAAACACTCCAGCAGGGGGAGAAGTTCAAACGAATGCCTGATTACCCAATATATGATAGGATAAATTGCATGGGAAGAGAGAGATTAAAGAGAAACCACTTCATATCAAAAACAAAAGAACTTGTAAGAGTAGACCAAATCATAAGATAGGCAGTGGTTAGAGATCTAAAACAAGCATCCCAAATGCCACCATGGAAAAAATCCAAGTCCCCTGAGATGGTAGAAACCATAGAGGGAATAGGGAAAAAGGGAACTCAGACAGATTCAGAAAGGAAATTTATCGCAGAAGAATATCTTAGGAGAATATACCCACCAGAAAAATGGACACACGTATATACAAATGGCTCATCTAACAAAGCCACATCCAATGGAGGTGGAGGGGTTTATTACAGACTAAGGAATGGAGAAGAAAAAATTGAGTATTAACAACGGGAACATATTCCAATAATTTCCATGCAGAAGCAGAGGCACTGAAGGCTGCAGCTGAGCATCCCCACAAACAGACCCGAGTATCACATATAATGAGGTCAAGACCATAATTAAAGCCAACTTCAGGGGAAAATGGGCTGATTAACACACCGACTTCGAAAAGAAGACAGCTACTTTAACTTAACTAGAGAAGAGCAAGTCATCATCTTCAGACTGAGAACTGGGCATAACAGACTTAAGGGTCATCTTTACAACAAAACGAGGATTGGGACAGATGACAGGTGCCCATGTGGGGAGCATATCATGACCGTGGAACACATCCTGCAAATCTGCACGCTCACACAGGACAAGAGAGAACAATACTGGTCTTGTGAAACAGATATGAGACAAAAGCTGTATGGAGATGAAACAGTCTTACAAACAACGGTGTCCTTTATAAGAGAAAACGGAACATTGATCTGAGGATGAATGAGGAAGAAGAATATTAATAGTAAATACTATTGTCCCATTATTTGTTCTTGTTTGTTTGGCATTTTTTCCTAATTTCAGCGAAGAATGTTCCTAGCAAAGGCTGATTTATTTTCTATTACCTGTAATAATTTTATTATTTTTAAAAACAACTATAAAAATTAAACACATTAGTTAGTTACTTTTCTTAGTTGCTCCTCTTCTACCCTGCAGTGTGGGGAACTGAAACCCTAGTCCGGTAAAGCACAACAAACAAGGAGTGTTCAAATGAAGCCAGACCTAACTGCACCAAGTGAACATATGACAGATGCGCACGATGACGTTACTTCTGATGTGAACAGCACATACCAGCCGTTAAAGTTTGCAAAATTTCACTATCCTCCGACTCACTTTCCTCAGCAGACCATTGAAAACATGGCGGGTGTGATATAAAATCCATCCAGAGTTGATCAGCGAGCGGTGATTCTGTTTCTAACAGCAGAAGGACGTCGACCAGTTGACATTCATCGCCATCGCAGAATGCAGGCAGTGTATGGTGACAAAGGTGTGTCGAAGACAACAGTGGAAAACTGAGGCACGAGGTAATGAAAGATCTTCTGAGACCAGGTCAGACACATATTGTTGCGTCAGAAAATTTCATCGCTAAAATTGATGCAGCAATTTGGGTATACTGTCACCAGAGCTTATGTTCGCCACACTTTTGTCATCATACACTTGGGTGCAGTTAGGTCTGGTTTCATTTTAACACGCCTCTTACTAACCAGGACGTCGCAACAGGGTCAGACACAATATACTGACCAAGATCACTATCTCTCTACCATGTTGCATTCCCTGGAAAGATGCTATTTTCAAGGTAGTTTGGCTGATGAGATGTGGATCGACATGATCCCCATAGTAGTGAGCATCACTCAGATGAAGCCAAGAGTAGCATTACCACCTGGACCACGGTTCACCTTCAGCATGCTCGGGATGCGAGGAAAGCTATTACAACCCGCCACATAACACCCTTTTCAGGGTGCGCAAAAGAGTAAACTTACTCATTGTGGGCATTGGACAATAACAACTTTGAGGTGTTGAGGTTTGCCAGAAAGAACGCCAGACTATTATTCTATGGCAGTCTTACTCTTGACTTGGTTACAGTAGTCCTGTCTGTTGTATCATCATCATGTAGCATGTCCTTTGTAGAACGTCGCTCCCATCACAGTCTGTCAAAGAAACTCGTTCCCTTGCCAAAACTCCAGCTTCCGCCACTGTCATACTCAGGCACTCCTGGATATCTTGGTGCCATCGTCTTCCCCTTCCTCTTTTGCCTGGCACCATACCTTCCATCACCGTCCTCTCAAGACCGTTGTGTCTCTTGATGTGACCAAAGTATTTGCATTTTCTAGCCAAAATGGAATTGATAAACCAGTTCTCCTCTATGCTCAACTCTTGCCGAATGTCTACATTTGTTCTTTTCTCTGTCCAGGGTATTCTGAGGATCTTTCTGTAACATTTTGACTCGAAGGATTCGATTCTTTGTCTAGAAGTTTTGGTAATCGTCCATGCTTCACAGCCATAAGCTGCCACAGGAAAAACACAGGCTCTCAAGACTTTTACTTTTATCGTTTTGTTGGTGCCCTGCCATAATTTCTTCAGGCTGTTCAGTCTCTGCATTGCCATAGCTAGTCTTCTTCTGATTTCTTTCGAGCAGTCACCATTTTTGTCGATTCTGGAGCACAGATATTCAAAATGTGTAACCTGATCTATTTCCTCATCACCCACTGTAAATTTATGCTGACATTGTGTTTTATCGGTGGTCATTATCTTTGTTTTGTTTATGAACAGACTTTGATCTTTACTATGTCCATTAACGGCTGAAAGTAGTTGCTCTAGCCCTTCCGAACTTCTTGATAGTATCACTGTGTCATCTGCGTATCGTAACTCTGGAATCTCGTACCCCCCAATCGTAAATGGGTAGAAACTTTCAATGTTCTCATATTCTCGTACATTCCGCATATATGTTGTACAGATAAGGTGAGAGGATACATCCCTGTCGGACTCCCTTTTGTACTACAAACCAATCTGATGTTTACCCAGATACTCGGACAGCGGCTTGTTGATCTTGGTATAACGTTTCAATGAGATGAACTATATGCAAAGGAAACCCCATTTCCTTCATGATTCTCCACAGATTTTGATGTTTTACCGTGTCGAAACATGTGTACAGTTCTACATTAAACTCTTTACATTTTTCATAGATATTTCTTAAATTGAATATGTGGTCCCGGGTCCCTATGTCTTTCCTAAAACCTGCCTGGACTACATGAATTTCAGATTCAAACCTTTTCTCTATCCTTCTTAATAGGATTCGCAAGAGTATCTTGCTAGCTTGGCTGATCAGTGCGATAGTTCGGTAGTTTGTGAACAGCTTCAGGTTGCCTTTTTTGGGAAGGGGAATATAAATTGATTTCTCCTTCTTAATAGGATTCGCAAGAGTATCTTGCTAGCTTGGCTGATCAGTGCGATAGTTTGTGCACAGCTTCAGGTTGCCTTTTTTGGGAAGGGGAATATAAATTGATTTCTTCCATGCTTCTGGCCACTGTGCCATATCTGTTTACACAGCTTGTGATTGACTTGAACACATGCCTCTCCTCCTGCTTGTATTAGCTCTGCTGGGATATCATCGCATCCTGGGGACTTTCCCTTTTTCAGGCTTTTAATTGCAGAGCGTACTTCTTCCAATGTTGGTTCAGGTTCTTTCTCATCCTTTGGTAGGATTGTAACTGAGCGCTTTGTGCTGTCTCCATACATGGTTCTGCAGTACTATCTCCATCTATTCAGATGTTATATGCACCTTTATATTGTCATTCCAGCAGACTTTAGTTCATTCTCTGGGTCTGGATACTTGTTTCTTTGCTTTCAATGACTGCTGTGGTAGTTGATCTTCTTTCATTCTGCAGACATGGTCAAACCACTGAAGTTGAGATTGTTCAACTGGAGTCTGCAAGGGCTGGGTTTCGAGATCATGCTGTTATTGTCTCATTACAGACGTTTTTCTTGTTACTTGGGCCGCCTTTCTTAGACATCTCATTTCAGAGGCTTGAGGCTGACTTGTTTAGCGTGTGGTCATTGCCCATGAATATTTTTTTTAAAAGATAGAGAAATTTTTAAAAACATTTAATTAACCATCTTTTATATAACAATCCATTTTCATTGCATGTCACGACCGGAATCTTGCCTCAGCCTTGGATTAATGGTCCTTCTCCTAAGACCTACAGATGTGGACGCTGGTCAGCAGCAGCATCTTCTAGTCTATGCATGAGGGCTGCTGCTGTCAAGAGGTACGACATTCACCTCTCAAATCATCAAGGAAACAGTTGATTATCGACTCCCACAAGTTTCAAGCGACCCGTGGTCTCACAGATTGTACGACCTGAATGTCTGCATCTTCAGCTACTTCCAGTCGTCTTGATTGTATGTCTTATCACTGGTTGCCGGTAACTCAGGACGAGAAAGTGAGATTGATGTCCAGCTCAGCTTCTTTCTATAATCCAAATTCAGAGCAAGTTACATCTTCAGGACGAGGACAGCCTGATGATGTCACCATATTCGCTTGCGATGATACTTACTTACTAATATAACAATCAGTTAATCAATATAACAATCAGTTTAATAAAACATTATAACAAAGATTACACATATACTCACTCATTTAAGCTAATTCTGATATAGCAAACTGTTACAAGCATTTTAATAACAAAACAGTACCAAGTAAACAGAGATTTACACACAAATACTCTTTTTAAAAGCTTTTATTTAACTTGACATGACCATGGTGTGGACTTCATTTCTCAAATTTTAGTCAACTTCCCCATAAGAGAGCTTAAATTTTGTACACAGCCAGACTTTTATAGTGCAACTTGTTAATCTGTCACATTTTTACCAATCCTGGACAGATCATCCAAAAGAGTCTGTACTGAAAAACAATTTTTTTATATTTACTATTATATACACATACGTCAAATTCCACTCACTCATAGTCTTATGACCATTCGCAATGATGTTTCAGAATGTTTTGAGACAAAGTTCATGCCGGGTTTGCCTGTGAAGTCACAAAAACAAACCAAAAAATGTCTTAGTATAAATAAAAGCTTCTACCAAAAACATTTTGTTTTTAAACAAATATTTTCTTATTTTTAACAATAATTCAAAGTTTTAGCAATTTTTTTTCTTTTTCTGCGTTCAGGCTTTTTTGGTCATGCTAGATCTGTAGTCCCGTCTTTTCCAGGTCCGCCGGGTGGCAGCCCCACAGCTTCTGTGTCATCTTGGCCCCTTTGGCCAGGTTTGACATCGTAGATTTCTGTAATACTGGACAGTCCTGCAGGATGTGCTCAGGGGTATGGACTTCGGTTCCACATGTGGGCATGCACTTGTGTGTGATTCAGCGGTAAAATCCAACACATAATGAGATCTCACATTTCAAGATGAGATGGACAAAAAAGCCAATCTGTCAATATATGTTTTCATTAGGAGAAACATGATGCATACTTGGAATCCTAGTATTCAAACAGGCATGATAATACTTTGGCTATACTATGGGTTTCGGTAAAAGTAGTAGGCATTTTCAACTTCCTGCAGATTACTTAGGCCCGTGGGAAGGCACAAATAATTTGGGTAGAAACTAGAACTTGAATTTTGTCCAGGCAGCGGCCTACTCCTTTTGATTTCGAACTGTCAAGGGATTTTTAACGTGCTAGACACTGAACATGGGGTCCGATCTCAGTACTCATAAGAAGAATTTTTACCAGAAGATCGACGTGAAAAAAATCCCGGTCTCCTTACCTTACCTTACCTTGAGACCACAGAGCACCCAAATATACATATGGGTAAGAAACAATTAAACAGTACAAAAAATTCAGTCTTATGTGTAGAAATGTCAGACAGACAAATGCAGATCTGATGATGCATTTGTTCAAAAATTTTTAATAAGCAAAAAAGTAAAGTGAAAGAATTTTGAAATTATAAATAAACAACAAAAGTTACAATAACAGTAGCAGAATGAATAGATACATTTGAAGACACACACACATATGAACAGAGGATGTGTGTGAGAGAAAGAGAGGGGAAGAAAAAATGTAGAGAAAACAATAAGGTTTTTAAGTAATTTGTATGAATTACTTAAGTTTGAATGAGTTGAATGAAATATTATTTGGCACAATAAAAATAATTAACCCTCAATAATAAAAAACTGTATAATAATGGACTAGTGTATAGTTGCCAACTTGTATGAGTTGGAATGTATACAGATGTTTTCACATTTCCTTCTATATAGGGTCAAGTACCGTCTCAAAATTTTGTTTTCCCTCATTAATAGTTTTATTTCAAATTTAGAGCAGGACCAGTGGAAGAGCTCCAGGACAATCCTAATCCACAAAAACGGTGACAGAAACATGCTGGTAGAAGATGGACTGGGCACTCCATAAACTGGAAAACCATAGGCTGAGATTGACTATGTGCTGAGTAACAATTTCAAATTTATTACTAACGAAGATATACTGCATTGGCTAATTATAGACAGCAACCACAAACCAGTTAGAGCAGCCATGAATGTTAACACGCTTCCTCACAAAAGGTGACTACAGACCCCTAAAATACTTGATGCTGCTAGACTGACACAAAATTTGGTGGCAGGTATAGCAGTGCGTAGGATCTCTTACCTGCAATTGAGAACAATTTATGAAAAAGCTGAGTAACTGCATCATGATGGCAAAAATAACATCTTGTATGCATCTCAATCCTTTGTTGTGCTGTACCCCAGAGCAGACCTAGATCTTTTGTCAAACCATTCCATCACAGCATAGTATTTTATTAAATCTCCAAAGAGTGAATGAGATACCACCATAACAGCTAGAGTGGAGATAGAGGAAGCGTGTAAGAGGTATGTCACCGCATCATATGCTGTAGTTTACAAAACACTACTCAATATGTAATGTATGCTGAAGACCGAAATGGTTGAGATGACAAAGCCTCCTCTTGGTAGCCCAATGTCATTCTTATGTAAATATGTCTTCTTCGGTTTTTTACTGTGCCATACAGTGTATTGGTAATTGCCGATGGCACTTGTACAAATATTTTCCTCATGATTGCAAGCGCTTTTCACTCAATGAGTAGGTGTCTAAATGTTTCATCAGGTGAAAGCAGTGTCTGCACAAGGGGAGGCACAATTCTTCTGAGCATTATCGAGTCATTCCACACTGACATGAAAGGCACCATAAATTTTGATGGTGTATCCTCAGGAGTTCGCAATCAAGTGCAGAGTAAAACAAGGCTGTGTACTAGCTCCAACCCTCTTTGGAATATATTTCTCACTTCTCTTGGTATGCATTTTGTGACCAGGAAGGTGGTATCTTCATTCACTCTCGCATAGATGGTGGCCTATTCAATTCCCAAAGGCTGAAAGCCAAGACCAAAATAAACAGGGTGAGAGAACTGCTCTTTGTGGATGATGCCGCAATTACGACTCACTCAGAGGAGGAACTGCAAAGTTTACTATCTGCATTTTTGGATGGCTGCTGTGAGTTCAGGTTAACAATCAGCAAAACGAAAACACAAGTTATGATCCAGGGTGCAAACAAACCACCAGTAATCTCAATTGATGATGAAGCTCTCGATGTAGTAGATCACTTTACGTACTTGAGATCCTCAGTCAATAATAAACTATCTCTGGACCAAGAGATCAATATCAGGATAGGAAAGGCAGCAACAACAAATGAGCAGATTAACAAAAAGGGTCTGGGAGAACAAGAAGCTCACTGTTAAAACAAAAACACTTGTTTACCAGGCCTGTTTCCTCAGCACTCTTCTTTACAGCAGTGAGACATAGTCTACCTTCATGCACCAGGAGAGGCGGCTAAACAGCTATCACATGAGGTGCCTGAGCAGAATCCTGGGCGTTGGGTGGCAAGACAAGATCACCAACACAGAGGTGTTGGAGAGAACAAGCACTGTCACAATCTTTTTCATGCTTAGTCTTCAAAGGCTCCACTGGCTGGGACACATTCGGAGGATGGATGACGGAAGAATACCAAAATATCTTATCTATGGGGAATTACAGTTGGGGAAAAGGTCTCGGGGCCGGCCACTACTTCAGTACAAGGATGTATGCAAGCGGGATATGAATGACGCTGGCATCAATTTGGAATCATGGGAATAGGACGCCATGGATTGTGTTACATGGAAGGGCATGATTTAGCATGGAATACAGACAAAGGAGATACTGATTGCTGATAGGCTAAAGAGACATGTGATACCGCAAATGTCCTGATTTTTCTTGCACACACTGTGGAAGATGCTTCTCTGCCCGGATTGGTCTTACGAGTCACTTTTAATTACCGTCATGGATTGTAGTTGCATACCTTTTCGAAGCACAATTACTATTGTCTGACAAGACAGAAAGAGTAATGATAGAATGATGCTCCAGTCATCCACCTGTTAGCCAGTTTTCCCTGGTATTATTTAGAAGTTGTTAACTGCATAGTTGCTAAAGTTGCTATCCTTTTCTTATTTGGAGACTCCCGTTTTTGCCAGCCTATTCTTCATGTCCAGGGATACATTGCTTAATAGTATTAATAGCTTGGGTTGTGATTTTGTTGTTGATCACCCTCAGCCTCTTCTTTTTGTTGTATGGGGTGTGCTTCAGCACCCCCAGAACTGATTTCTAGTTACTAAAAATCTCTAGTGGCACCAATTCCCTTTGGTCAAATTGTTAGTGGGGACGGCGTGGCCTAGTGGCACGGCTCACAACTAGAAGGTGCTGGGTTCGATCCCCATCACAGCACCGGCCGTTACCCCGGGGAAGCAAACCCTTAGAAAATGCAGGAGGAAGCAGACCCTTACATAAAATGCATGCTGAAGTCGGATGCACTGGGCCGACAGGCGCAAAATAAAAACCGCAGTGTAACGCACACACGCCTTGGGGAATAGATAAATAAGGCGAACGCAAAAAAAATTAAAAAAAAATTGTTAGTGCAATATCTCAACAGCTGTTTTAATAACCTTAACCTCCGCTTCATCATTTGAACAGTTTTCACAGCATGAATCACAAAACTCTTATAATTTATTGGGATATTGTATATAGATACCACTACCTGCAAATGTAGATTTGAAAGCTAGTCCAACCATATAGACCGGGACACTAATGCTGGGTAGTTATAGACTGTCACCAAAGCAATTTTCTTTGGTGGCCACTTTTTCGATTAGGCGTTTTAATAACTGGCAGGAAGACATTTTTTTCAAACTAATGGTCCATACAACTTGTTTTCTATTTTCTTTCTCCTCTGGTAGTGTATATGGATTTACTCTTCTGCTATATCTAGTGGAGGAAATTGCTCTATTCTTCTCTTCTAACAATCTAAAATATGTGGATGATACAGTTTTGATGGCAAAAAGTGAGCAAGAATTACAGGAGCTTGTGACAACAATATACAAAATAATGGCATGTCTAAATGATTCCAAGAGATATGCCAGGGAAGGCAAAAGCTTTCAGATAGGGTCACCCAGAGGGGAAGAGATCAGACTAAAACAGACAACTCAACAAGAGTAAAATAGGTTGAATTAAGACCATCCTACACAAAACAAATATTCAAACACATAGAGGGGATGCCAGGACTTGTCATTAGAGGAGTGGCAATGAACAATCTAAGATATGCGGATGATACAGTTTTGATTTCAAAAAGTGAACAAGAATTACTGGAGCTTGTGACAATATACACAATAAGTCAAGAGTTTGGATTAGACATAAACATAAAGAAAACAAAGACTATGATAATTAGGAAAAGTGACAAGAAACCACGAATGCAGGTAAAAAATTAAAGATCAGCTACTTGAACAGGTACAGAGTTTCTCCTAACTAGGTCATATTATAACGGGAGAAGGCAGCTGTGAAAAAGAAAATAGGTATGGCCAAGATGGTATTCAACACATACTGACATCCAAACAAACCAATATTTGAAAATGAGTATTGTCAGGTGTCATGTATACTCGTCACTACTTTATGGCGCAGAATATGGACAATGAATAACAAGTTGGAAAAGAGTATTGATGCCTTCAAAATGTGGGTTTATAGAAGATTGAGTTGCATTTCTTGGAAAGAGAAGAAAACAATTTTGGAGGTATTGGAAATATTGAGGTTGAAAAGAGAATTAATGACAGAAATCAGGCTTAGACAGGTTATTTTGGTCATATAACAAGACATACCTCCTTGTTGAAGACCATACTGGCGGTAGAGTGGAAGGCAGTCGTTCAAGCGGCAGACAATGCTTGAAGTGGATGGATAACATCAGGAGATGGACTGGAAAAAACCTCTCAGATTGCACAATTACGGCAAAAGAGTACACTGGAGATCCATTGCAGTCGACCTTCGATGTGGAGATGGCACCTGAACTTCTCTTCTATTTCCAAGAGGCTCTTTGTACCCTATTTGGGTGGCCATTACCTTGTCTTTTGTATCTCTGTACCGCTTCAATCAGTGCCCCTTTTGTCTGATATCCAACTGTTCTATATAGGCTTCCATCTTGCACACTGCTGTTGATATCATCACCCCCCCCCCCCCAAATTAATCTTCGAGCTTGATTCTTACACCTAGTCAATAGATAAGATAATGTTAGTACCCACGATGATCTGCACAGGAAGGCTTAGTCCATCACTGATTGTACATATCCAAGGTATTGTTGGCAAAAAGTTTGTTATCAGTTCTCCAATTTGCGCTAGCGAGTCCTTTTTTTATAAGGTTTAATTTGCTTGCTTGCTAAGATTGCAGATATGTCTAGTTTCAATTGTCTATTCGAATTTGCTCCCAGATAAATTGGGATATCTTCTTTTACTAGAAATTCCATTCATTTTGATATTAATGGATCTCTTTGCTTCTTTATGACTTTATAACACTTAAAATCAAGAAAAGCCCCAGGACTGAATGGAATCACCACAAAAGTAATTCCAGCTGGAGTGGGAAACATTAGCATGACAGCTAGCTAAGCTATTCAACGAATGCTTAAGTGATGGTCACATCTCTACCAATGAACAAATCAAAAACAATTTTGACTCACAAAATAGGAGACACAGAAAGAATAACTGGTGAACTACCATCCGATCTTCTACTTGCATCACAAGCTTATCACAAGAGTGACCATGAACTGACTAGAGAAGCAACTTGATGAAAATCAACCATGACAGCAGGTAGGCTTCATAACTGGTTACTCACCCCACTGAACACCTCCACACAATCAACCAGTTAATGGGAGAGGGCACAGGAAGTGCATATACCTCTGTGTCTGGTGTTTATGAACTATGAAAAGCCTTCGACAGCCTTGAAATAACTGCAGTGGTAAATGTGCTGATAAACCAAAAAAAGAAGCATTGTCCAGAAGACTATTTAACAAAGGAATATATATTGCCTGCATCCAGGAAACAGACCTTAATCCAAAGCACAGATTTTGCATAAGAGGATATGAAACCCACAGATAGGGATGAACATAAGGGAGTTTGCTTATCCTCTCCGAAATATTGATCCCATCAAATATGATCTCGGTGGAAACAAACAATATGGGTGGACTTAACTTTATCGAATCAGACAATCACAATTTATAATATGTACTGCCAGCCAAAATAAATTTGGTCCTAGAAGCCATTAATATTATGGACAAGGCAACCATAGCAGGAAGGAGACTTTAACAGTTAGTCTGAGAGGTGGGGTTACGCAGTGACCAATGCAAGGGGACACGAACTTGAGAAATGGGAGGTTGACAGCAACCTCTATCTGACCAACCTCCCAGATGACCCTACCACATTCTATTGAAAGCGATGGACATCAACATCATTTCCTGACCTTACATTTACAACTGGCGACCTAAGCCAAAAATCCAAAAGAACAGTACTCGCACCTCTCGCAGGAAATTACCCACAGACCTATCAAACTTATAATAAACCTGGGAAACATTCCATCAGACCACAAGCCATTGTCCAGGTGGAACTTTAAGAAAGCAGACTGGCAGAAGTTTGCCACAAGTACAGATCTTTACTGCCAGTCTATCAACAAGAAAGTAGGCAAGATGGTGGAAAAATTCAACCTTTGTCTTCTAAAGGCAGCAATGGATAACATACCAAGAGCCGCCAGAAGAAATTACAAACCGTATTGGTCACCTGAAGTGCAACAGATAGAAGGAACTTCAACTAACAGAGGCAAGAGAAAGTGTGGAAATTGGCCAAAAAAAATCAAGAAAGCAACATTACACTCAAGGCAGCTGCTGCAAGATATAGGAAAACAATCAGAATGCAGGAAAAGCTGGCATAGCATACAGAAACTCTCAACTTTGATTGAGAGCAAGAAGCTCTGGAAGCAACTACAAGCCAATAATTGCAATTGAAAATAAAGGATAAACTGAGAAAAAAGCAGCGGTTGTTCTATTACAAAATTATGCAGAAACTAGTAGGAAATAAAATTCTCTCAGACATGAAAAGGTACATTAAGAAAGAAATAAACCACACCACATGGAGCATTCAATGCAAGTACCTGAGAAACATCTGATAGTAAATATCATCTAGACAGAACTGGAGTCAGCCATTAGTAAACTCAAGAAAAGAAAAGCCCCAGAAAAGGATGGCATCACTAATGAAATGCTCTCTAACATAGGAGAAGTAGCAAAGAACAAACTGCTACTCATCTTTAACACAAGCTGGAAACAAAGAACTGTCCCCCACAGTGTGGAAGGAGGCCTTTAAACATGGGAAGGACAACATGAAGCCAGGCAGTTACAGACCTATTAGTTTACTCAGCTGTGTGGGGAAACTAATAGAATGAATAGTTAACACTAGAATAACCTGGCATATGGAATTTAAAAAATGTACTTATCCTCCAGCAAGCAGGTTTTCATAGAAACAGATCGACTGAAGATCAGGTGACATATATCTTGCAGAGATAGAAGATACATTTCAAGAAAGAAAAAAACACTGGCAGGATAGACCTATAAAAAACCTTTGACAAAATATGGAAGAGCGAGGTAAAGCAGACTACTGCAAATGGGTGTAACCAACAACATGTACAAATGGATCAGCATTTACCTAGATACGGCAATAGGACAGCAAGAGTGCAATGCCAAGGACACCTCAACAAAAAGATGAAAATGAAACAAGGAGTTCCACAAGGTGGAATACTCTCACTAATGCTGTTCCTCATACACATTCATGATATAATCACAGAAATTCCTAAAAGAGTACACAGTGCAGTATATGAGATGACTTGGCACTGTAGCTAGAAACCAAATGCAAGAGAGCCTAAATAAAATTGTACACAGATTATGTGAGACCAGTGCTAGAATATGGGATAGCAGCATGGTCCACAGCAATAAAGAATAACTTCAAAAAAATCAATACAATCCAAAACCAAGGTTTACATATCATCACTGGAGCTATGAGAACAACACCAATAAATGCAATGGAGATCATTACACCGTGCCACAGGGCTCGGTTTTGGGACCAATTTTGTTCTTGATATATATAAACGATTTGGACATTGATATGGGATCCATGATTGCAAAATTTGCTGATGACACAAAACTATGCAGTAATGTCTCATCTAAAGCAGAAGTGGATATATTGAGGTCGGATTTAGATAAAATTTGAGAATGGTCTGTAATCTGGCAAATGGAGTTTAATGTAGATAAATGTACAGCCATCCACATGGGTAGATCCAATATGGAACATAATTACAGAATGGGAGAGAACAATATTAGAAAGATAGATAAGGAAAGGGACCTAGGGCTTATAATAGATCATACAGCTAAGGTGAGTGAGCAAGTTAAGGTAGCAGTGAAAAAGGCAAATGCAATGTTAGGTATGATAAAAAGAAATATTAAACATAGGAGCAAGGAAGTGATAGTCAAACTATAAAGCATTAGTTAAACCTAGATTGGAGTACTGTGTACAGGTGTGGAGTCCTTATCTTAGAAGGGGTATAAACATGCTGGAAAAAAGTACAAAAAAGAGCGACAAAGCTGATAGTGGGATTCCAGAATTACAGTTATGAGGAAAGAGAAAAACCGACCTACAGTGTCTAGAAGAAAGAAGAATTCGAGGTGACAATACAGGTTTATAAGATGATCAGAGGAATGGATAAATTAGACTACAACAAGTTTTTAAAAAATACATTCGCCCACAAGAACAAGAGGGCATAGCTACAAATTAACTAAATAGAGGTCCAGATAAGATATTAGGAAATATTTTTTTATCGAGAGAGTGGTGAATGCTTGAAATGCAGGGACAGTTAATGCATTTAAGAATAAATTGGATGCGCATAGCTTTTAGAGCAAGGTAATATAAATGAAACTGGTTGTATACAGACTCTGCAGTCTTTTCTTCTTCTTACGCTGTCCGACGTCAACCTGTATTTTTTCGAAAAAAGCAGCGGTCATCCTGAGGCTGTCGACACTGCCATAGAGCTTGTCTAGTGTTGCCACTGGTGATGGCCACATCTGCTTTCTCTGATCCTCGTAAGTCGGCAGTTTTGCAGCAAATGTTCAGTGCTCATTTTCCCGGTACCGCACGTGCATTCATCAGTGCCACCTATCTTCAATTTATTGAATAGGTGGTACCTCAGTCTATTGTGGCCTGTGCGAAGACCACAACCTGCTCTCTTCTGTTCAACTGGTAATAGGCATCGTTTTTTGTGTAGCCAGTATGTTCTGTTTCCCATTTGGTCATGTATCTAGCTCTAATAAGCCTTTTTGACTCTTCGTATGTCACACTAGGATCTGGTTGTGGTAGTCTTGCACCTTCTTTTGCCAGTCTGTCTGCCTCTTCGTTGCCTTGGATGTTACAGTAGGATGGAACCCACTGTACCACTACTCTTTTTGGTGCGGACTGCTGGCATAGTTGACAGAGTACTACTCTTAAATCATTGAGTTCAGTATTTTTCTGGCTTTTTAGTGCTGTGACTACGGCCAGGGCATCTGTAAACAGGACTATATGGCTTTCATTTCTTTTGCCTGTCACCATTTCTTCTACTGCAGCCCTCAGTGCCTCTGCTCTGAAATTGCTTGACAATTTTCCAGTTGCCAGTGACAGTGTTATTTTTCTACCATTTGTTAGGCTCAGGAATACCCCTCCCCCTCCGTTCTGTGTTGTGTTTGTTACAGAGGTAGTTTTTCGTTATGTACCTCAGGGTTATGTCTCTTCTTTCTTTTTCAGTCTGGCTGTTTTTGTTTCAAATACCTGGAATATTTTCTACCACCTCTGGAAATATATGCTGCCTCCAGGTAGGTTTGCGTACAGTAGAGATGGGCTTTGGTGTTGTTAATGCGTTCATAGGGTCTTCACTCATCTTTGCTTTGGCTATTTCTGCAAAGTTTCTCCGCTTTAGTTTCCTTTTTCCAAAATTATTTAGTCTCTGATGCATTGGATGGTCTGTCAGTCTTCTGAGTTTCTCTGCTTGCTGCTGGGCTCTGCAGTCTCTTCTGTCGGTCATGGATTGCAGATTTGTAATCTTTTCAAGTTCTACAATTGGCATTTTCATGCCTCCTGTTATAACTCTCATGGCTTGGTTTTGAAGTTTGCTAATGTTATCAAAGTTCACCTTTGCTGCTGTTGTCCATGTCGCAATGCCATACTCGAGAACTGGTCTCACTCTTCCAGTGTACAGTTTGTTTAGTATACTTTTGTCTGCTCCCCAGCTTGTGCCAGCAAGTTTCCTCATGATTGCCATTCTTTCTCTGGCTCTCATTCGGTTTCTCTCGATCTGACTTTTCCATGTCATGCGCCGATCAAATGTGACTCCGAGGTAGTTTGGTTTGGGTTGTCGTTTGGCCGCAGATATTTGCCGTCAAGACTTATTTTGGTGTTTGTTTGAAAGCGAGAATATCGTACATGTTTTTTCCTCATTTATTTTGACCAGCCATGAGTTTGCCCACTCCTCCAGCGATGTTAGGGCCTGCTGCATCCGATTACTTGCTATGGTGAGATTCTTTTCAGAGGTCCACATAGCCAGATCGTCTGCAAACATGGAGCTGTGGACTCTTCTTGGTATATTCTCTGTTATGTTATTTATATACACCAGGAAGAGTGTGGGTGACAGTACTCCCCCTTGGGGTACTCCCTGCTCAAGTGTCAACGTTTTGCTCATCTGCCCTTGTATTTGAACTCTGGCTGTTCTGTTTTTGAGGTAGTGGCTGATCCATCTGTACATTTTCCAACAAACTTCACTTCTTCGTAGCTTGACTTTAAGTCCCTCTTTCCAGACCTTGTCAAATGCCTTTTCTAGATCCACCCAAACAGCTACTGTGTTTTTTCTCCTGGTAAGCATCCTCTATTTCCTGGGCTATGAGGGTGATCTGATCCTCAGTGGATCTGTGCTGTCTAAAGCCGACTTGCTGTGGAATTAGTAAGTGTTTTTCTTCCAGATGCCACATCAGTCTGGTGTTTATCATACGCTCCATTAATTTTCCTACACAGCTCAGTAGGCTGATAGGCCTGTATCCATTTGGATGTTTTATCTTTTTCTTTCTTTGGTACTGGTATAAGTACAGCATCTTTCCATGCCTGCGGTACAATTCCCCTTTTCCAGCTTTGGTTCAGGACTGATAGTAACTTTCTCTTTGCTGTTTGGCCTAGCCCCATCAGCATTTCGTTTGTTACGCCATCTTTTCCGGGCGATTTCTTTTTCTTTACAGTTCTCATGGCCTCTTCCATCTCATTCATTGTTAGTTTTGCCATCATGTGCTCCTCTGGTGCTATATTGATGTTGTCGTACCTGTTTTGTTCTTCATTAATGTCTGTATGCCTATTTGTAGGGACATCAATGTGGTTTGCTCTGGCATAATGTTCTATAAAGGCGTTTGCTGCTTTTTTTCCAGTGAGCATGTTGTCGCCTTGCTTGATGGTAATTTGTTTGTTTGATGGAGTTTCGTCATTCCTGCAGTCTTTTAAACCAGCATAAAGACAAAGTTAAATAAAGACATGCAGAGACCAAAAAACACTCCAGCAAGGTGAGAAATTCAAACAAATGTCAGATTACCCAATTTATGACAGGATAAATCGCATGGGAAGAGAAACCATAAAAACAAAAAAAACTTGCAAGACCACACCAAATCATTATACCATGGAAAAACCCTAAATAAACCATGGCAAGAGCTTATACCTTCAACAACCCTTGACCGAAAATGGCAAGGCAAAAGACTGAAATGAATTTAAACAACATTACCTGCCATCAGACACTTGATATGTCTGATTGAATACCAAGATTACAGAAAGATAGAGTATACGGATGAATGTCTATGCGGCACTGATAAAATAACTGCTGAACATCAGCTACAAAGGTGTACTACACATGAAGACAGAAAGCACATACAACCATCATCAGTATCATTTAAGGGACAAACTCTATGGGTATACTAATAATCTCATGCTGACTGCTGCTTTCTTTGGTCATATTCAAGTTGATGTCTGACGCAGAAAAAGATCTTTTAAAAAGTGAGTGTTGTTTTATAGTTAAAATGATAGTTTCTTGATCAGATCTATACATTTCTACCTATTTTTCATAGTTCACATTATCTCAAAATTTACATGCAATAATTTTTGTTTGTTTAACTTTATCCTCCTTTGTACTACTTTTGAGTCTGGAGTAAAAGTTTTCATCTGCTGAAGTTGACATGTATGCAAGTTTGACCAAGGATAATATTTCATACTACAAAAATTTACATTATTAATTTACACAATTAATCATATAGAATAAAAGTCATTAATAATTTCTGTTCAATACAGGCAATCACAATTTAAAATTACAGAAATATTTAAGAATCTCCTCAGCCCTAGTTGTTTTCCAGCCTCCAATTACCATTGGTCCTCTTGCTGCATTTACATAATTTTCTAAACACAATTGTCCAATTTTTACAATGTCAATTGTATTTTCTAATTTGCCTCCACAACCAGTAGTGTACCTTGAAACAGCTGTAGAGAACTCTGTGTCTGATATGCTGGATAACGAATTGATTTTGACTTCTTTTATTTTAGACTCCAAAGATTCACTATTGCAAAATGAATCACAAGAATCGGCATGTGTACTTTTATCTACTTGAAAACAATCCTTACAAAAGTTGCAGTGTAATGACTTTACATCACTTTCAACTATATTGGGCTTAGGACTTTTCAAATGTCCAGAAATTTCTGTAAGACTTTTCATCTTAGTATGCCAATAACACATTTCACCACAGTACATCAGTGCCAGAAGATGCGTGTCACTGTGGATTCCTGGAATTTAAAAAAACAAGCACAATCATTGTTAAGTGAGAAATATATATATTTATTTATATACAGCTACATTGTGTATTAATGTAAAAAATTCAGATTTAGTTTGATTACAATTTACAATCTTGTTTGAAGATGGTCAGAACAATGAAAGCAGGTAGATTTAAGAGAGATATTTAAGAAACGGGCAGGAAATACACTATGAATAATTGTTTTAATATAATCAGACAAAGTGTACAAAAAGAAAGTAAAAGCAAATTTAAAGAAAAACTAAAAAAGTAAACCAGAGCGTCCTAAGCCTCTTCAGGGATTCAAAAGAAGTAGAGCAAACCAGAATTCAGCAGTGAGCAACAAGTTTCTAAGTAAATAAAAAAAAAAAAAGGATGTGTATAATTTTTTGAAAGTTGCTTTTAATAAAGACTCAATGTCAAATTAATAATTATTTATATAAAAAAGAAATAAGCTAAACAAGCTCTTTAAAAACTTTATATATAAGTTAGAAAACCTTCTATGTTTGTAAATATTGCTGTTATGTTATTTGCTTGATATATAGCTGACACAAATTTAACATTTACTATGTAGCAGCATTTCACAAAGCTACATCACAGGACCATCAACACCCACACCCTATTACAATGGTAAGATAAGTGATGTTTAAACTTAAACACAGAGATCATCCATAAAAGACATCCACAAAATTCTTACATTTTTTTCTCCCTTCCCAACTTTTGACACCCCCCCCCCCCCCCCCCCCCCCCCCCTTCGCTCGGCATGGCCTTGAACAAAAGCTTCACTAAACTGCTGTTCATATGTCTTCTTCACTAAGGTTCATATTTGATACAGTTATTTTCCAGTTCTTTATGATGTTAAATCAGACAAGGTCAACACTGGAGTTCAGTGAGCTAAACCAATTGTAAAGACGTTGAGTTAAGAAAGGAAAGGAATTCATAGAAACGCCCACATCCTGGCCTTCACACCATGGTACGCACATCAGTGAGGAGAAAGTCATCACTTCAGTGCAGAAAAAGCAAGCTGCACGAAAGGACAGAATGCAAAATACCAAATTACTGATGCTTTCCTCGTGTGTCCTACATGAGGAAGAGTTTGTCACATCTGAATATACATGTCTGATACTGTCGCCATCTTTGCTTGTGATGAGCAACTACTATTATTATTGACACACAAGTTTAAATGTAATAATCACCCACCTATGCTTAAGATTTAGGTCAGCTCTTCACAAAACATAATTTGTAAACAAATAACTCAATTTATAATAATGGACCAGATGGAATTACCATAGAAATTATAGAGCACTGAAAAAATTTTGTATTGATCGAGTCACAGATCTATGCAATGACATATATAAGTTTGATTATTGGAGATTTTATGGACGTGTCGGGTCAATACATCAGAATGAAACCTACTTTGGCAGCTCTTAAACGACAAAAGAAATATTAGAGGTGATTGCAGTATTTGATTTCCCTAAAATTTTGGCTCAGTCTGGTTACTGTTGCTTCTGTCTAGCTAAGCATCCTTATGTGTTCATCATTTTCATTTCTGTTGTTCTTTATTTCTGATGAAGCCTTTTGGTCATAGCTTAGACCATGTTCCTGTTCTGATGAGCTATCTGAGGCATGCTTTGTCTATGTTTTTATACTCTATAAGTAGGACAAGTGTTATGAAGATTTTTTGGTACATATGTAATTCAAGCAGTTTCGTATCCTACCTTGGGTCAACAACATGTTAGCTTCATCACCAGGTTCAGAATCCTTTTCCATTCTATTAAGAGGCTTGTCGGTCAGCCACTTTGGTGAAGATCGGGTGCACAACATAGAAGTAAGGAACTTTATACCATCCTTTAAGCACTAGAGGTGCAAATGAATATATTAGAATAAGCTGCAACAGTGTGCAAATGTACAATTTGCCTACAACCACACTATAATAAAATTATAAAGCATTCATAAAATATTTAACATGCAAATAGATACAAGCATACTGCAATAGTATATTTCTTAAGTTCTGTGTACTATACCCATCTTGCTGATTCAACAAAGCAAACTTATCTATCAATACGTTTCATTTAATTTTGCTGATGAAATTTCAGAAGTCAGTAAGTTATTTAAGTCATATACGTGAACTCTTGCCATTAATTTGGTTTCCAGTGAAAATTGTTTACTCAAAAAACATTAAATGAGCAATCACTTTTTGAAGTCAAAGAAATAAAATGTGCAAAACAGAAATTTGTACATCATGTTTATTGGCCTGAAGAAAGCATTTGATACTGTAGGCAGGGGTTGGCTATAGCAAATCATGTCTTAAGTTTGGCTGCCTTGATCATGTCTGCTTACTATCACACGCTAAGATGATCTAGACCTTACGAAAACCTTATGAAGGCCAGTATATTGTCAGCTGGTATGAGTGAGAAAGAATGTCAATGCTTACTTCACAAAAAAGGTAGAGAAAAAAATCATCCAAGCCTGATATATGTGTCTCAGTGGCTCTTTCTGTCTTGTCAGACGATAGTAGTTCTTTGAAAAAATGGATGTAATTAGAGTCCATGATGATAATCAATATGACTGGTAAGATCAATCTGAGCAGACAAGCGTCTTCCACAGTGTGTCACATCGCATGGTGTGGCATGTCTTCTCAAACACTGAGTCCTTAGCCTATCAGCAATCAATATATATTTTGTCTGTATTCCATGCCCCTTCATGTAACACAGTCCATGGAGTCCTGTTCCCATGGTTCCAAATCGATGTCTGCATCATTCATATTCCGCTTGCATAAATCTTTGTACCGAAGTAGTGGCCAGCCAGAGACTTTTCCCCAAATGTAATTTATAAAAAAGGTCTTTTGATATTCTGCCATCATCCATCCTCTGAATGTGTCCAAGGCTATTGGAGCCTTCAAAGACTAAGCATGTAAAAGATCGTGACAGTTCTCTCCAACACCTCTGCATTGGTGATCTTGTCTTGATACCCAACCCCCAGGATTCTGCACAGGCACATCATTTGATAGCTGTTTAGCCGCCTCTCCTGGTTCATGTAGGTAGACCACGTCTCAGTGCCATAAGGAAGGGTGCCGAGAACACATGCCTGGTAAACAAGTGTTTTTTGTTTTAACAGTGAGCTTTATATGTTGTGCCATTTTTCCCTATGGAATCATTCACCAAGTTTTGGAAGTTATTTGTTTTTTTCCAACGCTTAAAGCACTTAAATTCCACTTTGTTAATTTTTGTGATTTCCATGGTTTCTTCCATTTTATTTGACATTCTATCTATCTTCAGTCCACTTATGTCATTAGGGAGGTGCAACCTCCTTTGTTTCATATTTTGTTTGGCAGATCCGCTCTTTTTGGAAAATCCACTGGTGACTTGCCAGGTCAATCCCAGCATCTGTTAGCTCTTGGAATATACGCCTATTTTTGGGACTAGTGAAGGTGGAAGCGTAAATTAGAGCAAGGTAGAACTGCAGCCTGTCATGTGCCATCTATGCCGCTCCGCTAACCACATAACCAAGATCAGATGTTAAAGCTACACAGCCGCCTTTTTTTGCAACATATTCTCTGTGGGACGAAAATCCCTAGAATAGTTTTAGTACAGTTTTAACTTGAATGTTGCCCGAGCAGCGGTCGTTAGGTCTACTCTTTTCGATTTCTAACTGCTAAGGTATTTTTACCGTAAGCCCCTTTATTTGGCATTTCATAATAAAATTAATAAGCAAATTATGATCAGCATAAGCTTCTGCATCAGGGTAAGCAATAGACTGACTTGGTTTCTATATCTTGTTTTCACCATGATTTAAATCTATTTGATATATCTCACAGATTCCCTGAACTTTTCAATGTATATTTTCTTCAGGACTTGATTCCAGGTATTTGTTATAATATAGTTTTCATAGTGACAAAAGTCCACTAGCTTTTGTCCTTTTTCATTCCTATTATCTAGTCCATTCTTCTCAACTATGTCCTCTTTGGACTCCTTTCCAATTATCACATTTTAATTGTCCATTATCTCTACGTTATCTGCTGCTTTGTTGTCCTCAGTATTTGCTCTAGAGTACTATACATCTCTTGTACCTCATCTTCATCGTGTAATGTGGACATATATATTTGCATTATGACATAATACAAAAAATACATAATAAATAGTAATATATAGAATAAACAAATATATTACTTCAACTTGGGAACTTACTTGATTAAATTGTAATGGCATATTTTCAATAGAAAACTGGCCATGAAGTGTATGACAGTACATGTACAGTAATGCTCCCTTTCTCCAGTATAAGCATTCAGTGATTTCTGAACACAAAACATCTAAAACCTGTTTTAGTGTAGGAAGGCAAGATATTTTTGGGGGTTAATATACAAGAAAACACATACATGTCGAGAGAAACTACAATTTTACAAATAGCTAATTTGATGTTTTACTTAAGGATAATATTATGGTAGCTGTTACAAGTTATGGGCCACAGAAGAGAACTATTTAAGGATGATGTAACTTACTCACTGACTTATCTGGTACAATACGATTAACCAAGTCCTCCACACTCTGCAACGTCTCTGAAAGTGAAAGTAAGAACTATTGCTAGGAAATATTAGTTCTTATATACTGGTATTGATTTGACTATGATTTGCATATATGAAGAAAAGAAGGAGAGAAATTGAGACAAGCTTAAAAATGGCAGGAAAGATGTGAGAGGAGCCGAAAATAATGGGCCATAAAAGAAACACACACACACACTAACACAGAGATAGAGAGACATAGTTATTTGATGCTAGTTGAATTGCTAGTATCATTACTGCTTAGCAGAGCTGGGATCAATGCACACAGGACCATACTCACTTTCTTTTAGCAGATGCTAAATGGTATTGTGCTGATAGTTTATGTAGCTTCTCTCCCTACATTTTCTTTCAAATTTCTACAGATTTAGGATTGGCGATCATCAACTGGAACGTTTCCATTTTAACTGTCTACAAGAAATCAGGCCACACATTTTCTGTGTCAGCAAATGAAGATATTAGTCTACATTGAAATAACAATTCTAATTCTATGGTACTATTGCTGCTATTCTGTTGAATTTTAGAGTATTGCACTAGTGGCTATAACTATTGATGTTTATGACTTAATATTTATATTTAATGGTTTATTTAATATAAATATCTGAAAATGATTTCTGCAATACATAAAAAGATTAAAAATCATAAATAACAGAAAAAATTGAAACCATGGTATGCATATAGGAACAGTCAATGACATAGTATTGATCCTTGGTCACTGTGAAATAACTCATTTATATGCTAGGTCATCTGAAAGTAGGACACTAGGAAACCAAAAATATTAATGGATTGATAGTGTGACAGAAGCTTTGTGAAGATGATATACAATTTCACTGGAATCATAAGGACCCTAACATTGGCACTGGAATAGAACAATTAAATTAAGACAGTAGATGTCTCTACCGCTGCATAATACATTGTCACCTATTTTCTACAATGCCAAAGTCATTCATCCTAAATGGACTATTTTCTTCTTCTTCAACTCAAGTAATTCTTCATAATTTTTAAACTAGGTGTTGAAACCTCTATTTGATCTGTTGCTTCACATGTTGTTGTTGGCTTCTTTCCCATAGGTCTTCATTCCTCACCATGTCTTACCAGCCTATACTCATTTTTCTCCATAGACATTTATAGATGAACAACTGGAGTTTCCTATGTATTGCCTTTGTCACGCTTTCAAGTTTCTGCTCCGTACGGAGTACTGACTTGACATTGGAGTTAAACTGCATCAGCATGTGGTAGTACATTCTGCAGCGTAGTTTTAAGAAAAAAAAATGAAAAGAAAAACTTTAAGCGAGGGCTCGACTTCATCGCCTCGGGTTTTCCCCAGTTAGCTTGGTCTCTCTTGGCAGATGGGTACCCCCATCTGTCGAGAGTATTGCACAAAGCACGAACTCCGTAGCTCCAGCGATGAACCCAGGGATATATGGAAAAAATTGACATCATGGGCCGACCGCCACTGCTCGAATTCGAACCCCGACCGTCTGAACACGAGGCAAACGGCTTGACCACTTCGCCACAGAGAGTTTAATTAAAGCAGATGTGATCAATTTGATTTTCTGTTCTATGATCCGGTAATCTCCATGTGGTTTAGTGGATTCTCTTGTGTGGGAAAACACTGCCCCAGTGACTATTTTCTTCAAAGCATACAACTCTGCGAACATTTCTCCATTTTCATTCATTTGATCCACTCTGTGCCTTCCCATGAATTGTCCATATCCCAGGTTGTTTACTCCTATATTACCATTCAAATCTCCCATCTGAATTGTGAGATATCTTATCTTTTCTGTGAATACAGGACCTCGTGCAGTTTGTTATAAAATATGTCTTTCTTTCCATCTTCTGCATCCTTTGTGTGCACATAGCATTGTATTGATGTTCATGGTGACGTCCTTTTTAGTTTTGAAATTAGTTTTGATAATTCTGTAGCTAATGGTTTTTATACTGTATTAGTTGTGCCTCTTCAGAAAACAGCATTTCCACACCCTCACATGTTGTGCGTCCATTTCTTGTGTAAATAATCATTTCTCCAGATGTCAACCTCATTTTTCCTGATTGGGTCCAGAATCTAGTTCCTCCTTTTCTTGGCTGTGTGAGCCACTATTTCTGTCTGATACAGAGTCCTAATATTCCATGTGGCTGTTTCTTAGTACGCAAAAGGGTAGTCAGCATTACAGCTTCCTCGTGGCTTTTAGTACACTACGTCTTACTTCTCATATCCTGAGTCCCTTTCTTTCCCAAGACCAATTGCTTTTGTTTGGTTGTCAATGTTTCCGCAACCAGCTTTGTTTTTATGGATCTAGGTGGCTAGCCTTATTCAGTTCAGGTGCCATCTCCGCACTGAAGGTCAGCTGCAATGTATCTCCAGTGTACTCGTTATCTCTTGCCATAATTGTGCAATCTGAGAGACTTTTTCCAGCCCATCTCCTGATGTTATCCCCCCACTGAAAGCGTTGTCTGCCTCTTGAACAACTACCTGCCACCCTACCATCCAGTATGGTCTTCAATAAGGAGGTATGTCTTGTTATATGACCAAAATAATGTAACTGTCTAACCCTGATTTCGGTCATTAATTCTCTTTTCACCCCCAACTTTTCCAATACCTCCAAATTGGTTTTCTTCTCTTTCCAAGAAATGCGACCCAATCTTCTATATTCCCACATTTTGAAGGCTTCAATACTCTTTTCCATTCATTGCCCATGTTTATGCGCCATAAAGTAGTGACGAGTATACATAACACCTGACAATTCTCATTTTCAAATTCTGATTTTTTTGGATGTCAGTTTGTGTTGAATACCTATTTCCTTTCTGATCTTTTTCACAGCTGCCTTCTCCTGTTATAATATGACCCAGATAGGAGAAACTCTGTACCTGTTCAAGTAGCTGATCTTTTATTTTTACCTGCATACATGGTTTTTTTTGTCACTTTTCCCAATTATCATAGTCTTTGTTTTCTTTATGTTTATGTCTAATCCAAACTCTTGACTTATTATGTATATTGTCACAAGCTCCCGTAATTCTTGCTCACTTTTTACCATCAAAACTGTATCATCCGCGTATCTTAGTTTGTTCATTGCCACTCCTCCAATGACAAGCCCTGGCATCCCCTCTATGTGTTTGAATATTTGTTCTGTGTAGGATGGTCTCAATTCAATCTATTTTACTCTAGATGAGTTGTCTGTTTTAGTCTGATGTCCCCTCCTCTGGGTGACCCTTCTGAAAGCTTTCGCCTCCCCTGGCATATCTCTTGGAATCATTTAGACATGCCAGCTCCCTCACCAACTCAAGGTAACAAACATGTGGCCCATGACTAAGCAAATATTTAGTTGATGTAGTTTATTCAGGTGCCATTATCCACATCGAAGGTCAGCTGCAATGGAACTCTAACATCATGTCACTTGCCTAGATGGTACAATCTGTAAAGCTTTTCTATGTCCATCTCTTAATATGAGATTATTTATTGATACTCCCTGATGAGAATCGCCATTTTTCTCTATCTGTCGTCGAAAAATCTGTTCTGTGTAAATGTTAAACAGACAAAGATACAGTATGCCTCCCTGTCGCTCTTCTATTTTTACATTGATACACGGTGAGTGGTTCTGATGCCTGTCCGTCGACAAGGTGGGGAACAGATCGAATCACCGGTAAGACATATTTTGTTTTTCAGTTGGGGGTGAAATAAACAAACATAGCCAACACACTACGTGGCGACAGCAGTGACTACCCATGGTGAATAAAACCTGACACATCGTACAGTATCATTTTGCTCCCAGTACAGCTTACTGAGCACTCTTGTATTTTTTCCATCAATGTCATTATGAACAATCAAAAGAAAAATGTTTTCTTCCTCTTTTTTCAAAAGAAAATCTATAGGGTACATATGGTCATTATAGTGAATCAATGCAAATTGAAGCATTACAAAAAAACACATTTATATTATTGCTACCTTATAGTTAAATAAACCATACCCAATACATGAAAAAAAAGCATGTTTCTGATAATTTACAGTCCTTTTTAAATATCAGAGAACTTATACAACACTCTTACCTATGATGTTTCTAACACTGCAGAAAGATGATTTTGGAGGAAATTCCTGATCTATGAGACTGCTTTCTTCAACAAATGTTAAATCCAGAACAAGCTTTAAATAAAGGATGTGTTTTTTTAAATTTACCATTTCAAATTACATGCATAAAAAATAAACCTATACAAATACAAAAAGACTTGGAATTGTAAAAAGCTGTATATTCTACCAATGAAATTCAGAGAAAAGGTTTATAATAATAAAAAAAAAAGAAGCACCTGTAGTTCCATAACTGACATCATCATCATCATTTGGTTGATCAGTCCCAAGACTGGTTGTAAGGTTGTCTGAGTATGTCTCTCCATTTGACAAAGTCATTGAAGATAAAGTGTTAAAGTCTCAGCTTTTTCTAAGGTGGGAGTGATCAGTTTTCTGCCTTCTATAACAGCAAGTTTTCTTCTTCTTGCATCTTTAATGTTAATACTGTCAGACAATTTCCCAAAATAAACTCGATTATTGTTCGGAGCTCCTCTTTAGTTCCATACAATAACAGTAAGTCAGCTTGGTAGACTAAAATTTGTTGAGACCCAAGGGTGATATGAACCCAGTACCTTTGTTGCGAGATGCAAGCACGCTAACCACTCTGTTACTCAGACCCTAGAGTGTCCTCTGGACTACATTCTGCTACTTACCCTTTCAGGGTTTGGTAGTGGGAGATTGAGAACAAACAAAGAAGAAGAAGACCCTAGAGATAAGGTGGACCTGGTAATTTGTCACATACTCTCTCTCTCTCCTTTCCTCACTATCTCAGCATGTGACAGGCATTCTGTTGGATGTCGGTCTTCTAACCATGGGACATGGATTTAAAACCTAAGTAAAGCATACAATTTTATATACATCATATTATCCTCGGTGTCAGTCCAGCAGATGTGTCATATGTGGCGAAGCCAATAATATTCTGTATGCGTTCTGATTTTTTTTAGTGGTGTACCAATGCGGGCCTAGGTACTTGGTTAATCCATTTCTGCATCGCAAAGGTGGGTGACCCCCATGGACGTGTATAGGCACATGGCCACCAAAACGTTCTACATTTGTTGTCAGGCATGCGTACCACATGTCTAGCCCAATGATGTTTGCGTAATATCGCTGTTTCCACAACGTCCCAAAACAAAGTTTGATGTCGAATTTCGCCGTTCCAGATCTTATCTCGTAATAACATTTTTTGTGCATGTCGTTCCATTGCTCTCAGAGTGACTTCGAGCTTCTCTGCATCTGTTTTGCGCAAGTTCCACATTTCCGTAAATCATTGCGGGAATGACCATAGAATTGAAAGTGTGTGCTCTCACCATGGTGTCTTTCATCTATTTGAGTATTGGCTTAATAGAGTTAAGGAATATCAAGCTGCTTTTTGTCATCTAGAGATTTCGTGGTCGATTTTATCTCTTGGCTTAGGTAGATATAGGAGTTGACATCCTCAATGGTTTCCTCTTCTAGTTTGATATCCTGCTTTGGACAGTAGGGGTTTCTGAGGCATTGTGTTAACTTTTATTTATCTTCAGCCCAGCAGCTCTGCTGACCCCATTTAGATCGTTCAAGGAATGTTGGGCTTCGTCAATTGTATGACTGATGAGCCGCTCACCATCTATATTTACACCTCTTTGAGAGCTGCTGTAAAAAGCTTTGGAAAGATGGTATTGTCCTGTCGGACTCCTCTTGCTATCGGAACATAGACTGGGCAGTGGTATAGCATGATGTATTGCAGCCATTTTTAGTTTCCTCAATCAGTCAGATATAGGTTTAAGAGATGCCTTGGTTTCTGAGAGCATTTACCACAACATCTGTTTCGATACAGTCAAAGACTTTCTCGTAATCAATAAATACAAGACATAAGGGTTCACGTGCTCTCTCCGTCAGTTGATTGATTGTGTGATGGTGGTCAATGGCGGAGAACCCTTTTCTCAAACCAGCTTGTTCTCGAGGTTGGTGTTCATCGTTGCCTGTCAATTTGGTTGGTAATGACTCTTGCGTGTACATTATCGGCAACATGCAAATTGGACGGTAGTTCCCAAGATGTTGAGTATCTCCTTTTGTGTGGATGAGAACAGTCTTTGAGGACTTCCACTGGTCAGGAATTTGTAATGAATGGAGGCATTTATTAAACAGCTTTGAAAGATGAACTGCTGGAGGTTTTCCCCCTGCTTTAAGGACATTTATAGTTATTCTACCTAAACCGATAGCAGTGACAGGTCTTGACTGTTTAATGGTGTACAGGATTTCATCATGTTTGATCGGTTCAATGAGGTCTCTTTATGTTACTGCCAACCTTTTTGGTGTGTCAACCTTTGATGAAAAAGGTTAGTGTAATACTGTCTACATTCTGCTTCGATGATTCGTCTATCTGTTATGATGGTGTTGTCATCCCTTTTTAGGGCTTTAGGAAGACCTGTTTTGTTGCATAGTTTGGGGAGATGGTGTCGCCATGTGGGACTCCTCTTGCTATCGGAACATAGACTGGACGATTGTATAGAATGATGGTAGTATTGCAGTCTTTGTTAGTTTCCTCAATCACGTCTGATGTAGGTTTCAGAGATGCCCTGGTTTCTGAGAGCATTTACCACAACATCTGGGAAATTTCTAAAATAACCAAAGAAATGATCGAGGAGAACGTCTACTCATATTTGCAGACAGAAACCAACAAATTGCTCACGATGAACACCTTTTCCAAAGAACCTTTCGAGAAAAGATGGATATGGCATTCTTCAAACTGGAATACACAGACAGAAATCGGCTATGTATTGTGCAACGATGGCAAGTTTGTCACAAATGTAGCCATTGTAGAAGTGCTACAACGTTTGGACATAGGCAATGACCACAGGCCAATCAGTGCCTCAATAGACCTGCACTGTCCCCCTCAAAAGCAGAAATACAGAGCCATAACACTGCTTAATGGTACCAGACTTGTAGATCAAATTAAGTAACAGGATTGCCAAATCTCTGGATCCCCAACTATAAATTTTTTACGTTACTCAATATATGCGTTGATGTTGCTACAGTTCCTAAATCCAAAAGGTGCCCACATATTACACAGCAAACAAGAAAACTACTAGACGTGCAAAGATGTCTTAAGGTCAGAGGGGTGTTGGACAGAATCGAACTATGCAAACTAAATAAAAAAATCAGTTTTCTGTTCAAGACCAACTAAGAGCAGCATTGAACGCAGCGACTAATCAAAGCGGCTGAAACCAGGAGCAGCTTGATAAAGTGTCATTTTTGTCTCTACCAGAGGTAAAATATTCCTATTGGTGAACCTCAGCAATGGGAATAAATCAGTGTTAGTTTCTGGTTCTGATAATCTCTTTTAATATAAACTCTTGTTTAGAAGTACTGACATCACTGTAATTCATGCAGATTCACAAGGGCCCAATCTCTGTCAGATGAGTAATAACTCATCCTACATTTAATTTTAGATTCCTGCAGTTTTTAAGCCAGTCATTCATCAAATGCAGCTTCATCGTCAGAGATGTTAGCTAAGTAATTTACAAAATTGTATTTTTCTCTTGAATTTTATGCTTAATCTATGAAATTATAACTAGACACCTACTCATTTAAAATGATTATGAAGATCTTTACTTTCACTCTTTCAATACTACAAACTGGTTGTATTTAAATGAAAATAGTTATGAAAAAATTCTTTTTAACACATTCAAACTGATCTCATCTCTCATGTTGGTAAGATGAATTTTTCTGTTACACATAAATATTACCTGAGCAATTGTCTGTAGACATTTATACAAAGCTGCCTCCGTCATAATTTTTGAATTTTGGTCATCAACATCGTCACAAATGTTAACGAAATTCTCTTGGAATATAGCTAATGCTATAACCTTTTCATCATCACCTGGAACAAAAAAATATTTTTTCAAAGTTAACCATTCATTTATTATATTTATCATGAAACAATTTGACTTGGACGAAATATCTCAATGCAGTCAAAATCACACATGCATTTCAAGGCACAGACCACGCACAAATAATCAGTATGGTCAAAGCTCAATCCCCCCCCCCCCCCCAAACCTTCAAATTGGGTGACCCATTTAAACCAAAGATTAAAACCGGTGTGCGCATTGAACATACTGGAAAAGAAGATAACACTCAGAAAGGAATTTAGCTATCTAACAGTCGAAAGGGAAGGAAAACACCACAGACAAAATGTGGAGCATTCTCAAGACCAGCATACTTGACAGTGTAGTATTCTCCTTTGGAACTAAAAAATTCTCAAACAAGAACTGGGTTGAAGAATATGCAACTACACTCACTCCACTCATTGAAAGGGAAAAAGGGCCCTACTAAATAACAACAAAGAGCCCCTCACAAGGCCACCAAGTCACATGAGATAAATGGTTCGAAGAGAATCAAGGAGATGTGCAAACAAATACTGTACAAACCTTTGCTCAGCAATCCAAAATGCAACTGGCATTGGAAATACATAAGAAATGTATGAACAGATCAAAGTAGCGTTGGGACCAAACATCCCTAAAATTTCCCCACTAAAATCAGAAAAGGGTGTGCCCATAACAAACAAGAATAAACAATTGCAAGGTGGATCGAACATTACTCTAATCTATATTTTTTGGACAAACCAGCTGATCCTTCCTTAAACCAGAACATACCTAAATATTTGGAAATGACCGAATTGGAAGACGAACCTACTGTGTTTGGAACTCTCCAAAGACAGACTTTCCAGTGGGAAGTAATACTGTAATCCTGGTGTTCACTCAGGCACATTTTATGTCATATGCCAAATCTCGTCTAAGCTCATCTGTCCTTTGCCATTAAGTACTATGCCGGACCAAGGTCTTGTCGAAGACCATCTCCCCATCTCATTGGTGGATGTCCAGGGCAATGATTATAAGTGCAGGGACACCAATCAGTTCCAAGCAGCATTTCCCAGCAGGGACAGAAACTATTCAGCATACATTGTGTCTTAAACCTATTTATTTTCAGACCAACTGCCTCACCTCACTTGTTGAGTTCATTCAGGCATTGCTCAGCTTCCTTGATATTGTGGCTGATGATGACTACATCATCTGTAAACTGGAGGTGGTTGAGTATTTATCATCCCAATTTTGTGTGCAGAAGACTTCGTCAAGGGCTGCTATGAAAAAGTTTATGCGCTATTTTTTATTATTTATTAAACAGTTTCGTCAGCTCGCTTGCCAGTTTTTCCCCTCCCGTACGAAGAGCATCTATAGTGACTCCATCCGGTCCTGGGCTTTTCCTGTTTTTAGATGTTTGATTGCATGTATCATCTCTGATGTTAGTATCTCCGGTGCTGACGTTGAAATTGAAGTGAGCAGCCGGTCATGGGTTACTGTTTTGGGAGCGAAGAGGTCAGTGTATAACCTGACATTCTTTTATTTTTGTTCTGTCCGTCAAGGTTGTACCATCCATTTTTTTTAGAGCCGCCATTAGCATTTTTGACTGGTCAGGGTATTTTCGACATTTGATCGTACTCTGTCTTGTCTCAGCCACTTTGATCCATTTCTGTAGCCTATGTTGTTCATAATCTTCTTTGAGTTTGCATCTAATCATTTTGTTGATCTCACACAGTTCAATTGTATTAATTATTACATTGACTTTGAGTCGTCTTCTGGTTGCAAGGAGTCTTAGTCTGGTATCCTTGATTCAACTGCATTTTGTTCTCATTTGTTTTAATGTCGCCAAATTAATGCAGTTATTCAGCTGACCCAGCAATTGTTCCATGTGGTAGATAGGTTGGAGAGTCTGTACATTGGCAGTCCGGTCGTTGAACTTATTCTGCTAATCTAGCAGAATCAAAAACGGCACGGGCCTGGTTTAGATTTTTAATAGGGGATGTCTTTAGATTCATGGTTGCCCGAATTGGTATATGATCACTGTCAATTATCAACCGATGCATAACTTCGACATTAGTAACAAATTTGAGATCGTTACTTAGCACATACTCAATCTCAGCACTAGTTTCCCAGTTTGGAGAGTGCCAGGGCCATCTTTTTTCCAATGGCTTGTAGAAGAATGTATTCATGATATGGAACTAATTCATTGCAGCAAAGATAGCCAGATGCTTTGATATCGTCATCAGCATATCCGTTGTGGGGTGCATAGCACTAGTACGGTGAAGACATGCTTACTTTGTCCATGTACCTGCAGGCGGAGTGTAGCAATTCGGGAACTGATAAATCTCAACTGAAAAAACATTTGGTGCATGGAGTCCAGCAATAATGAAGCCAATTCCCTCAATGTGGTAGGGTCCTTCCCCTGCTGTCTTACCAAGTACAGTGCGAATCATGACGGGTGCGATTTTGGATAGGCCAATGATGTCATATCTAATATTTTTCAAATTGACCATGAGATGGTTTTGCTTGTGTATTCCAAAACCACTTTGTAGGTCGACTGTGGAGATAAAGCAGACGTTATCATTAGGATTTGATTGCTTTGGCTATAAGTAGCGCATGATATCGATTCCTTCGTGCAGCTCGTTAGGCCTGGTAATGTGCTAATGACAACACTCAGAATCGACCGGTTACTTGGCTTAACTTCACATTCTCTCTGATTTGGCGGGCCCCGTGTCTTAGGTGGCCTCCATTGTTTTGTTAAAGTGACTTGGTGTAAGCAATCAGATCTGACGTAAATATTGTTACTATTGACTTTAAAAAAAATGCTGTGATTTGGATTGTCTCTAAATGAAGAAATATGCAGCAACTATAGTAACACACTGCCAGCATGTAGCATGTGTCTAGACTCTCTATTTATAGGTCGATTCAAAATCAATTTATTATACAATACAAACCAAAAAGATTACTTTCAACCTATCTTTGCAGAGCACACAAAAAGGCACAGCCATCTTGGTCGCTATGTGATGTCACTGTCCTCCTTATTCAGTGTTGGAGAAAAGACAAAGTTCCCCATGACATGCGAGATACTTTGCTAGTGACACTCTATAAGAATAAAGGAGATTGCAACAACTACAGAGACATCTCCCTTCTGCGCTTCACAGGTAAGACGTTTGCACGTCATACTAAGGCGACTACAGAAATGATTTCAGTTGGGCTGTCAATAACTCCAAAAGAAAAATACAGAGAGCAAGAAAGACCACTCTTTATCATGTTCGTTGACCTCACTAAGGTCATATTGCAATGACTTCCAAACATTGTTCAAGTCAGCAAAGGTCTCCCTGGCCTTGTTCATTGTGTTTTTGATGTCTGTCCACTTTGCTGTCTAGTGTAACTGTGCTTCCCAGGTATGTGAATGTTTCCATCATCGCCAATTTTTCATTTTGTACTTTAATTGGCGTGGGATACAAAATATTCATTATTATGACTTATGTCTTTTTTATATTAATATTCAGTCCTTCTTCTTCTTCTTACACTGTCAGACGTCAACTTGAATTTGTTCGAAGAAAGCAGCTGTCATCCTGAGGCTGTCGACACTGCCATAGAGCTTGTCTAGTGTTGCTACTGGTGATGGCCACATGTGCTTTCTCTGGTCCTCGTATGTCGGACAATTTTGCAGCAGATGTTCAGCTGTCGTTTTCCCTGTACCACAGGTGCATTCGTCAGTGCCACCTATCTTCAATTTATTGAATAGGTGGTACCTCAGTCTATTGTGGCCTGTGCGAAGTCTGAAGACCATGTACCCACTGACGAGTGGAATATGCTCTGGCTGTTACCAACCCAAACCCCCATCGATGGGTTAAATCTTCTTCTTATCTGTCGTCTGCCTTTCTACACACCTTTTCTTTGCCCAACCTATGAAACCCCTACTAAGGATCCAATAATGGTTGATGCACCCAGAGAGGATCCAGGTTTAGCCCAACATCACAGCTGCAGCGAGAGCACTGGGTGATCTGACATTGCACTACCGCCAGAATACGCTCTGACTCTAAGGAGTCATTGGATTTCATTGGAAAGTGGGAGCTGTTGTGGGAGAGACCGTGAAGGCATAGTGGGCAGGACGTGACAGAGCCACGGTGAAAGGCCTGAAAATAGAATAAAGAAGTATGATCTACAATGAGAGCACCTCTGGCAAGCGAGGAATACACTCAATGAACCCCACCTGGACACCCCATCCTACCCCCACATCGACACAACAGACCTCCAAATTGCCAAGGAAGGAAATGCCAAATACATCTATCACCCATGGAGAAAGGCTTATCCAGCTTGCTTTTTGGGAGGCAGATAAAACAACCCAAAACACCAATGCCATGAAACAATAAACATTATTCAAAAGAGCTCGGGCCCGTGCAACAGAGATAATTCCCCTGCTCTGTGCGAGAAGTTAGCAAGGGGGAACCGTAACATACAACTTAATATTGTTGGATTACAAAACAAGGTTATTGAGCTGACCAAAACACCAATGACCATCAAATCCACATAGCCCTCCTCCAAGAAATGATAATTCCACAAAGACAAAATTAACATCATGGGCTATACACAGTATAAGTGTGAATGCAACAGGTTCCAGGGCATTATGACCCTGGTCAGGTATGATACACAAGCCATTGTAACCAACAATCCTGTGGATGATATTGACCATCAAGCAATAAAGTTATGGAGCAAAGATAACAAAAATACATACTACTAGACATTTACTGTCCTCCAATGTCCAAAACGTGTCTACCTGAATTTGAGCCTATGCCAAAGAAAACAGTGTTGGTGGGAGATTTCAATGCCCATATGACAAATCTTGGATACAGCCAGTTTAATAATAGAGACCTGGAGATTGAAGGGCTGTGTAATGGTACTAATCTTACACTGCTCCAGAGTCTGGAAATCCTGCCAACTCTTTTGCACAGAGTACACGGTACAACCAGCTGGCCCGATCTGACACTTGTTTCAACTGACTTGGTAGATAGCACTACAACTAAAGTCTTGGACGATGTTGGAAGCGACTATCGTCCTATCCTAACAATTATTGAAACACTGCAGAGGGATAGGATGGTTCTGAGAAAACAATCATGGAATTTCAGAAAGGCTAACTGAGACCATTTGGGCTGGGAAACTGATGTTGGGTTTAGTAAAATAAGTAAGAATGATGATATCAATATAACTTTCAAACATATATGTGCCACCATCTCAACAGCTGCAAGGAAATGCATTCCGCAGGGGATGTGCAGGAAATATATACCGTACTGGAGCCCAGAGCTGGAGGCAGCCGTCGGTGAGGGAAGAGAGGCCGGGGGAGGAAGGCAGAGAGATCTCTGGGGATGCTGGGGACGGGGTAGTGTCAGATGCTAATGGGGCTCAGATCTTCAGCAAATTTTGCACCGGATTGGATAGAGGGCGCGGCCGAGGGTCTGCTGGATTGAGTACTTTTGGGGAACTCCTTTGACATCAATGTCACCAATGTAACAATGGCGATGAGATTAAAGGGAGATAAAGCACCAGGACTAGATGGAGTTAAAACAGGTAGGGGAACGTTGGAGGAAGGACTGCTGCGTGGCTCTCCTCTGGGCTGCACTCTTTTCCTCATCTGTATGTGATCTCGCCATTTGGACCACCGAGAAATGTCCCATTTTGGCAGAGCGCTACTAGCGGTTTCGGTGTGCTGTGAACTTTGGAGGCTAAAGATGGTTGCACAGATTGCTGTGTATGCCATCTTCTCCCGCGGTCGTGGGGAGACGGAGAGATCCATTAACATTAGGGTGAATGGAGAGTTGCTGGTGAGGTTAGGATGCCCCTGTTTGTCTGGGAGTGGCACTGGACGGATGGTTGGGACTTGGCAGCCAGATCTGCAGTGTTGGAGGTGGAACAGCCTGGCGATTGAACTTGGTCGGGGGCACTTGCTGGTGCAAATTGGGGAGCTGATAGGCAGACCCTTCGGCAACTGTCTTGAATGTGTACCACTGGTGATGGACTACAGCCTTCCCATACGGCCCACTGACAGAAAAGGCGGACACCAAGGAGACTACACCTAATATCCTGAAGACCTGTGCCTTGGAGACGGTCTCTAGCTACCCAAAATTGGTAGTCCTGGTCTACACGGATAGATCAGCATTCAAATCTACCTTTTTGCAGGGTATGGTGTCCATGTGAGATGCCTGGATGGGTCCATATTCGAGTTTTGTGATTTGTGCGGCGATGGTCGTTCGGGTGATGAAGCGGCTATAAAGACGGCAGTTGAGATTTTGCACCAACAGTTTGACTTGGGCGAATTGTTGCCGGTGGGACTTTGTGATTTTTGGTGACTCAGGGTCGGTTCTGAGGAACACCTCATACAAAGAAAAGGATATATTCTTAGTGATGAGAGCAATAAACAGCATCATCACTGCCCATGGGATAAATGTCACCTTGCAGTGGATCCCTGGACATAGTGGGCTGCTAAGGAACGAGATGGCCGACAGATTGGCAAAAACAGGAGCCTCGAAACAACAGTTCCTGTGAAACGAATTATTAAGAATAGTACCCGGGGGTCTGGCGAAGGGAACAACTGGTTGCAGTGTGTTTGGCAAGATGGCGTGGCGATGACATGGGTAGACTGCATGGAGGAGATCTGGGTCTCGTCTTTTGGTTCAGAACGGGACATGCAGGAGTCGGTGGCCACATGGGCAGCATCGGTCCCCGCCGCCTGCCCTTGTGTGGACATTGCTCTTATTCTAATGGAGTGGTTCGACACCTGCTCATTGGGTGCGGGGCGCTTGCGACATTGGAAGGGTATTCTTGCTGGCACTGCCGACGGTTGCCTGCACACTGTGCGGAGCGGTGAGGTTGACAGACCTGTGTCTGTATAAGAATGACATTGGGCTGCCAATAGCAGGCTTGCTCAGCAGCTATGGGATAACAACAACAACTCCCCTAGCTGTGTCTTCTGTGGCCTGTTGCATCACTCAGTCAATGACAGTTAGGAAGAGAGTAGTTGACAAGGGACATCCTTGTCCTACTCATTTTCACCTAAAAAAACCTGGTCACCCTATCCAATACTACATGTAAAATTTGAATACAAGCTTTAATAATTGAAACAATGCAGCTAGGAACCCTGTAAGCTCTCAGTATCATCCATAAACTGTTCCAATGTATGCCGTCAAAGGCATGTATGCTTTCGAAGTTAATAAAATGTATGTACAGTCATGTACATTCTAAGCATTGCTCTATTATGTCACTAAGGGAGAGGATATGGTCTGAGCAGCCCATTTTTTTTCTTAAACCCTACTTATTCCTTCCTGAGTTTTCTATCAAGTGCAGCTAATATTCTTTGGAAATGTTATCCTTCCTAGTATTTTGCTAGATACTGAGAGAAGAGTGATTCCTTTTCAATTATTAAGGTCACCCTTCAATTGGCTTGGCTTCGTTCGTTCTCAATCTCCCGCTACCAAACCCTGACACGGCCTAAGTAGCAGAATGTAGTACAGTAAATGGAATGCGTTGTGTCATAGTTTACAGCTTGCCTGTGATATTTGCACCTTTCTGTCCAACACATCCGAATTCAGCAAGCATTTTTTTAGTTCCTTATTCGATCCCTTCTCCTTAGCCATTCTGCTCTGTTGCAGCCTGTTATCCAGGATCACCGTGTGGGAAGTGTAGAAGGGTCTTGGCAGCTCTGGTTAGCCAGCCCTGACGCTAGCCAGCTATGGGTCACTGACTGCTGTAGCTCATGCGCTGCTCAGCATCTTGATCCCCTTCAATTAAGCCATAAGGTCACTCTTTTTTTGTGTAATTTCCCAATTGTACCCATTCTACTTTTATGTGATGGTGTCCCAGCCTAACAAATTTGTGTGAATAGCAGATGAATCTTCTTCTTCATCGATCAACTTATGCTATGCTTTTAGTCCGGCGACGCTCACGAAGGAAACTGCGTTTCAGGTCTTCGCCGGTCCTCCACAGCTTTTCGAGTATGGTCGCTACCCCGGGCCAGACTGCATCTCTTTGGTCTGAATAGGTATGGCATTCTTGCAGAATATGTTCTGGTGTTTGTTTGGGTGTTCCACAATCACACGTGGCCGTGTCTCTGAGACCAATTCTGTGGAGGTGGGCCTTGCGTCTACAATGTCCCGTTATGAGTCTGAAGATCTTTGTCTGCCCATCTCTGCCAAGTTTGTCTATGTTGTAATTTTCTGGCTTGTATACTTTGTGCCGGTCTCTCCATTCTGTCCTCATAGATTGCTCCTTTATAGCTGTGCATATCTCGGATGAGTATCTCTGGCACTAATTCAGGATCAGTTTCAAAAAGTTCTGCATTCAAACTGTCCTGGTACTTTTCTATTCTTCAACCCCTTAATAGCTGTGATAATTTCTTTCCTTCTGTGATTATATCTAGATCTGTACTAGCCTCAGGAAAGTTTAGCTGTGTCTTGGGTGGATTCTTATTGTTTCTCCAAAATGTTCTGTCCATCTTGCTTTTGGCCAATGCTCTGTTGTGATGAGATTCCCATGCTTATCTTTCACTGCTGTTCGCCCTGGTAGCGCAGTAGTTAGTGTACTTGCTTCCTGACTGATCGAATGGGGTTTATTCTTCAGTTGGCGCAAGATTTTTCCCAATAGCAAAATGTCTTTCAGGGTCCACCCAGCCTAAAAATATTAGGTTCCAGAATAATCTGGGAAAGTGAAGGCCACATCCCCCCTAGTGTGCTGTTGAATAATAAAAATATGGGTCTAACACCATTTCCCCAAATGCCACACAGGATCTTTACTTTTTCCACATTATTATTTGTATTGTATACATTGTGCTTTGTTCATTTCTGGGCACAGTCTAATCAGCCTGCCTTGCAAGGTTATGCAGGAATTTCCTTTTGTTGACTCGAGTCTGATGCCTTAGTACCTTGTTTAGATGCCTATACAGGTCGTTGTGCAAGTCCTTTGGTTTGATTGACTTGCTTCCATTTTCTTTCTTTTGATTAATTTTCTTGCCTCTATGGTTTTTAATGTTTCTGGTGTTATCCAATTTTGTAATTTTCTTTTGCTGAATACGAAGCATGATTTTCTGCTTTCTCTGTTTATAAGTGAAATTGCGTTATTGGTTCATTTTATCAGTTTGTGTTTTATTCTGACTTTTTGCAGTTTGATATCGCTTCTTAACTTCTGCCACAAAAGCTTTCTTTGTAGGAGTATCCATCAGTTTAACTATATCATATTTCCTTTACTTAATTACTTTTGGGCATGTAGCTCTTATCTTCACATTGATTGTCCTTCCCAACCTACGCGTTGAGAACTCCCATTACTATTGAAAGATCCTATCGGGACACTTTTCCTTTTGCAGCTGCAGGTAGAAATTGTCTTCTAACTCCTCATTGCTGTTGTTTGTGGGTGAATAGCATTGTAATATAGTGATATTCAATAACTTTCCTTGCAGTCTTGCTCTTATTAGCCTGTTGTTGGCTGATTTCCATTCCAACAGTGTTTATATCCATTTCATATACCAGGATAATGGCCATTCTTCACTGTGCTTTCCGTCCACTCTTCCAGAGTAGAGCAATGTTTCTCCTGTTGCTGTCTTTATCTTTCCTATTTCTGTCCATCTGCTCTCACTTATCCCCAAGATTTGCAATGTATAGCTGCATATTTCCACTGCAATTTGTCTAATTTTACCTGCTTCGTTCTTTGTCCTAACGTTCCAAAATCCAATTCTTGTGCCAGGTTTTGCGATCAGGACATCCAAGGTCATGCCATCATTTCGGTTTTAATCCCTGACAGTCATGCGAGCATTGTACTCCGGATATCCATCCCACAATAAAGTAAGTTTATCTATTGCTGATTCTGAAACGAAGTAGTTTTATTTAGATTGACAGGGGTGTTAGTCCTGTGCCAAAACCCTCTAAGGACCGTGATGTCATTATTAGTCTGTTCCCCCAGCAGTCAAGGTATGTTAGACCCTGCCAGGAACATACCATGGCGATAACATCTTGGAGGGGATGGTGTAGATTTAATTTAAGTATTTTTACATTAACAGGAGTGTCTCCGGAAATAATAACATTTACTAAATACCAAAGGGAAATAAATGCTCCGAATTTGACATCTGTATGCAGAAAATTAAGTAAACTAGAGCTAGATCTAGAGCACTATAGCTGGCATCTGTGATTGGTTCATTTTACATTTAATCAACTGGGCACAAAGGCAATAATGAAGCTCCTGGTAGTTGTCCTACGCTGCAGTTGGAAAAAGGAATTGTACCACAGGCATGGATGGAGGCCATATGGATATCAATTCCAAAGAATGATAAAACAAATCTAAATGGCTACAGTCCTATTAGTTTACTCAGCTAGGTGAGAAAACTGATAGAATCCATGATAAATACCAGACTCATGTGGCACTTGGAAGAAAAACATTTTTAAGTTTGTGGGAATATGTACAAATGGATCAGTCACAATCTTGAAAACAGAACCACCAATTCAAATTCAAGGACAGACTAGCAGAAAGAAAACATTTGGGCAGGGAGTACCTCAAATGGATGTCCTGTCATCCTCATTGTTCCTCACTTACAGGGCATGTTCAAATGAAACCGGACCTAACTACACGAAGTGAACATATGTACGATGCACATGATGACGCCACTTCTGGTGTATACAGACCATACCAACCATCAAGTTTGCAATTCTATTTTAGGGTTTGTTAGTGTGTGACAAGGCCTGTACAGTTTTCCATAACATATTCTACCCTGCGTCATCATAGATGAATTCATCAGAATGAAGGAATTTGTTGTTGCCAGCTGCATCAGAAACCACTCAAAAAGTAATTGTCAAAGTAAAAAAGTTTACCATTTCCCACATATAGACTAGCAAAACCTAGTACCACATAATGGACTTTCCCATAAGGCATAGGATCGTTAACTTTCCCAGTGTAAAAACCAAAACTGCACACATAGCCATTTCGTGGATCTGCACAGCATCAAATCATTATGCCCCAAGGCAATGGCTTGGTTCTTATATATTGCTTAAAAAATACTATTCCATTGAAAGCAATTATCACTTCATCAATACTCAGCTCTCTCCTGCGATAAAAGAGTCTTATTGTTCATGCAATTTTCACTGATTAGAGCTATCGCTGTCACACTTTATGGACTGCATTATAACTAGGCTGATCTCAAGGAATAACCTTCTCATAGTCATTGAACGATGTGGAAATACTGACTTACTTTAAAAAATATATTTTTCATATATTAGCTCCAGAAAGTTTTAATTTCTTCAGGAGTGCATGGTTTCCAATACTGATCGACTTGCATCTTCTTTCTGTCTTTGCTCAACATACAAATTTGTTATACAAATTTGTTGTTGTACATGTGTGAAATATTCTTCATTTATAAATAAAGTGAAGTAATCATACGGGATAGCATCAATACCCAAACCATGTATAGGTACAGGGCTTCCAACTAAGTCAGAAATTTTAACGGGTGTAGATGAGTCAGTCGTCTTTACCGATACATCTGCAACATTAAACCTAGCTTTGTTACTACTGAGTTCATTGTCAGAGTTCACACTTTCATCTGAATTAGCATTTAATTCTTCTTCTTCTTCGTACGCTGTCCACCTGTATTTTTTCGAAAAAAGCAGCGGTCATCCTGAGGCTGTCGACACTGCCATAGAGCTTGTCTAGTGTTGCCACTGGTGATAGCCACAACTGCTTTCTCTGATCCTCGTGTGTCGGGCAGTTTTGCAGCAAATGTTCAGCGGTCATTTTCCCGGTACCGCACAAGCATTCGTCAGTGCCACCTATCTTCAATTTATTGAATAGGTGGTAACTCAGTCTATTGTGGCCTGTGCGAAGTCTGAAGACCACGGCCTGATCTCTTCTGTTCAACTGGTAATAGGCATCGTTTTTTGTGTTGCCAGTATGTTCTGTTTCCCATTTTGGTCATGTATCTAGCTCTAATAAGCCTTTTTGACTCTTCGTATGTCACACTAGGATCTGGTTGTGGTAGTCTTGCACCTTCTTTTGCCAGTCTATCTGCCTCCTCGTTGCCTTGGATGTTACAGTGGGATGGAACCCACTGTACCACTACTCTTTTTGGTGCGGACTGCTGGCATAGTTGACAGAGTACTGCTTTTAAATCATTAAGTTCAGTATTTCTTTTGGCTTTTTAGTGCTGTGACTACGGCCAGGGCATCTGTAAGCAGGACTATATGGCTTTCATTCTTTTGCCTATCACCATTTCTTCTACTGCAGCCCTCAGTGCCTCTGCCTCCGCTCTGAAATTGCTTGAGTATTTTCCAGTTGCCACTGACAGTGTTATTTTTCTACCATTTGGTAGGCTCAGGAATACCCCTACCCCTCAGTTTTGTGTTGTGTTTGTTACAGAACCGTCGGTGTATGCATGGGTCCAGTCCATGCTTGGGTTATGTCTCTTCTTTCTTTTTCAGTCTGGCTGTTCTTGTTTCCAATACCTGGTATATTTTCTACCACCTCTGGAAATATATGCTGCCTCCAGGTAGGTTTGCGCACAGTAGGGATGGGCTTTGGTTTTGTTAATGCGTTCATAGGGTCTACACTCATCTTTGCTTTGGCTATTTCTGCAAAGGTTCTCCACTTTAGTTTCCCATTTCCAAAATTATTTAGTCTCTGATGCATTGGATGGTCTGTCAGTCTCTTCTGTCGGTCATGGATTGCAGATTTGTAATCTTTTCAAGTTCTACAATTGACGTTGACTTCATGCCTCCTGTTATAACTCTCATGGCTTGGTTTTGAAGTTTGCTAATTTTATCAAAGTTCACCTTTGCTACTGTTGTCCATGCCGCAATGCCATACTCTTCCAGTGTACAGTTTCTTTAGTATACTTTCGTCTGCTCCCCAGCTTGTGCCAGCAAGTTTCCTCATGATTGCCATTCTTTTTCTGGCTCTCATTCGGTTTCTCTCGATCTGACTTTTCAATATCATGCGCCGATCAAATGTGACTCCCAGGTAGTTTGGGTTGTCGTTTGGCCGCAGATATTTGCCGTTAAGGCGTATTTTGGTGTTCGTTTGAAAGGGAGAATATCGTACATGTTGTTTTTCCTCATTTATTTTGACCAGCCATGAGTTCGCCCACTCCTCCAGCGATGTTAGGGCCTGCTGCATCCGATTACTTGCTATGGTGAGATTCTTTTCAGAGGTCCACATAGCCAGATCGTCTGCAAACATGGAGCTGTGGACTCTTCTTGGTATATTCTCTATTATGTTATTTATATACACCAGGAAGAGTGTGGGTGACAGTACTCCCTCTTGGGATACTCCCTGCTCAATTGTCACCTTTTTGCTCATCTGCCCTTGTACTTGAACTCTGGCTGTTCTGTTTTTGAGGTAGTGGCTGATCCATCTGTACATTTCCCCACAAACTTCACTTCTTCGTAGCTTGACTTTAAGTCCCTCTTTCCAAACCTTGTCAAATGCTTTTTCTAAATCCACCAAAACCGCTACTGTGTGTTTTTTCTCCTGGTAAGCATCCTCTATTTCCTGGGCTATGAGAGTGATCTGATCCTCAGTGGAATTAGTGCTTGCTGTGGAATTAGTATGTGTTTTTCTTCCAGATGCCACATCAGTCGGGTGTTTATCATACGCTCCATCAGTTTTCCTACACAGCTCAGTAGACTGATAGGCCTGTATCCATTTGGATCGGTTCTATATTTTTCTTTCTTTGGTAATGGAATAAGTACAGCGTCTTTCCATGCCTGGGGTACAATTCCCCTTTTCCAGCTTTGGTTCAGGACTGATAGTAACTTTCTCTTTGCTGTTGTCCCAACCCCAACAGCATTTCGTTTGAATCGCCAGCTTTTCCGGGCGATTTCTTTTTCTTTAAAGTTCTCATGGCCTCTTCCATTTCATTCATTGTTAGTTTTGCCATCATGTGTTCCTCTGGTGCCATATTGATGTTGTCGTGCCCTTTTTGTTCTTCCTTAATGCCTATTTGTAGGGACATCAATGTGGTTTGCTCTGGCATAATGTTTTTTTCCAGTGAGCATGTTGTCGCCCTGCTTGATGGTAATTTGTTTGATGGAGTTTCGTCATTCATGGCTCTGACTAACTTCCATAGTTTGTTCCCTTCTTTATCTAAATTGAGGCTTTCTGTTTTTGTTTTTCCAACTTTCTCTTGTTATTTGGTTTAGAGTGTATTTGTATTTCGCCGTATGGCTTTGAGGGCGATATTTGCCTCCATAGATTGTTCTCTCTCTCTGCCATGTTCCTAGCATTTGAGACTTCATCTTTTGGTCATCATTGGGATGACTGATAGCAGACAGAGATAAAGAGCGAGGCAGGAGTGCATTTAACCAGGGGACAAGCCTGGTCATGGCACGGAGATGTTGTTCACCTGGTGTGCGGACATATCTCATGATCAAGGGTTGAGTCTCAACAGTTCGCAGTGAGGTGGCTGCTCTACTGCTTTAAACACCCGACCGAAAACTAAGTCTTCTACTAGTGGTTTCACACCTCATCGCCGTATGGAGTGAATATCGAGCATTTAATTCAATATCTACTTCCGATTCACCATAATCATGGCTAATTACAAAGCCATCTCTCCTTCCCTGAAGCAAAGAATCCATCATTTAGAATGGTCACATTTGCACAACAATCAGTAATTTTAAAGAATTTACAGAAATTGTAATACCCAACCGAATCCCGCTCTGCCTTCAGAATAATGTAATGTGTCCTCGAAGTATGGTTAAAATTTAAGTCTAACCAAAGAGAGTATGTTGCTATACGACAATGGCCAACGGTAGTGTTTAAAAAAATTTATTTAAATCAGCCACAGCTTAATTTTCTGCCTGCATCCTGTTTTAGTCCTACCAAGCTGAAGACAGTTAAACATGTTTATGAAATTTAAGGCATTGGATTATAGCCAAATGAACGAACAACTGAAAAAAAATATAATGCAATAGAATGTGACAAATTCAGAGTGATAAGCTTAATATGCATATAAAATTATATTAATGATAATTAAGGAGAGAATTGATGGCAAGATAATAATAATAATAATAACAATAGCTGTTCATCATTGTCGATGAGGACCGCCGACATCATCCTTGTCACAGATTTCCCTGTTGGGTGTGGGTGCGCATGTGTCTGAACAGGCCAATGCGGGCATGAAAACATCTGCCACATAGCGGGCACACGAGGTTTGTAGAAGGTGATGGTGTTCCCGCTGTTCGGAATTACAGGGGCGCGCGTCTGCTCTGGGCTTTCACAACATGGTCGTCTTCGCTGGTAGCTACACCCGCTTTGACTGCACTTCTCCAGTCCTCTGATTTGCGCAAGACATTCCCAGGTTTCGATGTCTATCTGGAAACCTTTCTAGTGAGTCCCTCAGACCGCCTTTAAAACATTTCTTTGGGTGCCCTCCCTCTCTCAGCTCGCCGTAGAGAAGCTTCTTTGGGAGGCGGTCATCTGACATATGGACGAGGTGTCCGGCCCATCCTAGTCGTACTTTTTCTAACAGTGCATGGATGCTGGACATGTTAGCCCTCGAGAGAACCTCGATGTCAGTGACACGATCTTGCCATCGGATGTGGAATATTCACCTCAGGCAACCTGTGTGGAAGTGGTTTAACCTACTTGCATGTCCAGAGTATACAGTCCAGCTTTCGTAAGCGTATAGTAGGGTTGGAATTATGGTTGCATGGTAGACTTTGAGTTTAGTTTGCAAAATAGAGGATGTCCTAAAAGATTACCAAGGATAGAGGTACGCGGGATGCCATCAGATCATTGTAGCTTCTCACAGAATTAATGATTTATCAAGGAGGACCACTATTTATCTGCTTTATTGACTTTAAGAAAGCCTTGTATCGAGCCCCTGGAACAAATTTTTCAAATGTTGCAACAAATAGGTATAGAAAAACCAATCAGTAGGTTATCCAAGAACTTATATTGTTTTTTTTTGTTCACCTTATTACTTTAATCCCCAAGGCAGTGTGCGTTGCACTGTGGTTTTTATTTTGCGCCTGTCGGCCCAGTGCATCCGACTTCAGCATGCATTTTATGTAAGGGTCTGCTTTCTCCTGCATTTTCTAAGGGTTTGCTTTCCCGGGGTAACGGCCGGTGCTGTGATGGGGATCGAACCCAGCACCTTCCGGTTGTGAGCCGTGCCACTTAACCACTAGGCCACGCCGTTCCCCCCAGAACCTATATAAAAATCAAGAGGTGATAATTTTGATCAAAATAGGACTAACAGATCGAGTTTCAATAAGATAAAGTTGCTTGGTAGTGACGGAAAACGTTATCCAGAGTTGTAATAGGGGGTGTCAAAGTCAATGGTATGAAAGTTAATGCCATCAAGCCATAGTGGGAGGATCAGTTGCAAAGGCAGCTTGAAAAAGTTAACAGCACAAGAGTTTGGCATAAAAATAAACACATTGAAGATAAAGACTATAGTAACAGACAAGCAATATTGGCAAATGAATATAATCATCAATGGAGAAATAATTGAACAAGTTCAGAAGTTAAGATATTTGGGGCAAACTATTACAGAAGATGCCCACAATGAGATGGAAATTTGGACAAGAATTACATTGACAAAAAAACGCCTTCAAAGAAAAATGTAGAATGCTAACCTCAAATATTTGGGAGGGAGGGACGTGAGGGGGAAGGAAGAGAGAAGAGAAGCATGTAAGGGATAGCACTAGCACCTCACGGTAAGAGGCAGTCACTTCCTAGCAGAACAGGATGGCCTAGACCCTACTTTGGTTTCCCTGCTCCTGACTAACTCACATATGGATACTAGAGTCTGCTAATGAACAGCAGCCCCCCCCTCAACAGCTTCAACTGGCCAGCTAAACTACGTGAGCAGATGCGGAGGAAAACAAGGGATTAAATCTCATCTTGCATCGAAGGAGCACAATATCTCTGACTGACATCCACCCAACGAGACAGAAAACTTGATAAAAACACAGATAAGGAAGATCCGATAGTCGTAAGACAATTTTTCTAGGAGAGACAACTCACCTCAAACAACTGCTGCCCTGCAGACAGGCTGGAGACTCTAAAGGGACTCTAAATATACGTCAATGGAATGCAGAGGGTGTCCTAAACAATTAGCTACAGCTCGCTTACAAACTCCTTGAGGAAAACATAGACATTGCTTACATCCAAGAGACCCACCTTAACCCAAATCATAGGTTCCTGATACGAGGATACAAAACCCTTCGGCTTGATAGAGAGGGCCACAAAGGTGGAGTGATCATGCTAATTAGAAACTCTCTACCATGTAGAGAAGTCCTAAACCCCACAAGCAGCCAAGCTGAAATCATTGGTGCTGATGTCACTATAGATGAACAAACCATGAGAGTGATAAATCTATATTGCCCCCCAGATAAGGATCTCTCACTGGCATCAATAGAGGTGCAACACTCAAGCTGTGTAGTTGTCTGAGACTTCAATAGCCCCTCAGACAGATGGAGATATGCGGAGACGGATACACGCAGCACCAAAGTGAAAGACTGGGAAATCGATAGCAACCTACAGCTCATCAATAAAGCAGAAGATGCAACCTGTTTTTACTCAAGACGATGGCAGTCCACCTCAACACCCAACCTTGCATTCTCAACAACAGGAGACATCAGTCACAAGATAAACAGAGTTGTCCTTGACAATTAGCAGGCAGTGATCACAAACCAATAAAGCTGGTGATTAACATGGAACACATAGCCCAAGAACATAAGCCACTGCCCCAATGGATTTACAAAAGAGCACACTGGGACCTCTTTTCAACGCTGTCAGACATGTACTGCAACCAGATTAACACCCGAAATATAAGAATCGGGGAATTAGCAGAAAGCTTCAACAAAGCTGTCCTAAAGCTGCTCTCAAATCAATACCCTGAGGGGCAAGAAGAGACTACAAACCTTACTGAACGCTAAACTCCAGGAACTGGAAGAACAACTGACAAAAGCCAAAGGAAGGGCAGAAAAGGAAAGATCGAGTGAGGCTAACATCTCCTACAAAAGTATTGTAGCAAAGTACAAAATGACACTAAATAGCTCAGCGAGAAACAGCTGGATAAAAACAACAGAAGCTCTAAATCTGGACAAAGACGGAAGAAAACTATGGAGGCTAGCCAAAACCCTAAACAATGAAGACATCAGGAACCATAAAACCACATTACAACTGCGTGGGAAAATACTGACCAAAACACATGCAGCAGATGATGATGTTCGTCCATCACAAGTGATGAAGACCACTCTCTTTGTTCAGTCATGTGGACAGTCTTTTCACTTGCTGTGTCTGTTGAAATGGGTGACCTGCGCTGTGATTTGGATTAAAATGAGAAAGAAACTGCGCCTTATGTCAACCTCATTCTCTGGTCCTGAACTACCTTTGGCCAGATATTTATCGAGACGACTGGAGTTAGCATAGAATGCAGATTTTTCCTCAGGGTTTACTCCCGAAGCCTTTCCCAACCTTCAGCACGCCAATGTTAGAAGAAAACCACCCTTCCTGGCCAACAAAAATGGTGCGGAAAATTCTTTTTTTTTTTGAACGGAGTCACTCCCGACAGCCATTTTTTACTGCTGAATACGTCCTCCATATATACACAATATTTTGCCGGTTAAAGTATCGTATGTTCGATTACAAATGGCTTTTGAACAGTTTTAATTTTGTATACGCCGCTTGGAGCAAGCCGACTTTTGCGAAAGGGGAAGTAGGTTGTTGGAAAAGATCTTTATCAAGTAGATCTGTTTATTTTGTTTGTTTAAATGAAAGAACTACGTTTGAATTGGAAACTAACAGCTGTGGCAATATTGTAAACACAGTATCGATACGTTGTTGTGGTTTCCATGGTTTTCTATCGAAGCGACTAGGCCTAGTGGTCGAGTCCAAATTTTTCCCAAGATTTTCATAAATTTTCAACTTCATCTTTTTGAATCTCAAAAACTAACAAACACACAACAAAAACATAACACCACATGTTCGTTATGTTATTGTGTATCATCTACACGCCAGAAAATCATATTTATTGACAAACAAACATAAAAGTTACAAATTTTGAAAGACGACTACCATAGCGACTAATTAAGAAAATTAATTAGGTCACAAAAGACTGACATTTTTTTCAAAAATATATTGGAGTGCCTAAGGATAAACAGGTATTCCACAAGGCAGCGGAGGGGGGATGACATCAAATGTTGTGTGCCGTGCCTTTTCCATAACCACAAGAGGTCGTAGGGACATGACTCAGCGTATGATTGAGTCTGTCATCTCTCCCCGGCTGTGTTCAGTTCAATGTAGCAGTGTCTAAATTTCTCACACGCCAATTTCGTGAAGTTCAGCCGTGTGAACTAGGCAGTGAAATATGACACAGATTTAAGCGTAATGCCATTCATATAGCCGATGCAAACAGCAAGAGAGAGCTGGAAAAACAAAACGGAAAGCCTCAACCTGGACAAAGAAGGAAACAAGCTATGGAAGCTAGTCAGAGCCATGAACGACGAAACCCCGTCAAACAAACAAATTACCATCAAGCAGGGCGAAAACTTGCTCACTGGTAAGAAAGCCGCAAACGCTTTTGTCGATCACTATGCCAGAGCAAACCACATCGAGGTCCCTGCAGATAGGCATACAGACATTAGTGAAGAGCAAAAGGGGCACGACAACATCAATACGGCACCTGAAGAGCATATGATGGCCAAATTAACAATGAGCGAAATGGAAGAGGCCATGAGAACATTAAAGAAAAGGAAATCTCCCGGAAAAGACGGGAAAACAAACGAAATGCTGATGGGGCTGGGCCAAACAGCGAAGAGGAAACTGCTATCGGTCCTGAACCAAAGCTGGAAAAGGGGAATTTTACCCCAGGCATGGAAAGACGCAGTACTTGTACCAGTACCAAAAACAGATCCAAATGGATACAGGCCTATCAGCCTACTGGACTGTGTCGGCAAGCTGATGGAACGTATGATAAACACCAGACTGATGTGGCATCTGGAAGAAAAACGAATACTAATTCCACAGCAAGCCGGCTTTAGACAGCACAGATCCACTGAGGACCAGGTCATCCTCATAGCCCAGGAAATAGAAGATGCCTACCAGGCACAGAAACACAGTAGCGGTGTGGGTGGACCTGGAAAAGGCATTTGACAAAGTCTGGAAAGATGGACTTAAGAGTCAAGCTAAGAAGAAGTGATGTTTGTGGGAAAATGTACAAGTGGATCAACCACTACCTCAAAAACAGAACGGCCAGAGTCCAAGTACAAGGGCAGATGAGCAAAAAGGTGACACTCGAGCAGGGAGTACCCCAAGGGGGAGTACTGTCACCCACACTCTTCCTGGTGTATATAAACGACATTACAGAGAATATACCAAGAAGAGTCCATAGCTCAATGTTTGCAGACGATCTGGCTATGTGGACCTCTGAAAAGAATCTCACCATCGCAAGATATCGGATGCAGCAGGCACTAACATCGCTAGAAGAGTGGGCGACCTCATGGCTGGTCAAAATAAACGAGGAGAAAACCACATGCACAATATTCTCGCTTTCAATCAAACCCCAAAATACCAAATTAAGTTTAAATGGCAAATTCCTGCAGCCAAACGACAACCCAAACTATCTGGGAGTCACATTTGATCGGTGCATGATATGGAAAAGTCAGATCGAGAGAAACCGAATGAGAGCCAGAGAAAGAATGGCAATCATGAGGAAACTTGCTGGCACAAGCTGGGGAGCAGACGAAAGCATACTAAAGAAACTGTACACAGGAAGAGTGAGACCAGTTCTCGAGTATGGCATTGCGGCATGGACAACAGCAGCAAAGGCTAACTTCGATAAAGTTAGCAAACTTCAAAACCAAGCCATGAGAGTTATAACAAGAGGCATGAAGTCAACGCCAATTGTAGAACTTGAAAAGATTACAAAACTGCAATCCATGACCGATAGAAGAGACTGCAGAGCCCAGCTGCAGTCAGAGAAACTCCGAAGACTGACTGACCATCCAATGCACCAGAGACTAAACAATTTGGGAAATGGGAAACTAAAGCGGAGAAACTTTGCAGAAATAGCCAAAGCAAAGATGCACGAAGATCCCATAGAACGCACTAACGACACCAAAACCCATCACTACTGTACGAAAACCCACCTGGAGACAGGATATATTTCCAGAGGTGGTAGAAAATATACCAGGTATTGGAAACAAAAACTGCCAGACTGAAAAAGAAAGAAGAGATACTACCCTAAGCTTTATATCGAAAAACTACCCAAGCATGGACTGGACCCATGCATACACCGACGGTTCTGTAACAAAAACTACACAGAACGGAGGGGCAGGAGCATTCCTGAACCTACCAAATGGCAGAAAAATAACACTGTCATTCGCTACTGGTAAGTACACAAGCAATTTCAGAGCGGAGGCAGAGGCACTGAGGGCGGCAGAAATGGTGACACATAAAGAAAATGAAAGCCATACAGTCCTGCTTACAGATGCTCTGGCCGTTGTCACAGCGCTAAAAAGCCAGAAAAACACTGAGCTTAATGACTTAAGAGCAGCACTCTGCCAACTGTGCCAGCAGTCCGCACCAAAAAGGGTAGTGATACAGTGGGTCCCATCACACTGCAACATCCAAGGCAACGAGGAGGCAGACAGACTGGCAAAAGAAGGTGCAAGACTACCACAAACAGATACTAGTATGACGTACGAAGAGTCAAAACGGCTTATTAAAGCCAGATACATGACCAAATGGGAAACCGAACATACTGGTGACACCAAAAACGATGCCTATTACCAGTTGAACCGAAGAGAGCAGGTCGTTGTCTTCAGACTTCGCACTGGCCACAATAGACTGAGGTACCACCTATTCAACAAATTGAAGATAGGTGGTACCGATGAATGCCCGTGCGGTACCGGTAAAATGACCGCTGAACATCTGCTGCAGAACTGCCCGACATACGCGGATCAGAGAGAGCAGATGTGGCCATCACCAGTGGAACTGCAAGACAAGCTCTATGGCAGTGGCGACAGCCTCAGGATGACCGCCGGTTTTTTCGAAAAAATAATGGTTACTGTCTGACTGCGTACGAAGAAGAAGATATAGCCGATGTCCAGACCAGAATAATCAGACGGAAGAAATCGCAAAAAACGAACGAATTAACCAGTCCAAACAGATAATAACACCAGTTCTATGAACACAAGTGTAAGTCATGAATTCCAGGCAAATCCATGGTCTGACATAATGAACCAAAACAGTAGAGCAATGTAGACCTGCAGTCAGTTATGGCACCATCTTTGTTGCGTATTTACATACAGCTTAACGCATTCATAAAAACATTCTCTCAAGTGAGCCATATACATATCCCACCTGAAAGAAAACAGGCAATGGCTATAGAGATAGATCTACAAAAAAAAACTCATTAACCTGCCCAGAGGAGCAGATGACAACCAATTTGACCATGAAGGAACTTGATGCAGCCATTTACTCCCTCAAACCAAGAAAGTCACCTGGAAAAGACGGGGTAACCAACAAAATGCATATGAGATTGTGTGGCACTGCAATACAAAAATACGTCTCACGATCATGAACCGCAGCTGGAAGTGTGGCATTATACCTCAAGTGTGGAAAGAAGCGCAAATGATTCCCATCCTAAAGAAAAATAAAGATAAACTTGACCCAAATAGCTATAGTCCAATCAGTCTCCTGAGCATCATAGGCAAACTCATGGAAAAAATAATAAATACCATACTCAGCTGAAGAAAAACTAATTTTCTTACCACAACAAGCAGGCTTCAGGCAGCACAGGTCCACTGAAGACCAAGTATTCCATATAGCACAAAAAAAATCGAAGATGCTTTCCAGGAAGGAAAAAACACTCTGGCTATATGGGTAGACCTGGAAAAAGCCTTCGACCAAGCATGGAAAGATGGGCTATGTGGATTAATGCTGCAATATGGAGTATGCAAGAAAATGTACAAGTGGATCAGCAACTACTTCGAAAATAGAACAGCAAGAGTGCAGGTCCAAGGGGATACCAGTAAAAATGAAACCATAGAACAAGGTGTTCCCCATGGTGGTGTCCTTTCCCCTATGATCTTCTTTATTAACATAAATGACAACGCCAAAAACTTCCACAAAAGTACCCACTACGCTCTCTATACTGACAACCTGTCCATGTGGACTACTGAAAAACTCATCAATACAGCCAGCACATCAATGCAAGACTTTGTGGCAGTCCTCGAAAGATGGTCAAAGACCTGGTTACTAAAAATAAATGAGTAAAAAAAATTACACATACAATCTTCTCCCTGTCAAACAAACGGCAGCAAGTAAAACTCCAACTAAATTGAAAAGAGATACGGCTAGATGAGGCTCCAACTTTCTTAGGAGTATCCTTTAGACCTAGACCGACGTCTGACATGGAAAACACAAATTTTAAAGACCCAGCTGAGGGCAAGGCTGCGCATGCCCATCATGAAGAAACGTGTTGGTACTACATGGGGTGCTGGCGGAAACACGCTAAAGAAATGATACACAGGCAGAGTGAGACTAATTTTGGAATACGGCATTGCAGCTTGGTCCACGGCATCTGAATCAAATTTTTACAAAATTGGGCGCATTTAGAACCAAGCAGCCGCATCATAACAGGAGCGCTGAAGTCCACCCAAATAAAAGACCTGGAAACCATGACTGGGCTACTGCCAATGGAAGACTGTAGAATACTTCAGCAAGCGGTAAAATTAACAAGAATCATGGACCACCCGATGCACTACAGACTTAATGGGCTGGGACATGGCAGGCTAAAGCAAAAAAGTTTTACAGTTCTCGCAAAAGAAAAGATTAAAAACAATGTTGCACTTTTAAACAAAATAATTTAACCAATACCAGCATGCTCTATCCACTACCTCTAGAAAGGAAGACCCTTTCCTGATCTTATATGCAAATATACACAACATAGAAGACAAAAAGTCACAAGCAGAGGAGCAGAAAAAACACATAATTACATCAACCAAAAATGTCCACCAACAGCCTGGACACACGCTTATACGGATGGCTCTGCAAAAGATGACATTAGAAAATGGGGAGGAGGCATCACTATAAAACAAAAGTGAAGTATACTCAGCAGCATTAGCAATTTCAGTGACCTGAGACAAGAAGCTGAAACCCTTATAAACCATAAGGATCAGATAGCAAGTGGTCATCCTCAAAGACAAATCAGTGTTAATGGCTCTCAAGAACCAGCACAAAAATGAACTCAGCGCTCTGACAGACTCGCTCGAACGCCTGTCCCATTGCTTAAAAACAAAGCATAGTCCATTGGATACCAGCCCACTGCGCCATTCCAGGCAACGAGGAGTTGGACAGACACGAAAGAGAGGAAGGAATGCTGCAGCAGAGTGATACAGAAATCACATACAATGAGACTAAAGCAGTCATCAGGGCAACGTACAGTGCAAAATGAATAAAGACTACCCTGGCGACATTGAAAATAATGTCTACCATCAACTCTCCAGGCGAGACCAGGTGACCATTCTCCGGCTACGCACAGGACACAACAGACTAAAATGTCACCTGTACAATAAGTTAAAGATTGGCACTACAGACCTTTGTGCCTGCAGCACAGCCCCCACGACGGAAGAACATATTTTGCAGTCGTGCCCACTGTATACCGACAAAAGAAGTATCATTTGGCAACAGCCAGTGTCCTTCCACAAGAAGCTGTACGGAAGTGCAAAGAGCCTTGAGTCGACTGCTGCCTTCGTTAAGAGTCATTGGATCCGAGGTCTGAAAACAAACGAGGAAGGAAGAAGAAATAATTTTGGGATAGAGCTGAGGAAAAGAAACTAATAATCACACCTTGTGTATGAATAATCACACCTTGTGTATGAATAATCACACCTTGTGTATGAACAATTGCACTGTATAGAGCTTAAAACTTGGACTATAGCAAAGGAGGATAAACAAAGCTTGGAAACTTTTGAAATGTTGTGCTATCATAGAATGGCTTTTAGTGAGTTGGACAGAAAGAAGATCCAATGACAGTGTCCTCACTGTGGTACGCACACAAAGACTAACATTGAAAATGATACAGTGTATTAAACAATTATGTATTTCCTTGTGCGAAACCAGTACTAATACTAATCTTCTATAAAAAATGCTTCCCGCTATTTCCCTACATACACCAACTGATTTACATCTTTCAGTGGGAGTAAAGAGAAACATCAGGTTCAGGTGAAACATACTGATCAAGACCTCATCTCAATTCCTTGTAGGGTTCAGGGAAACAGGCTGTGTTATAGCAGCCAGGACAATCAATGGGAGGTGGTGCTGGAGTGGGAGGGCGGTAGACGCTGATACACATGTTTTTTTAAACTTTGTTGTTCATCCATCATAATTAATGAGGACAACTTTGTCAACATTCACTATTCGCATGAGCTCAAAGATGACTAAATAAGCCAATCGAAGCCCTGAACTGTCTATCGTACTTGGTACAAGGAAATAGGACACCTCCTACCACCAGGGCTGAAAAGGGGTTGATGTCATCAGACTTGCAGAGCGATCGTCTCTGTATAGCCTCATTTATTCTTGATGTCTCACATCTCTGAACACCCTCAGTAATAGTGCTGCACCAGTCTGTGCGATTGGTGACAATTCCTTCCCAGCCATCATGGTTAATATCGCACTGGATCAGAGATCTCTTAAGTGTGTCTTTGTACCATTTCCGCTGTCCACCACTCATTCTCTTGCCATTTTGCAATTCACTATAGAGCAGCTCTTTTGGTAGACGTTGATCCAACATGCGTACCACATGGCCAGCCCATTTTAGCTGTGATGTACATATCATGATGTGTATATTTTACATACCCGATCGCACTACCACATCTGTATTTGGCACCATGTCCTGCCATCTAATCCTAAGTAGTTTCCACAGGCAGTGCACATGGAAGTGGTTTAATTTCCTGACATGCCGACTATAGTCTCACACGCATATAATAGAACAACTGCAGCAGACCATTTTTGTTTGAGCCCTGAACCCTCGCCTATTCCACACCCTACTATAAAGTAGTCTGCCAAATACCACACTTCCCTAGCTATTCTTGTATTCACCTCATTTTCTATTTGAATAACTCAAGTACTGCCAAGGTATCTAAATCTGTTAAACTTTGTTATACAGTGGCCATGTACCGTAATTGAAGGTTCTGAATAGGAAATATCTGGAGCAGGTTGATGTAGTCTAGAAACTATATCCTTGTGATAGAGAAATGCAGAAATTATTGCAAGCTGTAATGAACCAATCCATGCATTCTTGCATGCCAACCTCTGTATTTGAATTCAAGGCACAGTCATAAACTTTGATAAAGTCACCCTGTGGATTTTGGCTGTCGCCTTGAACCTCCTCAAATTAAATAGCCCGCTGTCAGTGATGTAGTGAAGCCCAACTCCAACGTCGCAAGCACCGTAGACAATTCTACAGCATGGCAGAAAACTAAATACTGAAAAAAGTCAGGGCCAGAACACATCCCAGCTTACGCCGTTAGTAATAATAAAGGGGACAGAGGCAGTTGATGATCAATTGCCTCCTCATTAAGTTTAACAGTAGAGGGTATATTAAGCAAAATGTTAATCTTACCAGTAGCTGAGTAGCTTATTTTCTCAGTAATTTAATTAGTAATTACAGAATTGCCATCTTCGCCAGATCTGATTCTATACAAACCATAAACACAGTCTATATAATGTGTATAATATAATATATGGATTGTTCTACATAGATCTATCTATATTAATACCATAATAGTATACTATACCCATCATAGTGGTTTGCTAACTGAAGAGTCTAGTCTCGCATTACACTACAACTGCATTACTACAACCGGGAGGATCACGGTCTACTATTTCATGACAAATGATGAACCATGTGGCTGTTGACACTGTTGTTAGTAAATTTAAAATAGTACTAGTAGTTAGTAGTAGTGTTACTGTTTTTTTGCTAGAGTTAGTGACTGTTAAGTGAAGTGTCAGTCTATACTAATACTATACTTTACTATTGTATTGGCCTAATTGGCCAGCAAAGAAATTGTTGTCAACTTAAATTAACTTGGTCTTGGTACAGAGCAGGATAGACTTCCAACAACAGCCTTTAGTTCAGGAGCTGTGAATGAGATAACGTTGGTGTTTCAACTGTTTCGAAACTATTTTGAAAATTGTAGACCATAAGAAGACACGTACAGGCCCGAAGGTCAAGATGCATCCACAATCCAGTCACACTACTTTCTACACTACACACACTAGTCACAGTGAAATAAATGAGTGAATGACTGAAAGTGAATGGACTGGCAGGAGCCAGTCACACTTTCAGTTTCACTTATTAAGTTATTAGCCGGTTGCTTGCACCATGAGGTAGAAAATACATAATCTTAAAGTCCACCAAAAATAAACGATTGAGTGGATTGGAAGAACTTGAAGGAGGCAAGTCGAAAACAATTAATTTAGTTATAAAATTATTATAATTTAATATTACTATAGGATTACTTACTATTAGTAGTACTATTAGTACCTAGAATCCGAAGAGAAAATATTTAAATAAAGCAAATATAATTTATTTATAAAGAAAATTCCAAAATGCATTACTTTTCAAACTATATATAATGTGACAAGTACCATACCTGATGCATCTCTTATTAATGACGAAACAGTTTCCAGTAAATGTTTACAATAAATTGTAATGTCATGTTTGGCCCACGCAAATGTCTGACACTCCGCCATCTTTGCGCTAAGTTTCTTTGAGAAACGCCTTCGTCCAGGGTTGCCAGAAGAAAATTTTGAAATGATGCCAAACAATTTTTTTTAAAGTTTCCAAAATAAATGCCTCTTCTTCTTTCCGCTTTTCTTGTTTTTTGCCTTTCAGTCAGGTTATGAAGAGATCTCTGGAACAAGCCCGACTGTGTACTTAGAAAGTGGGGGTGAAAAAACAGTGATTGGCGTTTGCTATATTATATAGATGTCCATTGAGTCAAAAAGAGGGAGACGAGGAGCTGATTAGTAGCATAGCAAAGGCAAGTGAAGGGAAATTATTATTAATGGGGGATTTCAACTTTCCAGAAATAAAATGGGATATGGCAGAAGCACTTGTAGAGTCAAAACCTTTTGTTAAATGCATAACTGACAATTTTTAAAATTAAACATGTAGAAGCAGGCACCAGATGCAAAAACACACGACTTAGTTTTTACTATAAATGAAAATATGATTGAAAACATTTACTGTTGGGGAACTGTTTGACTCAAGTGACCACCAAATCATCCGTTGGTATCTTATTGCAGAGAAAGAAGTAAACATAAACACGCGAACATACAACTACTCTAAGGCAGATGTTGAGAAGATGAAGGAGGCAGCGAGCCACATAATCTGGAAAATATTGTCGGAGGAACAGATGTTGAAGAGTAGGAGAGTTTTAAAACAGTTCTAGAAAAGCTAAAAGAGGAATGTGTTCCATGTAGGGAGATAAACCCCAAGCATAAAGTGGATAACTAGATTTGTAGTTAAATGTAGAAGAGCTAAAAATAAAGCATGAACAACATATATAGAGGCAGGTAAATCAAAAGAAACATATTTAAAATATTTGGACAAGCAGAACATAGTTCAGAAAGTGAATAAAACAGACTTCGAAAAAAACAACTTGCTCAGAGGATCATGTTTGTTGTTCGTCCATCACGAGTGATGAGGACCTTTACTTTTTTCAACTAGCCAGTCCTTCCAGTCGAGTATTCTGTAAATCCGGGTTGTGGATGAGTGCGGAGATGGCTGACGAGTGCGATTTAGGATCTACATACTTGTAGGTGGTGGAAGCATGGAAAGTTCCATACGCAAGACGAAGGATCATGATTGTCAGCAAATCCATATATCTCATCCGCTTTATTGCTCAACCAGGAGACCTGCAACTGACACAGCTTTTTGACTAGTTTAGCTTGTCAACAGACTTACGCTCTTTGCTTCGCCGCTCGCCTGTCGTCATAGGGCTTGACTGTGTTAGTACTGGATAAATGAACAGAGAATGACTTGCTCGATGAATTTAATTTAAGTGAGGAAGGGTTGCGTAGTTCGTCGACCTCACTCTCGCCGAGTCCAACTTTAACCAGTGGCAAGGCAAGTCAGGACGACCGGATATGAATTCGGGTGCAGTGGATGACCATGGCTGTTCAAGTGCCTCGCCTTGTTCTGTGCGGTCTACACCACTCATCACATTTTCTGTCGTGGTAGCCTAACGACGAGTTTCCTGCTTAGCTGGCTGGGCTTGAACAGGGCAAGGAAAATCTAAATAACCTTTCCCTGTTCTTGGCTTCCTTCTTTTTCTTTTACCACCTCTCCTGCCTCTTTTCTTTCCGTACGTCTATTTGGGTCTCTCACTGACAAGGGCTCCAAGGTAGGTAAGACATCTTGTCACCTCCAGTGCGTCCAATTTGCGCTCACGCGTTATCGGGAATAGGGAACGATATGCTTAGAGTTCGGTCACAACTAGAATACGGCACATTATCAAATAGGTGTATCTTATTACACATATACCAACTGTAGTATCAGAGGATCAAGACTGATAGTAAAAGCTTTTATTCTTATGTTAGAAATAAACAAAAAACGAAAGACAAAGTGAGAATAGGGAGGAAGCCAATCTACTCAATCAGTACTTTGGCACAGTCTACACAAAAGAGGACTACTGCAAGATCCCAGAGTCTATAGATATCTTTCAAGGAGAAATGGAAACAGTGGGATTAAGATCAATCTGTATAACAGAGAAAATGTTTTTGTTTTTTTTAAATTGGATTGATTGAAAATGGATACATGTCCAGGTCAAGATGGTATTCATCCACAATTGCTGTTTGAAATTAGAGACCAACTGTCAAAACTATTGCTATATTTTGGGAAGTCAAGGGACCAACACATCATATAAAAACTGCGCAAGAAAAGTTAGAAGAGAAATAAGAAAAAAAAAAGAAGATACAAAGTGAAAGCTTGTAAGGATACCAAAACCTACAGCAACAAGGCAGGGAGAGATATGCCTTTAAGGCGATAAAAACACTCACAAAGGCATATGCGGAATGTATAATGAGAAATGTTCGAGAAGACGAGAATGTTGAAAGTTTCGACCCATTTACGATTGTCGGGTACGAGATTCCAGAGTTACGATACGCACGTGATACTTTCAAGAAGAGCAGAAGGGCTAGAGCAGCTAATTTCAGCAGTAAATGGACACAGTAAAGATCAAAACCTGTTTATACATTATATCTTTATAAAAACATAAATAAAACAAAGATAATGACCACCGACAAAACACAATGTCAGCATAAATTTATAGTAGGTGGTGAGGAAATAGATCATGGGACGCATTTTGAATATCTGATCTCCAGAATTGACAAAAAGGTCTTGAGAGCCTATGTTTTTCCTGCGGCAGCTAATGGCTGTTAATCATGGACGATTACCAAAACTTCCAGACAAAGAATCGAATCCTTCGAGTCAAAATATTAAAGAAAGATCCTCAGAATACCATAGACGGAGATAAAGACAAATGTAGACATTCGGCAGGAGTTGAGAATTGAGAAGAATTGGATTATCAATTCCATTTTGGCTAGAAAATGCAAATACTTTGGGCACATCAAGAGACACAACGGTCTCGAGAGAGCAGTGATGGAAGGTATGGTGCCAGGTAAAAGAGGAAGGGGTAGACCAAGAATACGATGGCAACAAGATATTTAGGAGTGCCTGGGTATGACTGTGACGGAGGCTGGAGTTTTGGCAAGGGAACGAGTTTTTTTTCAGACACAGTGATAAGAGCGACGTTCTATAAAGGACATGCTTCATGATGATGATGATTTTAACCAGCATAGTCTGTAAATTGTTAGTCAATAATCAAAGAAAACATTGTAATGCATTTAGACAAGTTTAATCGAATCAGAAATAGTCAGTATGTGTTTAAATGGAGGAGATCGTGCTTAACAAATCTATTAGAATTCATGGAGGAGGTTACTAAAATGATAGATACAGGGGAGCCAGTAGATGTTATTTATCTAGATTTTGCAAAGGCATTTGATAGAGTACCTCATCAAAGATTATTTCAAAAGCTAAAATCACATGGAATCGGTGGGGAAGTTACACACCAAATGTAAAAAGACTTTAGCTGAGTTTCAATAAACGAAACTAGAAGAAAAACGGAAAAGCTGGAGGAGTAAAACGGCAGTGCTCAATCATGGAAAGGGTGGCAAGAAACTGGAGATTAGTAACATTCTTTAATGAAAAGGGTATCTTGCCCCGACAGACCATGCCATTGAATGATGACAAAGTATGCACAGGCAAACACGCTCTTTACCAGCAGGTACAGTGGAGAAAGCAAACTGACTATTAACATAGACCAGCGGAAAGAAAAGAGAAGATATATGTGTACTAGCAAGGGACAGGCGGATACCCCTGCTCCGATGAGAGAATCCATCAGATTAGGAGATATTCAAAGAGCAATTTCCAAGCTTTAGACAAGAACGGCACCCGGTCTAGATGAAATTAACAATGAAATGCTCATCGGTTTGTGAGCCCAGCCGCCAACACAAAACTGCTTATTACTCAACCTCAGCTGGGCGACAGGGACGGTAGCGCAAGTATGGAGAGAGGCCATCACAATACCTATACTAAAGAAAGGGAAATTCAAGAGCAAAACTTCAAATTATCGACCAATCAGTCTTACAAGCTGTGTGGTAAAGACCATGGAGGGAATAGTTAACGCCAGAATGAAATGGTATTTAGAGTGAGCAGATTCTGGTGCTGGAATAAGCTGGATTTAGAGAATTATAGTATAGAAGATCAAGTCACTTACTTCTCAATCGGTAAACGATGCCTTCCAGAATGTCCTAGCACTGGGTTGAAGCAGGTCTTCGATAAGGTATGGAAAAACGGCCTTATAGTAAAACTAGGGAGAAGCGGGATTCAACGCAACATGCAACGCTGGATCCATCCATGCCTGCACAATAGGAGAACAAGAGTCTCCATCGACGGGCAGAAGAGTAAATAAGTGCTCCTCTACCATGAAGTACCTCAGGAGAAGTAATTTCACCGACATTATTTCTTGTTTATATTAGTGACTTGGTCAAGGATTTCCCCTCTGGAGTGAAAGCTGCCTTATATGCAGATGATCTAGTACTCTAACGTGCTGATGAACACGCCATTACAGCAAATCATAGAATGTAGGTGGCAGTAGACATGATGTCGGCGTGGGCAGAGAAATGGAGTGTCACAATAAACACGAAAACCTTCACGACGACGCTGTTTTCCCCTTTCCCCAAACAATCAACGCGCTTAGGAATGTCCATGATCAAGTAAGAAAACTCCCCTAAATATCTTTGGGTGACATTTAGTAAAAGGCTTACTTGGAATAAACATATTGGAAATGCAGAAGGGAAGGTATGAAGAGAGGCTAGGTCTACTCAGAAAATTAGCAGGCACCAGCTGGGGAGCAAACGAAAAAACCGTTAAGAAAGTGTACAATGGAGTAATAAGACACTTGGAGTTCGGATCTGGGGATCAGTCGTCCAAATGGACGCAGAAGAGATGCAGTTCAGCGGACATTGCACCTCTGCCCTATTGTGACAACCTCCCAGGTGGGGGGGGGGGGGGGGATGCTAGGCAGATGCACTGCAGATGAGCCGAGAAAATAAAGGGAGCAAAGAGATACCTCACTCACATGCATATGCTACGTTTCGGGCAGGACGTGACGATCCTGGGATACAGACCCACTGGACTGCCTCTCTTCCGGGATAGTACAAACTAGTACATAGTCCATCATATCATATCATTGTCACACCCTATAGACACGAGTGGGGAAGACTCGATAGTCCTGCAAGACAACTTCCCTAAGAGAGACAACTCTGACCACAAACAACTGCTGCCTTGCAGATAGGCTGTGGACTGCCTAAGGCTAAAGAGGGCATCCCTACAGAAACGCCTGTTGAAATCCGATGCACTGGGCCACAGGCTTAACAAAGTATCACAGTGCAACGTATATCGCTGTAACCAGCGTACGAAGAAGAAGAAGAAGAAGAAGAAGAAGAAGAAGAAGAAGAAGAAGAAAGTGGTCATCAACTACCAATACACATCTGCAGTCATTGGATAAGGCGCAAAACCAAGTCCACTGGCTCATTACAGGAGCCATGAAAACTATAACGAATTTAAAGAAAGTTACTGGATTACAGACACTGTCCCACAGAAGAGACATAAAAAGTGTGATCCCGATGGAAAAGTACAACAGTATGATGCGGCACCAAATGAAGGCAAGACTAGAAGATGATCACACCGGGAAAAGAGACAGAAGAGAGCACTAAGCACCTACCATGAAGACAACACCACTGAAGCACATCCAATACCATGGGAAGAGGACAATGAAATCATACAAATAAATACATCAGTCACTGGTCTCACAACAAATTAATGGACACGACTACAACGAGCTGCAAAAGCGAACTGCTATATCATACTAAATCATACTCAGGTATGATTGAAGAAAACTATCCTAAACAATCGTAAATACATGTCTACACAGATAGATCAACAACAAATGCTGGCAAGAATGGAGGCGCTGGTATCTTTATAACATACCTTGAGGACCATTGTGGCACACAGAGTATTTCCACCGGTAAATTCTGCTTCGAGCTGAGTTTCAAGCTCTCAAACAGGCTCCCAACATAATCCAGATCAGCAATTCTGATTGCCACAAAGTCGTCTTCACAGATCTGTGCTGCAAGCTCGTAAGGATGGTAAACTCTCGCTTCTGAGACCTGAACCGGATAGGGTAGCTGCTGGAAAGCGAACTATATTCCAATGGCTGCCCACTGTGACTTGTCTGGAAATGAAGGGCAGATGGGCTTACAAGTAGGGGAGGAGAGTGTGAAGACAGCGAAACATACTTTGAGAAAGAGAGTTGTCAAAGCTGTCAGAAAAAAACAAAACCAACCCAACGATGACTACCACACCCTTGAATGGCAGGGGCAGACTATCATTCTTCGCCTCAGGACTGGGCACAATAAACACATGTACAGGATTCATCTGTCTGCTTCGCCGCTGTGTACATGGGGGACAGGCGAAAAAACTTGCCTAGCAAGTTTTGCAGGACTATCCTCTGTATGGTCAGTTGAGGAGGATACACTGGCCAAATGATTCGACACGACAAGCTGTAACTCAAAGCTATGTGGCGCTAAAGAGAAACTACAGTCAACCGTCGAGTTCATTGTGGAAACTCGCCTGATGGGGTAAACATCTATGATGCGGTCACAAAAAGAAGAAGAAGAAGAAGAAGATCTCATTTCAGCTGATGGCAAATGCGATAGGTAGATCTTTAAAGAATTGCCATTACCAAAAACACATTTAACAGCATGAGAAATACACTTCTGTCAAAGCAATTATCTCAAATCTTAAAAATTATAATCATTAAATGCTTTGTGCATTCAGTGCATGTAGAAACCTGGACCCTGACAAAGAAAACGGATTTTGATGCGCATTTTTACGCCCATTCACAAAACTTTTTGTGCACGTTAATAAATTAAACAATTAAATGTATGTGCGACAATGCTAAAAAGTGTAAGCAACTGTGCATCAGACATGTTTCATTGTATCAGTGCGATAGTGTGTTTCAACGAGTGTTATAATACTTCAAATTGAGTTGTTACAATAATGAGCTAAATATGCATTAAAAAGCACATTTGCTTTAAACTGAATATAGGTGCTTTGAAATGCGTAACCTAAAGGTGCGTGAAATGATATTAAGTACGACAATATCTTCTATACAACATAATTGTACAGATATGCATTAGCTTTTTAAGAAAAAAAAGCGCAAATTTTGAAGTGCCTTAAAAGTGCGAAAATGTGTACTGGAAAATGTCCATCGGACATATTTAGCAGCTTTAGAATGCAATTTGTGCTAATAGGCAAAAAATTCACACTGAAATGCGTCAAAATACATTCAAAAGGCGTATTTGTTCGTTGTTGCGTAATTAAATAGTTTTAGTAATGTGTCATAGTTTATAAAATGCAACAAAATACTAAAACTATTTTAATAAAAACGAAGTGCCGAAATGCAGTGGTGTCGTGTGAATATTTAAGTGGTGTCGTGTGAATATTTAAGTGGTGTCGTGTGAATATTTAAGCACGATAACGCATCTGAAAGCACATTAATTTGTAAACGCAATTTTACGAATTTTGATGCACATTTTTACTCACATTCACAAACTTTTTTGTGCACGTTAAAAAATTAAATAATTACTTCAACATTCATTGAAACACCTGTCTATTCATAAGTGTGACCTGTCCATTGGAGAGAAAATTGCAGATAATTTTGATGTAGAAGAAAATTTAAATATGAATTTGAATACTATTGTAATTTTAACTATTTATTTATGTTTCATAAAAAAAGATTTTCAGGCGCTTTTAAGCAATTTTATGCAATTGAAAGCATAAATATGCTCATTTACACGCATTAAATATAATTAAAATAAACATTTTCTCAGTTTTTGTTACTAATTGAACAGTAAATGTTTGCACTAACGCTAAAAAACATTTAAGCATATTAATATATTTACGCAACTGCGAACAAATCATCATCATGAAGCATGTCCTTTGTAGAACGTCGCTCCCATCACAGTCTGTCTGAAAGAAACTCGTTCCCTTGCCAAAACACCAGCTTCCGTCACTGTCATACTCAGGCACTCCTGGATATCTTGGTGCCATCGTCTTCTTGGTCTACACCTTCCTCTTTTGCCTGGCACCATACCTTCCATCACCGTCCTCTCAATACCGTTGTGTCTCTTGATGTGCCCAAAGTATTTGCATTTTCTAGCCAAAATGGAATTGATAAACCAGTTCTCCTCTATGCTCAACTCTTGCCGAATGTCTGCATTTGTTCTTTTCTCTGTCCAGGGTATTCTGAGGATCTATCTGTAACATTTGGACTCGAAGGATTCGATTCTTTGTCTAGAAGTTTTGGTAATCGTCCATGCTTCACAGCCATAAGCTGCCAATGGAAAAACACAGGCTCTCAAGACTTTTACTTGTATCGTTTTGTTGGTGCCCTGCCATAATTTCTTCAGGCTGTTTAGTCTCTGCATTGCCATAGCTAGTCTTCTTCTGATTTCTTTCGAGCAGTCACCATTTTTGTCGATTCTGGAGCCCAGATATTCAAAATGTGTAACCTAATCTATTTCCTCACCACCCACTATAAATTTATGCTGACATTGTGTTTTATCGGTGGTCATTATCTTTGTTTTGTTTATGAACAGATTTTGATCTTTACTATGTCCATTAACGGCTGAAAGTAGCTGCTCTAGCCCTTCCGAACTTCTTGATAGTATCACTGTGTCATCTGCGTATCGTAACTCTGGAATCTCGTACCCCCCAATCGTAAATGGGTAGAAACTTTCAATGTTCTCATATTCTCGTACATTTCTCATACATTCCGCATATATGTTGTACAGATAAGGTGAGAGGATACATCCTTGTCGGACTCCCTTTTGTACTGCAAACCAATTTGATGTTTGCCCAGATACTCGGACAGCGGCTTGTTGATCTTGGTATAATGTTTCAATGAGATGGACTAATTCAAATACACTTTTTAAATGCATTTTGATGCACTTCAATGTGCATTTTTCGAACATTTTTATCATATTTTCCCACTTTTATGGCATTTGAAAATGTGCGCTTTTTTTTTTTATAAAGCAGATCTATACAATTATGTTCCATAGAAGACACATAATTAATAGCATTTCCACGCAGTTTTTGATTCGTTTATTCGCGCATTGATGCAATAAAACATGTCTGCTGCACAGTTGCTTACACTTTTTAACACTTTCGCACTTCTATGCACGTTAACATGCAATTCATATAAATCTAATTTATTTACAAAAAGAATTTTATAGTGCACTTTAGTACGCACGTTAGCCTTTAAATATTTAAACAAATGAATTAACATAATAATTTTATTGTATTTAATAAGCTATCGCACATTACTAAAACTGATTAATTTGATAAAAAAAACGAAGAGATGAAATACACAAGAGTCGTAGGAATATCTATAACTCATCTGAATGCACATTCATTTTGTGAACGCAATTTTACGGATTTTGATTGCGCATTTTTACTCACATTCACAAACTTTTTTGTGCACGTGTTATAAATTAAACAATTAAATGTTTCTCAACATTAATTGAAACACCTGTCTATTCATAAGTGTGTTGATCAGTCCATTGGACATGTATACCATTGGAGAGAAAGTTGCAGATAATTTTTATGTAGAAGAAAATTTAAACATTTTAAACCAATTGGCAGGTAGCGACCACAGGCCTATTAGGCTAGAAATTGATATTGAAGTAGGCCTCCAGGAAATAAAACCGCTGCCAACGTTGGAACTATAGACGAGCCGACTGGGACAGATTTGCAATGCTGACAGATGGACTGTGTGAAACTATCAACACACAAAATAGCAATATGAAACCTATGATGGAAAGCCTAAGCAAAGCAATACTGCAAGCAGCCACCGAAACCATCCCGAGAGTGGCAAGGAAAAACTACACGTCATATTGGAATCATGAACTGCAGAAAGCGGAGGATAAAGTCTCAAATGCTAGGAACATGGCAGAGAGAGAGAGAGAGAGAGAGAGAGAGAGAGAGAGAGAGAGAGCAATCTATGGAAGCAAATATCGCCCTCAAGGCCATCACTGCGAAATAAAAAAGAACACTGAACCAAATAACAAGAGACAGCTGGAAAAACAAAACAGAAAGTCTCAATCTAGATAAAGAGGGGAACAAACTATGGAATTTAGTCAGAGCCACGAATGACGAAACACCATCAAATAAACAAATTACCATCAACCAGGGCGACAACATGCTTACTGGAAAAAAAGCAGCAAACGCCTTTATAGAACATTATGCCAGAGCAAAACACATTGATGTCCCTACAGACAGGCATACAGACATTAGTGAAGAACAAAAGAGGCACGACAACATCAAGATGGCACCAGAGGAGCACATGATGGCAAAACTAACAATGAATGAAATGGATGAGGTCATGAGAACTTTAAAGAAAAGGAAATCGCCCGGAAAAGATGGGGTAACAAACGGTATGCTGATGGGGTTGGACCAAACAGCAAAGAGAAAGTTACTATCAGTCCTGAATCAAAGCTGGAAAAGGGGAATTGTACCGCAAGTATGGAAAGATGATATACTTATACCAGTACCAAAGAAAGAAAAAGATAGAACCGATCATAACGGATACAGGCCCATCAGTCTACTGAGCTGTGTAGGCAAACTGATGGAGCGTATGATAAACACAAGACTGATGTGGCATCTGGAAGAAAAACACATATTAATTCCACCGCAAGCAGGATTTAGACAACACAGATCCACTGTGGACCAGATCACTCTCATAGCCCAGGAAATAGAGGATGCTTACCAAGAGAAAAAGCATACAGTAGCGGTTTGGGTGGATCTAGAGAAGGCATTTGACAATGTGTGGAAAGAGGGACTTAAAGTCAAGCTACGAAGAAGTGAAGTATCTGGACAAATTTACAGATGGATCAGCCACTACCTCGAAAACAGAACAGCCAGAGTTCAAGTACAAGGGCAGATGAGCAAAAAGGTGACACTGGAGCAAGGAGTACCCCAAAGGGGAGTACTGTCACTCACACTTTTCCTGGTGTATATAAACAACATCACAGAGAATATACCAAGAAGAGTCCACAACTCCATGTTTGCAGACGAACTGTCTATGTGGACCACTGAAAAAAATCTCACCGTAGCAAACAATCGGATGCAGCAGGCCCTAACATCGCTGGAGGAGTGGGCGAACTCATGGCTGGACAAAATAAATGAGGAAAAAACAACATGTACAATATTCTCGCTTTCAAATAAACTACAGAACACCACAATAAGTCTTAACGGCAAATATCTGCTCCCAAACGACAATCCAAACTACTTGGGAGTCACATTTGATCGGCGCATGACATGGAAAAGTCAGATTGAGAGAAAACGAATGAGAGCCAGACAAAGAATGGCAATCACGAGGAAACTTGCTGGCACAAGCTGGGGAGCAGACGAAAGAATACTAAAGAAACTGTACACTGGAAGAGTGAGACCAGTTCTCGAGTATGGCATTGCGGCATGGACAACGGCAGCAAAGGCGAACTTTGATAAAATTAGCAAACTCCAAAACCAAGCCATGAGAGTTATAACAGGAGGCATGAAGTCAACGCCAATTGTAGAACTTGAAAAGATAACAAATCTGCAATCCATGACCGACAGAAAATACTGCAGAGCCCAACAGCAAGCAGAAAAACTCAGAAGACTGACATACCATCCAATGCACCAGAGACTAAATAATTTCGGAAATGGAAACTAAAGCGGAGAAACTTTGCAGAAATAGCCAAAGAAAAGATGAACGTAGACCCTATGAAGACCATTACAACACCAAAACCCATCCCTAAATGTACGCAAACCCACATGGAAGCAGCATATCATTCTAGAGATGGTAGAAAATTTACCAGGTGTTGGAAACAAGAACAGCCAGACTGAAAAAGATAGAAGAGACATAACCCTGAGGTACATATCGGAAAACTACACAAGCATGGAGTGGACCCATGCATACACCGACGGTTCTGTAAGAAACACAACACAGAATGGAGAAGCAGGGGTATTCCTGAGCCTAACAAATGGTAGAAAAATAACACTGTCAGTGGCAACTGGAAAATACTCAAGTAATTTCAGAGCGGAGGCAGAGACACTGAACGCTGCAGTAAAAGCAATGCTGACAGGCGAAAGCAATGAAAGCCAGATAGTCCTGTTTACAGGTGCCCTGGCCGTAGTTACATCACTAAAAAGCCGGAAAAATACTGAACTTAATGATTTAAGAGCAGTACTCTGTCAACTATGCCAGCAGTCTGCACCAAAAGAATAGAGGTACAGTGGGTTCCATCCCACTGTAACATCCAAGGCAACAAGCAGGCAGACAAACTGGCAAAATAAGGTGCAAGACTACCACAACCAGATTCTAGTGTGACCTACGAAGAGTCCAAAAGGCTTATTATGGCCAGATACATGGCCAAATGGTAAATAGAACATACTGGCTACACAAAAATTGATGCCTATTATCAGTTGAAAAAAAGAGAACAGGTAGTGGTCTTCAGACTTCGCACAGGCCACAGCAGACTGAGGTACCACCTATTCAATAAACTGAAGATAGGTGGCACTGACGAATGCACATGTGGTACAGGGAAAATGACCGCTGAACATCTGCTGCAAAATTGCCCGAAATACAAGGACCAGAGAAAGCAAATGTGGCCATCACCAGTGGCAACACTAGACAAGCTTTATGGCAGTGTCGACAGCCTCAGGATGACAGCTGCTTTCTTCGAACAAATACAAGTTGACGTCTGATAGCGTACGAAGAAGAATTGTAAGAGTTGTAGTTGTAGTTGTAAGAGTTGTAGTTGTAGTTGTAGTTGTAAGAGTTATAGTTGTAGTTGTAGGAGTTGTAGTTGTAGTTGTAAGAGTTGTAGTTGTAGTTGTAAGAGTTGTAGTTGTAGTTGTAGTTGTATGCGTTATAGTTGTAGTTGTAAGGGTTGTAGTTGTAGTTGTAAGAGTTGTAGTTATAGTTATAAGAATTGTAGTTGTAGTTGTAAGAGTTGTAGTTGTAGTTGTAGTTGTAAGAGTTGCAGTTGTAATTGAAAGAGTTGTAGTTGTAGTTGTAGTTGTAGTTGTGAGAGTTGCAATTGTAGTTGTAGTTATAACAGTTGTAGTTATAGATGTAGCTGTAAGAGTTAAGATTGTAGTTGCAAGAGTTGTAGTTGTAGTTGTAAGAGTTGTAATTGTAGTTGTAGTTGTAAGATTAGTAGTTATAGTTGTAGTTGTAAGAGTTGTAGTTGTAGTTGTAAGAGTTGTAGTTGTAGTTGTAAGAATTATAGTTGTAGTTCTCGTTGTAGTTGTAGTTGTACTTGTAAGAGTTGTAGTTGTAGTTGTAGTTGTAAGAAAGGTAGTTATAGTTGTAGTTGTAAGAGTTGTAGTTGTAGTTGTATTTGTAAGAGTTGTAGTTGTAGTTGTAGTTGTAAGAGTTGTAGTTGTAATTGTTAGAGTTGTGGTTGTAGTTGTGAGAGTTGTATTTGTAATTGAAAGAGTTGTAGTTGTAGTTGTAAGAGTTGTAGTTGTAGTTTTAAAAGTTGTATTTGTCGTTGTCAGAGATGTAATTTTAGTTGTAGTTGTAAGAGTTGTAGTTGTAGTTGTTGTTGTAAGAGTTGTAGTTGTAGTTGTATAAGTTGTAATTGTAGTTGTATTTGTAAGAGTTGTAGTTGTAGTTGTAAGAGTTGTAGTTGTAATTGTTAGAGTTGTGGTTGTAGTTGTGAGAGTTGTATTTGTAATTGTAAGAGTTGTAGTTGTAGTTGTAAGAGTTATAGTTGTAGTTGTAAGAGTTGTAGTTGTAGTTGTAAGAGTTGTAGTTGTAAGAGTTGTAGTTGTAGTTGTAGTTGTAAGAGTTGTAGTTGTAGTTGTAAGAGTTGTAGTTGTAATTGTAAGAGTTGTAGTTGTAGTTGTGAGAGTTATATTTGTAATTGTGAGAGTTGTAGTTGTAGTTGTAACAGATGTAGTTGTAGTTGTAGTTGTAAGAGTTCTAGTTGTAGTTGTAAGACTTGTAGTTGTAGTTGTAAGAGTTGTAGTTGTAGTTGTAAGAGTTGTAGTTATAGTTGTAGTTGTAAGAGTTGTAGTTGTAGTTGTAGTTGTAAGAGTTGCAGTTGTAGTTGTAGTTGTAAGAGTTGTAGTTGTAGTTGTAAAAGTTATAGTTGTAGTTGTAGTTGTCAGAGTTGTAGTTTTTGTTGTAGTTGTAAGAGTTATAGTTGTAGTTGTAATAATTGTAGTTGTAGTTGTAAGAGTTGTAGTTGTAGTTGTAAAAGTTGTAGTTGTAGTTGTAAGAGTTGTAGTTGCAGTTGTAAGATTTGTAGTTGTAAGAGTTGTAGTTGTAGTTATAAGAGTTGTAGTTGTAGTTGTAAGAGTTGTAGTTGTAGTTTTAAGAGTTGTAGTTGTAGTTGTAAGAGTTGTAGTTGTAAGAGTTGTAGTTGTAGTTGTAGTTGTAGTTTTTAGTTGTAAGATTTGTAGTTGTAGTTGTAAGAGTTGTAGTTGTAATTGTAGTTATATGAGTTGTAGTTGTAGTTGTAAGCGTTGTAGTTGTAGTTGTACGAGTTGTAGTTGTAGTTGTAGTTGTAAGAGTTGCAGTTGTAGTTGAAAGAGTTGTAGTTGTAGTTGTGAGAGTTGCAATTGCAGTTCTTGTTATAACAGTTGTAGTTATAGTTGTAGCTGTAAGAGTTGTAGTAGTAGTTGTAAAAATTGTAAATGTAGTTGTAGTTGTAAGATTTGTAGTTATAGTTGTAAGAGTTGTAGTTGTAATTGTAGTTATATGAGTTGTAGTTGTAAGAGTTGTAGTTGTAGTTGTACGAATTGTAGTTGTAGTTGTAAGAGTTCCAGTTATATTTGAAAGAGTTGTAGTTGTAGTTGTGAGAGTTGCAATTGTAGTTCTTGTTATAACAGTTGTAGTTATAGTTGTAGCTGTAAAAGTTGAGATTGTAGTTGTAAGAATTGTAGTTGTAGTTGTAAGAGTTGTAGTTGTAGTTGTAGTTGAAAGAGTTGTAGTTGTAGTTGTAGTTGTAAGAGTTGTAGTTGTAGTTGTAAGAGTTGTTGCAGTAGTTGTAGTTGTAAGAGTTGTAGTTGTAGTTGTAGTTGTAAGAGTTGTAGTTGTAGTTTTAAAAGTTGTATTTGTCGTTGTCAGAGATATAATTTTAGTTGTAGTTGTAGTTGTAAGAGTTGTATTTGTAGTTGTTGTTGTAAGAGTTGTAGTTGTAGTTGTAAGAGCTGTAGTTGTAGTTGTAGTAGTAAGAGTTGTAGTTGTAGTTGTAGTTGTAAGAGTTGTAGTTGTAATTGTTAGAGTTGTGGTTGTAGTTGTGAGAGTTGTATTTGTAATTGTAAAAGTTGTAGTTGTAGTTGTAAGAGTTGTAGTTGTAGTTGTAAGAGTTGTAGTTGTAAGACTAGTAGTTGTAGTTGTAAGAGTTGTAGTTGTAGTTGTAAGAGTTGTAGTTGTAGTTGTTGTTGTAAGAGTTGTAGTTGTAGTTGTAAGAGTTGTAGTTGTAGTTGTAGTTGTAAGAGTTGTAGTTGTAGTTGTAGTTGTAAGAGTTGTAGTTGTAATTGTTAGAGTTGTGGTTATAGTTGTGAGAGTTGTATTTGTAATTGTAAGAGTTGTAGTTGTAGTTGTAAGAGTTGTATTTGTAGTTGTAAGAGTTGTAGTTGTAAAACTAGTAGTTGTAGTTGTAAGAGTTGTAGTTGTAGTTGTAGTTGTAAGAGTTGTATTTGTAGTTGTAAGAGTTGTAGTTGTAATTGTAAGAGTTGTAGTTGTGAGAGTTGTAGTTGTAATTGTAAGAGTTGTAGTTGTAGTTGTAACAGATGTAGTTGTAGTTGTAGTTGTAAGAGTTGTAGTTGTAGTTGTAAGACTTGTAGTTGTAGTTGTAAGAGTTGTAGTTGTAAGAGTTGTAGTTATAGTTGTAGTTGTAAGAGTTGTAGTTGTAGTTGTAAGAGTTGCAGTTGTAGTTGTAGTTGTAAGAGTTGTAGTTGTAGTTGTAAGACTTGTAGTTGTAGTTGTAAGAGTTGTATTTGTACTTGTAGTTGTAAGAGTTGTAGTTATAGTTGTAGTTGTAAGAGTTGTAGTTGTAGTTGTAAGAGTATCAGTTGTAGTTGTAGTTGTAAGAGTTGTAGTTGTAGTTGTAAAAGTTATAGTTGTAGTTGTAGTTGTAAGAGTTGTAGTTGTAATTGTAGTTATATGAGTTGTAGTTGTAAGAGTTGTAGTTGTAGTTGTACGAATTGTAGTTGTAGTTGTAGTTGTAAGAGTTCCAGTTGTATTTGAAAGAGTTGTAATTGTAGTTGTGAGAGTTGCAATTGTAGTTCTTGTTATAACAGTTGTAGTTATAGTTGTAGCTGTAAAAGTTGAGATTATAGTTGTAAGAATTGTAGTTGTAGTTGTAAGAGTTGTTGCAGTAGTTGTAGTTGTAAGAGTTGTAGTTGTAGTTGTAGTTGTAAGAGTTGTAGTTGTAGTTTTAAAGGTTGTATTTGTCGTTGTCAGAGATGTAATTTTAGTTGTAGTTGTAAGAGTTGTAGTTGTAGTTGTTGTTGTAAGAGTTGTAGTTGTAGTTGTATGAGCTGTAGTTGTAGTTGTAGTTGTAAGAGTTGTAGTTGTAGTTGTAGTTGTAGGATTGTAGTTGTAATTGTTAGAGTTGTGGTTGTAGTTTTGAGAGTTGTATTTGTAATTGTAAGAGTTGTAGTTGTAGTTGTAAGAGTTGTAGTTGTAGTTGTAAGAGTTGTAGTTGTAAGACTAGTAGTTGTAGTTGTAAGAGTTGTAGTTGTAGTTGTAGTTGTAAGAGTTGTAGTTGTAGTTGTTGTTGTAAGAGTTGTAGTTGTAGTTGTAAGAGTTGTAGTTGTAGTTGTAGTTGTAAGAGTTTTAGTTGTAGTTGTAGTTGTAATAGTTGTAGTTGTAATTGTTAGAGTTGTGGTTGTAGTTGTGAGAGTTGTATTTATAATTGTAAGAGTTGTAGTTGTAGTTGTAAGAGTTGTAGTTGTAGTTGTAAGAGTTGTAGTTGTAAGACTAGTAGTTGTAGTTGTAAGAGTTGTAGTTGTAGTTGTAAGAGTTGTAGTTGTAGTTGTAAGAGTTGTAGTTGTAATTGTAAGAGTTGTAGTTGTAGTTGTGAGAGTTGTAGTTGTAATTGTAAGAGTTGTAGTTGTAGTTGTAACAGATGTAGTTGTAGTTGTAGTTGTAAGAGTTGTAGTTGTAGCTGTAAGAGTTGTAGTTGTAGTTGTAAGAGTTGTAGTTGTAGTTTTAAGAGTTGTAGTTATAGTTGTAAGAATTGTAGTTGTAGTTTAAAGATTTGAAGTTGTAGTTGTAGTTTTAAGAGTTGTAGTTGTAGTTGTAAGAATTTTAGTTGTAGTTGTAGTTGTAACAGTTGTAGTTGTAGTTGAAAGAGTTGTAGTTGTAATTATAGTTGTAAGAGTTGTAGTTGTAGTTGTAAGAGTTGTAGTTGTAATTGTGAGAGTTGTATTTGTAATTGTAAGAGTTGTAGTTGTAGTTGTAAGAGTTGTAGTTGTAGTTGTAAGAGTTGTAGTTGTAAGACTAGTAGTTGTAGTTGTAAGAGTTGTAGTTGTAGTTGTAGTTGTAAGAGTTGTAAGAGTTGTAGTTGTAATTGTAAGAGTTGTAGTTGAAGTTATGAGAGTTGTATTTGTAATTGTAAGAGTTGTAGTTGTAGTTGTAACAGTTGTAGTTGTAGTTGTAAGAGTTGTAGTTGTAGTTGTAAGACTTGTAGTTGTAGTTGTAAAAGTTGTATTTGTACTTGTAGTTGTAAGAGTTGTAGTTATAGTTGTAGTTGTAAGAGTTTTAGTTGTAGTTGTAGTTGTAAGAGTATCAGTTGTAGTTGTAAGAGTTGTAGTTGTAGTTGTAAAAGTTATAGTTGTAGTTGTAGTTGTCAGAGTTGTAGTTGTAGTTTTAGTTGTAAGAGTTATAGTTGTAGTTGTAATAATTGTAGTTGTAGTTATAGTTGAAAGAGTTGTAGTTGTAGTTGTAAAAGTTGTAGTTGTAAGAGTTGTAGTTTCAGTTGTAAGAGTTGTAGTTGTAAGAGTTGTAGTTGTAAGAGTTGTAGTTTTAGTTGTAGTTGTAAGAATTGTAGTTGTAGTTGTAGTTGTAAGAGTTATAGTTGTAGTTGAAAGAGTTGTAGTTGTAATTGTGAGAGTTGTATTTGTAATTGTTAGAGTTGTAGTTGTAGTTGTAAGAGTTGTAGTTGTAGTTGTAGTTGTAAGAGTTATAGTTGTAGTTGAAAGAGTTGTAGTTGTAATTGTGAGAGTTGTATTTGTAATTGTAAGAGTTGTAGTTGTAGTTGTAAGAGTTGTAGTTGTAGTTGTAAGAGTTGTAGTTGTAAGACTAGTAGTTGTAGTTGTAAGAGTTGTAGTTGTAGTTGTAGTTGTAAGAGTTGTAAGAGTTGTAGTTGTAGTTGTAAGAGTTGTAGTTGTAGTTGTATTTGTAAGAGTTGTAGTTGTAGTTGTAGTTGTAAGAGTTGTAGTTGTAATTGTTAGAGTTGTGGTTGTAGTTGTGAGAGTTGTATTTGTAATTGTAAGAGTTGTAGTTGTAGTTGTAAGAGTTGTAGTTGTAGTTTTAAAAGTTGTATTTGTCGTTGTCAGAGATGTAATTTTAGTTGTAGTTGTAAGAGTTGTAGTTGTAGTTGTTGTTGTAAGAGTTGTAGTTGTAGTTGTATAAGTTGTAATTGTAGTTGTATTTGTAAGAGTTGTAGTTGTAGTTGTAAGAGTTGTAGTTGTAATTGTTAGAGTTGTGGTTGTAGTTGTGAGAGTTGTATTTGTAATTGTAAGAGTTGTAGTTGTAGTTGTAAGAGTTATAGTTGTAGTTGTAAGAGTTGTAGTTGTAGTTGTAAGAGTTGTAGTTGTAAGAGTTGTAGTTGTAGTTGTAGTTGTAAGAGTTGTAGTTGTAGTTGTATAAGTTGTACTTGTAATTGTAAGAGTTGTAGTTGTAGTTGTGAGAGTTATATTTGTAATTGTGAGAGTTGTAGTTGTAGTTGTAACAGATGTAGTTGTAGTTGTAGTTGTAAGAGTTCTAGTTGTAGTTGTAAGACTTGTAGTTGTAGTTGTAAGAGTTGTAGTTGTAGTTGTAAGAGTTGTAGTTATAGTTGTAGTTGTAAGAGTTGTAGTTGTAGTTGTAGTTGTAAGAGTTGCAGTTGTAGTTGTAGTTGTAAGAGTTGTAGTTGTAGTTGTAAAAGTTATAGTTGTAGTTGTAGTTGTCAGAGTTGTAGTTGTAATTTTAGTTGTAAGAGTTATAGTTGTAGTTGTAATAATTGTAGTTGTAGTTATAGTTGAAAGAGTTGTAGTTGTAGTTGTAAAAGTTGTAGTTGTAGTTGTAAGAGTTGTAGTTTCAGTTGTAAGAGTTGTAGTTGTAAGAGTTGTAGTTGTAAGAGTTGTAGTTTTAGTTGTAGTTGTAAGAATTGTAGTTGTAGTTGTAGTTGTAGGAGTTATAGTTGTAGTTGAAAGAGTTGTAGTTGTAATTGTGAGAGTTGTATTTGTAATTGAAAGAGTTGTAGTTGTAGTTGTAAGAGTTGTAGTTGTAGTTGTAAGAGTTGTAGTTTTAAGAGTTGTAGTTGTCGTAATTGTAAGAGTTGTAGTTGTATTTGTTGTTATAAGAGTTGTAGTTGTAGTTGTAAGAGTTGTAGTTGTAAGAGTTGTAGTTGTAGTTGTAGTTTTTAGTTGTAAGATTTGTAGTTGTAGTTGTAAGAGTTGTAGTTGTAATTGTAGTTATATGAGTTGTAGTTGTAGTTTTAAGAGTTGTAGTTATAGTTGTAAGAATTGTAGTTGTAGTTGTAGTTTTAAGATTTGTAGTTGTAGTTGTAGTTGTAAGAGTTGTAGTTGTAGTTGAAAGAGTTGTAGTTGTAATTGTGAGAGTTGTATTTGTAATTGTTAGAGTTGTAGTTGTAGTTGTAAGAGTTGTAGTTGTAGTTGTAGTTGTAAGAGTTATAGTTGTAGTTGAAAGAGTTGTAGTTGTAATTGTGAGAGTTGTATTTGTAATTGTAAGAGTTGTAGTTGTATTTGTAAGAGTTGTAGTTGTAGTTGTAAGAGTTGTAGTTGTAAGACTAGTAGTTGTAGTTGTAAGAGTTGTAGTTGTAGTTGTAGTTGTAAGAGTTGTAAGAGTTGTAGTTGTAGTTGTAAGAGTTGTAGTTGTAGTTGTATTTGTAAGAGTTGTAGTTGTAGTTGTAAGAGTTGTAGTTGTAATTGTTAGAGTTGTGGTTGTAGTTGTGAGAGTTGTATTTGTAATTGTAAGAGTTGTAGTTGTAGTTGTAAGAGTTGTAGTTGTAGTTTTAAAAGTTGTATTTGTCGTTGTCAGAGATGTAATTTTAGTTGTAGTTGTAAGAGTTGTAGTTGTAGTTGTTGTTGTAAGAGTTGTAGTTGTAGTTGTATAAGTTGTAATTGTAGTTGTATTTGTAAGAGTTGTAGTTGTAGTTGTAAGAGTTGTAGTTGTAATTGTTAGAGTTGTGGTTGTAGTTGTGAGAGTTGTATTTGTAATTGTAAGAGTTGTAGTTGTAGTTGTAAGAGTTATAGTTGTAGTTGTAAGAGTTGTAGTTGTAGTTGTAAGAGTTGTAGTTGTAAGAGTTGTAGTTGTAATTGTAGTTGTAAGAGTTGTAGTTGTAGTTGTAAGAGTTGTAGTTGTAATTGTAAGAGTTGTAGTTGTAGTTGTGAGAGTTATATTTGTAATTGTGAGAGTTGTAGTTGTAGTTGTAACAGATGTAGTTGTAGTTGTAGTTGTAAGAGTTCTAGTTGTAGTTGTAAGACTTGTAGTTGTAGTTGTAAAAGTTGTAGTTGTAGTTGTAAGAGTTGTAGTTATAGTTGTAGTTGTAAAAGTTGTAGTTGTAGTTGTAGTTGTAAGAGTTGCAGTTGTAGTTGTAGTTGTAAGAGGGTTAGTTGTAGTTGTAAAAGTTATAGTTGTAGTTGTCAGAGTTGTAGTTTTTGTTGTAGTTGTAAGAGTTATAGTTGTAGTTGTAATAATTGTAGTTGTAGTTGTAAGAGTTGTAGTTGTAGTTGTAAAAGTTGTAGTTGTAGTTGTAAGAGTTGTAAGAGTTGTAGTTGTAATTGTAAGAGTTGTAGTTGAAGTTATGAGAGTAGTATTTGTAATTGTAAGAGTTGTAGTTGTAGTTGTAACAGTTGTAGTTATAGTTGTAGTTGTAAGAGTTGTAGTTGTAGTTGTAAGACTTGTAGTTGTAGTTGTAAGAGTTGTATTTGTACTTGTAGTTGTAAGAGTTGTAGTAATAGTTGTAGTTGTAAGAGTTGTAGTTGTAGTTGTAAGAGTATCAGTTGTAGTTGTAGTTGTAAGAGTTGTAGTTGTAGTTGTAAAAGTTATAGTTGTAGTTGTAGTTGTCAGCGTTGTAGTTGTAGTTGTAGTTGTAAGAGTTATAGTTGTAGTTGTAATAATTGTAGTTGTAATTGTAGTTGAAAGAGTTGTAGTTGTAGTTGTAAAAGATGTAGTTGTAGTTGTAAGAGTTGTAGTTTCAGTTGTAAGAGTTGTAGTTGTAAGAGTTGTAGTTGTAGTTGTAAAAGTTATAGTTGTAGTTGTAGTTGTCAGAGTTGTAGTTGTAGTTGTAGTTGTAAGAGTTATAGTTGTAGTTGTAATAATTGTAGTTGTAGTTGTAGTTGAAAGAGTTGTAGTTGTAGTTGTAAAAGTTGTAGTTGTAGTTGTAAGAGTTGTAGTTTCAGTTGTAAGAGTTGTAGTTGTAGTTGTAAGAGTTGTAGTTGTAGTTGTAGTTGTAAGAATTGTAGTTGTAGTTGTAAGAGTTGTAGTTGTAGTTGTAATTGTAAGAGTTGTAGTTGTATTTGTTGTTATAAGAGTTGTAGTTGTAGTTGTAAGAGTTGTAGTTGTAAGAGTTGTAGTTGTAGTTGTAGTTGTAGTTTTTAGTTGTAAGAATTGTAGTTGTAGTTGTAAGAGTTGTAGTTGTAATTGTAATTATATGAGTTGTAGTTGTAGTTGTAAGAGTTGTAGTTGTAGTTGAAAGGGTTGTAATTGTAGTTGTAAGAGTTGCAATTGTAGTTCTTGTTATAACAGTTGTAGTTATAGTTGTAGCTGTAAAAGTTAGATTGTACTTGTAAGAAATGTAGTTGTAGTTGTAAGAGTTGTAGTTGTAGTTGCAGTTGAAAGAGTTGTAGTTGTAGTTGTAGTTGTAAGAGTTGTAGTTGTAGTTGTAAGAGTTGTTGCAGTAGTTGTAGTTGTAAGAGTTGTAGTTGTAGTTGTAAAATATGTAAATGTAGTTGTAGTTTTATGAGTTGTAGTTGTAGCTGTATGAGTTGTAGTTGTATTTATAAAAGATGTAATTGTAGTTGTAGTTGTAAGAGTTGTAGTTGTAATTGTAAGAGTTGTAGTTGTGAGAGTTGTAGTTGTAATTGTAAGAGTTGTAGTTGTAGTTGTAACAGATGTAGTTGTAGTTGTAGTTGTAAGAGTTGTAGTTGTAGTTGTAAGACTTGTAGTTGTAGTTGTAAGAGTTGTAGTTGTAGTTGTAAGAGTTGTAGTTATAGTTGTAGTTGTAAGAGTTGTAGTTGTAGTTGTAAGAGTTGCAGTTGTAGTTGTAGTTGTAAGAGTTGTAGTTGTAGTTGTAAGACTTGTAGTTGTAGTTGTAAGAGTTGTATTTGTACTTGTAGTTGTAAGAGTTGTAGTTATAGTTGTAGTTGTAAGAGTTGTAGTTGTAGTTGTAGTTGTAAGAGTATCAGTTGTAGTTGTAGTTGTAAGAGTTGTAGTTGTAAAAGTTATAGTTGTAGTTGTAGTTGTAAGAGTTGTAGTTGTAATTGTAGTTATATGAGTTGTAGTTGTAAGAGTTGTAGTTGTAGTTGTACGAATTGTAGTTGTAGTTGTAGTTGTAAGAGTTCCAGTTGTATTTGAAAGAGTTGTAATTGTAGTTGTGAGAGTTGCAATTGTAGTTCTTGTTATAACAGTTGTAGTTATAGTTGTAGCTGTAAAAGTTGAGATTATAGTTGTAAGAATTGTGGTTGTAGTTGTAAGAGTTGTTGCAGTAGTTGTAGTTGTAAGAGTTGTAGTTGTAGTTGTAGTTGTAAGAGTTGTAGTTGTAGTTTTAAAGGTTGTATTTGTCGTTGTCAGAGATGTAATTTTAGTTGTAGTTGTAAGAGTTGTAGTTGTAGTTGTTGTTGTAAGAGTTGTAGTTGTAGTTGTATGAGCTGTAGTTGTAGTTGTAGTTGTAAGAGTTGTAGTTGTAGTTGTAGTTGTAAGATTGTAGTTGTAATTGTTAGAGTTGTGGTTGTAGTTGTGAGAGTTGTATTTGTAATTGTAAGAGTTGTAGTTGTAGTTGTAAGAGTTGTAGTTGTAGTTGTAAGAGTTGTAGTTGTAAGACTAGTAGTTGTAGTTGTAAGAGTTGTAGTTGTAGTTGTAGTTGTAAGAGTTGTAGTTGTAGTTGTTGTTGTAAGAGTTGTAGTTGTAGTTGTAAGAGTTGTAGTTGTAGTTGTAAGAGTTTTAGTTGTAGTTGTAGTTGTAATAATTGTAGTTGTAATTGTTAGAGTTGTGGTTGTAGTTGTTAGAGTTATATTTATAATTGTAAGAGTTGTAGTTGTAAGAGTTGTAGTTGTAGTTGTAAGAGTTGTAGTTGTAAGACTAGTAGTTGTAGTTGTAAGAGTTGTAGTTGTAGTTGTAAGAGTTGTAGTTGTAGTTGTAAGAGTTGTAGTTGTAATTGTAAGAGTTGTAGTTGTAGTTGTGAGAGTTTTAGTTGTAATTGTAAGAGTTGTAGTTGTAGTTGTAACAGATGTAGTTGTAGTTGTAGTTGTAAGAGTTGTAGTTGTAGCTGTAAGAGTTGTAGTTGTAGTTGTAAGAGTTGTAGTTGTAGTTTTAAGAGTTGTAGTTATAGTTGTAAGAATTGTAGTTGTAGTTTAAAGATTTGAAGTTGTAGTTGTAGTTTTAAGAGTTGTAGTTGTAGTTGTAAGAATTTTAGTTGTAGTTGTAGTTGTAACAGTTGTAGTTGTAGTTGAAAGAGTTGTAGTTGTAATTATAGTTGTAAGAGTTGTAGTTGTAGTTGTAAGAGTTGTAGTTGTAATTGTGAGAGTTGTATTTGTAATTGTAAGAGTTGTAGTTGTAGTTGTAAGAGTTGTAGTTGTAGTTGTAAGAGTTGTAGTTGTAAGACTAGTAGTTGTAGTTGTAAGAGTTGTAGTTGTAGTTGTAGTTGTAGTTGTAAGAGTTGTAAGAGTTGTAGTTGTAATTGTAAGAGTTGTAGTTGAAGTTAAGAGAGTTGTATTTGTAATTGTAAGAGTTGTAGTTGTAGTTGTAACAGTTGTAGTTGTAGTTGTAAGAGTTGTAGTTGTAGTTGTAAGACTTGTAATTGTAGTTGTAAAAGTTGTATTTGTACTTGTAGTTGTAAGAGTTGTAGTTATAGTTGTAGTTGTAAGAGTTTTAGTTGTAGTTGTAGTTGTAAGAGTATCAGTTGTAGTTGTAGTTGTAAGAGTTGTAGTTGTAGTTGTAAAAGTTATAGTTGTAGTTGTAGTTGTCAGAGTTGTAGTTGTAGTTTTAGTTGTAAGAGTTATAGTTGTAGTTGTAATAAATGTATTTGTAGTTATAGTTGAAAGAGTTGTAGTTGTAGTTGTAAAAGTTGTAGTTGTAGTTGTAACAGTTGTAGTTTCAGTTGTAAGAGTTGTAGTTGTAAGAGTTGTAGTTGTAAGAGTTGTAGTTTTAGTTGTAGTTGTAAGAATTGTAGTTGTAGTTGTAGTTGTAAGAGTTATAGTTGTAGTTGAAAGAGTTGTAGTTGTAATTGTGAGAGTTGTATTTGTAATTGTAAGAGTTGTAGTTGTAGTTGTAAGAGTTGTAGTTGTATTTGTAAGAGTTGTAGTTGTAAGAGTTGTAGTTGTAGTCGTAATTGTAAGAGTTGTAGTTGTATTTGTTGTTATAAGAGTTGTAGTTGTAGTTGTAAGAGTTGTAGTTGTAAGAGTTGTAGTTGTAGTTGTAGTTTTTAGTTGTAAGATTTGTAGTTGTAGTTGTAAGAGTTGTAAGAGTTGTAGTTGTAATTGTAAGAGTTGTAGTTGAAGTTATGAGAGTAGTATTTGTAATTGTAAGAGTTGTAGTTGTAGTTGTAACAGTTGTAGTTATAGTTGTAGTTGTAAGAGTTGTAGTTGTAGTTGTAAGACTTGTAGTTGTAGTTGTAAGAGTTGTATTTGTACTTGTAGTTGTAAGAGTTGTAGTAATAGTTGTAGTTGTAAGAGTTGTAGTTGTAGTTGTAAGAGTATCAGTTGTAGTTGTAGTTGTAAGAGTTGTAGTTGTAGTTGTAAAAGTTATAGTTGTAGTTGTAGTTGTCAGCGTTGTAGTTGTAGTTGTAGTTGTAAGAGTTATAGTTGTAGTTGTAATAATTGTAGTTGTAATTGTAGTTGAAAGAGTTGTAGTTGTAGTTGTAAAAGATGTAGTTGTAGTTGTAAGAGTTGTAGTTTCAGTTGTAAGAGTTGTAGTTGTAAGAGTTGTAGTTGTAGTTGTAAAAGTTATAGTTGTAGTTGTAGTTGTCAGAGTTGTAGTTGTAGTTGTAGTTGTAAGAGTTATAGTTGTAGTTGTAATAATTGTAGTTGTAGTTGTAGTTGAAAGAGTTGTAGTTGTAGTTGTAAAAGTTGTAGTTGTAGTTGTAAGAGTTGTAGTTTCAGTTGTAAGAGTTGTAGTTGTAGTTGTAAGAGTTGTAGTTGTAGTTGTAGTTGTAAGAATTGTAGTTGTAGTTGTAAGAGTTGTAGTTGTAGTTGTAATTGTAAGAGTTGTAGTTGTATTTGTTGTTATAAGAGTTGTAGTTGTAGTTGTAAGAGTTGTAGTTGTAAGAGTTGTAGTTGTAGTTGTAGTTGTAGTTTTTAGTTGTAAGAATTGTAGTTGTAGTTGTAAGAGTTGTAGTTGTAATTGTAATTATATGAGTTGTAGTTGTAGTTGTAAGAGTTGTAGTTGTAGTTGAAAGGGTTGTAATTGTAGTTGTAAGAGTTGCAATTGTAGTTCTTGTTATAACAGTTGTAGTTATAGTTGTAGCTGTAAAAGTTAGATTGTACTTGTAAGAAATGTAGTTGTAGTTGTAAGAGTTGTAGTTGTAGTTGCAGTTGAAAGAGTTGTAGTTGTAGTTGTAGTTGTAAGAGTTGTAGTTGTAGTTGTAAGAGTTGTTGCAGTAGTTGTAGTTGTAAGAATTGTAGTTGTAGTTGTAAAATATGTAAATGTAGTTGTAGTTTTATGAGTTGTAGTTGTAGCTGTATGAGTTGTAGTTGTATTTATAAAAGATGTAATTGTAGTTGTAGTTGTAAGAGTTGTAGTTGTAATTGTAAGAGTTGTAGTTGTGAGAGTTGTAGTTGTAATTGTAAGAGTTGTAGTTGTAGTTGTAACAGATGTAGTTGTAGTTGTAGTTGTAAGAGTTGTAGTTGTAGTTGTAAGACTTGTAGTTGTAGTTGTAAGAGTTGTAGTTGTAGTTGTAAGAGTTGTAGTTATAGTTGTAGTTGTAAGAGTTGTAGTTGTAGTTGTAAGAGTTGCAGTTGTAGTTGTAGTTGTAAGAGTTGTAGTTGTAGTTGTAAGACTTGTAGTTGTAGTTGTAAGAGTTGTATTTGTACTTGTAGTTGTAAGAGTTGTAGTTATAGTTGTAGTTGTAAGAGTTGTAGTTGTAGTTGTAGTTGTAAGAGTATCAGTTGTAGTTGTAGTTGTAAGAGTTGTAGTTGTAGTTGTAAAAGTTATAGTTGTAGTTGTAGTTGTAAGAGTTGTAGTTGTAATTGTAGTTATATGAGTTGTAGTTGTAAGAGTTGTAGTTGTAGTTGTACGAATTGTAGTTGTAGTTGTAGTTGTAAGAGTTCCAGTTGTATTTGAAAGAGTTGTAATTGTAGTTGTGAGAGTTGCAATTGTAGTTCTTGTTATAACAGTTGTAGTTATAGTTGTAGCTGTAAAAGTTGAGATTATAGTTGTAAGAATTGTAGTTGTAGTTGTAAGAGTTGTTGCAGTAGTTGTAGTTGTAAGAGTTGTAGTTGTAGTTGTAGTTGTAAGAGTTGTAGTTGTAGTTTTAAAGGTTGTATTTGTCGTTGTCAGAGATGTAATTTTAGTTGTAGTTGTAAGAGTTGTAGTTGTAGTTGTTGTTGTAAGAGTTGTAGTTGTAGTTGTATGAGCTGTAGTTGTAGTTGTAGTTGTAAGAGTTGTAGTTGTAGTTGTAGTTGTAAGATTGTAGTTGTAATTGTTAGAGTTGTGGTTGTAGTTGTGAGAGTTGTATTTGTAATTGTAAGAGTTGTAGTTGTAGTTGTAAGAGTTGTAGTTGTAGTTGTAAGAGTTGTAGTTGTAAGACTAGTAGTTGTAGTTGTAAGAGTTGTAGTTGTAGTTGTAGTTGTAAGAGTTGTAGTTGTAGTTGTTGTTGTAAGAGTTGTAGTTGTAGTTGTAAGAGTTGTAGTTGTAGTTGTAGTTGTAAGAGTTTTAGTTGTAGTTGTAGTTGTAATAATTGTAGTTGTAATTGTTAGAGTTGTGGTTGTAGTTGTTAGAGTTATATTTATAATTGTAAGAGTTGTAGTTGTAAGAGTTGTAGTTGTAGTTGTAAGAGTTGTAGTTGTAAGACTAGTAGTTGTAGTTGTAAGAGTTGTAGTTGTAGTTGTAAGAGTTGTAGTTGTAGTTGTAAGAGTTGTAGTTGTAATTGTAAGAGTTGTAGTTGTAGTTGTGAGAGTTTTAGTTGTAATTGTAAGAGTTGTAGTTGTAGTTGTAACAGATGTAGTTGTAGTTGTAGTTGTAAGAGTTGTAGTTGTAGCTGTAAGAGTTGTAGTTGTAGTTGTAAGAGTTGTAGTTGTAGTTTTAAGAGTTGTAGTTATAGTTGTAAGAATTGTAGTTGTAGTTTAAAGATTTGAAGTTGTAGTTGTAGTTTTAAGAGTTGTAGTTGTAGTTGTAAGAATTTTAGTTGTAGTTGTAGTTGTAACAGTTGTAGTTGTAGTTGAAAGAGTTGTAGTTGTAATTATAGTTGTAAGAGTTGTAGTTGTAGTTGTAAGAGTTGTAGTTGTAATTGTGAGAGTTGTATTTGTAATTGTAAGAGTTGTAGTTGTAGTTGTAAGAGTTGTAGTTGTAGTTGTAAGAGTTGTAGTTGTAAGACTAGTAGTTGTAGTTGTAAGAGTTGTAGTTGTAGTTGTAGTTGTAGTTGTAAGAGTTGTAAGAGTTGTAGTTGTAATTGTAAGAGTTGTAGTTGAAGTTAAGAGAGTTGTATTTGTAATTGTAAGAGTTGTAGTTGTAGTTGTAACAGTTGTAGTTGTAGTTGTAAGAGTTGTAGTTGTAGTTGTAAGACTTGTAATTGTAGTTGTAAAAGTTGTATTTGTACTTGTAGTTGTAAGAGTTGTAGTTATAGTTGTAGTTGTAAGAGTTTTAGTTGTAGTTGTAGTTGTAAGAGTATCAGTTGTAGTTGTAGTTGTAAGAGTTGTAGTTGTAGTTGTAAAAGTTATAGTTGTAGTTGTAGTTGTCAGAGTTGTAGTTGTAGTTTTAGTTGTAAGAGTTATAGTTGTAGTTGTAATAATTGTATTTGTAGTTATAGTTGAAAGAGTTGTAGTTGTAGTTGTAAAAGTTGTAGTTGTAGTTGTAACAGTTGTAGTTTCAGTTGTAAGAGTTGTAGTTGTAAGAGTTGTAGTTGTAAGAGTTGTAGTTTTAGTTGTAGTTGTAAGAATTGTAGTTGTAGTTGTAGTTGTAAGAGTTATAGTTGTAGTTGAAAGAGTTGTAGTTGTAATTGTGAGAGTTGTATTTGTAATTGTAAGAGTTGTAGTTGTAGTTGTAAGAGTTGTAGTTGTATTTGTAAGAGTTGTAGTTGTAAGAGTTGTAGTTGTAGTCGTAATTGTAAGAGTTGTAGTTGTATTTGTTGTTATAAGAGTTGTAGTTGTAGTTGTAAGAGTTGTAGTTGTAAGAGTTGTAGTTGTAGTTGTAGTTTTTAGTTGTAAGATTTGTAGTTGTAGTTGTAAGAGTTGTAGTTGTAATTGTAGTTATATGAGTTGTAGTTGTAGTTTTAAGAGTTGTAGTTATAGTTGTAAGAATTGTAGTTGTAGTTGTAGTTTTAAGATTTGTAGTTGTAGTTGTAGTTGTAAGAGTTGTAGTTGTAGTTGAAGGAGTTGTAGTTGTAATTGTGAGAGTTGTATTTGTAATTGTTAGAGTTGTAGTTGTAGTTGTAAGAGTTGTAGTTGTAGTTGTAGTTGTAAGAGTTATAGTTGTAGTTGAAAGAGTTGTAGTTGTAATTGTGAGAGTTGTATTTGTAATTGTAAGAGTTGTAGTTGTAGTTGTAAGAGTTGTAGTTGTATTTGTAAGAGTTGTAGTTGTAAGACTAGTAGTTGTAGTTGTAAGAGTTGTAGTTGTAGTTGTAGTTGTAAGAGTTGTAGTTGTAATTGTAAGAGTTGTAGTTGAAGTTATGAGAGTTGTATTTGTAATTGTAAGAGTTGTAGTTGTAGTTGTAACAGTTGTAGTTATAGTTGTAGTTGTAAGAGTTGCAGTTGTAGTTGTAAGACTTGTAGTTGTAGTTGTAAGAGTTGTATTTGTACTTGTAGTTGTAAGAGTTGTAGTAATAGTTGTAGTTGTAAGAGTTGTAGTTGTAGTTGTAGTTGTAAGAGTATCAGTTGTAGTTGTAGTTGTAAGAGTTGTAGTTGTAGTTGTAAAAGTCATAATTGTAGTTGTAGTTGTCAGAGTTGTAGTTGTAGTTGTAGTTGTAAGAGTTATAGTTGTAGTTGTAATAATTGTAGTTGTAATTGTAGTTGAAAGAGTTGTAGTTGTAGTTGTAAAAGATGTAGTTGTAGTTGTAAGAGTTATAGTTTCAGTTGTAAGAGTTGTAGTTGTAAGAGTTGTAGATGTAGTTGTAAAAGTTATAGTTGTAGTTGTAGTTGTCAGAGTTGTAGTTGTATTTGTAGTTGTAAGAGTTATAGTTGTAGTTGTAATAATTGTAGTTGTAGTTGTAGTTGAAAGAGTTGTAGTTGTAGTTGTAAAAGTTGTAGTTGTAGTTGTAAGAGTTGTAGTTTCAGTTGTAAGAGTTGTAGTTGTAAGAGTTGTAGTTGTAGTTGTAAGAGTTGTAGTTGTAGTTGTAGTTGTAAGAATTGTAGTTGTAGTTGTAAGAGTTGTAGTTGTAGTTGTAATTGTAAGAGTTGTAGTTGTATTTGTTGTTATAAGAGTTGTAGTTGTAGTTGTAAGAGTTGTAGTTGTAAGAGTTGTAGTTGTAGTTGTAGTTGTAGTTTTTAGTTGTAAGAATTGTAGTTGTAGTTGTAAGAGTTGTAGTTGTAATTGTAATTATATGAGTTGTAGTTGTAGTTGTAAGAGTTGTAGTTGTAGTTGAAAGGGTTGTAATTGTAGTTGTAAGAGTTGCAATTGTAGTTCTTGTTATAACAGTTGTAGTTATAGTTGTAGCTGTAAAAGTTAGATTGTACTTGTAAGAAATGTAGTTGTAGTTGTAAGAGTTGTAGTTGTAGTTGCAGTTGAAAGAGTTGTAGTTGTAGTTGTAGTTGTAAGAGTTGTAGTTGTAGTTGTAAGAGTTGTTGCAGTAGTTGTAGTTGTAAGAGTTGTAGTTGTAGTTGTAAAATATGTAAATGTAGTTGTGGTTTTATGAGTTGTAGTTGTAGCTGTATGAGTTGTAGTTGTATTTATAAAAGATGTAATTGTAGTTGTAGTTGTAAGAGTTGTAATTGTAGTTGTTGTTGTAAGAGTTGTAGTTGTAGTTGTACTTGTAAGAGTTGTAGTTGTAGTTGTAGTTGTAAGAAAGGTAGTTGTAGTTATAGTTGTAAGAGTTGCAGTTGTAGTTGTAGTGGTAAGAGTTGTAGTTGTAGTTGTAAGAGTTGTAGTTGTTTTTGTCAGAGTTGTAGTTGTAGTTGTAGTTGTATTTGTAAGAGTTGTAGTTGTAGTTGTAAGAGTTGTAGTTGTAGTTGTAAGAGTTGTAGTTGTAGTTGTAAGAGTTGTAGTTATCGTTGTCAGAGTTGTAGTTGTAGTTGTAAGAGTTGTAGTTGTAGTTGTAAGAGTTGTAGTTGTAGTTGTAAGAGTTGTAGTTGTAGTTTTTAGTTGTAAGGTTTCTATTTGTAGTTGTAAGAGTTGTAGTTGTAATTGTAGTTATATGAGTTGTAGTTGTAAGAGTTGCAGTTGTAGTTGTACGAGTTGTAGTTGTAGTTGTAGTTGTAAGAGTTGCAGTTGTAGTTGAAAGAGTTGTAGTTGTAGTTGTGAAAGTTGATATCATAGTTCTTGTTATAACAGTTGTAGTTATAGTTGTAGCTGTAAAAGTTGAGATTGTAGTTGTAAGAATTGTAGTTGTAGTTGTAAGAGTTGTAGTTGTAGTTGTAGTTGAAAGAGTTGTAGTTGTAGTTGTAAGAGTTGTAGTTGTAGTTGTAAGAATTGTATTTGTCGTTGTCAGAGTTGTATTTGTAGTTGTAGTTGTAAGAGTTGTAATTGTAGTTGTAAGAGTTGTAGTTGTAGTTGTAGTTGTAAGAGTTGTAGTTGTAGATGTAAGAGTTATAGTTGTAGTTGTCGTTGTAAGAGTTGTAGTTGTAGTTGTACTTGTAAGAGTTGTAGTTGTAGTTAAAAGAGTTGTAGTTGTCATTGTCAGAGTTGTAGTTGTAGTTGTAGTTGTATTTGTAAGAGTTGTAGTTGTAGTTGTAAGAGTTGTATTTGTCATTGTCAGAGTTGTGTTTGTAGTTGTAGTTGTAAGAGTTGTAATTGTAGTTGTAAGAGTTGTAGTTGTAGTTGTAGTTGTAAGAGTTGTAGTTGTAGTTGTAAGAGTTGTAGTTGTAAGAGTTGTAGTTGTAGTTGTGAGAGTTGTATTTGTAATTGTAAGAGTTGTAGTTATAGTTGTAGTTGTAGTTGTAAGAGTTGTAGTTGTAGTTGTAGTTGTAAGAGTTGTAGTTGTATTTGTAAGAGTTGTTGCAGTAGTTGTAGTTGTAAGAGTTGTAGTTGTAGTTGTAAAAATTGTAAATGTAGTTGTAGTTGTAAGAGTTGTAGTTGTAGTTTTAAGAATTGTAGTTATAGTTGTAAGAATTGTAGTTGTAGTTGTAGTTTTAAGATTTGTAGTTGTAGTTGTAGTTTTAAGAGTTGTAGTTGTAGTTGTAAGAGTTTTAGTTGTATTTGTAGTTGTAAGAGTTGTAGTTGTAGTTGAAAGAGTTGTAGTTGTAATTATAGTTGTAAGAGTTGTAGTTGTAGTTGTAGTTGTAAGAGTTGTAGTTGTAATTGTGAGAGTTGTATTTGTAATTGTAAGAGTTGTAGTTGTAGTTGTAAGAGTTGTAGTTGTAGTTGTAAGAGTTGTAGTTGTAAGACTAGTAGTTGTAGTTGTAAGAGTTGTAGTTGTAGTTGTAAGAGTTGTAGTTGTAGTTGAAAGAGTTGTAGTTGTAATTGTAAGAGTTGTAGTTGAAGTTACGAGAGTTGTATTTTGTAATTGTAAGAGTTGTAGTTGTAACAGTTGTAGTTGTAGTTGTAGTTATAAGAGTTGTAGTTGTAAGACTTGTAGTTGTAGTTGTAAGAGTTGTATTTATACTTGTAGTTATAAGAGTTGTAGTTATAGTTGTAGTTGTAAGATTTGTAGTTGTAGTTGTAAGAGTATCAGTTGAAGTTGTAGTTGTAAGAGTTGTAGTTGTAAAAGTTATAGTTGTAGTTGTAGTTGTCAGAGTTGTAGTTGTAGCTGTAGTTGTAAGAGTTATAGTTGTAGTTGTAATAATTGTAGTTGTAGTTGTAGTTGTAAGAGTTGTAGTTGTAGTTGTAAAAGTTGTAGTTGTAGTTGTAAGAGTTGTAGTTGCAGTGTTAAGAGTTGTAGTTGTAAGAGTTGTAGTTGTAGTTGTAAGAGTTGTAGTTGTAGTTGTAGTTGTAAGAGTTGTAGTTGTAGTAGTAGTTGTAAGAGTTGTAGTTGTAGTTGTATTTGTAAGAGTTGTAGTTGTATTACTTGTTATAAGAGTTGTAGTTGTAGTTGTAAGAGTTGTAGTTGTAAGAATTGTAGTTGTAGTTGTAGTTGTAGTTTTTAGTTGTATGATTTGTAGTTGTAGTTGTAAGAGTTGTAGTTGTAATTGTAGTTATATGAGTTGTAGTTGTAGTTGTAAAAGTTATAGTTGTACGAGTTGTAGTTGTAGTTGTAAGAGTTGCAGTTGTAGTTGAAAGAGTTGTAGTTGTAGTTGTAAGAGTTGCAATTGTAATTCTTGTTATAACAGTTGTAGTTATAGTTGTAGCTGTAAAAGTTGAGATTGTACTTGTAAGAATTGTAGTTGTAGTTGTAAGAGTTGTAGTTGTAGTTGCAGTTGAAAGAGTTGTAGTTGTAGTTGTAAGAGTTGTAGTTGTAGTTGTAAGAGTTGTTGCAGTAGTAGTAGTTATAAGAGTTGTAGTTGTAGTTGTAAAAATTGTAAATGTAGTTGTAGTTTTAAGAGTTGTAGTTGTAGCTGTAAGAGTTGTAGTTAAATTTATAAAAGATGTAATTGTAGTTGTAGTTGTAAAAGTTGTAATTGTAGTTGTCGTTGTAAGAGTTGTAGTTGTAGTTGTACTTGTAAGAGTTGTAGTTGTAGTTGTAAGAAAGGTAGTTGTAGTTATAGTTGTAAGAGTTGCAGTTGTAGTTGTAGTTGTAAGAGTTGTAGTTGTAGTTGTAAGAGTTGTAGTTGTCATTGTCAGAGTTGTAGTTGTAGTTGTAGTTATATTTGTAAGAGTTGTAGTTGTAGTTGTAAGAGTTGTAGTTGTAAGAGTTGTAGTTGTAGTTGTAAGAGTTGTATTTGTCGTTGTCAGAGTTGTATTTGTAGTTGTAGTTGTAAGAGTTGTAATTGTAGTTGTAAGAGTTGTAGTTGTAGTTGTAAGAGTTATAGTTGTAGTTGTAAGAGTTGTAGTTGTAGTTGTAAGAGTTGTAGTTGTAGTTGTGAGAGTTGTATTTGTAATTGTAAGAGTTGTAGTTATAGTTGTAAGAGTTGTAGTTGTAGTTGTAGTTGTAAGAGTTGTAGTTGTAGTTGTAAGACTTGTAGTTGTAGTTGTAAGAGTTGTTGTTGTAGTTGTAGTTGTAAGAGTTGTAGTTGTAGTTGTAGTTGTAAGAGTTGTTGTTGTAGTTGTAAGAGTTGCAGTTGTAGTTGTAGTTGTCAGAGTTGTAGTTGTAGTTGTAAGAGTTGTATTTGTACTTGTAGTTGTAAGAGTTGTAGTTATAGTTGTAGTTGTAAGAGTTGTAGTTGTAGTTGTGGTTGTAAGAGTATCAGTTGTGGTTGTAGTTGTAAGAGTTGTAGTTGTAGTTGTAAAAGTTATAGTTGTAGTTGTAGTTGTCAGAGTTGTAGTTGTAGTTGTAGTTGTAAGAGTTATAGTTGTAGTTGTAATAATTGTAGTTGTAGTTGTAGTTGAAAGAGTTGTAGTTGTAGTTGTAAAAGTTGTAGTTGTAGTTGTAAGAGTTGTAGTTTCAGTTGTAAGAGTTGTAGTTGTAAGAGTTTTAGTTGTAGTTGTAGTTGTAAGAGTATCAGTTGTAGTTGTAGTTGTAAGAGTTGTAGTTGTAGTTGTAAAAGTTATAGTTGTAGTTGTAGTTGTCAGAGTTGTAGTTGTAGTTTTAGTTGTAAGAGTTATAGTTGTAGTTGTAATAATTGTATTTGTAGTTATAGTTGAAAGAGTTGTAGTTGTAGTTGTAAAAGTTGTAGTTGTAGTTGTAACAGTTGTAGTTTAAGTTGTAAGAGTTGTAGTTGTAAGAGTTGTAGTTGTAAGAGTTGTAGTTTTAGTTGTAGTTGTAAGAATTGTAGTTGTAGTTGTAGTTGTAAGAGTTATAGTTGTAGTTGAAAGAGTTGTAGTTGTAATTGTGAGAGTTGTATTTGTAATTGTAAGAGTTGTAGTTGTAGTTGTAAGAGTTGTAGTTGTATTTGTAAGAGTTGTAGTTGTAAGAGTTGTAGTTGTAGTCGTAATTGTAAGAGTTGTAGTTGTATTTGTTGTTATAAGAGTTGTAGTTGTAGTTGTAAGAGTTGTAGTTGTAATTGTGAGAGTTGTATTTGTAATTGTAAGAGTTGTAGTTGTAGTTGTAAGAGTTGTAGTTGTAGTTGTAAGAGTTGTAGTTGTAAGACTAGTAGTTGTAGTTGTAAGAGTTGTAGTTGTAGTTGTAAGAGTTGTAGTTGTAGTTGTAAGAGTTGTAGTTGTAATTGTAAGAGTTGTAGTTGAAGTTACGAGAGTTGTATTTTGTAATTGTAAGAGTTGTAGTTGTAACAGTTGTAGTTGTAGTTGTAGTTATAAGAGTTGTAGTTGTAAGACTTGTAGTTGTAGTTGTAAGAGTTGTATTTTTACTTGTAGTTATAAGAGTTGTAGTTATAGTTGTAGTTGTAAGATTTGTAGTTGTAGTTGTAAGAGTATCAGTTGAAGTTGTAGTTGTAAGAGTTGTAGTTGTAAAAGTTATAGTTGTAGTTGTAGTTGTCAGAGTTGTAGTTGTAGCTGTAGTTGTAAGAGTTATAGTTGTAGTTGTAATAATTGTAGTTGTAGTTGTAGTTGTAAGAGTTGTAGTTGTAGTTGTAAAAGTTGTAGTTGTAGTTGTAAGAGTTGTAGTTGCAGTGTTAAGAGTTGTAGTTGTAAGAGTTGTAGTTGTAGTTGTAAGAGTTGTAGTTGTAGTTGTAGTTGTAAGAGTTGTAGTTGTAGTAGTAGTTGTAAGAGTTGTAGTTGTAGTTGTATTTGTAAGAGTTGTAGTTGTATTACTTGTTATAAGAGTTGTAGTTGTAGTTGTAAGAGTTGTAGTTGTAAGAATTGTAGTTGTAGTTGTAGTTGTAGTTTTTAGTTGTATGATTTGTAGTTGTAGTTGTAAGAGTTGTAGTTGTAATTGTAGTTATATGAGTTGTAGTTGTAGTTGTAAAAGTTATAGTTGTACGAGTTGTAGTTGTAGTTGTAAGAGTTGCAGTTGTAGTTGAAAGAGTTGTAGTTGTAGTTGTAAGAGTTGCAATTGTAATTCTTGTTATAACAGTTGTAGTTATAGTTGTAGCTGTAAAAGTTGAGATTGTACTTGTAAGAATTGTAGTTGTAGTTGTAAGAGTTGTAGTTGTAGTTGCAGTTGAAAGAGTTGTAGTTGTAGTTGTAAGAGTTGTAGTTGTAGTTGTAAGAGTTGTTGCAGTAGTAGTAGTTATAAGAGTTGTAGTTGTAGTTGTAAAAATTGTAAATGTAGTTGTAGTTTTAAGAGTTGTAGTTGTAGCTGTAAGAGTTGTAGTTAAATTTATAAAAGATGTAATTGTAGTTGTAGTTGTAAAAGTTGTAATTGTAGTTGTCGTTGTAAGAGTTGTAGTTGTAGTTGTACTTGTAAGAGTTGTAGTTGTAGTTGTAAGAAAGGTAGTTGTAGTTATAGTTGTAAGAGTTGCAGTTGTAGTTGTAGTTGTAAGAGTTGTAGTTGTAGTTGTAAGAGTTGTAGTTGTCATTGTCAGAGTTGTAGTTGTAGTTGTAGTTATATTTGTAAGAGTTGTAGTTGTAGTTGTAAGAGTTGTAGTTGTAAGAGTTGTAGTTGTAGTTGTAAGAGTTGTATTTGTCGTTGTCAGAGTTGTATTTGTAGTTGTAGTTGTAAGAGTTGTAATTGTAGTTGTAAGAGTTGTAGTTGTAGTTGTAAGAGTTATAGTTGTAGTTGTAAGAGTTGTAGTTGTAGTTGTAAGAGTTGTAGTTGTAGTTGTGAGAGTTGAATTTGTAATTGTAAGAGTTGTAGTTATAGTTGTAAGAGTTGTAGTTGTAGTTGTAGTTGTAAGAGTTGTAGTTGTAGTTGTAAGACTTGTAGTTGTAGTTGTAAGAGTTGTTGTTGTAGTTGTAGTTGTAAGAGTTGTAGTTGTAGTTGTAGTTGTAAGAGTTGTTGTTGTAGTTGTAAGAGTTGCAGTTGTAGTTGTAGTTGTCAGAGTTGTAGTTGTAGTTGTAAGAGTTGTATTTGTACTTGTAGTTGTAAGAGTTGTAGTTATAGTTGTAGTTGTAAGAGTTGTAGTTGTAGTTGTGGTTGTAAGAGTATCAGTTGTGGTTGTAGTTGTAAGAGTTGTAGTTGTAGTTGTAAAAGTTATAGTTGTAGTTGTAGTTGTCAGAGTTGTAGTTGTAGTTGTAGTTGTAAGAGTTATAGTTGTAGTTGTAATAATTGTAGTTGTAGTTGTAGTTGAAAGAGTTGTAGTTGTAGTTGTAAAAGTTGTAGTTGTAGTTGTAAGAGTTGTAGTTTCAGTTGTAAGAGTTGTAGTTGTAAGAGTTTTAGTTGTAGTTGTAGTTGTAAGAGTATCAGTTGTAGTTGTAGTTGTAAGAGTTGTAGTTGTAGTTGTAAAAGTTATAGTTGTAGTTGTAGTTGTCAGAGTTGTAGTTGTAGTTTTAGTTGTAAGAGTTATAGTTGTAGTTGTAATAATTGTATTTGTAGTTATAGTTGAAAGAGTTGTAGTTGTAGTTGTAAAAGTTGTAGTTGTAGTTGTAACAGTTGTAGTTCAAGTTGTAAGAGTTGTAGTTGTAAGAGTTGTAGTTGTAAGAGTTGTAGTTTTAGTTGTAGTTGTAAGAATTGTAGTTGTAGTTGTAGTTGTAAGAGTTATAGTTGTAGTTGAAAGAGTTGTAGTTGTAATTGTGAGAGTTGTATTTGTAATTGTAAGAGTTGTAGTTGTAGTTGTAAGAGTTGTAGTTGTATTTGTAAGAGTTGTAGTTGTAAGAGTTGTAGTTGTAGTCGTAATTGTAAGAGTTGTAGTTGTATTTGTTGTTATAAGAGTTGTAGTTGTAGTTGTAAGAGTTGTAGTTGTAATTGTGAGAGTTGTATTTGTAATTGTAAGAGTTGTAGTTGTAGTTGTAAGAGTTGTAGTTGTAGTTGTAAGAGTTGTAGTTGTAAGACTAGTAGTTGTAGTTGTAAGAGTTGTAGTTGTAGTTGTAAGAGTTGTAGTTGTAGTTGTAAGAGTTGTAGTTGTAATTGTAAGAGTTGTAGTTGAAGTTACGAGAGTTGTATTTTGTAATTGTAAGAGTTGTAGTTGTAACAGTTGTAGTTGTAGTTGTAGTTATAAGAGTTGTAGTTGTAAGACTTGTAGTTGTAGTTGTAAGAGTTGTATTTTTACTTGTAGTTATAAGAGTTGTAGTTATAGTTGTAGTTGTAAGATTTGTAGTTGTAGTTGTAAGAGTATCAGTTGAAGTTGTAGTTGTAAGAGTTGTAGTTGTAAAAGTTATAGTTGTAGTTGTAGTTGTCAGAGTTGTAGTTGTAGCTGTAGTTGTAAGAGTTATAGTTGTAGTTGTAATAATTGTAGTTGTAGTTGTAGTTGTAAGAGTTGTAGTTGTAGTTGTAAAAGTTGTAGTTGTAGTTGTAAGAGTTGTAGTTGCAGTGTTAAGAGTTGTAGTTGTAAGAGTTGTAGTTGTAGTTGTAAGAGTTGTAGTTGTAGTTGTAGTTGTAAGAGTTGTAGTTGTAGTAGTAGTTGTAAGAGTTGTAGTTGTAGTTGTATTTGTAAGAGTTGTAGTTGTATTACTTGTTATAAGAGTTGTAGTTGTAGTTGTAAGAGTTGTAGTTGTAAGAATTGTAGTTGTAGTTGTAGTTGTAGTTTTTAGTTGTATGATTTGTAGTTGTAGTTGTAAGAGTTGTAGTTGTAATTGTAGTTATATGAGTTGTAGTTGTAGTTGTAAAAGTTATAGTTGTACGAGTTGTAGTTGTAGTTGTAAGAGTTGCAGTTGTAGTTGAAAGAGTTGTAGTTGTAGTTGTAAGAGTTGCAATTGTAATTCTTGTTATAACAGTTGTAGTTATAGTTGTAGCTGTAAAAGTTGAGATTGTACTTGTAAGAATTGTAGTTGTAGTTGTAAGAGTTGTAGTTGTAGTTGCAGTTGAAAGAGTTGTAGTTGTAGTTGTAAGAGTTGTAGTTGTAGTTGTAAGAGTTGTTGCAGTAGTAGTAGTTATAAGAGTTGTAGTTGTAGTTGTAAAAATTGTAAATGTAGTTGTAGTTTTAAGAGTTGTAGTTGTAGCTGTAAGAGTTGTAGTTAAATTTATAAAAGATGTAATTGTAGTTGTAGTTGTAAAAGTTGTAATTGTAGTTGTCGTTGTAAGAGTTGTAGTTGTAGTTGTACTTGTAAGAGTTGTAGTTGTAGTTGTAAGAAAGGTAGTTGTAGTTATAGTTGTAAGAGTTGCAGTTGTAGTTGTAGTTGTAAGAGTTGTAGTTGTAGTTGTAAGAGTTGTAGTTGTCATTGTCAGAGTTGTAGTTGTAGTTGTAGTTATATTTGTAAGAGTTGTAGTTGTAGTTGTAAGAGTTGTAGTTGTAAGAGTTGTAGTTGTAGTTGTAAGAGTTGTATTTGTCGTTGTCAGAGTTGTATTTGTAGTTGTAGTTGTAAGAGTTGTAATTGTAGTTGTAAGAGTTGTAGTTGTAGTTGTAAGAGTTATAGTTGTAGTTGTAAGAGTTGTAGTTGTAGTTGTAAGAGTTGTAGTTGTAGTTGTGAGAGTTGTATTTGTAATTGTAAGAGTTGTAGTTATAGTTGTAAGAGTTGTAGTTGTAGTTGTAGTTGTAAGAGTTGTAGTTGTAGTTGTAAGACTTGTAGTTGTAGTTGTAAGAGTTGTTGTTGTAGTTGTAGTTGTAAGAGTTGTAGTTGTAGTTGTAGTTGTAAGAGTTGTTGTTGTAGTTGTAAGAGTTGCAGTTGTAGTTGTAGTTGTCAGAGTTGTAGTTGTAGTTGTAAGAGTTGTATTTGTACTTGTAGTTGTAAGAGTTGTAGTTATAGTTGTAGTTGTAAGAGTTGTAGTTGTAGTTGTGGTTGTAAGAGTATCAGTTGTAGTTGTAGTTGTAAGAGTTGTAGTTGTAGTTGTAAAAGTTATAGTTGTAGTTGTAGTTGTCAGAGTTGTAGTTGTAGTTGTAGTTGTAAGAGTTATAGTTGTAGTTGTAATAATTGTAGTTGTAGTTGTAGTTGAAAGAGTTGTAGTTGTAGTTGTAAAAGTTGTAGTTGTAGTTGTAAGAGTTGTAGTTTCAGTTGTAAGAGTTGTAGTTGTAAGAGTTTTAGTTGTAGTTGTAGTTGTAAGAGTATCAGTTGTAGTTGTAGTTGTAAGAGTTGTAGTTGTAGTTGTAAAAGTTATAGTTGTAGTTGTAGTTGTCAGAGTTGTAGTTGTAGTTTTAGTTGTAAGAGTTATAGTTGTAGTTGTAATAATTGTATTTGTAGTTATAGTTGAAAGAGTTGTAGTTGTAGTTGTAAAAGTTGTAGTTGTAGTTGTAACAGTTGTAGTTTAAGTTGTAAGAGTTGTAGTTGTAAGAGTTGTAGTTGTAAGAGTTGTAGTTTTAGTTGTAGTTGTAAGAATTGTAGTTGTAGTTGTAGTTGTAAGAGTTATAGTTGTAGTTGAAAGAGTTGTAGTTGTAATTGTGAGAGTTGTATTTGTAATTGTAAGAGTTGTAGTTGTAGTTGTAAGAGTTGTAGTTGTATTTGTAAGAGTTATAGTTGTAAGAGTTGTAGTTGTAGTCGTAATTGTAAGAGTTGTAGTTGTATTTGTTGTTATAAGAGTTGTAGTTGTAGTTGTAAGAGTTGTAGTTGTAAGAGTTGTAGTTGTAGTTGTAGTTTTTAGTTGTAAGATTTGTAGTTGTAGTTGTAAGAGTTGTAGTTGTAATTGTAGTTATATGAGTTGTAGTTGTAGTTTTAAGAGTTGTAGTTATAGTTGTAAGAATTGTAGTTGTAGTTGTAGTTTTAAGATTTGTAGTTGTAGTTGTAGTTGTAAGAGTTGTAGTTGTAGTTGAAAGAGTTGTAGTTGTAGTTGTAAGAGTTGTAGTTGTAGTTGTAGTTGTAAGAGTTATAGTTGTAGTTGAAAGAGTTGTAGTTGTAATTGTGAGAGTTGTATTTGTAATTGTAAGAGTTGTAGTTGTAGTTGTAAGTGTTGTAGTTGTATTTGTAAGAGTTGTAGTTGTAAGACTAGTAGTTATAGTTGTAAGAGTTGTAGTTGTAGTTGTAGTTGTAAGAGTTGTAAGAGTTGTAGTTGTAATTGTAAGAGTTGTAGTTGAAGTTATGAGAGTTGTATTTGTAATTGTAAGAGTTGTAGTTGTAGTTGTAACAGTTGTAGTTATAGTTGTAGTTGTAAGAGTTGTAGTTGTAGTTGTAAGACTTGTAGTTGTAGTTGTAAGAGTTGTATTTGTACTTGTAGTTGTAAGAGTTGTAGTAATAGTTGTAGTTGTAAGAGTTGTAGTTGTAGTTGTAGTTGTAAGAGTATCAGTTGTAGTTGTAGTTGTAAGAGTTGTAGTTGTAGTTGTAAAAGTTATAGTTGTAGTTGTAGTTGTCAGAGTTGTAGTTGTAGTTGTAGTTGTAAGAGTTATAGTTGTAGTTGTAATAATTGTAGTTGTAATTGTAGTTGAAAGAGTTGTAGTTGTAGTTGTAAAAGATGTAGTTGTAGTTGTAAGAGTTATAGTTTCAGTTGTAAGAGTTGTAGTTGTAAGAGTTGTAGATGTAGTTGTAAAAGTTATAGTTGTAGTTGTAGTTGTCAGAGTTGTAGTTGTAGTTGTAGTTGTAAGAGTTATAGTTGTAGTTGTAATAATTGTAGTTGTAGTTGTAGTTGAAAGAGTTGTAGTTGTAGTTGTAAAAGTTGTAGTTGTAGTTGTAAGAGTTGTAGTTTCAGTTGTAAGAGTTGTAGTTGTAAGAGTTGTAGTTGTAGTTGTAAGAGTTGTAGTTGTAGTTGTAGTTGTAAGAATTGTAGTTGTAGTTGTAAGAGTTGTAGTTGTAGTTGTAATTGTAAGAGTTGTAGTTGTATTTGTTGTTATAAGAGTTGTAGTTGTAAGAGTTGTAGTTGTAAGAGTTGTAGTTGTAGTTGTAGTTGTAGTTTTTAGTTGTAAGAATTGTAGTTGTAGTTGTAAGAGTTGTAGTTGTAATTGTAATTATATGAGTTGTAGTTGTAGTTGTAAGAGTTGTAGTTGTAGTTGAAAGGGTTGTAATTGTAGTTGTAAGAGTTGCAATTGTAGTTCTTGTTATAACAGTTGTAGTTATAGTTGTAGCTGTAAAAGTTAGATTGTACTTGTAAGAAATGTAGTTGTAGTTGTAAGAGTTGTAATTATAGTTGTAAGAGTTGTAGTTGTAGTTGTAGTTGTAAGAGTTGTAGTTGTAATTGTGAGAGTTGTATTTGTAATTGTAAGAGTTGTAGTTGTAGTTGTAAGAGTTGTAGTTGTAGTTGTAAGAGTTGTAGTTGTAAGACTAGTAGTTGTAGTTGTAAGAGTTGTAGTTGTAGTTGTAAGAGTTGTAGTTGTAGTTGTAAGAGTTGTAGTTGTAACAGTTGTAGTTGTAGTTGTAGTTATAAGAGTTGTAGTTGTAAGACTTGTAGTTGTAGTTGTAAGAGTTGTATTTGTACTTGTAGTTATAAGAGTTGTAGTTATAGTTGTAGTTGTAAGATTTGTAGTTGTAGTTGTAAGAGTATCAGTTGAAGTTGTAGTTGTAAGAGTTGTAGTTGTAAAAGTTATAGTTGTAGTTGTAGTTGTCAGAGTTGTAGTTGTAGCTGTAGTTGTAAGAGTTATAGTTGTAGTTGTAATAATTGTAGTTGTAGTTGTAGTTGTAAGAGTTGTAGTTGTAGTTGTAAAAGTTGTAGTTGTAGTTGTAAGAGTTGTAGTTGCAGTGTTAAGAGTTGTAGTTGTAAGAGTTGTAGTTGTAGTTGTAAGAGTTGTAGTTGTAGTTGTAGTTGTAAGAGTTGTAGTTGTAGTAGTAGTTGTAAGAGTTGTAGTTGTAGTTGTATTTGTAAGAGTTGTAGTTGTATTACTTGTTATAAGAGTTGTAGTTGTAGTTGTAAGAGTTGTAGTTGTAAGAATTGTAGTTGTAGTTGTAGTTGTAGTTTTTAGTTGTATGATTTGTAGTTGTAGTTGTAAGAGTTGTAGTTGTAATTGTAGTTATATGAGTTGTAGTTGTAAAAGTTGTAGTTGTACGAGTTGTAGTTGTAGTTGTAAGAGTTGCAGTTGTAGTTGAAAGAGTTGTAGTTGTAGTTGTAAGACTTGCAATTGTAATTCTTGTTATAACAGTTGTAGTTATAGTTGTAGCTGTAAAAGTTGAGATTGTACTTGTAAGAATTGTAGTTGTAGTTGTAAGAGTTGTAGTTGTAGTTGCAGTTGAAAGAGTTGTAGTTGTAGTTGTAAGAGTTGTAGTTGTAGTTGTAAGAGTTGTTGCAGTAGTAGTAGTTATAAGAGTTGTAGTTGTAGTTGTAAAAATTGTAAATGTAGTTGTAGTTTTAAGAGTTGTAGTTGTAGCTGTAAGAGTTGTAGTTAAATTTATAAAAGATGTAATTGTAGTTGTAGTTGTAAAAGTTGTAATTGTAGTTGTCGTTGTAAGAGTTGTAGTTGTAGTTGTACTTGTAAGAGTTGTAGTTGTAGTTGTAAGAAAGGTAGTTGTAGTTATAGTTGTAAGAGTTGCAGTTGTAGTTGTAGTTGTAAGAGTTGTAGTTGTAGTTGTAAGAGTTGTAGTTGTCATTGTCAGAGTTGTAGTTGTAGTTATATTTGTAAGAGTTGTAGTTGTAGTTGTAAGAGTTGTAGTTGTAAGAGTTATAGTTGTAGTTGTAATAATTGTAGTTGTAGTTGTAGTTGAAAGAGTTGTAGTTGTAGTTGTAAAAGTTGTAGTTGTAGTTGTAAGAGTTGTAGTTTCAGTTGTAAGAGTTGTAGTTGTAGTTGTAAGAGTTGTAGTTGTAGTTGTAGTTGTAAGAATTGTAGTTGTAGTTGTAAGAGTTGTAGTTGTAGTTGTAATTGTAAGAGTTGTAGTTGTATTTGTTGTTATAAGAGTTGTAGTTGTAGTTGTAAGAGTTGTAGTTGTAAGAGTTGTAGTTGTAGTTGTAGTTGTAGTTTTTAGTTGTAAGAATTGTAGTTGTAGTTGTAAGAGTTGTAGTTGTAATTGTAATTATATGAGTTGTAGTTGTAGTTGTAAGAGTTGTAGTTGTAGTTGAAAGGGTTGTAATTGTAGTTGTAAGAGTTGCAATTGTAGTTCTTGTTATAACAGTTGTAGTTATAGTTGTAGCTGTAAAAGTTAGATTGTACTTGTAAGAAATGTAGTTGTAGTTGTAAGAGTTGTAGTTGTAGTTGCAGTTGAAAGAGTTGTAGTTGTAGTTGTAGTTGTAAGAGTTGTAGTTGTAGTTGTAAGAGTTGTTGCAGTAGTTGTAGTTGTAAGAGTTGTAGTTGTAGTTGTAAAATATGTAAATGTAGTTGTAGTTTTATGAGTTGTAGTTGTAGCTGTATGAGTTGTAGTTGTATTTATAAAAGATGTAATTGTAGTTGTAGTTGTAAGAGTTGTAGTTGTAATTGTAAGAGTTGTAGTTGTGAGAGTTGTAGTTGTAATTGTAAGAGTTGTAGTTGTAGTTGTAACAGATGTAGTTGTAGTTATAGTTGTAAGAGTTGTAGTTGTAGTTGTAAGACTTGTAGTTGTAGTTGTAAGAGTTGTAGTTGTAGTTGTAAGAGTTGTAGTTATAGTTGTAGTTGTAAGAGTTGTAGTTGTAGTTGTAAGAGTTGCAGTTGTAGTTGTAGTTGTAAGAGTTGTAGTTGTAGTTGTAAGACTTGTAGTTGTAGTTGTAAGAGTTGTATTTGTACTTGTAGTTGTAAGAGTTGTAGTTATAGTTGTAGTTGTAAGAGTTGTAGTTGTAGTTGTAGTTGTAAGAGTATCAGTTGTAGTTGTAGTTGTAAGAGTTGTAGTTGTAGTTGTAAAAGTTATAGTTGTAGTTGTAGTTGTAAGAGTTGTAGTTGTAATTGTAGTTATATGAGTTGTAGTTGTAAGAGTTGTAGTTGTAGTTGTACGAATTGTAGTTGTAGTTGTAGTTGTAAGAGTTCCAGTTGTATTTGAAAGAGTTGTAATTGTAGTTGTGAGAGTTGCAATTGTAGTTCTTGTTATAACAGTTGTAGTTATAGTTGTAGCTGTAAAAGTTGAGATTATAGTTGTAAGAATTGTAGTTGTAGTTGTAAGAGTTGTTGCAGTAGTTGTAGTTGTAAGAGTTGTAGTTGTAGTTGTAATTGTAAGAGTTGTAGTTGTAGTTTTAAAGGTTGTATTTGTCGTTGTCAGAGATGTAATTTTAGTTGTAGTTGTAAGAGTTGTAGTTGTAGTTGTTGTTGTAAGAGTTGTAGTTGTAGTTGTATGAGCTGTAGTTGTAGTTGTAGTTGTAAGAGTTGTAGTTGTAGTTGTAGTTGTAAGATTGTAGTTGTAATTGTTAGAGTTGTGGTTGTAGTTGTGAGAGTTGTATTTGTAATTGTAAGAGTTGTAGTTGTAGTTGTAAGAGTTGTAGTTGTAAGAGTTGTAGTTGTAAGACTAGTAGTTGTAGTTGTAAGAGTTGTAGTTGTAGTTGTAGTTGTAAGAGTTGTAGTTGTAGTTGTTGTTGTAAGAGTTGTAGTTGTAGTTGTAAGAGTTGTAGTTGTAGTTGTAGTTGTAAGAGTTTTAGTTGTAGTTGTAGTTGTAATAATTGTAGTTGTAATTGTTAGAGTTGTGGTTGTAGTTGTTAGAGTTATATTTATAATTGTAAGAGTTGTAGTTGTAAGAGTTGTAGTTGTAGTTGTAAGAGTTGTAGTTGTAAGACTAGTAGTTGTAGTTGTAAGAGTTGTAGTTGTAGTTGTAAGAGTTGTAGTTGTAGTTGTAAGAGTTGTAGTTGTAATTGTAAGAGTTGTAGTTGTAGTTGTGAGAGTTTTAGTTGTAATTGTAAGAGTTGTAGTTGTAGTTGTAACAGATGTAGTTGTAGTTGTAGTTGTAAGAGTTGTAGTTGTAGCTGTAAGAGTTGTAGTTGTAGTTGTAAGAGTTGTAGTTGTAGTTTTAAGAGTTGTAGTTATAGTTGTAAGAATTGTAGTTGTAGTTTAAAGATTTGAAGTTGTAGTTGTAGTTTTAAGAGTTGTAGTTGTAGTTGTAAGAATTTTAGTTGTAGTTGTAGTTGTAACAGTTGTAGTTGTAGTTGAAAGAGTTGTAGTTGTAATTATAGTTGTAAGAGTTGTAGTTGTAGTTGTAAGAGTTGTAGTTGTAATTGTGAGAGTTGTATTTGTAATTGTAAGAGTTGTAGTTGTAGTTGTAAGAGTTGTAGTTGTAGTTGTAAGAGTTGTAGTTGTAAGACTAGTAGTTGTAGTTGTAAGAGTTGTAGTTGTAGTTGTAGTTGTAGTTGTAAGAGTTGTAAGAGTTGTAGTTGTAATTGTAAGAGTTGTAGTTGAAGTTAAGAGAGTTGTATTTGTAATTGTAAGAGTTGTAGTTGTAGTTGTAACAGTTGTAGTTGTAGTTGTAAGAGTTGTAGTTGTAGTTGTAAGACTTGTAATTGTAGTTGTAAAAGTTGTATTTGTACTTGTAGTTGTAAGAGTTGTAGTTATAGTTGTAGTTGTAAGAGTTTTAGTTGTAGTTGTAGTTGTAAGAGTATCAGTTGTAGTTGTAGTTGTAAGAGTTGTAGTTGTAGTTGTAAAAGTTATAGTTGTAGTTGTAGTTGTCAGAGTTGTAGTTGTAGTTTTAGTTGTAAGAGTTATAGTTGTAGTTGTAATAATTGTATTTGTAGTTATAGTTGAAAGAGTTGTAGTTGTAGTTGTAAAAGTTGTAGTTGTAGTTGTAACAGTTGTAGTTTCAGTTGTAAGAGTTGTAGTTGTAAGAGTTGTAGTTGTAAGAGTTGTAGTTTTAGTTGTAGTTGTAAGAATTGTAGTTGTAGTTGTAGTTGTAAGAGTTATAGTTGTAGTTGAAAGAGTTGTAGTTGTAATTGTGAGAGTTGTATTTGTAATTGTAAGAGTTGTAGTTGTAGTTGTAAGAGTTGTAGTTGTATTTGTAAGAGTTGTAGTTGTAAGAGTTGTAGTTGTAGTCGTAATTGTAAGAGTTGTAGTTGTATTTGTTGTTATAAGAGTTGTAGTTGTAGTTGTAAGAGTTGTAGTTGTAAGAGTTGTAGTTGTAGTTGTAGTTTTTAGTTGTAAGATTTGTAGTTGTAGTTGTAAGAGTTGTAGTTGTAATTGTAGTTATATGAGTTGTAGTTGTAGTTTTAAGAGGATTAGTTATAGTTGTAAGAATTGTAGTTGTAGTTGTAGTTTTAAGATTTGTAGTTGTAGTTGTAGTTGTAAGAGTTGTAGTTGTAGTTGAAGGAGTTGTAGTTGTAATTGTGAGAGTTGTATTTGTAATTGTTAGAGTTGTAGTTGTAGTTGTAAGGGTTGTAGTTGTAGTTGTAGTTGTAAGAGTTATAGTTGTTGTTGAAAGAGTTGTAGTTGTAATTGTGAGAGTTGTATTTGTAATTGTAAGAGTTGTAGTTGTAGTTGTAAGAGTTGTAGTTGTATTTGTAAGAGTTGTAGTTGTAAGACTAGTAGTTGTAGTTGTAAGAGTTGTAGTTGTAGTTGTAGTTGTAAGAGTTGTAGTTGTAATTGTAAGAGTTGTAGTTGAAGTTATGAGAGTTGTATTTGTAATTGTAAGAGTTGTAGTTGTAGTTGTAACAGTTGTAGTTATAGTTGTAGTTGTAAGAGTTGTAGTTGTAGTTGTAAGACTTGTAGTTGTAGTTGTAAGAGTTGTATTTGTACTTGTAGTTGTAAGAGTTGTAGTAATAGTTGTAGTTGTAAGAGTTGTAGTTGTAGTTGTAGTTGTAAGAGTATCAGTTGTAGTTGTAGTTGTAAGAGTTGTAGTTGTAGTTGTAAAAGTTATAATTGTAGTTGTAGTTGTCAGAGTTGTAGTTGTAGCTGTAGTTGTAAGAGTTATAGTTGTAGTTGTAATAATTGTAGTTGTAGTTGTAGTTGTAAGAGTTGTAGTTGTAGTTGTAAAAGTTGTAGTTGTAGTTGTAAGAGTTGTAGTTGCAGTGTTAAGAGTTGTAGTTGTAAGAGTTGTAGTTGTAGTTGTAAGAGTTGTAGTTGTAGTTGTAGTTGTAAGAGTTGTAGTTGTAGTAGTAGTTGTAAGAGTTGTAGTTGTAGTTGTATTTGTAAGAGTTGTAGTTGTATTACTTGTTATAAGAGTTGTAGTTGTAGTTGTAAGAGTTGTAGTTGTAAGAATTGTAGTTGTAGTTGTAGTTTTTAGTTGTATGATTTGTAGTTGTAGTTGTAAGAGTTGTAGTTGTAATTGTAGTTATATGAGTTGTAGTTGTAGTTGTAAAAGTTGTAGTTGTACGAGTTGTAGTTGTAGTTGTAAGAGTTGCAGTTGTAGTTGAAAGAGTTGTAGTTGTAGTTGTAAGACTTGCAATTGTAATTCTTGTTATAACAGTTGTAGTTATAGTTGTAGCTGTAAAAGTTGAGATTGTACTTGTAAGAATTGTAGTTGTAGTTGTAAGAGTTGTAGTTGTAGTTGCAGTTGAAAGAGTTGTAGTTGTAGTTGTAAGAGTTGTAGTTGTAGTTGTAAGAGTTGTTGCAGTAGTAGTAGTTATAAGAGTTGTAGTTGTAGTTGTAAAAATTGTAAATGTAGTTGTAGTTTTAAGAGTTGTAGTTGTAGCTGTAAGAGTTGTAGTTAAATTTATAAAAGATGTAATTGTAGTTGTAGTTGTAAAAGTTGTAATTGTAGTTGTCGTTGTAAGAGTTGTAGTTGTAGTTGTACTTGTAAGAGTTGTAGTTGTAGTTGTAAGAAAGGTAGTTGTAGTTATAGTTGTAAGAGTTGCAGTTGTAGTTGTAGTTGTAAGAGTTGTAGTTGTAGTTGTAAAATATGTAAATGTAGTTGTAGTTTTATGAGTTGTAGTTGTAGCTGTATGAGTTGTAGTTGTATTTATAAAAGATGTAATTGTAGTTGTAGTTGTAAGAGTTGTAGTTGTAATTGTAAGAGTTGTAGTTGTGAGAGTTGTAGTTGTAATTGTAAGAGTTGTAGTTGTAGTTGTAACAGATGTAGTTGTAGTTGTAGTTGTAAGAGTTGTAGTTGTAGTTGTAAGACTTGTAGTTGTAGTTGTAAGAGTTGTAGTTGTAGTTGTAAGAGTTGTAGTTATAGTTGTAGTTGTAAGAGTTGTAGTTGTAGTTGTAAGAGTTGCAGTTGTAGTTGTAGTTGTAAGAGTTGTAGTTGTAGTTGTAAGACTTGTAGTTGTAGTTGTAAGAGTTGTATTTGTACTTGTAGTTGTAAGAGTTGTAGTTATAGTTGTAGTTGTAAGAGTTGTAGTTGTAGTTGTAGTTGTAAGAGTATCAGTTGTAGTTGTAGTTGTAAGAGTTGTAGTTGTAGTTGTAAAAGTTATAGTTGTAGTTGTAGTTGTAAGAGTTGTAGTTGTAATTGTAGTTATATGAGTTGTAGTTGTAAGAGTTGTAGTTGTAGTTGTACGAATTGTAGTTGTAGTTGTAGTTGTAAGAGTTCCAGTTGTATTTGAAAGAGTTGTAATTGTAGTTGTGAGAGTTGCAATTGTAGTTCTTGTTATAACAGTTGTAGTTATAGTTGTAGCTGTAAAAGTTGAGATTATAGTTGTAAGAATTGTAGTTGTAGTTGTAAGAGTTGTTGCAGTAGTTGTAGTTGTAAGAGTTGTAGTTGTAGTTGTAATTGTAAGAGTTGTAGTTGTAGTTTTAAAGGTTGTATTTGTCGTTGTCAGAGATGTAATTTTAGTTGTAGTTGTAAGAGTTGTAGTTGTAGTTGTTGTTGTAAGAGTTGTAGTTGTAGTTGTATGAGCTGTAGTTGTAGTTGTAGTTGTAAGAGTTGTAGTTGTAGTTGTAGTTGTAAGATTGTAGTTGTAATTGTTAGAGTTGTGGTTGTAGTTGTGAGAGTTGTATTTGTAATTGTAAGAGTTGTAGTTGTAGTTGTAAGAGTTGTAGTTGTAGTTGTAAGAGTTGTAGTTGTAAGACTAGTAGTTGTAGTTGTAAGAGTTGTAGTTGTAGTTGTAGTTGTAAGAGTTGTAGTTGTAGTTGTTGTTGTAAGAGTTGTAGTTGTAGTTGTAAGAGTTGTAGTTGTAGTTGTAGTTGTAAGAGTTTTAGTTGTAGTTGTAGTTGTAATAATTGTAGTTGTAATTGTTAGAGTTGTGGTTGTAGTTGTTAGAGTTATATTTATAATTGTAAGAGTTGTAGTTGTAAGAGTTGTAGTTGTAGTTGTAAGAGTTGTAGTTGTAAGACTAGTAGTTGTAGTTGTAAGAGTTGTAGTTGTAGTTGTAAGAGTTGTAGTTGTAGTTGTAAGAGTTGTAGTTGTAATTGTAAGAGTTGTAGTTGTAGTTGTGAGAGTTTTAGTTGTAATTGTAAGAGTTGTAGTTGTAGTTGTAACAGATGTAGTTGTAGTTGTAGTTGTAAGAGTTGTAGTTGTAGCTGTAAGAGTTGTAGTTGTAGTTGTAAGAGTTGTAGTTGTAGTTTTAAGAGTTGTAGTTATAGTTGTAAGAATTGTAGTTGTAGTTTAAAGATTTGAAGTTGTAGTTGTAGTTTTAAGAGTTGTAGTTGTAGTTGTAAGAATTTTAGTTGTAGTTGTAGTTGTAACAGTTGTAGTTGTAGTTGAAAGAGTTGTAGTTGTAATTATAGTTGTAAGAGTTGTAGTTGTAGTTGTAAGAGTTGTAGTTGTAATTGTGAGAGTTGTATTTGTAATTGTAAGAGTTGTAGTTGTAGTTGTAAGAGTTGTAGTTGTAGTTGTAAGAGTTGTAGTTGTAAGACTAGTAGTTGTAGTTGTAAGAGTTGTAGTTGTAGTTGTAGTTGTAGTTGTAAGAGTTGTAAGAGTTGTAGTTGTAATTGTAAGAGTTGTAGTTGAAGTTAAGAGAGTTGTATTTGTAATTGTAAGAGTTGTAGTTGTAGTTGTAACAGTTGTAGTTGTAGTTGTAAGAGTTGTAGTTGTAGTTGTAAGACTTGTAATTGTAGTTGTAAAAGTTGTATTTGTACTTGTAGTTGTAAGAGTTGTAGTTATAGTTGTAGTTGTAAGAGTTTTAGTTGTAGTTGTAGTTGTAAGAGTATCAGTTGTAGTTGTAGTTGTAAGAGTTGTAGTTGTAGTTGTAAAAGTTATAGTTGTAGTTGTAGTTGTCAGAGTTGTAGTTGTAGTTTTAGTTGTAAGAGTTATAGTTGTAGTTGTAATAATTGTATTTGTAGTTATAGTTGAAAGAGTTGTAGTTGTAGTTGTAAAAGTTGTAGTTGTAGTTGTAACAGTTGTAGTTTCAGTTGTAAGAGTTGTAGTTGTAAGAGTTGTAGTTGTAAGAGTTGTAGTTTTAGTTGTAGTTGTAAGAATTGTAGTTGTAGTTGTAGTTGTAAGAGTTATAGTTGTAGTTGAAAGAGTTGTAGTTGTAATTGTGAGAGTTGTATTTGTAATTGTAAGAGTTGTAGTTGTAGTTGTAAGAGTTGTAGTTGTATTTGTAAGAGTTGTAGTTGTAAGAGTTGTAGTTGTAGTCGTAATTGTAAGAGTTGTAGTTGTATTTGTTGTTATAAGAGTTGTAGTTGTAGTTGTAAGAGTTGTAGTTGTAAGAGTTGTAGTTGTAGTTGTAGTTTTTAGTTGTAAGATTTGTAGTTGTAGTTGTAAGAGTTGTAGTTGTAATTGTAGTTATATGAGTTGTAGTTGTAGTTTTAAGAGGATTAGTTATAGTTGTAAGAATTGTAGTTGTAGTTGTAGTTTTAAGATTTGTAGTTGTAGTTGTAGTTGTAAGAGTTGTAGTTGTAGTTGAAGGAGTTGTAGTTGTAATTGTGAGAGTTGTATTTGTAATTGTTAGAGTTGTAGTTGTAGTTGTAAGGGTTGTAGTTGTAGTTGTAGTTGTAAGAGTTATAGTTGTTGTTGAAAGAGTTGTAGTTGTAATTGTGAGAGTTGTATTTGTAATTGTAAGAGTTGTAGTTGTAGTTGTAAGAGTTGTAGTTGTATTTGTAAGAGTTGTAGTTGTAAGACTAGTAGTTGTAGTTGTAAGAGTTGTAGTTGTAGTTGTAGTTGTAAGAGTTGTAGTTGTAATTGTAAGAGTTGTAGTTGAAGTTATGAGAGTTGTATTTGTAATTGTAAGAGTTGTAGTTGTAGTTGTAACAGTTGTAGTTATAGTTGTAGTTGTAAGAGTTGTAGTTGTAGTTGTAAGACTTGTAGTTGTAGTTGTAAGAGTTGTATTTGTACTTGTAGTTGTAAGAGTTGTAGTAATAGTTGTAGTTGTAAGAGTTGTAGTTGTAGTTGTAGTTGTAAGAGTATCAGTTGTAGTTGTAGTTGTAAGAGTTGTAGTTGTAGTTGTAAAAGTTATAATTGTAGTTGTAGTTGTCAGAGTTGTAGTTGTAGCTGTAGTTGTAAGAGTTATAGTTGTAGTTGTAATAATTGTAGTTGTAGTTGTAGTTGTAAGAGTTGTAGTTGTAGTTGTAAAAGTTGTAGTTGTAGTTGTAAGAGTTGTAGTTGCAGTGTTAAGAGTTGTAGTTATAAGAGTTGTAGTTGTAGTTGTAAGAGTTGTAGTTGTAGTTGTAGTTGTAAGAGTTGTAGTTGTAGTAGTAGTTGTAAGAGTTGTAGTTGTAGTTGTATTTGTAAGAGTTGTAGTTGTATTACTTGTTATAAGAGTTGTAGTTGTAGTTGTAAGAGTTGTAGTTGTAAGAATTGTAGTTGTAGTTGTAGTTGTAGTTTTTAGTTGTATGATTTGTAGTTGTAGTTGTAAGAGTTGTAGTTGTAATTGTAGTTATATGAGTTGTAGTTGTAGTTGTAAAAGTTGTAGTTGTACGAGTTGTAGTTGTAGTTGTAAGAGTTGCAGTTGTAGTTGAAAGAGTTGTAGTTGTAGTTGTAAGACTTGCAATTGTAATTCTTGTTATAACAGTTGTAGTTATAGTTGTAGCTGTAAAAGTTGAGATTGTACTTGTAAGAATTGTAGTTGTAGTTGTAAGAGTTGTAGTTGTAGTTGCAGTTGAAAGAGTTGTAGTTGTAGTTGTAAGAGTTGTAGTTGTAGTTGTAAGAGTTGTTGCAGTAGTAGTAGTTATAAGAGTTGTAGTTGTAGTTGTAAAAATTGTAAATGTAGTTGTAGTTTTAAGAGTTGTAGTTGTAGCTGTAAGAGTTGTAGTTAAATTTATAAAAGATGTAATTGTAGTTGTAGTTGTAAAAGTTGTAATTGTAGTTGTCGTTGTAAGAGTTGTAGTTGTAGTTGTACTTGTAAGAGTTGTAGTTGTAGTTGTAAGAAAGGTAGTTGTAGTTATAGTTGTAAGAGTTGCAGTTGTAGTTGTAGTTGTAAGAGTTGTAGTTGTAGTTGTAAGAGTTGTAGTTGTCATTGTCAGAGTTGTAGTTGTAGTTATATTTGTAAGAGTTGTAGTTGTAGTTGTAAGAGTTGTAGTTGTAAGAGTTATAGTTGTAGTTGTAATAATTGTAGTTGTAGTTGTAGTTGAAAGAGTTGTAGTTGTAGTTGTAAAAGTTGTAGTTGTAGTTGTAAGAGTTGTAGTTTCAGTTGTAAGAGTTGTAGTTGTAGTTGTAAGAGTTGTAGTTGTAGTTGTAGTTGTAAGAATTGTAGTTGTAGTTGTAAGAGTTGTAGTTGTAGTTGTAATTGTAAGAGTTGTAGTTGTATTTGTTGTTATAAGAGTTGTAGTTGTAGTTGTAAGAGTTGTAGTTGTAAGAGTTGTAGTTGTAGTTGTAGTTGTAGTTTTTAGTTGTAAGAATTGTAGTTGTAGTTGTAAGAGTTGTAGTTGTAATTGTAATTATATGAGTTGTAGTTGTAGTTGTAAGAGTTGTAGTTGTAGTTGAAAGGGTTGTAATTGTAGTTGTAAGAGTTGCAATTGTAGTTCTTGTTATAACAGTTGTAGTTATAGTTGTAGCTGTAAAAGTTAGATTGTACTTGTAAGAAATGTAGTTGTAGTTGTAAGAGTTGTAGTTGTAGTTGCAGTTGAAAGAGTTGTAGTTGTAGTTGTAGTTGTAAGAGTTGTAGTTGTAGTTGTAAGAGTTGTTGCAGTAGTTGTAGTTGTAAGAGTTGTAGTTGTAGTTGTAAAATATGTAAATGTAGTTGTAGTTTTATGAGTTGTAGTTGTAGCTGTATGAGTTGTAGTTGTATTTATAAAAGATGTAATTGTAGTTGTAGTTGTAAGAGTTGTAGTTGTAATTGTAAGAGTTGTAGTTGTGAGAGTTGTAGTTGTAATTGTAAGAGTTGTAGTTGTAGTTGTAACAGATGTAGTTGTAGTTGTAGTTGTAAGAGTTGTAGTTGTAGTTGTAAGACTTGTAGTTGTAGTTGTAAGAGTTGTAGTTGTAGTTGTAAGAGTTGTAGTTATAGTTGTAGTTGTAAGAGTTGTAGTTGTAGTTGTAAGAGTTGCAGTTGTAGTTGTAGTTGTAAGAGTTGTAGTTGTAGTTGTAAGACTTGTAGTTGTAGTTGTAAGAGTTGTATTTGTACTTGTAGTTGTAAGAGTTGTAGTTATAGTTGTAGTTGTAAGAGTTGTAGTTGTAGTTGTAGTTGTAAGAGTATCAGTTGTAGTTGTAGTTGTAAGAGTTGTAGTTGTAGTTGTAAAAGTTATAGTTGTAGTTGTAGTTGTAAGAGTTGTAGTTGTAATTGTAGTTATATGAGTTGTAGTTGTAAGAGTTGTAGTTGTAGTTGTACGAATTGTAGTTGTAGTTGTAGTTGTAAGAGTTCCAGTTGTATTTGAAAGAGTTGTAATTGTAGTTGTGAGAGTTGCAATTGTAGTTCTTGTTATAACAGTTGTAGTTATAGTTGTAGCTGTAAAAGTTGAGATTATAGTTGTAAGAATTGTAGTTGTAGTTGTAAGAGTTGTTGCAGTAGTTGTAGTTGTAAGAGTTGTAGTTGTAGTTGTAGTTGTAAGAGTTGTAGTTGTAGTTTTAAAGGTTGTATTTGTCGTTGTCAGAGATGTAATTTTAGTTGTAGTTGTAAGAGTTGTAGTTGTAGTTGTTGTTGTAAGAGTTGTAGTTGTAGTTGTATGAGCTGTAGTTGTAGTTGTAGTTGTAAGAGTTGTAGTTGTAGTTGTAGTTGTAAGATTGTAGTTGTAATTGTTAGAGTTGTGGTTGTAGTTGTGAGAGTTGTATTTGTAATTGTAAGAGTTGTAGTTGTAGTTGTAAGAGTTGTAGTTGTAGTTGTAAGAGTTGTAGTTGTAAGACTAGTAGTTGTAGTTGTAAGAGTTGTAGTTGTAGTTGTAGTTGTAAGAGTTGTAGTTGTAGTTGTTGTTGTAAGAGTTGTAGTTGTAGTTGTAAGAGTTGTAGTTGTAGTTGTAGTTGTAAGAGTTTTAGTTGTAGTTGTAGTTGTAATAATTGTAGTTGTAATTGTTAGAGTTGTGGTTGTAGTTGTTAGAGTTATATTTATAATTGTAAGAGTTGTAGTTGTAAGAGTTGTAGTTGTAGTTGTAAGAGTTGTAGTTGTAAGACTAGTAGTTGTAGTTGTAAGAGTTGTAGTTGTAGTTGTAAGAGTTGTAGTTGTAGTTGTAAGAGTTGTAGTTGTAATTGTAAGAGTTGTAGTTGTAGTTGTGAGAGTTTTAGTTGTAATTGTAAGAGTTGTAGTTGTAGTTGTAACAGATGTAGTTGTAGTTGTAGTTGTAAGAGTTGTAGTTGTAGCTGTAAGAGTTGTAGTTGTAGTTGTAAGAGTTGTAGTTGTAGTTTTAAGAGTTGTAGTTATAGTTGTAAGAATTGTAGTTGTAGTTTAAAGATTTGAAGTTGTAGTTGTAGTTTTAAGAGTTGTAGTTGTAGTTGTAAGAATTTTAGTTGTAGTTGTAGTTGTAACAGTTGTAGTTGTAGTTGAAAGAGTTGTAGTTGTAATTATAGTTGTAAGAGTTGTAGTTGTAGTTGTAAGAGTTGTAGTTGTAATTGTGAGAGTTGTATTTGTAATTGTAAGAGTTGTAGTTGTAGTTGTAAGAGTTGTAGTTGTAGTTGTAAGAGTTGTAGTTGTAAGACTAGTAGTTGTAGTTGTAAGAGTTGTAGTTGTAGTTGTAGTTGTAGTTGTAAGAGTTGTAAGAGTTGTAGTTGTAATTGTAAGAGTTGTAGTTGAAGTTAAGAGAGTTGTATTTGTAATTGTAAGAGTTGTAGTTGTAGTTGTAACAGTTGTAGTTGTAGTTGTAAGAGTTGTAGTTGTAGTTGTAAGACTTGTAATTGTAGTTGTAAAAGTTGTATTTGTACTTGTAGTTGTAAGAGTTGTAGTTATAGTTGTAGTTGTAAGAGTTTTAGTTGTAGTTGTAGTTGTAAGAGTATCAGTTGTAGTTGTAGTTGTAAGAGTTGTAGTTGTAGTTGTAAAAGTTATAGTTGTAGTTGTAGTTGTCAGAGTTGTAGTTGTAGTTTTAGTTGTAAGAGTTATAGTTGTAGTTGTAATAATTGTATTTGTAGTTATAGTTGAAAGAGTTGTAGTTGTAGTTGTAAAAGTTGTAGTTGTAGTTGTAACAGTTGTAGTTTCAGTTGTAAGAGTTGTAGTTGTAAGAGTTGTAGTTGTAAGAGTTGTAGTTTTAGTTGTAGTTGTAAGAATTGTAGTTGTAGTTGTAGTTGTAAGAGTTATAGTTGTAGTTGAAAGAGTTGTAGTTGTAATTGTGAGAGTTGTATTTGTAATTGTAAGAGTTGTAGTTGTAAGAGTTGTAGTTGTATTTGTAAGAGTTGTAGTTGTAAGAGTTGTAGTTGTAGTCGTAATTGTAAGAGTTGTAGTTGTATTTGTTGTTATAAGAGTTGTAGTTGTAGTTGTAAGAGTTGTAGTTGTAAGAGTTGTAGTTGTAGTTGTAGTTTTTAGTTGTAAGATTTGTAGTTGTAGTTGTAAGAGTTGTAGTTGTAATTGTAGTTATATGAGTTGTAGTTGTAGTTTTAAGAGTTGTAGTTATAGTTGTAAGAATTGTAGTTGTAGTTGTAGTTTTAAGATTTGTAGTTGTAGTTGTAGTTGTAAGAGTTGTAGTTGTAGTTGAAGGAGTTGTAGTTGTAATTGTGAGAGTTGTATTTGTAATTGTTAGAGTTGTAGTTGTAGTTGTAAGAGTTGTAGTTGTAGTTGTAGTTGTAAGAGTTATAGTTGTTGTTGAAAGAGTTGTAGTTGTAATTGTGAGAGTTGTATTTGTAATTGTAAGAGTTGTAGTTGTAGTTGTAAGAGTTGTAGTTGTATTTGTAAGAGTTGTAGTTGTAAGACTAGTAGTTGTAGTTGTAAGAGTTGTAGTTGTAGTTGTAGTTGTAAGAGTTGTAGTTGTAATTGTAAGAGTTGTAGTTGAAGTTATGAGAGTTGTATTTGTAATTGTAAGAGTTGTAGTTGTAGTTGTAACAGTTGTAGTTATAGTTGTAGTTGTAAGAGTTGTAGTTGTAGTTGTAAGACTTGTAGTTGTAGTTGTAAGAGTTGTATTTGTACTTGTAGTTGTAAGAGTTGTAGTAATAGTTGTAGTTGTAAGAGTTGTAGTTGTAGTTGTAGTTGTAAGAGTATCAGTTGTAGTTGTAGTTGTAAGAGTTGTAGTTGTAGTTGTAAAAGTTATAATTGTAGTTGTAGTTGTCAGAGTTGTAGTTGTAGCTGTAGTTGTAAGAGTTATAGTTGTAGTTGTAATAATTGTAGTTGTAGTTGTAGTTGTAAGAGTTGTAGTTGTAGTTGTAAAAGTTGTAGTTGTAGTTGTAAGAGTTGTAGTTGCAGTGTTAAGAGTTGTAGTTGTAAGAGTTGTAGTTGTAGTTGTAAGAGTTGTAGTTGTAGTTGTAGTTGTAAGAGTTGTAGTTGTAGTAGTAGTTGTAAGAGTTGTAGTTGTAGTTGTATTTGTAAGAGTTGTAGTTGTATTACTTGTTATAAGAGTTGTAGTTGTAGTTGTAAGAGTTGTAGTTGTAAGAATTGTAGTTGTAGTTGTAGTTGTAGTTTTTAGTTGTATGATTTGTAGTTGTAGTTGTAAGAGTTGTAGTTGTAATTGTAGTTATATGAGTTGTAGTTGTAGTTGTAAAAGTTGTAGTTGTACGAGTTGTAGTTGTAGTTGTAAGAGTTGCAGTTGTAGTTGAAAGAGTTGTAGTTGTAGTTGTAAGACTTGCAATTGTAATTCTTGTTATAACAGTTGTAGTTATAGTTGTAGCTGTAAAAGTTGAGATTGTACTTGTAAGAATTGTAGTTGTAGTTGTAAGAGTTGTAGTTGTAGTTGCAGTTGAAAGAGTTGTAGTTGTAGTTGTAAGAGTTGTAGTTGTAGTTGTAAGAGTTGTTGCAGTAGTAGTAGTTATAAGAGTTGTAGTTGTAGTTGTAAAAATTGTAAATGTAGTTGTAGTTTTAAGAGTTGTAGTTGTAGCTGTAAGAGTTGTAGTTAAATTTATAAAAGATGTAATTGTAGTTGTAGTTGTAAAAGTTGTAATTGTAGTTGTCGTTGTAAGAGTTGTAGTTGTAGTTGTACTTGTAAGAGTTGTAGTTGTAGTTGTAAGAAAGGTAGTTGTAGTTATAGTTGTAAGAGTTGCAGTTGTAGTTGTAGTTGTAAGAGTTGTAGTTGTAGTTGTAAGAGTTGTAGTTGTCATTGTCAGAGTTGTAGTTGTAGTTATATTTGTAAGAGTTGTAGTTGTAGTTGTAAGAGTTGTAGTTGTAAGAGTTATAGTTGTAGTTGTAATAATTGTAGTTGTAGTTGTAGTTGAAAGAGTTGTAGTTGTAGTTGTAAAAGTTGTAGTTGTAGTTGTAAGAGTTGTAGTTTCAGTTGTAAGAGTTGTAGTTGTAGTTGTAAGAGTTGTAGTTGTAGTTGTAGTTGTAAGAATTGTAGTTGTAGTTGTAAGAGTTGTAGTTGTAGTTGTAATTGTAAGAGTTGTAGTTGTATTTGTTGTTATAAGAGTTGTAGTTGTAGTTGTAAGAGTTGTAGTTGTAAGAGTTGTAGTTGTAGTTGTAGTTGTAGTTTTTAGTTGTAAGAATTGTAGTTGTAGTTGTAAGAGTTGTAGTTGTAATTGTAATTATATGAGTTGTAGTTGTAGTTGTAAGAGTTGTAGTTGTAGTTGAAAGGGTTGTAATTGTAGTTGTAAGAGTTGCAATTGTAGTTCTTGTTATAACAGTTGTAGTTATAGTTGTAGCTGTAAAAGTTAGATTGTACTTGTAAGAAATGTAGTTGTAGTTGTAAGAGTTGTAGTTGTAGTTGCAGTTGAAAGAGTTGTAGTTGTAGTTGTAGTTGTAAGAGTTGTAGTTGTAGTTGTAAGAGTTGTTGCAGTAGTTGTAGTTGTAAGAGTTGTAGTTGTAGTTGTAAAATATGTAAATGTAGTTGTAGTTTTATGAGTTGTAGTTGTAGCTGTATGAGTTGTAGTTGTATTTATAAAAGATGTAATTGTAGTTGTAGTTGTAAGAGTTGTAGTTGTAATTGTAAGAGTTGTAGTTGTGAGAGTTGTAGTTGTAATTGTAAGAGTTGTAGTTGTAGTTGTAACAGATGTAGTTGTAGTTGTAGTTGTAAGAGTTGTAGTTGTAGTTGTAAGACTTGTAGTTGTAGTTGTAAGAGTTGTAGTTGTAGTTGTAAGAGTTGTAGTTATAGTTGTAGTTGTAAGAGTTGTAGTTGTAGTTGTAAGAGTTGTAGTTGTAGTTGTAAGACTTGTAGTTGTAGTTGTAAGAGTTGTATTTGTACTTGTAGTTGTAAGAGTTGTAGTTATAGTTGTAGTTGTAAGAGTTGTAGTTGTAGTTGTAGTTGTAAGAGTATCAGTTGTAGTTGTAGTTGTAAGAGTTGTAGTTGTAGTTGTAAAAGTTATAGTTGTAGTTGTAGTTGTAAGAGTTGTAGTTGTAATTGTAGTTATATGAGTTGTAGTTGTAAGAGTTGTAGTTGTAGTTGTACGAATTGTAGTTGTAGTTGTAGTTGTAAGAGTTCCAGTTGTATTTGAAAGAGTTGTAATTGTAGTTGTGAGAGTTGCAATTGTAGTTCTTGTTATAACAGTTGTAGTTATAGTTGTAGCTGTAAAAGTTGAGATTATAGTTGTAAGAATTGTAGTTGTAGTTGTAAGAGTTGTTGCAGTAGTTGTAGTTGTAAGAGTTGTAGTTGTAGTTGTAGTTGTAAGAGTTGTAGTTGTAGTTTTAAAGGTTGTATTTGTCGTTGTCAGAGATGTAATTTTAGTTGTAGTTGTAAGAGTTGTAGTTGTAGTTGTTGTTGTAAGAGTTGTAGTTGTAGTTGTATGAGCTGTAGTTGTAGTTGTAGTTGTAAGAGTTGTAGTTGTAGTTGTAGTTGTAAGATTGTAGTTGTAATTGTTAGAGTTGTGGTTGTAGTTGTGAGAGTTGTATTTGTAATTGTAAGAGTTGTAGTTGTAGTTGTAAGAGTTGTAGTTGTAGTTGTAAGAGTTGTAGTTGTAAGACTAGTAGTTGTAGTTGTAAGAGTTGTAGTTGTAGTTGTAGTTGTAAGAGTTGTAGTTGTAGTTGTTGTTGTAAGAGTTGTAGTTGTAGTTGTAAGAGTTGTAGTTGTAGTTGTAGTTGTAAGAGTTTTAGTTGTAGTTGTAGTTGTAATAATTGTAGTTGTAATTGTTAGAGTTGTGGTTGTAGTTGTTAGAGTTATATTTATAATTGTAAGAGTTGTAGTTGTAAGAGTTGTAGTTGTAGTTGTAAGAGTTGTAGTTGTAAGACTAGTAGTTGTAGTTGTAAGAGTTGTAGTTGTAGTTGTAAGAGTTGTAGTTGTAGTTGTAAGAGTTGTAGTTGTAATTGTAAGAGTTGTAGTTGTAGTTGTGAGAGTTTTAGTTGTAATTGTAAGAGTTGTAGTTGTAGTTGTAACAGATGTAGTTGTAGTTGTAGTTGTAAGAGTTGTAGTTGTAGCTGTAAGAGTTGTAGTTGTAGTTGTAAGAGTTGTAGTTGTAGTTTTAAGAGTTGTAGTTATAGTTGTAAGAATTGTAGTTGTAGTTTAAAGATTTGAAGTTGTAGTTGTAGTTTTAAGAGTTGTAGTTGTAGTTGTAAGAATTTTAGTTGTAGTTGTAGTTGTAACAGTTGTAGTTGTAGTTGAAAGAGTTGTAGTTGTAATTATAGTTGTAAGAGTTGTAGTTGTAGTTGTAAGAGTTGTAGTTGTAATTGTGAGAGTTGTATTTGTAATTGTAAGAGTTGTAGTTGTAGTTGTAAGAGTTGTAGTTGTAGTTGTAAGACTAGTAGTTGTAAGACTAGTAGTTGTAGTTGTAAGAGTTGTAGTTGTAGTTGTAGTTGTAGTTGTAAGAGTTGTAAGAGTTGTAGTTGTAATTGTAAGAGTTGTAGTTGAAGTTAAGAGAGTTGTATTTGTAATTGTAAGAGTTGTAGTTGTAGTTGTAACAGTTGTAGTTGTAGTTGTAAGAGTTGTAGTTGTAGTTGTAAGACTTGTAATTGTAGTTGTAAAAGTTGTATTTGTACTTGTAGTTGTAAGAGTTGTAGTTATAGTTGTAGTTGTAAGAGTTTTAGTTGTAGTTGTAGTTGTAAGAGTATCAGTTGTAGTTGTAGTTGTAAGAGTTGTAGTTGTAGTTGTAAAAGTTATAGTTGTAGTTGTAGTTGTCAGAGTTGTAGTTGTAGTTTTAGTTGTAAGAGTTATAGTTGTAGTTGTAATAATTGTATTTGTAGTTATAGTTGAAAGAGTTGTAGTTGTAGTTGTAAAAGTTGTAGTTGTAGTTGTAACAGTTGTAGTTTCAGTTGTAAGAGTTGTAGTTGTAAGAGTTGTAGTTGTAAGAGTTGTAGTTTTAGTTGTAGTTGTAAGAATTGTAGTTGTAGTTGTAGTTGTAAGAGTTATAGTTGTAGTTGAAAGAGTTGTAGTTGTAATTGTGAGAGTTGTATTTGTAATTGTAAGAGTTGTAGTTGTAGTTGTAAGAGTTGTAGTTGTATTTGTAAGAGTTGTAGTTGTAAGAGTTGTAGTTGTAGTCGTAATTGTAAGAGTTGTAGTTGTATTTGTTGTTATAAGAGTTGTAGTTGTAGTTGTAAGAGTTGTAGTTGTAAGAGTTGTAGTTGTAGTTGTAGTTTTTAGTTGTAAGATTTGTAGTTGTAGTTGTAAGAGTTGTAGTTGTAATTGTAGTTATATGGGTTGTAGTTGTAGTTTTAAGAGTTGTAGTTATAGTTGTAAGAATTGTAGTTGTAGTTGTAGTTTTAAGATTTGTAGTTGTAGTTGTAGTTGTAAGAGTTGTAGTTGTAGTTGAAGGAGTTGTAGTTGTAATTGTGAGAGTTGTATTTGTAATTGTTAGAGTTGTAGTTGTAGTTGTAAGAGTTGTAGTTGTAGTTGTAGTTGTAAGAGTTATAGTTGTAGTTGAAAGAGTTGTAGTTGTAATTGTGAGAGTTGTATTTGTAATTGTAAGAGTTGTAGTTGTAGTTGTAAGAGTTGTAGTTGTATTTGTAAGAGTTGTAGTTGTAAGACTAGTAGTTGTAGTTGTAAGAGTTGTAGTTGTAGTTGTAGTTGTAAGAGTTGTAGTTGTAATTGTAAGAGTTGTAGTTGAAGTTATGAGAGTTGTATTTGTAATTGTAAGAGTTGTAGTTGTAGTTGTAACAGTTGTAGTTATAGTTGTAGTTGTAAGAGTTGTAGTTGTAGTTGTAAGACTTGTAGTTGTAGTTGTAAGAGTTGTATTTGTACTTGTAGTTGTAAGAGTTGTAGTAATAGTTGTAGTTGTAAGAGTTGTAGTTGTAGTTGTAGTTGTAAGAGTATCAGTTGTAGTTGTAGTTGTAAGAGTTGTAGTTGTAGTTGTAAAAGTTATAATTGTAGTTGTAGTTGTCAGAGTTGTAGTTGTAGCTGTAGTTGTAAGAGTTATAGTTGTAGTTGTAATAATTGTAGTTGTAGTTGTAGTTGTAAGAGTTGTAGTTGTAGTTGTAAAAGTTGTAGTTGTAGTTGTAAGAGTTGTAGTTGCAGTGTTAAGAGTTGTAGTTGTAAGAGTTGTAGTTGTAGTTGTAAGAGTTGTAGTTGTAGTTGTAGTTGTAAGAGTTGTAGTTGTAGTAGTAGTTGTAAGAGTTGTAGTTGTAGTTGTATTTGTAAGAGTTGTAGTTGTATTACTTGTTATAAGAGTTGTAGTTGTAGTTGTAAGAGTTGTAGTTGTAAGAATTGTAGTTGTAGTTGTAGTTGTAGTTTTTAGTTGTATGATTTGTAGTTGTAGTTGTAAGAGTTGTAGTTGTAATTGTAGTTATATGAGTTGTAGTTGTAGTTGTAAAAGTTGTAGTTGTACGAGTTGTAGTTGTAGTTGTAAGAGTTGCAGTTGTAGTTGAAAGAGTTGTAGTTGTAGTTGTAAGACTTGCAATTGTAATTCTTGTTATAACAGTTGTAGTTATAGTTGTAGCTGTAAAAGTTGAGATTGTACTTGTAAGAATTGTAGTTGTAGTTGTAAGAGTTGTAGTTGTAGTTGCAGTTGAAAGAGTTGTAGTTGTAGTTGTAAGAGTTGTAGTTGTAGTTGTAAGAGTTGTTGCAGTAGTAGTAGTTATAAGAGTTGTAGTTGTAGTTGTAAAAATTGTAAATGTAGTTGTAGTTTTAAGAGTTGTAGTTGTAGCTGTAAGAGTTGTAGTTAAATTTATAAAAGATGTAATTGTAGTTGTAGTTGTAAAAGTTGTAATTGTAGTTGTCGTTGTAAGAGTTGTAGTTGTAGTTGTACTTGTAAGAGTTGTAGTTGTAGTTGTAAGAAAGGTAGTTGTAGTTATAGTTGTAAGAGTTGCAGTTGTAGTTGTAGTTGTAAGAGTTGTAGTTGTAGTTGTAAGAGTTGTAGTTGTCATTGTCAGAGTTGTAGTTGTAGTTATATTTGTAAGAGTTGTAGTTGTAAGAGTTGTAGTTGTAAGAGTTATAGTTGTAGTTGTAATAATTGTAGTTGTAGTTGTAGTTGAAAGAGTTGTAGTTGTAGTTGTAAAAGTTGTAGTTGTAGTTGTAAGAGTTGTAGTTTCAGTTGTAAGAGTTGTAGTTGTAGTTGTAAGAGTTGTAGTTGTAGTTGTAGTTGTAAGAATTGTAGTTGTAGTTGTAAGAGTTGTAGTTGTAGTTGTAATTGTAAGAGTTGTAGTTGTATTTGTTGTTATAAGAGTTGTAGTTGTAGTTGTAAGAGTTGTAGTTGTAAGAGTTGTAGTTGTAGTTGTAGTTGTAGTTTTTAGTTGTAAGAATTGTAGTTGTAGTTGTAAGAGTTGTAGTTGTAATTGTAATTATATGAGTTGTAGTTGTAGTTGTAAGAGTTGTAGTTGTAGTTGAAAGGGTTGTAATTGTAGTTGTAAGAGTTGCAATTGTAGTTCTTGTTATAACAGTTGTAGTTATAGTTGTAGCTGTAAAAGTTAGATTGTACTTGTAAGAAATGTAGTTGTAGTTGTAAGAGTTGTAGTTGTAGTTGCAGTTGAAAGAGTTGTAGTTGTAGTTGTAGTTGTAAGAGTTGTAGTTGTAGTTGTAAGAGTTGTTGCAGTAGTTGTAGTTGTAAGAGTTGTAGTTGTAGTTGTAAAATATGTAAATGTAGTTGTAGTTTTATGAGTTGTAGTTGTAGCTGTATGAGTTGTAGTTGTATTTATAAAAGATGTAATTGTAGTTGTAGTTGTAAGAGTTGTAGTTGTAATTGTAAGAGTTGTAGTTGTGAGAGTTGTAGTTGTAATTGTAAGAGTTGTAGTTGTAGTTGTAACAGATGTAGTTGTAGTTGTAGTTGTAAGAGTTGTAGTTGTAGTTGTAAGACTTGTAGTTGTAGTTGTAAGAGTTGTAGTTGTAGTTGTAAGAGTTGTAGTTATAGTTGTAGTTGTAAGAGTTGTAGTTGTAGTTGTAAGAGTTGCAGTTGTAGTTGTAGTTGTAAGAGTTGTAGTTGTAGTTGTAAGACTTGTAGTTGTAGTTGTAAGAGTTGTATTTGTACTTGTAGTTGTAAGAGTTGTAGTTATAGTTGTAGTTGTAAGAGTTGTAGTTGTAGTTGTAGTTGTAAGAGTATCAGTTGTAGTTGTAGTTGTAAGAGTTGTAGTTGTAGTTGTAAAAGTTATAGTTGTAGTTGTAGTTGTAAGAGTTGTAGTTGTAATTGTAGTTATATGAGTTGTAGTTGTAAGAGTTGTAGTTGTAGTTGTACGAATTGTAGTTGTAGTTGTAGTTGTAAGAGTTCCAGTTGTATTTGAAAGAGTTGTAATTGTAGTTGTGAGAGTTGCAATTGTAGTTCTTGTTATAACAGTTGTAGTTATAGTTGTAGCTGTAAAAGTTGAGATTATAGTTGTAAGAATTGTAGTTGTAGTTGTAAGAGTTGTTGCAGTAGTTGTAGTTGTAAGAGTTGTAGTTGTAGTTGTAGTTGTAAGAGTTGTAGTTGTAGTTTTAAAGGTTGTATTTGTCGTTGTCAGAGATGTAATTTTAGTTGTAGTTGTAAGAGTTGTAGTTGTAGTTGTTGTTGTAAGAGTTGTAGTTGTAGTTGTATGAGCTGTAGTTGTAGTTGTAGTTGTAAGAGTTGTAGTTGTAGTTGTAGTTGTAAGATTGTAGTTGTAATTGTTAGAGTTGTGGTTGTAGTTGTGAGAGTTGTATTTGTAATTGTAAGAGTTGTAGTTGTAGTTGTAAGAGTTGTAGTTGTAGTTGTAAGAGTTGTAGTTGTAAGACTAGTAGTTGTAGTTGTAAGAGTTGTAGTTGTAGTTGTAGTTGTAAGAGTTGTAGTTGTAGTTGTTGTTGTAAGAGTTGTAGTTGTAGTTGTAAGAGTTGTAGTTGTAGTTGTAGTTGTAAGAGTTTTAGTTGTAGTTGTAGTTGTAATAATTGTAGTTGTAATTGTTAGAGTTGTGGTTGTAGTTGTTAGAGTTATATTTATAATTGTAAGAGTTGTAGTTGTAAGAGTTGTAGTTGTAGTTGTAAGAGTTGTAGTTGTAAGACTAGTAGTTGTAGTTGTAAGAGTTGTAGTTGTAGTTGTAAGAGTTGTAGTTGTAGTTGTAAGAGTTGTAGTTGTAATTGTAAGAGTTGTAGTTGTAGTTGTGAGAGTTTTAGTTGTAATTGTAAGAGTTGTAGTTGTAGTTGTAACAGATGTAGTTGTAGTTGTAGTTGTAAGAGTTGTAGTTGTAGCTGTAAGAGTTGTAGTTGTAGTTGTAAGAGTTGTAGTTGTAGTTTTAAGAGTTGTAGTTATAGTTGTAAGAATTGTAGTTGTAGTTTAAAGATTTGAAGTTGTAGTTGTAGTTTTAAGAGTTGTAGTTGTAGTTGTAAGAATTTTAGTTGTAGTTGTAGTTGTAACAGTTGTAGTTGTAGTTGAAAGAGTTGTAGTTGTAATTATAGTTGTAAGAGTTGTAGTTGTAGTTGTAAGAGTTGTAGTTGTAATTGTGAGAGTTGTATTTGTAATTGTAAGAGTTGTAGTTGTAGTTGTAAGAGTTGTAGTTGTAGTTGTAAGACTAGTAGTTGTAAGACTAGTAGTTGTAGTTGTAAGAGTTGTAGTTGTAGTTGTAGTTGTAGTTGTAAGAGTTGTAAGAGTTGTAGTTGTAATTGTAAGAGTTGTAGTTGAAGTTAAGAGAGTTGTATTTGTAATTGTAAGAGTTGTAGTTGTAGTTGTAACAGTTGTAGTTGTAGTTGTAAGAGTTGTAGTTGTAGTTGTAAGACTTGTAATTGTAGTTGTAAAAGTTGTATTTGTACTTGTAGTTGTAAGAGTTGTAGTTATAGTTGTAGTTGTAAGAGTTTTAGTTGTAGTTGTAGTTGTAAGAGTATCAGTTGTAGTTGTAGTTGTAAGAGTTGTAGTTGTAGTTGTAAAAGTTATAGTTGTAGTTGTAGTTGTCAGAGTTGTAGTTGTAGTTTTAGTTGTAAGAGTTATAGTTGTAGTTGTAATAATTGTATTTGTAGTTATAGTTGAAAGAGTTGTAGTTGTAGTTGTAAAAGTTGTAGTTGTAGTTGTAACAGTTGTAGTTTCAGTTGTAAGAGTTGTAGTTGTAAGAGTTGTAGTTGTAAGAGTTGTAGTTTTAGTTGTAGTTGTAAGAATTGTAGTTGTAGTTGTAGTTGTAAGAGTTATAGTTGTAGTTGAAAGAGTTGTAGTTGTAATTGTGAGAGTTGTATTTGTAATTGTAAGAGTTGTAGTTGTAGTTGTAAGAGTTGTAGTTGTATTTGTAAGAGTTGTAGTTGTAAGAGTTGTAGTTGTAGTCGTAATTGTAAGAGTTGTAGTTGTATTTGTTGTTATAAGAGTTGTAGTTGTAGTTGTAAGAGTTGTAGTTGTAAGAGTTGTAGTTGTAGTTGTAGTTTTTAGTTGTAAGATTTGTAGTTGTAGTTGTAAGAGTTGTAGTTGTAATTGTAGTTATATGGGTTGTAGTTGTAGTTTTAAGAGTTGTAGTTATAGTTGTAAGAATTTTAGTTGTAGTTGTAGTTTTAAGATTTGTAGTTGTAGTTGTAGTTGTAAGAGTTGTAGTTGTAGTTGAAGGAGTTGTAGTTGTAATTGTGAGAGTTGTATTTGTAATTGTTAGAGTTGTAGTTGTAGTTGTAAGAGTTGTAGTTGTAGTTGTAGTTGTAAGAGTTATAGTTGTAGTTGAAAGAGTTGTAGTTGTAATTGTGAGAGTTGTATTTGTAATTGTAAGAGTTGTAGTTGTAGTTGTAAGAGTTGTAGTTGTATTTGTAAGAGTTGTAGTTGTAAGACTAGTAGTTGTAGTTGTAAGAGTTGTAGTTGTAGTTGTAGTTGTAAGAGTTGTAGTTGTAATTGTAAGAGTTGTAGTTGAAGTTATGAGAGTTGTATTTGTAATTGTAACAGTTGTAGTTATAGTTGTAGTTGTAAGAGTTGTAGTTGTAGTTGTAAGACTTGTAGTTGTAGTTGTAAGAGTTGTATTTGTACTTGTAGTTGTAAGAGTTGTAGTAATAGTTGTAGTTGTAAGAGTTGTAGTTGTAGTTGTAGTTGTAAGAGTATCAGTTGTAGTTGTAGTTGTAAGAGTTGTAGTTGTAGTTGTAAAAGTTATAATTGTAGTTGTAGTTGTCAGAGTTGTAGTTGTAGTTGTAGTTGTAAGAGTTATAGTTGTAGTTGTAATAATTGTAGTTGTAATTGTAGTTGAAAGAGTTGTAGTTGTAGTTGTAAAAGATGTAGTTGTAGTTGTAAGAGTTATAGTTTCAGTTGTAAGAGTTGTAGTTGTAAGAGTTGTAGATGTAGTTGTAAAAGTTATAGTTGTAGTTGTAGTTGTCAGAGTTGTAGTTGTAGTTGTAGTTGTAAGAGTTATAGTTGTAGTTGTAATAATTGTAGTTGTAGTTGTAGTTGAAAGAGTTGTAGTTGTAGTTGTAAAAGTTGTAGTTGTAGTTGTAAGAGTTGTAGTTTCAGTTGTAAGAGTTGTAGTTGTAAGAGTTGTAGTTGTAGTTGTAAGAGTTGTAGTTGTAGTTGTAGTTGTAAGAATTGTAGTTGTAGTTGTAAGAGTTGTAGTTGTAGTTGTAATTGTAAGAGTTGTAGTTGTATTTGTTGTTATAAGAGTTGTAGTTGTAGTTGTAAGAGTTGTAGTTGTAAGAGTTGTAGTTGTAGTTGTAGTTTTTAGTTGTAAGAATTGTAGTTGTAGTTGTAAGAGTTGTAGTTGTAATTGTAATTATATGAGTTGTAGTTGTAGTTGTAAGAGTTGTAGTTGTAGTTGAAAGGGTTGTAATTGTAGTTGTAAGAGTTGCAATTGTAGTTCTTGTTATAACAGTTGTAGTTATAGTTGTAGCTGTAAAAGTTAGATTGTACTTGTAAGAAATGTAGTTGTAGTTGTAAGAGTTGTAGTTGTAGTTGCAGTTGAAAGAGTTGTAGTTGTAGTTGTAGTTGTAAGAGTTGTAGTTGTAGTTGTAAGAGTTGTTGCAGTAGTTGTAGTTGTAAGAGTTGTAGTTGTAGTTGTAAAATATGTAAATGTAGTTGTGGTTTTATGAGTTGTAGTTGTAGCTGTATGAGTTGTAGTTGTATTTATAAAAGATGTAATTGTAGTTGTAGTTGTAAGAGTTGTAATTGTAGTTGTTGTTGTAAGAGTTGTAGTTGTAGTTGTACTTGTAAGAGTTGTAGTTGTAGTTGTAGTTGTAAGAAAGGTAGTTGTAGTTATAGTTGTAAGAGTTGCAGTTGTAGTTGTAGTGGTAAGAGTTGTAGTTGTAGTTGTAAGAGTTGTAGTTGTTTTTGTCAGAGTTGTAGTTGTAGTTGTAGTTGTATTTGTAAGAGTTGTAGTTGTAGTTGTAAGAGTTGTAGTTGTAGTTGTAAGAGTTGTAGTTGTAGTTGTAAGAGTTGTAGTTATCGTTGTCAGAGTTGTAGTTGTAGTTGTAAGAGTTGTAGTTGTAGTTGTAAGAGTTGTAGTTGTAGTTGTAAGAGTTGTAGTTGTAGTTTTTAGTTGTAAGGTTTCTATTTGTAGTTGTAAGAGTTGTAGTTGTAATTGTAGTTATATGAGTTGTAGTTGTAAGAGTTGCAGTTGTAGTTGTACGAGTTGTAGTTGTAGTTGTAGTTGTAAGAGTTGCAGTTGTAGTTGAAAGAGTTGTAGTTGTAGTTGTGAAAGTTGATATCATAGTTCTTGTTATAACAGTTGTAGTTATAGTTGTAGCTGTAAAAGTTGAGATTGTAGTTGTAAGAATTGTAGTTGTAGTTGTAAGAGTTGTAGTTGTAGTTGTAGTTGAAAGAGTTGTAGTTGTAGTTGTAAGAGTTGTAGTTGTAGTTGTAAGAATTGTATTTGTCGTTGTCAGAGTTGTATTTGTAGTTGTAGTTGTAAGAGTTGTAATTGTAGTTGTAAGAGTTGTAGTTGTAGTTGTAGTTGTAAGAGTTGTAGTTGTAGATGTAAGAGTTATAGTTGTAGTTGTCGTTGTAAGAGTTGTAGTTGTAGTTGTACTTGTAAGAGTTGTAGTTGTAGTTAAAAGAGTTGTAGTTGTCATTGTCAGAGTTGTAGTTGTAGTTGTAGTTGTATTTGTAAGAGTTGTAGTTGTAGTTGTAAGAGTTGTAGTTGTAGTTGTAAGAGTTGTATTTGTCATTGTCAGAGTTGTGTTTGTAGTTGTAGTTGTAAGAGTTGTAATTGTAGTTGTAAGAGTTGTAGTTGTAGTTGTAGTTGTAAGAGTTGTAGTTGTAGTTGTAAGAGTTGTAGTTGTAAGAGTTGTAGTTGTAGTTGTGAGAGTTGTATTTGTAATTGTAAGAGTTGTAGTTATAGTTGTAGTTGTAGTTGTAAGAGTTGTAGTTGTAGTTGTAGTTGTAAGAGTTGTAGTTGTATTTGTAAGAGTTGTTGCAGTAGTTGTAGTTGTAAGAGTTGTAGTTGTAGTTGTAAAAATTGTAAATGTAGTTGTAGTTGTAAGAGTTGTAGTTGTAGTTTTAAGAATTGTAGTTATAGTTGTAAGAATTGTAGTTGTAGTTGTAGTTTTAAGATTTGTAGTTGTAGTTGTAGTTTTAAGAGTTGTAGTTGTAGTTGTAAGAGTTTTAGTTGTATTTGTAGTTGTAAGAGTTGTAGTTGTAGTTGAAAGAGTTGTAGTTGTAATTATAGTTGTAAGAGTTGTAGTTGTAGTTGTAGTTGTAAGAGTTGTAGTTGTAATTGTGAGAGTTGTATTTGTAATTGTAAGAGTTGTAGTTGTAGTTGTAAGAGTTGTAGTTGTAGTTGTAAGAGTTGTAGTTGTAAGACTAGTAGTTGTAGTTGTAAGAGTTGTAGTTGTAGTTGTAAGAGTCTTAGTTGTAGTTGTAAGAGTTGTAGTTGTAATTGTAAGAGTTGTAGTTGAAGTTACGAGAGTTGTATTTTGTAATTGTAAGAGTTGTAGTTGTAACAGTTGTAGTTGTAGTTGTAGTTATAAGAGTTGTAGTTGTAAGACTTGTAGTTGTAGTTGTAAGAGTTGTATTTATACTTGTAGTTATAAGAGTTGTAGTTATAGTTGTAGTTGTAAGATTTGTAGTTGTAGTTGTAAGAGTATCAGTTGAAGTTGTAGTTGTAAGAGTTGTAGTTGTAAAAGTTATAGTTGTAGTTGTAGTTGTCAGAGTTGTAGTTGTAGCTGTAGTTGTAAGAGTTATAGTTGTAGTTGTAATAATTGTAGTTGTAGTTGTAGTTGTAAGAGTTGTAGTTGTAGTTGTAAAAGTTGTAGTTGTAGTTGTAAGAGTTGTAGTTGCAGTGTTAAGAGTTGTAGTTGTAAGAGTTGTAGTTGTAGTTGTAAGAGTTGTAGTTGTAGTTGTAGTTGTAAGAGTTGTAGTTGTAGTAGTAGTTGTAAGAGTTGTAGTTGTAGTTGTATTTGTAAGAGTTGTAGTTGTATTACTTGTTATAAGAGTTGTAGTTGTAGTTGTAAGAGTTGTAGTTGTAAGAATTGTAGTTGTAGTTGTAGTTGTAGTTTTTAGTTGTATGATTTGTAGTTGTAGTTGTAAGAGTTGTAGTTGTAATTGTAGTTATATGAGTTGTAGTTGTAGTTGTAAAAGTTATAGTTGTACGAGTTGTAGTTGTAGTTGTAAGAGTTGCAGTTGTAGTTGAAAGAGTTGTAGTTGTAGTTGTAAGAGTTGCAATTGTAATTCTTGTTATAACAGTTGTAGTTATAGTTGTAGCTGTAAAAGTTGAGATTGTACTTGTAAGAATTGTAGTTGTAGTTGTAAGAGTTGTAGTTGTAGTTGCAGTTGAAAGAGTTGTAGTTGTAGTTGTAAGAGTTGTAGTTGTAGTTGTAAGAGTTGTTGCAGTAGTAGTAGTTATAAGAGTTGTAGTTGTAGTTGTAAAAGATGTAGTTGTAGTTGTAAGAGTTATAGTTTCAGTTGTAAGAGTTGTAGTTGTAAGAGTTGTAGATGTAGTTGTAAAAGTTATAGTTGTAGTTGTAGTTGTCAGAGTTGTAGTTGTAGTTGTAGTTGTAAGAGTTATAGTTGTAGTTGTAATAATTGTAGTTGTAGTTGTAGTTGAAAGAGTTGTAGTTTCAGTTGTAAGAGTTGTAGTTGTAGTTGTAGGAGTTGTAGTTGTAGTTGTAGTTGTAAGAATTGTAGTTGTAGTTGTAAGAGTTGTAGTTGTAGTTGTAATTGTAAGAGTTGTAGTTGTATTTGTTGTTATAAGAGTTGTAGTTGTAGTTGTAAGAGTTGTAGTTGTAAGAGTTGTAGTTGTAGTTGTAGTTGTAGTTTTTAGTTGTAAGAATTGTAGTTGTAGTTGTAAGAGTTGTAGTTGTAATTGTAATTATATGAGTTGTAGTTGTAGTTGTAAGAGTTGTAGTTGTAGTTGAAAGGGTTGTAATTGTAGTTGTAAGAGTTGCAATTGTAGTTCTTGTTATAACAGTTGTAGTTATAGTTGTAGCTGTAAAGGTTAGATTGTACTTGTAAGAAATGTAGTTGTAGTTGTAAGAGTTGTAGTTGTAGTTGCAGTTGAAAGAGTTGTAGTTGTAGTTGTAGTTGTAAGAGTTGTAGTTGTAGTTGTAAGAGTTGTTGCAGTAGTTGTAGTTGTAAGAGTTGTAGTTGTAGTTGTAAAATATGTAAATGTAGTTGTAGTTTTATGAGTTGTAGTTGTAGCTGTATGAGTTGTAGTTGTATTTATAAAAGATGTAATTGTAGTTGTAGTTGTAAGAGTTGTAGTTGTAATTGTAAGAGTTGTAGTTGTGAGAGTTGTAGTTGTAATTGTAAGAGTTGTAGTTGTAGTTGTAACAGATGTAGTTGTAGTTGTAGTTGTAAGAGTTGTAGTTGTAGTTGTAAGACTTGTAGTTGTAGTTGTAAGAGTTGTAGTTGTAGTTGTAAGAGTTGTAGTTATAGTTGTAGTTGTAAGAGTTGTAGTTGTAGTTGTAAGAGTTGCAGTTGTAGTTGTAGTTGTAAGAGTTGTAGTTGTAGTTGTAAGACTTGTAGTTGTAGTTGTAAGAGTTGTATTTGTACTTGTAGTTGTAAGAGTTGTAGTTATAGTTGTAGTTGTAAGAGTTGTAGTTGTAGTTGTAGTTGTAAGAGTATCAGTTGTAGTTGTAGTTGTAAGAGTTGTAGTTGTAGTTGTAAAAGTTATAGTTGTAGTTGTAGTTGTAAGAGTTGTAGTTGTAATTGTAGTTATATGAGTTGTAGTTGTAAGAGTTGTAGTTATAGTTGTACGAATTGTAGTTGTAGTTGTAGTTGTAAGAGTTCCAGTTGTATTTGAAAGAGTTGTAATTGTAGTTGTGAGAGTTGCAATTGTAGTTCTTGTTATAACAGTTGTAGTTATAGTTGTAGCTGTAAAAGTTGAGATTATAGTTGTAAGAATTGTAGTTGTAGTTGTAAGAGTTGTTGCAGTAGTTGTAGTTGTAAGAGTTGTAGTTGTAGTTGTAGTTGTAAGAGTTGTAGTTGTAGTTTTAAAGGTTGTATTTGTCGTTGTCAGAGATGTAATTTTAGTTGTAGTTGTAAGAGTTGTAGTTGTAGTTGTTGTTGTAAGAGTTGTAGTTGTAGTTGTATGAGCTGTAGTTGTAGTTGTAGTTGTAAGAGTTGTAGTTGTAGTTGTAGTTGTAAGATTGTAGTTGTAATTGTTAGAGTTGTGGTTGTAGTTGTGAGAGTTGTATTTGTAATTGTAAGAGTTGTAGTTGTAGTTGTAAGAGTTGTAGTTGTAGTTGTAAGAGTTGTAGTTGTAAGACTAGTAGTTGTAGTTGTAAGAGTTGTAGTTGTAGTTGTAGTTGTAAGAGTTGTAGTTGTAGTTGTTGTTGTAAGAGTTGTAGTTGTAGTTGTAAGAGTTGTAGTTGTAGTTGTAGTTGTAAGAGTTTTAGTTGTAGTTGTAGTTGTAATAATTGTAGTTGTAATTGTTAGAGTTGTGGTTGTAGTTGTTAGAGTTATATTTATAATTGTAAGAGTTGTAGTTGTAAGAGTTGTAGTTGTAGTTGTAAGAGTTGTAGTTGTAAGACTAGTAGTTGTAGTTGTAAGAGTTGTAGTTGTAGTTGTAAGAGTTGTAGTTGTAGTTGTAAGAGTTGTAGTTGTAATTGTAAGAGTTGTAGTTGTAGTTGTGAGAGTTTTAGTTGTAATTGTAAGAGTTGTAGTTGTAGTTGTAACAGATGTAGTTGTAGTTGTAGTTGTAAGAGTTGTAGTTGTAGCTGTAAGAGTTGTAGTTGTAGTTGTAAGAGTTGTAGTTGTAGTTTTAAGAGTTGTAGTTATAGTTGTAAGAATTGTAGTTGTAGTTTAAAGATTTGAAGTTGTAGTTGTAGTTTTAAGAGTTGTAGTTGTAGTTGTAAGAATTTTAGTTGTAGTTGTAGTTGTAACAGTTGTAGTTGTAGTTGAAAGAGTTGTAGTTGTAATTATAGTTGTAAGAGTTGTAGTTGTAGTTGTAAGAGTTGTAGTTGTAATTGTGAGAGTTGTATTTGTAATTGTAAGAGTTGTAGTTGTAGTTGTAAGAGTTGTAGTTGTAGTTGTAAGAGTTGTAGTTGTAAGACTAGTAGTTGTAGTTGTAAGAGTTGTAGTTGTAGTTGTAGTTGTAGTTGTAAGAGTTGTAAGAGTTGTAGTTGTAATTGTAAGAGTTGTAGTTGAAGTTAAGAGAGTTGTATTTGTAATTGTAAGAGTTGTAGTTGTAGTTGTAACAGTTGTAGTTGTAGTTGTAAGAGTTGTAGTTGTAGTTGTAAGACTTGTAATTGTAGTTGTAAAAGTTGTATTTGTACTTGTAGTTGTAAGAGTTGTAGTTATAGTTGTAGTTGTAAGAGTTTTAGTTGTAGTTGTAGTTGTAAGAGTTGTAGTTGTAGATGTAAGAGTTATAGTTGTAGTTGTCGTTGTAAGAGTTGTAGTTGTAGTTGTACTTGTAAGAGTTGTAGTTGTAGTTAAAAGAGTTGTAGTTGTCATTGTCAGAGTTGTAGTTGTAGTTGTAGTTGTATTTGTAAGAGTTGTAGTTGTAGTTGTAAGAGTTGTAGTTGTAGTTGTAAGAGTTGTATTTGTCATTGTCAGAGTTGTGTTTGTAGTTGTAGTTGTAAGAGTTGTAATTGTAGTTGTAAGAGTTGTAGTTGTAGTTGTAGTTGTAAGAGTTGTAGTTGTAGTTGTAAGAGTTGTAGTTGTAAGAGTTGTAGTTGTAGTTGTGAGAGTTGTATTTGTAATTGTAAGAGTTGTAGTTATAGTTGTAGTTGTAGTTGTAAGAGTTGTAGTTGTAGTTGTAAGAGTTGTAGTTGTATTTGTAAGAGTTGTTGCAGTAGTTGTAGTTGTAAGAGTTGTAGTTGTAGTTGTAAAAATTGTAAATGTAGTTGTAGTTGTAAGAGTTGTAGTTGTAGTTTTAAGAATTGTAGTTATAGTTGTAAGAATTGTAGTTGTAGTTGTAGTTTTAAGATTTGTAGTTGTAGTTGTAGTTTTAAGAGTTGTAGTTGTAGTTGTAAGAGTTTTAGTTGTATTTGTAGTTGTAAGAGTTGTAGTTGTAGTTGAAAGAGTTGTAGTTGTAATTATAGTTGTAAGAGTTGTAGTTGTAGTTGTAGTTGTAAGAGTTGTAGTTGTAATTGTGAGAGTTGTATTTGTAATTGTAAGAGTTGTAGTTGTAGTTGTAAGAGTTGTAGTTGTAGTTGTAAGAGTTGTAGTTGTAAGACTAGTAGTTGTAGTTGTAAGAGTTGTAGTTGTAGTTGTAAGAGTCTTAGTTGTAGTTGTAAGAATTGTAGTTGTAATTGTAAGAGTTGTAGTTGAAGTTACGAGAGTTGTATTTTGTAATTGTAAGAGTTGTAGTTGTAACAGTTGTAGTTGTAGTTGTAGTTATAAGAGTTGTAGTTGTTAGACTTGTAGTTGTAGTTGTAAGAGTTGTATTTATACTTGTAGTTATAAGAGTTGTAGTTATAGTTGTAGTTGTAAGATTTGTAGTTGTAGTTGTAAGAGTATCAGTTGAAGTTGTAGTTGTAAGAGTTGTAGTTGTAAAAGTTATAGTTGTAGTTGTAGTTGTCAGAGTTGTAGTTGTAGCTGTAGTTGTAAGAGTTATAGTTGTAGTTGTAATAATTGTAGTTGTAGTTGTAGTTGTAAGAGTTGTAGTTGTAGTTGTAAAAGTTGTAGTTGTAGTTGTAAGAGTTGTAGTTGCAGTGTTAAGAGTTGTAGTTGTAAGAGTTGTAGTTGTAGTTGTAAGAGTTGTAGTTGTAGTTGTAGTTGTAAGAGTTGTAGTTGTAGTAGTAGTTGTAAGAGTTGTAGTTGTAGTTGTATTTGTAAGAGTTGTAGTTGTATTACTTGTTATAAGAGTTGTAGTTGTAGTTGTAAGAGTTGTAGTTGTAAGAATTGTAGTTGTAGTTGTAGTTGTAGTTTTTAGTTGTATGATTTGTAGTTGTAGTTGTAAGAGTTGTAGTTGTAATTGTAGTTATATGAGTTGTAGTTGTAGTTGTAAAAGTTATAGTTGTACGAGTTGTAGTTGTAGTTGTAAGAGTTGCAGTTGTAGTTGAAAGAGTTGTAGTTGTAGTTGTAAGAGTTGCAATTGTAATTCTTGTTATAACAGTTGTAGTTATAGTTGTAGCTGTAAAAGTTGAGATTGTACTTGTAAGAATTGTAGTTGTAGTTGTAAGAGTTGTAGTTGTAGTTGCAGTTGAAAGAGTTGTAGTTGTAGTTGTAAGAGTTGTAGTTGTAGTTGTAAGAGTTGTTGCAGTAGTAGTAGTTATAAGAGTTGTAGTTGTAGTTGTAAAAGATGTAGTTGTAGTTGTAAGAGTTATAGTTTCAGTTGTAAGAGTTGTAGTTGTAAGAGTTGTAGATGTAGTTGTAAAAGTTATAGTTGTAGTTGTAGTTGTCAGAGTTGTAGTTGTAGTTGTAGTTGTAAGAGTTATAGTTGTAGTTGTAATAATTGTAGTTGTAGTTGTAGTTGAAAGAGTTGTAGTTGTAGTTGTAAAAGTTGTAGTTGTAGTTGTAAGAGTTGTAGTTTCAGTTGTAAGAGTTGTAGTTGTAGTTGTAGGAGTTGTAGTTGTAGTTGTAGTTGTAAGAATTGTAGTTGTAGTTGTAAGAGTTGTAGTTGTAGTTGTAATTGTAAGAGTTGTAGTTGTATTTGTTGTTATAAGAGTTGTAGTTGTAGTTGTAAGAGTTGTAGTTGTAAGAGTTGTAGTTGTAGTTGTAGTTGTAGTTTTTAGTTGTAAGAATTGTAGTTGTAGTTGTAAGAGTTGTAGTTGTAATTGTAATTATATGAGTTGTAGTTGTAGTTGTAAGAGTTGTAGTTGTAGTTGAAAGGGTTGTAATTGTAGTTGTAAGAGTTGCAATTGTAGTTCTTGTTATAACAGTTGTAGTTATAGTTGTAGCTGTAAAGGTTAGATTGTACTTGTAAGAAATGTAGTTGTAGTTGTAAGAGTTGTAGTTGTAGTTGCAGTTGAAAGAGTTGTAGTTGTAGTTGTAGTTGTAAGAGTTGTAGTTGTAGTTGTAAGAGTTGTTGCAGTAGTTGTAGTTGTAAGAGTTGTAGTTGTAGTTGTAAAATATGTAAATGTAGTTGTAGTTTTATGAGTTGTAGTTGTAGCTGTATGAGTTGTAGTTGTATTTATAAAAGATGTAATTGTAGTTGTAGTTGTAAGAGTTGTAGTTGTAATTGTAAGAGTTGTAGTTGTGAGAGTTGTAGTTGTAATTGTAAGAGTTGTAGTTGTAGTTGTAACAGATGTAGTTGTAGTTGTAGTTGTAAGAGTTGTAGTTGTAGTTGTAAGACTTGTAGTTGTAGTTGTAAGAGTTGTAGTTGTAGTTGTAAGAGTTGTAGTTATAGTTGTAGTTGTAAGAGTTGTAGTTGTAGTTGTAAGAGTTGCAGTTGTAGTTGTAGTTGTAAGAGTTGTAGTTGTAGTTGTAAGACTTGTAGTTGTAGTTGTAAGAGTTGTATTTGTACTTGTAGTTGTAAGAGTTGTAGTTATAGTTGTAGTTGTAAGAGTTGTAGTTGTAGTTGTAGTTGTAAGAGTATCAGTTGTAGTTGTAGTTGTAAGAGTTGTAGTTGTAGTTGTAAAAGTTATAGTTGTAGTTGTAGTTGTAAGAGTTGTAGTTGTAATTGTAGTTATATGAGTTGTAGTTGTAAGAGTTGTAGTTGTAGTTGTACGAATTGTAGTTGTAGTTGTAGTTGTAAGAGTTCCAGTTGTATTTGAAAGAGTTGTAATTGTAGTTGTGAGAGTTGCAATTGTAGTTCTTGTTATAACAGTTGTAGTTATAGTTGTAGCTGTAAAAGTTGAGATTATAGTTGTAAGAATTGTAGTTGTAGTTGTAAGAGTTGTTGCAGTAGTTGTAGTTGTAAGAGTTGTAGTTGTAGTTGTAGTTGTAAGAGTTGTAGTTGTAGTTTTAAAGGTTGTATTTGTCGTTGTCAGAGATGTAATTTTAGTTGTAGTTGTAAGAGTTGTAGTTGTAGTTGTTGTTGTAAGAGTTGTAGTTGTAGTTGTATGAGCTGTAGTTGTAGTTGTAGTTGTAAGAGTTGTAGTTGTAGTTGTAGTTGTAAGATTGTAGTTGTAATTGTTAGAGTTGTGGTTGTAGTTGTGAGAGTTGTATTTGTAATTGTAAGAGTTGTAGTTGTAGTTGTAAGAGTTGTAGTTGTAGTTGTAAGAGTTGTAGTTGTAAGACTAGTAGTTGTAGTTGTAAGAGTTGTAGTTGTAGTTGTAGTTGTAAGAGTTGTAGTTGTAGTTGTTGTTGTAAGAGTTGTAGTTGTAGTTGTAAGAGTTGTAGTTGTAGTTGTAAGAGTTTTAGTTGTAGTTGTAGTTGTAATAATTGTAGTTGTAATTGTTAGAGTTGTGGTTGTAGTTGTTAGAGTTATATTTATAATTGTAAGAGTTGTAGTTGTAAGAGTTGTAGTTGTAGTTGTAAGAGTTGTAGTTGTAAGACTAGTAGTTGTAGTTGTAAGAGTTGTAGTTGTAGTTGTAAGAGTTGTAGTTGTAGTTGTAAGAGTTGTAGTTGTAATTGTAAGAGTTGTAGTTGTAGTTGTGAGAGTTTTAGTTGTAATTGTAAGAGTTGTAGTTGTAGTTGTAACAGATGTAGTTGTAGTTGTAGTTGTAAGAGTTGTAGTTGTAGCTGTAAGAGTTGTAGTTGTAGTTGTAAGAGTTGTAGTTGTAGTTTTAAGAGTTGTAGTTATAATTGTAAGAATTGTAGTTGTAGTTTAAAGATTTGAAGTTGTAGTTGTAGTTTTAAGAGTTGTAGTTGTAGTTGTAAGAATTTTAGTTGTAGTTGTAGTTGTAACAGTTGTAGTTGTAGTTGAAAGAGTTGTAGTTGTAATTATAGTTGTAAGAGTTGTAGTTGTAGTTGTAAGAGTTGTAGTTGTAATTGTGAGAGTTGTATTTGTAATTGTAAGAGTTGTAGTTGTAGTTGTAAGAGTTGTAGTTGTAGTTGTAAGAGTTGTAGTTGTAAGACTAGTAGTTGTAGTTGTAAGAGTTGTAGTTGTAGTTGTAGTTGTAGTTGTAAGAGTTGTAAGAGTTGTAGTTGTAATTGTAAGAGTTGTAGTTGAAGTTAAGAGAGTTGTATTTGTAATTGTAAGAGTTGTAGTTGTAGTTGTAACAGTTGTAGTTGTAGTTGTAAGAGTTGTAGTTGTAGTTGTAAGACTTGTAATTGTAGTTGTAAAAGTTGTATTTGTACTTGTAGTTGTAAGAGTTGTAGTTATAGTTGTAGTTGTAAGAGTTTTAGTTGTAGTTGTAGTTGTAAGAGTATCAGTTGTAGTTGTAGTTGTAAGAGTTGTAGTTGTAGTTGTAAAAGTTATAGTTGTAGTTGTAGTTGTCAGAGTTGTAGTTGTAGTTTTAGTTGTAAGAGTTATAGTTGTAGTTGTAATAATTGTATTTGTAGTTATAGTTGAAAGAGTTGTAGTTGTAGTTGTAAAAGTTGTAGTTGTAGTTGTAACAGTTGTAGTTTCAGTTGTAAGAGTTGTAGTTGTAAGAGTTGTAGTTGTAAGAGTTGTAGTTTTAGTTGTAGTTGTAAGAATTGTAGTTGTAGTTGTAGTTGTAAGAGTTATAGTTGTAGTTGAAAGAGTTGTAGTTGTAATTGTGAGAGTTGTATTTGTAATTGTAAGAGTTGTAGTTGTAGTTGTAAGAGTTGTAGTTGTATTTGTAAGAGTTGTAGTTGTAAGAGTTGTAGTTGTAGTCGTAATTGTAAGAGTTGTAGTTGTATTTGTTGTTATAAGAGTTGTAGTTGTAGTTGTAAGAGTTGTAGTTGTAAGAGTTGTAGTTGTAGTTGTAGTTTTTAGTTGTAAGATTTGTAGTTGTAGTTTTAAGAGTTGTAGTTGTAATTGTAGTTATATGAGTTGTAGTTGTAGTTTTAAGAGTTGTAGTTATAGTTGTAAGAATTGTAGTTGTAGTTGTAGTTTTAAGATTTGTAGTTGTAGTTGTAGTTGTAAGAGTTGTAGTTGTAGTTGAAGGAGTTGTAGTTGTAATTGTGAGAGTTGTATTTGTAATTGTTAGAGTTGTAGTTGTAGTTGTAAGAGTTGTAGTTGTAGTTGTAGTTGTAAGAGTTATAGTTGTAGTTGAAAGAGTTGTAGTTGTAATTGTGAGAGTTGTATTTGTAATTGTAAGAGTTGTAGTTGTAGTTGTAAGAGTTGTAGTTGTATTTGTAAGAGTTGTAGTTGTAAGACTAGTAGTTGTAGTTGTAAGAGTTGTAGTTGTAGTTGTAGTTGTAAGAGTTGTAGTTGTAATTGTAAGAGTTGTAGTTGAAGTTATGAGAGTTGTATTTGTAATTGTAAGAGTTGTAGTTGTAGTTGTAACAGTTGTAGTTATAGTTGTAGTTGTAAGAGTTGTAGTTGTAGTTGTAAGACTTGTAGTTGTAGTTGTAAGAGTTGTATTTGTACTTGTAGTTGTAAGAGTTGTAGTAATAGTTGTAGTTGTAAGAGTTGTAGTTGTAGTTGTAGTTGTAAGAGTATCAGTTGTAGTTGTAGTTGTAAGAGTTGTAGTTGTAGTTGTAAAAGTTATAATTGTAGTTGTAGTTGTCAGAGTTGTAGTTGTAGTTGTAGTTGTAAGAGTTATAGTTGTAGTTGTAATAATTGTAGTTGTAATTGTAGTTGAAAGAGTTGTAGTTGTAGTTGTAAAAGATGTAGTTGTAGTTGTAAGAGTTATAGTTTCAGTTGTAAGAGTTGTAGTTGTAAGAGTTGTAGATGTAGTTGTAAAAGTTATAGTTGTAGTTGTAGTTGTCAGAGTTGTAGTTGTAGTTGTAGTTGTAAGAGTTATAGTTGTAGTTGTAATAATTGTAGTTGTAGTTGTAGTTGAAAGAGTTGTAGTTGTAGTTGTAAAAGTTGTAGTTGTAGTTGTAAGAGTTGTAGTTTCAGTTGTAAGAGTTGCAGTTGTAAGAGTTGTAGTTGTAGTTGTAAGAGTTGTAGTTGTAGTTGTAGTTGTAAGAATTGTAGTTGTAGTTGTAAGAGTTGTAGTTGTAGTTGTAATTGTAAGAGTTGTAGTTGTATTTGTTGTTATAAGAGTTGTAGTTGTAGTTGTAAGAGTTGTAGTTGTAAGAGTTGTAGTTGTAGTTGTAGTTGTAGTTTTTAGTTGTAAGAATTGTAGTTGTAGTTGTAAGAGTTGTAGTTGTAATTGTAATTATATGAGTTGTAGTTGTAGTTGTAAGAGTTGTAGTTGTAGTTGAAAGGGTTGTAATTGTAGTTGTAAGAGTTGCAATTGTAGTTCTTGTTATAACAGTTGTAGTTATAGTTGTAGCTGTAAAAGTTAGATTGTACTTGTAAGAAATGTAGTTGTAGTTGTAAGAGTTGTAGGATTAGTTGCAGTTGAAAGAGTTGTAGTTGTAGTTGTAGTTGTAAGAGTTGTAGTTGTAGTTGTAAGAGTTGTTGCAGTAGTTGTAGTTGTAAGAGTTGTAGTTGTAGTTGTAAAATATGTAAATGTAGTTGTGGTTTTATGAGTTGTAGTTGTAGCTGTATGAGTTGTAGTTGTATTTATAAAAGATGTAATTGTAGTTGTAGTTGTAAGAGTTGTAATTGTAGTTGTTGTTGTAAGAGTTGTAGTTGTAGTTGTACTTGTAAGAGTTGTAGTTGTAGTTGTAAGAAAGGTAGTTGTAGTTATAGTTGTAAGAGTTGCAGTTGTAGTTGTAGTGGTAAGAGTTGTAGTTGTAGTTGTAAGAGTTGTAGTTGTTTTTGTCAGAGTTGTAGTTGTAGTTGTAGTTGTATTTGTAAGAGTTGTAGTTGTAGTTGTAAGAGTTCTAGTTGTAGTTGTAAGAGTTGTAGTTGTAGTTGTAAGAGTTGTAGTTATCGTTGTCAGAGTTGTAGTTGTAGTTGTAAGAGTTGTAGTTGTAGTTGTAAGAGTTGTAGTTGTAGTTGTAAGAGTTGTAGTTGTAGTTTTTAGTTGTAAGGTTTCTATTTGTAGTTGTAAGAGTTGTAGTTGTAATTGTAGTTATATGAGTTGTAGTTGTAAGAGTTGCAGTTGTAGTTGTACGAGTTGTAGTTGTAGTTGTAGTTGTAAGAGTTGCAGTTGTAGTTGAAAGAGTTGTAGTTGTAGTTGTGAAAGTTGATATCATAGTTCTTGTTATAACAGTTGTAGTTATAGTTGTAGCTGTAAAAGTTGAGATTGTAGTTGTAAGAATTGTAGTTGTAGTTGTAAGAGTTGTAGTTGTAGTTGTAGTTGAAAGAGTTGTAGTTGTAGTTGTAAGAGTTGTAGTTGTAGTTGTAAGAATTGTATTTGTCGTTGTCAGAGTTGTATTTGTAGTTGTAGTTGTAAGAGTTGTAATTGTAGTTGTAAGAGTTGTAGTTGTAGTTGTAGTTGTAAGAGTTGTAGTTGTAGATGTAAGAGTTATAGTTGTAGTTGTCGTTGTAAGAGTTGTAGTTGTAGTTGTACTTGTAAGAGTTGTAGTTGTAGTTAAAAGAGTTGTAGTTGTCATTGTCAGAGTTGTAGTTGTAGTTGTAGTTGTATTTGTAAGAGTTGTAGTTGTAGTTGTAAGAGTTGTAGTTGTAGTTGTAAGAGTTGTATTTGTCATTGTCAGAGTTGTGTTTGTAGTTGTAGTTGTAAGAGTTGTAATTGTAGTTGTAAGAGTTGTAGTTGTAGTTGTAGTTGTAAGAGTTGTAGTTGTAGTTGTAAGAGTTGTAGTTGTAAGAGTTGTAGTTGTAGTTGTGAGAGTTGTATTTGTAATTGTAAGAGTTGTAGTTATAGTTGTAGTTGTAGTTGTAAGAGTTGTAGTTGTAGTTGTAGTTGTAAGAGTTGTAGTTGTATTTGTAAGAGTTGTTGCAGTAGTTGTAGTTGTAAGAGTTGTAGTTGTAGTTGTAAAAATTGTAAATGTAGTTGTAGTTGTAAGAGTTGTAGTTGTAGTTTTAAGAATTGTAGTTATAGTTGTAAGAATTGTAGTTGTAGTTGTAGTTTTAAGATTTGTAGTTGAAGTTGTAGTTTTAAGAGTTGTAGTTGTAGTTGTAAGAGTTTTAGTTGTATTTGTAGTTGTAAGAGTTGTAGTTGTAGTTGAAAGAGTTGTAGTTGTAATTATAGTTGTAAGAGTTGTAGTTGTAGTTGTAGTTGTAAGAGTTGTAGTTGTAATTGTGAGAGTTGTATTTGTAATTGTAAGAGTTGTAGTTGTAGTTGTAAGAGTTGTAGTTGTAGTTGTAAGAGTTGTAGTTGTAAGACTAGTAGTTGTAGTTGTAAGAGTTGTAGTTGTAGTTGTAAGAGTTGTAGTTGTAGTTGTAAGAGTTGTAGTTGTAATTGTAAGAGTTGTAGTTGAAGTTACGAGAGTTGTATTTTGTAATTGTAAGAGTTGTAGTTGTAACAGTTGTAGTTGTAGTTGTAGTTATAAGAGTTGTAGTTGTAAGACTTGTAGTTGTAGTTGTAAGAGTTGTATTTATACTTGTAGTTATAAGAGTTGTAGTTATAGTTGTAGTTGTAAGATTTGTAGTTGTAGTTGTAAGAGTATCAGTTGAAGTTGTAGTTGTAAGAGTTGTAGTTGTAAAAGTTATAGTTGTAGTTGTAGTTGTCAGAGTTGTAGTTGTAGCTGTAGTTGTAAGAGTTATAGTTGTAGTTGTAATAATTGTAGTTGTAGTTGTAGTTGTAAGAGTTGTAGTTGTAGTTGTAAAAGTTGTAGTTGTAGTTGTAAGAGTTGTAGTTGCAGTGTTAAGAGTTGTAGTTGTAAGAGTTGTAGTTGTAGTTGTAAGAGTTGTAGTTGTAGTTGTAGTTGTAAGAGTTGTAGTTGTAGTAGTAGTTGTAAGAGTTGTAGTTGTAGTTGTATTTGTAAGAGTTGTAGTTGTATTACTTGTTATAAGAGTTGTAGTTGTAGTTGTAAGAGTTGTAGTTGTAAGAATTGTAGTTGTAGTTGTAGTTGTAGTTTTTAGTTGTATGATTTGTAGTTGTAGTTGTAAGAGTTGTAGTTGTAATTGTAGTTATATGAGTTGTAGTTGTAGTTGTAAAAGTTATAGTTGTACGAGTTGTAGTTGTAGTTGTAAGAGTTGCAGTTGTAGTTGAAAGAGTTGTAGTTGTAGTTGTAAGAGTTGCAATTGTAATTCTTGTTATAACAGTTGTAGTTATAGTTGTAGCTGTAAAAGTTGAGATTGTACTTGTAAGAATTGTAGTTGTAGTTGTAAGAGTTGTAGTTGTAGTTGCAGTTGAAAGAGTTGTAGTTGTAGTTGTAAGAGTTGTAGTTGTAGTTGTAAGAGTTGTTGCAGTAGTAGTAGTTATAAGAGTTGTAGTTGTAGTTGTAAAAATTGTAAATGTAGTTGTAGTTTTAAGAGTTGTAGTTGTAGCTGTAAGAGTTGTAGTTAAATTTATAAAAGATGTAATTGTAGTTGTAGTTGTAAAAGTTGTAATTGTAGTTGTCGTTGTAAGAGTTGTAGTTGTAGTTGTACTTGTAAGAGTTGTAGTTGTAGTTGTAAGAAAGGTAGTTGTAGTTATAGTTGTAAGAGTTGCAGTTGTAGTTGTAGTTGTAAGAGTTGTAGTTGTAGTTGTAAGAGTTGTAGTTGTCATTGTCAGAGTTGTAGTTGTAGTTATATTTGTAAGAGTTGTAGTTGTAGTTGTAAGAGTTGTAGTTGTAAGAGTTGTAGTTGTAGTTGTAAGAGTTGTATTTGTCGTTGTCAGAGTTGTATTTGTAGTTGTAGTTGTAAGAGTTGTAATTGTAGTTGTAAGAGTTGTAGTTGTAGTTGTAAGAGTTATAGTTGTAGTTGTAAGAGTTGTAGTTGTAGTTGTAAGAGTTGTAGTTGTAGTTGTGAGAGTTGTATTTGTAATTGTAAGAGTTGTAGTTATAGTTGTAAGAGTTGTAGTTGTAGTTGTAGTTGTAAGAGTTGTAGTTGTAGTTGTAAGACTTGTAGTTGTAGTTGTAAGAGTTGTTGTTGTAGTTGTAGTTGTAAGAGTTGTAGTTGTAGTTGTAGTTGTAAGAGTTGTTGTTGTAGTTGTAAGAGTTGCAGTTGTAGTTGTAGTTGTCAGAGTTGTAGTTGTAGTTGTAAGAGTTTTATTTGTACTTGTAGTTGTAAGAGTTGTAGTTATAGTTGTAGTTGTAAGAGTTGTAGTTGTAGTTGTGGTTGTAAGAGTATCAGTTGTAGTTGTAGTTGTAAGAGTTGTAGTTGTAGTTGTAAAAGTTATAGTTGTAGTTGTAGTTGTCAGAGTTGTAGTTGTAGTTGTAGTTGTAAGAGTTATAGTTGTAGTTGTAATAATTGTAGTTGTAGTTGTAGTTGAAAGAGTTGTAGTTGTAGTTGTAAAAGTTGTAGTTGTAGTTGTAAGAGTTGTAGTTTCAGTTGTAAGAGTTGTAGTTGTAAGAGTTTTAGTTGTAGTTGTAGTTGTAAGAGTATCAGTTGTAGTTGTAGTTGTAAGAGTTGTAGTTGTAGTTGTAAAAGTTATAGTTGTAGTTGTAGTTGTCAGAGTTGTAGTTGTAGTTTTAGTTGTAAGAGTTATAGTTGTAGTTGTAATAATTGTATTTGTAGTTATAGTTGAAAGAGTTGTAGTTGTAGTTGTAAAAGTTGTAGTTGTAGTTGTAACAGTTGTAGTTTAAGTTGTAAGAGTTGTAGTTGTAAGAGTTGTAGTTGTAAGAGTTGTAGTTTTAGTTGTAGTTGTAAGAATTGTAGTTGTAGTTGTAGTTGTAAGAGTTATAGTTGTAGTTGAAAGAGTTGTAGTTGTAATTGTGAGAGTTGTATTTGTAATTGTAAGAGTTGTAGTTGTAGTTGTAAGAGTTGTAGTTGTATTTGTAAGAGTTGTAGTTGTAAGAGTTGTAGTTGTAGTCGTAATTGTAAGAGTTGTAGTTGTATTTGTTGTTATAAGAGTTGTAGTTGTAGTTGTAAGAGTTGTAGTTGTAAGAGTTGTAGTTGTAGTTGTAGTTTTTAGTTGTAAGATTTGTAGTTGTAGTTGTAAGAGTTGTAGTTGTAATTGTAGTTATATGAGTTGTAGTTGTAGTTTTAAGAGTTGTAGTTATAGTTGTAAGAATTGTAGTTGTAGTTGTAGTTTTAAGATTTGTAGTTGTAGTTGTAGTTGTAAGAGTTGTAGTTGTAGTTGAAAGAGTTGTAGTTGTAGTTGTAAGAGTTGTAGTTGTAGTTGTAGTTGTAAGAGTTATAGTTGTAGTTGAAAGAGTTGTAGTTGTAATTGTGAGAGTTGTATTTGTAATTGTAAGAGTTGTAGTTGTAGTTGTAAGAGTTGTAGTTGTATTTGTAAGAGTTGTAGTTGTAAGACTAGTAGTTATAGTTGTAAGAGTTGTAGTTGTAGTTGTAGTTGTAAGAGTTGTAAGAGTTGTAGTTGTAATTGTAAGAGTTGTAGTTGAAGTTATGAGAGTTGTATTTGTAATTGTAAGAGTTGTAGTTGTAGTTGTAACAGTTGTAGTTATAGTTGTAGTTGTAAGAGTTGTAGTTGTAGTTGTAAGACTTGTAGTTGTAGTTGTAAGAGTTGTATTTGTACTTGTAGTTGTAAGAGTTGTAGTAATAGTTGTAGTTGTAAGAGTTGTAGTTGTAGTTGTAGTTGTAAGAGTATCAGTTGTAGTTGTAGTTGTAAGAGTTGTAGTTGTAGTTGTAAAAGTTATAGTTGTAGTTGTAGTTGTCAGAGTTGTAGTTGTAGTTGTAGTTGTAAGAGTTATAGTTGTAGTTGTAATAATTGTAGTTGTAATTGTAGTTGAAAGAGTTGTAGTTGTAGTTGTAAAAGATGTAGTTGTAGTTGTAAGAGTTATAGTTTCAGTTGTAAGAGTTGTAGTTGTAAGAGTTGTAGATGTAGTTGTAAAAGTTATAGTTGTAGTTGTAGTTGTCAGAGTTGTAGTTGTAGTTGTAGTTGTAAGAGTTATAGTTGTAGTTGTAATAATTGTAGTTGTAGTTGTAGTTGAAAGAGTTGTAGTTGTAGTTGTAAAAGTTGTAGTTGTAGTTGTAAGAGTTGTAGTTTCAGTTGTAAGAGTTGTAGTTGTAAGAGTTGTAGTTGTAGTTGTAAGAGTTGTAGTTGTAGTTGTAGTTGTAAGAATTGTAGTTGTAGTTGTAAGAGTTGTAGTTGTAGTTGTAATTGTAAGAGTTGTAGTTGTATTTGTTGTTATAAGAGTTGTAGTTGTAAGAGTTGTAGTTGTAAGAGTTGTAGTTGTAGTTGTAGTTGTAGTTTTTAGTTGTAAGAATTGTAGTTGTAGTTGTAAGAGTTGTAGTTGTAATTGTAATTATATGAGTTGTAGTTGTAGTTGTAAGAGTTGTAGTTGTAGTTGAAAGGGTTGTAATTGTAGTTGTAAGAGTTGCAATTGTAGTTCTTGTTATAACAGTTGTAGTTATAGTTGTAGCTGTAAAAGTTAGATTGTACTTGTAAGAAATGTAGTTGTAGTTGTAAGAGTTGTAAGTATAGTTGTAAGAGTTGTAGTTGTAGTTGTAGTTGTAAGAGTTGTAGTTGTAATTGTGAGAGTTGTATTTGTAATTGTAAGAGTTGTAGTTGTAGTTGTAAGAGTTGTAGTTGTAGTTGTAAGAGTTGTAGTTGTAAGACTAGTAGTTGTAGTTGTAAGAGTTGTAGTTGTAGTTGTAAGAGTTGTAGTTGTAGTTGTAAGAGTTGTAGTTGTAACAGTTGTAGTTGTAGTTGTAGTTATAAGAGTTGTAGTTGTAAGACTTGTAGTTGTAGTTGTAAGAGTTGTATTTGTACTTGTAGTTATAAGAGTTGTAGTTATAGTTGTAGTTGTAAGATTTGTAGTTGTAGTTGTAAGAGTATCAGTTGAAGTTGTAGTTGTAAGAGTTGTAGTTGTAAAAGTTATAGTTGTAGTTGTAGTTGTCAGAGTTGTAGTTGTAGCTGTAGTTGTAAGAGTTATAGTTGTAGTTGTAATAATTGTAGTTGTAGTTGTAGTTGTAAGAGTTGTAGTTGTAGTTGTAAAAGTTGTAGTTGTAGTTGTAAGAGTTGTAGTTGCAGTGTTAAGAGTTGTAGTTGTAAGAGTTGTAGTTGTAGTTGTAAGAGTTGTAGTTGTAGTTTTAGTTGTAAGAGTTGTAGTTGTAGTAGTAGTTGTAAGAGTTGTAGTTGTAGTTGTATTTGTAAGAGTTGTAGTTGTATTACTTGTTATAAGAGTTGTAGTTGTAGTTGTAAGAGTTGTAGTTGTAAGAATTGTAGTTGTAGTTGTAGTTGTAGTTTTTAGTTGTATGATTTGTAGTTGTAGTTGTAAGAGTTGTAGTTGTAATTGTAGTTATATGAGTTGTAGTTGTAGTTGTAAAAGTTGTAGTTGTACGAGTTGTAGTTGTAGTTGTAAGAGTTGCAGTTGTAGTTGAAAGAGTTGTAGTTGTAGTTGTAAGACTTGCAATTGTAATTCTTGTTATAACAGTTGTAGTTATAGTTGTAGCTGTAAAAGTTGAGATTGTACTTGTAAGAATTGTAGTTGTAGTTGTAAGAGTTGTAGTTGTAGTTGCAGTTGAAAGAGTTGTAGTTGTAGTTGTAAGAGTTGTAGTTGTAGTTGTAAGAGTTGTTGCAGTAGTAGTAGTTATAAGAGTTGTAGTTGTAGTTGTAAAAATTGTAAATGTAGTTGTAGTTTTAAGAGTTGTAGTTGTAGCTGTAAGAGTTGTAGTTAAATTTATAAAAGATGTAATTGTAGTTGTAGTTGTAAAAGTTGTAATTGTAGTTGTCGTTGTAAGAGTTGTAGTTGTAGTTGTACTTGTAAGAGTTGTAGTTGTAGTTGTAAGAAAGGTAGTTGTAGTTATAGTTGTAAGAGTTGCAGTTGTAGTTGTAGTTGTAAGAGTTGTAGTTGTAGTTGTAAGAGTTGTAGTTGTCATTGTCAGAGTTGTAGTTGTAGTTGTAGTTATATTTGTAAGAGTTGTAGTTGTAGTTGTAAGAGTTGTAGTTGTAAGAGTTATAGTTGTAGTTGTAATAATTGTAGTTGTAGTTGTAGTTGAAAGAGTTGTAGTTGTAGTTGTAAGAGTTGTAGTTGTAGTTGTAGTTGTAAGAATTGTAGTTGTAGTTGTAAGAGTTGTAGTTGTAGTTGTAATTGTAAGAGTTGTAGTTGTATTTGTTGTTATAAGAGTTGTAGTTGTAGTTGTAAGAGTTGTAGTTGTAAGAGTTGTAGTTGTAGTTGTAGTTGTAGTTTTTAGTTGTAAGAATTGTAGTTGTAGTTGTAAGAGTTGTAGTTGTAATTGTAATTATATGAGTTGTAGTTGTAGTTGTAAGAGTTGTAGTTGTAGTTGAAAGGGTTGTAATTGTAGTTGTAAGAGTTGCAATTGTAGTTCTTGTTATAACAGTTGTAGTTATAGTTGTAGCTGTAAAAGTTAGATTGTACTTGTAAGAAATGTAGTTGTAGTTGTAAGAGTTGTAGTTGTAGTTGCAGTTGAAAGAGTTGTAGTTGTAGTTGTAGTTGTAAGAGTTGTAGTTGTAGTTGTAAGAGTTGTTGCAGTAGTTGTAGTTGTAAGAGTTGTAGTTGTAGTTGTAAAATATGTAAATGTAGTTGTAGTTTTATGAGTTGTAGTTGTAGCTGTATGAGTAATAGTTGTATTTATAAAAGATGTAATTGTAGTTGTAGTTGTAAGAGTTGTAGTTGTAATTGTAAGAGTTGTAGTTGTGAGAGTTGTAGTTGTAATTGTAAGAGTTGTAGTTGTAGTTGTAACAGATGTAGTTGTAGTTGTAGTTGTAAGAGTTGTAGTTGTAGTTGTAAGACTTGTAGTTGTAGTTGTAAGAGTTGTAGTTGTAGTTGTAAGAGTTGTAGTTATAGTTATAGTTGTAAGAGTTGTAGTTGTAGTTGTAAGAGTTGCAGTTGTAGTTGTAGTTGTAAGAGTTGTAGTTGTAGTTGTAAGACTTGTAGTTGTAGTTGTAAGAGTTGTATTTGTACTTGTAGTTGTAAGAGTTGTAGTTATAGTTGTAGTTGTAAGAGTTGTAGTTGTAGTTGTAGTTGTAAGAGTATCAGTTGTAGTTGTAGTTGTAAGAGTTGTAGTTGTAGTTGTAAAAGTTATAGTTGTAGTTGTAGTTGTAAGAGTTGTAGTTGTATTTGTAGTTATATGAGTTGTAGTTGTAAGAGTTGTAGTTGTAGTTGTACGAATTGTAGTTGTAGTTGTAGTTGTAAGAGTTCCAGTTGTATTTGAAAGAGTTGTAATTGTAGTTGTGAGAGTTGCAATTGTAGTTCTTGTTATAACAGTTGTAGTTATAGTTGTAGCTGTAAAAGTTGAGATTATAGTTGTAAGAATTGTAGTTGTAGTTGTAAGAGTTGTTGCAGTAGTTGTAGTTGTAAGAGTTGTAGTTGTAGTTGTAGTTGTAAGAGTTGTAGTTGTAGTTTTAAAGGTTGTATTTGTCGTTGTCAGAGATGTAATTTTAGTTGTAGTTGTAAGAGTTGTAGTTGTAGTTGTTGTTGTAAGAGTTGTAGTTGTAGTTGTATGAGCTGTAGTTGTAGTTGTAGTTGTAAGAGTTGTAGTTGTAGTTGTAGTTGTAAGATTGTAGTTGTAATTGTTAGAGTTGTGGTTGTAGTTGTGAGAGTTGTATTTGTAATTGTAAGAGTTGTAGTTGTAGTTGTAAGAGTTGTAGTTGTAGTTGTAAGAGTTGTAGTTGTAAGACTAGTAGTTGTAGTTGTAAGAGTTGTAGTTGTAGTTGTAGTTGTAAGAGTTGTAGTTGTAGTTGTTGTTGTAAGAGTTGTAGTTGTAAGTTGTAGTTTCAGTTGTAAGAGTTGTAGTTGTAAGAGTTGTAGTTGTAGTTGTAAGAGTTGTAGTTGTAGTTGTAGTTGTAAGAATTGTAGTTGTAGTTGTAGTTGTAAGAGTTGTAGTTGTAGTTGTAATTGTAAGAGTTGTAGTTGTATTTGTTGTTATAAGAGTTGTAGTTGTAGTTGTAAGAGTTGTAGTTGTAAGAGTTGTAGTTGTAGTTGTAGTTGTAGTTTTTAGTTGTAAGATTTGTAGTTGTAGTTGTAAGAGTTGTAGTTGTAATTGTAGTTAAATGAGTTGTAGTTGTAGTTGTAAGAGTTGTATTTGTAGTTGAAAGAGTTGTAGTTGTAGTTGTAAGAGTTGCAATTGTAGTTCTTGTTATAACAGTTGTAGTTATAGTTGTAGCTGTAAAAGTTAGATTGTACTTGTAAGAATTGTAGTTGTAGTTGTAAGAGTTGTAGTTGTAGTTGCAGTTGAAAGAGTTGTAGTTGTAGTTGTAGTTGTAAGAGTTGTAGATGTAGTTGTAAGAGTTGTTGCAGTAGTTGTAGTTGTAAGAGTTGTAGTTGTAGCTGTATGAGTTGTAGTTGTATTTATAAAAGATGTAATTGTCGTTGTAGTTGTAAGAGTTGTAATTGTAGTTGTCGTTGTAAGAGTTGTAGTTGTAGTTGTACTTGTAAGAGTTGTAGTTGTAGTTGTAGTTGTAAGAAAGGTAGTTGTAGTTATAGTTGTAAGAGTTGCAGTTGTAGTTGTAGTTGTAAGAGTTGTAGTTGTAGTTGTAAGAGTTGTAGTTGTCATTGTCAGAGTTGTAGTTGTAGTTGTAGTTGTATTTGTAAGAGTTGTAGTTGTAGTTGTAAGAGTTGTAGTTGTAGTTGTAAGAGTTGTAGTTGTAGTTGTAAGAGTTGTAGTTGTCGTTGTCAGAGTTGTAGTTGTAGTTGTAAGAGTTGTAGTTGTAGTTGTAAGAGTTGTAGTTGTAGTTGTATGAGTTGTAGTTGTAGTTTTTAGTTGTAAGATTTCTAGTTGTAGTTGAAAGAGTTGTAGTTGTATGTGTGAGAGTTGCAATTGTAGTTCTTGTTATAATAGTTGTAGTTATAGTTGTAGCTGTAAAAGTTGAGATTGCAGTTGTAAGAATTGTAGTTGTAGTTGTAAGAGTTGTAGTTGTAGTTGTAGTTGAAAGAGTTGTAGTTGTAGTTGTAGTTGTAAGAGTTGTAGTTGTAGTTGTAAGAGTTGTAGTTGTAATTGTGAGAGTTGTATTTGTAATTGTAAGAGTTGTAGTTGTAGTTGTAAGAGTTGTAGTTGTAGTTGTAAGAGTTGTAGTTGTAAGACTAGTAGTTGTAGTTGTAAGAGTTGTAGTTGTAGTTGTAAGAGTTGTAAGAGTTGTAGTTGTAATTGTAAGAGTTGTAGTTGAAGTTATGAGAGTTGTATTTGTAATTGTAAGAGTTGTAGTTGTAGTTGTAACAGTTGTAGTTATAGTTGTAGTTGTAAGAGTTGTAGTTGTAGTTGTAAGACTTGTAGTTGTAGTTGTAAGAGTTGTATTTGTACTTGTAGTTGTAAGAGTTGTAGTTATAGTTGTAGTTGTAAGAGTTGTAGTTGTAGTTGTAGTTGTAAGAGTATCAGTTGTAGTTGTAGTTGTAAGAGTTATAGTTGTAGTTGTAAAAGTTATAGTTGTAGTTGTAGTTCTAATAATTGTAGTTGTAGTTGTAGTTGAAAGAGTTGTAGTTGTAGTTGTAAAAGATGTAGTTGTAGTTGTAAGAGTTGTAGTTTCAGTTGTAAGAGTTGTAGTTGTAAGAGTTGTAGTTGTAGTTGTAAAAGTTATAGTTGTAGTTGTAGTTATATTTGTAAGAGTTGTATTTGTAATTGTAAGAGTTGTAGTTATAGTTGTAAGAGTTGTAGTTGTAATTGTAGTTGTAAGAGTTGTAGTTGTAGTTGTAAGACTTGTAGTTGTAGTTGTAAGAGTTGTTGTTGTAGTTATAGTTGTAAGAGTTGTAGTTGTAGTTGTAGTTGTAGTTTTTAGTTGTAAGAATTGTAGTTGTAGTTGTAAGAGTTGTAGTTGTAATTGTAGTTATATGAATTGTAGTTGTAGTTGTAAGAGTTGTAGTTGTAGTTGAAAGAGTTGTAGTTGTAGTTGTAAGAGTTGCAATTGTAGTTCTTGTTATAACAGTTGTAGTTATAGTTGTAGCTGTAAAAGTTAGATTGTACTTAGAAGAATTGTAGTTGTAGTTGTAAGAGTTGTAGATGTAGTTGTAAGAGTTGTTGCAGTAGTTGTATTTGTAAGAGTTGTAGTTGTAGTTGTAAAAATTGTAAATGTAGTTGTAGTTTTAAGAGTTGTAGTTGTAGCTGTATGAGTTGTAGTTGTATTTATAAAAGATGTAATTGTAGTTGTAGTTGTAAGAGTTGTAATTGTAGTTGTCGTTGTAAGAGTTGTAGTTGTAGTTGTACTTGTAAGAGTTGTAGTTGTAGTTGTAAGAAAGGTAGTTGTAGTTATAGTTGTAAGAGTTGCAGTTGTAGTTGTAGTTGTAAGAGTTGTAGTTGTAGTTGTAAGAGTTGTAGTTGTCATTGTCAGAGTTGTAGTTGTAGTTGTATTTGTAAGAGTTGTAGTTGTAGTTGTAAGAGTTGTAGTTGTAGTTGTAAGAGTTGTAGTTGTAGTTGTAAGAGTTGTAGTTGTCGTTGTCAGAGTTGTAGTTGTAGTTGTAAGAGTTGTAGTTGTAGTTGTAAGAGTTGTAGTTGTAGTTGTAGTTTTTAGTTGTAAGATTTCTAGTTGTAGTTGTAAGAGTTGTAGTTGTAATTGTAGTTATATGAGTTGTAGTTGTAAGAGTTGCAGTTGTAGTTTTACGAGTTGTAGTTGTAGTTGTAGTTGTAAGAGTTGCAGTTGTAGTTGAAAGAGTTGTAGTTGTAGTTGTGAAAGTTGATATTGTAGTTCTTGTTATAACAGTTGTAGTTATAGTTGTAGCTGTAAAAGTTGAGATTGTAGTTGTAAGAATTGTAGTTGTAGTTGTAAGAGTTGTAGTTGTAGTTGTAGTTGAAAGATTTGTAGTTGTAGTTGTAAGAGTTGTAGTTGTAGTTGTAAGAGTTGTATTTGTCGTTGTCAGAGTTGTATTTGTAGTTGTAGTTGTAAGAGTTGTAAATGTAGTTGTAAGAGTTGTAGTTGTAGTTGTAGTTGTAAGAGTTGTAGTTGTAGATGTAAGAGTTATAGTTGTAGTTGTCGTTATAAGAGTTGTAGTTGTAGTTGTACTTGTAAGAGTTGTAGTTGTAGTTAAAAGAGTTGTAGTTGTCATTGTCAGAGTTGTAGTTGTAGTTGTAGTTGTATTTGTAAGAGTTGTAGTTGTAGTTGTAAGAGTTGTAGTTGTAGTTGTAAGAGTTGTATTTGTCATTGTCAGAGTTGTGTTTGTAGTTGTAGTTGTAAGAGTTGTAATTGTAGTTGTAAGAGTTGTAGTTGTAGTTGTAGTTGTAAGAGTTGTAGTTGTAGTTGAAAGAGTTGTAGTTGTAATTGTGAGAGTTGTATTTGTAATTGTAAGAGTTGTAGTTGTAGTTGTAAGAGTTGTAGTTGTAGTTGTAGTTGTAAGAGTTGTAGTTGAAAGAGTTGTAGTTGTAATTGTGAGAGTTGTATTTGTAATTGTAAGAGTTGTAGTTGTAGTTGTAAGAGTTGTAGTTGTAGTTGTAAGAGTTGTAGTTGTAAGACTAGTAGTTGTAGTTGTAAGAGTTGTAGTTGTAGTTGTAAGAGTTGCAATTGTAGTTCTTGTTATAACAGTTGTAGTTATAGTTGTAGCTGTAAAAGTTAGATTGTACTTGTAAGAATTGTAGTTGTAGTTGTAAGATTTGTAGTTGTAGTTGCAGTTGAAAGAGTTGTAGTTGTAGTTGTAAGAGTTGTAGATGTAGTTGTAAGAGTTGTTGCAGTAGTTGTAGTTGTAAGAGTTGTAGTTGTAGTTGTAAAAATTGTAAATGTAGTTGTAGTTTTAAAAGTTGTAGTTGTAGCTGTATGAGTTGTAGTTGTATTTATAAAAGATATAATTGTAGTTGTAGTTGTAAGAGTTGTAATTGTAGTTGTCGTTGTAAGAGTTGTAGTTGTAGTTGTACTTGTAAGAGTTGTAGTTGTAGTTGTAGTTGTAGTTGAAAGAGTTCTAGTTTCAGTTGTAAAAGTTGTAGTTGTAAGAGTTGTAGTTGTAGTTGTAAGAGTTGTAGTTGTAGTTGTAGTTGTAAGAATTGCAGTTGTAGTTGTAGTTGTAAGAGTTGTAGTTGTAGTTGTAAGAGTTGTAGTTGTTATTGTCAGAGTTGTAGTTGTAGTTGTAGTTGTATTTGTAAGAGTTGTATTTGTAGTTGTAAGAGTTGTAGTTGTAATTATAAGAGTTGTAGTTGTAGTTGTAAGAGTTGTAGTTGTCGTTGTCAGAGTTGTAGTTGTAGTTGTAAGAGTAGTAGTCATAGTTGTAAGAGTTGTATTTGTAGTTGTAAGAGTTGTAGTTGTAGTTTTTAGTTGTAAGATTTCTAGTTGTAGTTGTAAGAGTTGTAGTTGTAATTGTAGTTATATGAGTTGTAGTTGTAAGAGTTGCAGTTGTAGTTGTACGAGTTGTAGTTGTAGTTGTAGTTGTAAGAGTTGCAGTTGTAGTTGTGAAAGTTGATATTGTAGTTCTTGTTATAACAGTTGTAGTTATAGTTGTAGCTGTAAAAGTTGAGATTGTAGTTGTAAGAATTGTAGTTGTAATTGTAAGAGTTGTAGTTGTAGTTGTAGTTGAAAGAGTTGTAGTTGTAGTTGTAAGAGTTGTAGTTGTAGTTGTAAGAGTTGTATTTGTCGTTGTCAGAGTTGTATTTGTAGTTGTAGTTGTAAGAGTTGTAATTGTAGTTGTAAGAGTTGTAGTTTTAGTTGTAGTTGTAAGAGTTGTAGTTGTAGATGTAAGAGTTATAGTTGTAGTTGTCCTTGTAAGAGTTGTAGTTGTAATTGTAGTTAAATGAGTTGTAGTTGTAGTTGTAAGAGTTGTATTTGTAGTTGAAAGAGTTGTAGTTGTAGTTGTAAGAGTTGCAATTGTAGTTCTTGTTATAACAGTTGTAGTTATAGTTGTAGCTGTAAAAGTTAGATTGTACTTGTAAGAATTGTAGTTGTAGTTGTAAGAGTTGTAGTTGTAGTTGCAGTTGAAAGAGTTGTAGTTGTAGTTGTAGTTGTAAGAGTTGTAGATGTAGTTGTAAGAGTTGTTGCAGTAGTTGTAGTTGTAAGAGTTGTAGTTGTAGCTGTATGAGTTGTAGTTGTATTTATAAAAGATGTAATTGTCGTTGTAGTTGTAAGAGTTGTAATTGTAGTTGTCGTTGTAAGAGTTGTAGTTGTAGTTGTACTTGTAAGAGTTGTAGTTGTAGTTGTAGTTGTAAGAAAGGTAGTTGTAGTTATAGTTGTAAGAGTTGCAGTTGTAGTTGTAGTTGTAAGAGTTGTAGTTGTAGTTGTAAGAGTTGTAGTTGTCATTGTCAGAGTTGTAGTTGTAGTTGTATTTGTAAGAGTTGTAGTTGTAGTTGTAAGAGTTGTAGTTGTAGTTGTAAGAGTTGTAGTTGTAGTTGTAAGAGTTGTAGTTGTCGTTGTCAGAGTTGTAGTTGTAGTTGTAAGAGTTGTAGTTGTAGTTGTAAGAGTTGTAGTTGTAGTTGTATGAGTTGTAGTTGTAGTTTTTAGTTGTAAGATTTCTAGTTGTAGTTGAAAGAGTTGTAGTTGTATGTGTGAGAGTTGCAATTGTAGTTCTTGTTATAATAGTTGTAGTTATAGTTGTAGCTGTAAAAGTTGAGATTGCAGTTGTAAGAATTGTAGTTGTAGTTGTAAGAGTTGTAGTTGTAGTTGTAGTTGAAAGAGTTGTAGTTGTAGTTGTAGTTGTAAGAGTTGTAGTTGTAGTTGTAAGAGTTGTAGTTGTAATTGTGAGAGTTGTATTTGTAATTGTAAGAGTTGTAGTTGTAGTTGTAAGAGTTGTAGTTGTAGTTGTAAGAGTTGTAGTTGTAAGACTAGTAGTTGTAGTTGTAAGAGTTGTAGTTGTAGTTGTAAGAGTTGTAAGAGTTGTAGTTGTAATTGTAAGAGTTGTAGTTGAAGTTATGAGAGTTGTATTTGTAATTGTAAGAGTTGTAGTTGTAGTTGTAACAGTTGTAGTTATAGTTGTAGTTGTAAGAGTTGTAGTTGTAGTTGTAAGACTTGTAGTTGTAGTTGTAAGAGTTGTATTTGTACTTGTAGTTGTAAGAGTTGTAGTTATAGTTGTAGTTGTAAGAGTTGTAGTTGTAGTTGTAGTTGTAAGAGTATCAGTTGTAGTTGTAGTTGTAAGAGTTATAGTTGTAGTTGTAAAAGTTATAGTTGTAGTTGTATATCTAATAATTGTAGTTGTAGTTGTAGTTGAAAGAGTTGTAGTTGTAGTTGTAAAAGATGTAGTTGTAGTTGTAAGAGTTGTAGTTTCAGTTGTAAGAGTTGTAGTTGTAAGAGTTGTAGTTGTAGTTGTAAAAGTTATAGTTGTAGTTGTAGTTATATTTGTAAGAGTTGTATTTGTAATTGTAAGAGTTGTAGTTATAGTTGTAAGAGTTGTAGTTGTAATTGTAGTTGTAAGAGTTGTAGTTGTAGTTGTAAGACTTGTAGTTGTAGTTGTAAGAGTTGTTGTTGTAGTTATAGTTGTAAGAGTTGTAGTTGTAGTTGTAGTTGTAGTTTTTAGTTGTAAGAATTGTAGTTGTAGTTGTAAGAGTTGTAGTTGTAATTGTAGTTATATGAATTGTAGTTGTAGTTGTAAGAGTTGTAGTTGTAGTTGAAAGAGTTGTAGTTGTAGTTGTAAGAGTTGCAATTGTAGTTCTTGTTATAACAGTTGTAGTTATAGTTGTAGCTGTAAAAGTTAGATTGTACTTAGAAGAATTGTAGTTGTAGTTGTAAGAGTTGTAGATGTAGTTGTAAGAGTTGTTGCAGTAGTTGTATTTGTAAGAGTTGTAGTTGTAGTTGTAAAAATTGTAAATGTAGTTGTAGTTTTAAGAGTTGTAGTTGTAGCTGTATGAGTTGTAGTTGTATTTATAAAAGATGTAATTGTAGTTGTAGTTGTAAGAGTTGTAATTGTAGTTGTCGTTGTAAGAGTTGTAGTTGTAGTTGTACTTGTAAGAGTTGTAGTTGTAGTTGTAAGAAAGGTAGTTGTAGTTATAGTTGTAAGAGTTGCAGTTGTAGTTGTAGTTGTAAGAGTTGTAGTTGTAGTAGTAAGAGTTGTAGTTGTCATTGTCAGAGTTGTAGTTGTAGTTGTATTTGTAAGAGTTGTAGTTGTAGTTGTAAGAGTTGTAGTTGTAGTTGTAAGAGTTGTAGTTGTAGTTGTAAGAGTTGTAGTTGTCGTTGTCAGAGTTGTAGTTGTAGTTGTAAGAGTTGTAGTTGTAGTTGTAAGAGTTGTAGTTGTAGTTGTAGTTTTTAGTTGTAAGATTTCTAGTTGTAGTTGTAAGAGTTGTAGTTGTAATTGTAGTTATATGAGTTGTAGTTGTAAGAGTTGCAGTTGTAGTTTTACGAGTTGTAGTTGTAGTTGTAGTTGTAAGAGTTGCAGTTGTAGTTGAAAGAGTTGTAGTTGTAGTTGTGAAAGTTGATATTGTAGTTCTTGTTATAACAGTTGTAGTTATAGTTGTAGCTGTAAAAGTTGAGATTGTAGTTGTAAGAATTGTAGTTGTAGTTGTAAGAGTTGTAGTTGTAGTTGTAGTTGAAAGATTTGTAGTTGTAGTTGTAAGAGTTGTAGTTGTAGTTGTAAGAGTTGTATTTGTCGTTGTCAGAGTTGTATTTGTAGTTGTAGTTGTAAGAGTTGTAAATGTAGTTGTAAGAGTTGTAGTTGTAGTTGTAGTTGTAAGAGTTGTAGTTGTAGATGTAAGAGTTATAGTTGTAGTTGTCGTTATAAGAGTTGTAGTTGTAGTTGTACTTGTAAGAGTTGTAGTTGTAGTTAAAAGAGTTGTAGTTGTCATTGTCAGAGTTGTAGTTGTAGTTGTAGTTGTATTTGTAAGAGTTGTAGTTGTAGTTGTAAGAGTTGTAGTTGTAGTTGTAAGAGTTGTATTTGTCATTGTCAGAGTTGTGTTTGTAGTTGTAGTTGTAAGAGTACTAATTGTAGTTGTAAGAGTTGTAGTTGTAGTTGTAGTTGTAAGAGTTGTAGTTGTAGTTGAAAGAGTTGTAGTTGTAATTGTGAGAGTTGTATTTGTAATTGTAAGAGTTGTAGTTGTAGTTGTAAGAGTTGTAGTTGTAGTTGTAGTTGTAAGAGTTGTAGTTGAAAGAGTTGTAGTTGTAATTGTGAGAGTTGTATTTGTAATTGTAAGAGTTGTAGTTGTAGTTGTAAGAGTTGTAGTTGTAGTTGTAAGAGTTGTAGTTGTAAGACTAGTAGTTGTAGTTGTAAGAGTTGTAGTTGTAGTTGTAAGAGTTGCAATTGTAGTTCTTGTTATAACAGTTGTAGTTATAGTTGTAGCTGTAAAAGTTAGATTGTACTTGTAAGAATTGTAGTTGTAGTTGTAAGATTTGTAGTTGTAGTTGCAGTTGAAAGAGTTGTAGTTGTAGTTGTAAGAGTTGTAGATGTAGTTGTAAGAGTTGTTGCAGTAGTTGTAGTTGTAAGAGTTGTAGTTGTAGTTGTAAAAATTGTAAATGTAGTTGTAGTTTTAAAAGTTGTAGTTGTAGCTGTATGAGTTGTAGTTGTATTTATAAAAGATATAATTGTAGTTCTAGTTGTAAGAGTTGTAATTGTAGTTGTCGTTGTAAGAGTTGTAGTTGTAGTTGTACTTGTAAGAGTTGTAGTTGTAGTTGTAGTTGTAGTTGAAAGAGTTCTAGTTTCAGTTGTAAAAGTTGTAGTTGTAAGAGTTGTAGTTGTAGTTGTAAGAGTTGTAGTTGTAGTTGTAGTTGTAAGAATTGCAGTTGTAGTTGTAGTTGTAAGGGTTGTAGTTGTAGTTGTAAGAGTTGTAGTTGTTATTGTCAGAGTTGTAGTTGTAGTTGTAGTTGTATTTGTAAGAGTTGTATTTGTAGTTGTAAGAGTTGTAGTTGTAATTATAAGAGTTGTAGTTGTAGTTGTAAGAGTTGTAGTTGTCGTTGTCAGAGTTGTAGTTGTAGTTGTAAGAGTTGTAGTTGTAGTTGTAAGAGTTGTATTTGTAGTTGTAAGAGTTGTAGTTGTAGTTTTTAGTTGTAAGATTTCTAGTTGTAGTTGTAAGAGTTGTAGTTGTAATTGTAGTTATATGAGTTGTAGTTGTAAGAGTTGCAGTTGTAGTTGTACGAGTTGTAGTTGTAGTTGTAGTTGTAAGAGTTGCAGTTGTAGTTGAAAGAGTTGTAGTTGTAGTTGTGAAAGTTGATATTGTAGTTCTTGTTATAACAGTTGTAGTTATAGTTGTAGCTGTAAAAGTTGAGATTGTAGTTGTAAGAATTGTAGTTGTAATTGTAAGAGTTGTAGTTGTAGTTGTAGTTGAAAGAGTTGTAGTTGTAGTTGTAAGAGTTGTAGTTGTAGTTGTAAGAGTTGTATTTGTCGTTGTCAGAGTTGTATTTGTAGTTGTAGTTGTAAGAGTTGTAATTGTAGTTGTAAGAGTTGTAGTTTTAGTTGTAGTTGTAAGAGTTGTAGTTGTAGATGTAAGAGTTATAGTTGTAGTTGTCCTTGTAAGAGTTGTAGTTGTAGTTGTACTTGTAAGAGTTGTAGTTGTAGTTAAAAGAGTTGTAGTTGTCATTGTCAGAGTTGCAGTTGTAGTTGTATTTGTAAGAGTTGTAGTTGTAGTTGTAGTTGTAAGGTTGTAGTTGTAGTTGAAAGAGTTGTAGTTGTAATTGTGAGAGTTGTATTTGTAATTGTAAGAGTAGTAGTTTTAGTTGTAAGAGTTGTATTTGTAAGAGTTGTAGTTGTAAGACTAGTAGTTGTAGTTGTAAGAGTTGTAGTTGTAGTTGTAGTTGTAAGAGTTGTAAGAGTTGTAGTTGTAATTGTAAGAGTTGTAGTTGAAGTTATAAGAGTTGTATTTGTAATTGTAAGAGTTGTAGTTGTAGTTGTAACAGTTGTAGTTATAGTTGTAGTTGTAAGAGTTGTAGTTGTAGTTGTAAGACTTGTAGTTGTAGTTGTAAGAGTTGTATTTGTACTTGTAGTTGTAAGAGTTGTAGTTATAGTTGTAGTTGTAAGAGTTGTAGTTGTAGTTATAGTTGTAAGAGTATTAGTTGTAGTTGTAGTTGTAAGAGTTGTAGTTGTAGTTGTAAAAGATGTAGTTGTAGTTGTAAGAGTTGTAGTTTCAGCTGTAAGAGTTGTAGTTGTAAGAGTTGTAGTTGTAGTTGTAAAAGTTATAGTTGTAGTTGTAGTTGTCAGAGTTGTAGTTGTAGTTGTAGTTGTAAGAGTTATAGTTGTAGTTGTAATAATTGTAGTTGTAGTTGTAGTTGAAAGAGTTGTAGTTGTAGTTGTAAAAGATGTAGTTGTAGTTGTAAGAGTTGTAGTTTCAGTTGTAAGAGTTGTAGTTGTAAGAGTTGTAGTTGTAGTTGTAAAAGTTATAGTTGTAGTTGTAGTTGTCAGAGTTGTAGTTGTAGTTGTAGTTGTAAGAGTTATAGTTGTAGTTGTAATAATTGTAGTTGTAGTTGTAGTTGAAAGAGTTGTAGTTGTAGTTGTAAAAGTTGTAGTTGTAGTTGTAAGAGTTGTAGTTTCAGTTGTAAGAGTTGTAGTTGTAAGAGTTGTAGTTGTAGTTGTAAGAGTTGTAGTTGTAGTTGTAAGAATTGTAGTTGTAGTTGTAGTTGTAAGAGTTGTAGTTGTAGTTGTAATTGTAAGAGTTGTAGTTGTATTTGTTGTTATAAGAGTTGTAATTGTAGTTGTAAGAGTTGTAGTTGTAGTTGTAAGAGTTGTAGTTGTAGTTGTGAGAGTTGTATTTGTAATTGTAAGAGTTGTAGTTATAGTTGTAAGAGTTGTAGTTGTAATTGTAGTTGTAAGAGTTGTAGTTGTAGTTGTAAGACTTGTAGTTGTAGTTGTAAGAGTTGTTGTTGTAGTTGTAGTTGTAAGAGTTGTAGTTGTAGTTGTAGTTGTAGTTTTTAGTTGTAAGAATTGTAGTTGTAGTTGTAAGAGTTGTAGTTGTAATTGTAGTTATATGAATTGTAGTTGTAGTTGTAAGAGTTGTAGTTGTAGTTGAAAGAGTTGTAGTTGTAGTTGTAAGAGTTGCAATTGTAGTTCTTGTTATAACAGTTGTAGTTATAGTTGTAGCTGTAAAAGTTAGATTGTACTTAGAAGAATTGTAGTTGTAGTTGTAAGAGTTGTAGATGTAGTTGTAAGAGTTGTTGCAGTAGTTGTATTTGTAAGAGTTGTAGTTGTAGTTGTAAAAATTGTAAATGTAGTTGTAGTTTTAAGAGTTGTAGTTGTAGCTGTATGAGTTGTAGTTGTATTTATAAAAGATGTAATTGTAGTTGTAGTTGTAAGAGTTGTAATTGTAGTTGTCGTTGTAAGAGTTGTAGTTGTAGTTGTACTTGTAAGAGTTGTAGTTGTAGTTGTAAAAAAGGTAGTTGTAGTTATAGTTGTAAGAGTTGCAGTTGTAGTTGTAGTTGTAAGAGTTGTAGTTGTAGTTGTAAGAGTTGTAGTTGTCATTGTCAGAGTTGTAGTTGTAGTTGTAGTTGTATTTGTAAGAGTTGTAGTTGTAGTTGTAAGAGTTGTAGTTGTAGTTGTAAGAGTTGTAGTTGTAGTTGTAAGAGTTGTAGTTGTCGTTGTCAGAGTTGTAGTTGTAAGAGTTGTAGTTGTAGTTGTAAGAGTTGTAGTTGTAGTTGTAGTTTTTAGTTGTAAGATTTCTAGTTGTAGTTGTAAGAGTTGTAGTTGTAATTGTAGTTATATGAGTTGTAGTTGTAAGAGTTGCAGTTGTAGTTTTACGAGTTGTAGTTGTAGTTGTAGTTGTAAGAGTTGCAGTTGTAGTTGAAAGAGTTATAGTTGTAGCTGTAAAAGTTGAGATTGTAGTTGTAAGAATTGTAGTTGTAGTTGTAAGAGTTGTAGTTGTAGTTGTAGTTGAAAGATTTGTAGTTGTAGTTGTAAGAGTTGTAGTTGTAGTTGTAAGAGTTGTATTTGTCGTTGTCAGAGTTGTATTTGTAGTTGTAGTTCTAATAATTGTAGTTGTAGTTGTAGTTGAAAGAGTTGTAGTTGTAGTTGTAAAAGATGTAGTTGTAGTTGTAAGAGTTGTAGTTTCAGTTGTAAGAGTTGTAGTTGTAAGAGTTGTAGTTGTAGTTGTAAAAGTTATAGTTGTAGTTGTAGTTGTCAGAGTTGTAGTTGTAGTTGTAGTTGTAAGAGTTATAGTTGTAGTTGTAATAATTGTAGTTGTAGTTGTAGTTGAAAGAGTTGTAGTTGTAAAAGTTGTAGTTGTAGTTGTAAGAGTTGTAGTTTCAGTTGTAAGAGTTGTAGTTGTAAGAGTTGTAGTTGTAGTTGTAAGAGTTGTAGTTGTAGTTGTAGTTGTAAGAATTGTAGTTGTAGTTGTAGTTGTAAGAGTTGTAGTTGTATTTGTTGTTATAAGAATTGTAGTTGTAGTTGTAAGAGTTATAGTTGTAAGAGTTGTAGTTGTAGTTGTAGTTGTAGTTTTTAGTTGTAAGATTTGTAGTTGTAGTTGTAAGAGTTGTAGTTGTAATTGTAGTTAAATGAGTTGTAGTTGTAGTTGTAAGAGTTGTATTTGTAGTTGAAAGAGTTGTAGTTGTAGTTGTAAGAGTTGCAATTGTAGTTCTTGTTATAACAGTTGTAGTTATAGTTGTAGCTGTAAAAGTTAGATTGTACTTGTAAGAATTGTAGTTGTAGTTGTAAGAGTTGTAGTTGTAGTTGCAGTTGAAAGAGTTGTAGTTGTAGTTGTAGTTGTAAGAGTTGTAGATGTAGTTGTAAGAGTTGTTGCAGTAGTTGTAGTTGTAAGAGTTGTAGTTGTAGCTGTATGAGTTGTAGTTGTATTTATAAAAGATGTAATTGTCGTTGTAGTTGTAAGAGTTGTAATTGTAGTTGTCGTTGTAAGAGTTGTAGTTGTAGTTGTACTTGTAAGAGTTGTAGTTGTAGTTGTAGTTGTAAGAAAGGTAGTTGTAGTTATAGTTGTAAGAGTTGCAGTTGTAGTTGTAGTTGTAAGAGTTGTAGTTGTAGTTGTAAGAGTTGTAGTTGTCATTGTCAGAGTTGTAGTTGTAGTTGTAGTTGTATTTGTAAGAGTTGTAGTTGTAGTTGTAAGAGTTGTAGTTGTAGTTGTAAGAGTTGTAGTTGTAGTTGTAAGAGTTGTAGTTGTCGTTGTCAGAGTTGTAGTTGTAGTTGTAAGAGTTGTAGTTGTAGTTGTAAGAGTTGTAGTTGTAGTTGTATGAGTTGTAGTTGTAGTTTTTAGTTGTAAGATTTCTAGTTGTAGTTGAAAGAGTTGTAGTTGTATGTGTGAGAGTTGCAATTGTAGTTCTTGTTATAATAGTTGTAGTTATAGTTGTAGCTGTAAAAGTTGAGATTGCAGTTGTAAGAATTGTAGTTGTAGTTGTAAGAGTTGTAGTTGTAGTTGTAGTTGAAAGAGTTGTAGTTGTAGTTGTAGTTGTAAGAGTTGTAGTTGTAGTTGTAAGAGTTGTAGTTGTAATTGTGAGAGTTGTATTTGTAATTGTAAGAGTTGTAGTTGTAGTTGTAAGAGTTGTAGTTGTAGTTGTAAGAGTTGTAGTTGTAAGACTAGTAGTTGTAGTTGTAAGAGTTGTAGTTGTAGTTGTAAGAGTTGTAAGAGTTGTAGTTGTAATTGTAAGAGTTGTAGTTGAAGTTATGAGAGTTGTATTTGTAATTGTAAGAGTTGTAGTTGTAGTTGTAACAGTTGTAGTTATAGTTGTAGTTGTAAGAGTTGTAGTTGTAGTTGTAAGACTTGTAGTTGTAGTTGTAAGAGTTGTATTTGTACTTGTAGTTGTAAGAGTTGTAGTTATAGTTGTAGTTGTAAGAGTTGTAGTTGTAGTTGTAGTTGTAAGAGTATCAGTTGTAGTTGTAGTTGTAAGAGTTATAGTTGTAGTTGTAAAAGTTATAGTTGTAGTTGTATATCTAATAATTGTAGTTGTAGTTGTAGTTGAAAGAGTTGTAGTTGTAGTTGTAAAAGATGTAGTTGTAGTTGTAAGAGTTGTAGTTTCAGTTGTAAGAGTTGTAGTTGTAAGAGTTGTAGTTGTAGTTGTAAAAGTTATAGTTGTAGTTGTAGTTATATTTGTAAGAGTTGTATTTGTAATTGTAAGAGTTGTAGTTATAGTTGTAAGAGTTGTAGTTGTAATTGTAGTTGTAAGAGTTGTAGTTGTAGTTGTAAGACTTGTAGTTGTAGTTGTAAGAGTTGTTGTTGTAGTTATAGTTGTAAGAGTTGTAGTTGTAGTTGTAGTTGTAGTTTTTAGTTGTAAGAATTGTAGTTGTAGTTGTAAGAGTTGTAGTTGTAATTGTAGTTATATGAATTGTAGTTGTAGTTGTAAGAGTTGTAGTTGTAGTTGAAAGAGTTGTAGTTGTAGTTGTAAGAGTTGCAATTGTAGTTCTTGTTATAACAGTTGTAGTTATAGTTGTAGCTGTAAAAGTTAGATTGTACTTAGAAGAATTGTAGTTGTAGTTGTAAGAGTTGTAGATGTAGTTGTAAGAGTTGTTGCAGTAGTTGTATTTGTAAGAGTTGTAGTTGTAGTTGTAAAAATTGTAAATGTAGTTGTAGTTTTAAGAGTTGTAGTTGTAGCTGTATGAGTTGTAGTTGTATTTATAAAAGATGTAATTGTAGTTGTAGTTGTAAGAGTTGTAATTGTAGTTGTCGTTGTAAGAGTTGTAGTTGTAGTTGTACTTGTAAGAGTTGTAGTTGTAGTTGTAAGAAAGGTAGTTGTAGTTATAGTTGTAAGAGTTGCAGTTGTAGTTGTAGTTGTAAGAGTTGTAGTTGTAGTTGTAAGAGTTGTAGTTGTCATTGTCAGAGTTGTAGTTGTAGTTGTATTTGTAAGAGTTGTAGTTGTAGTTGTAAGAGTTGTAGTTGTAGTTGTAAGAGTTGTAGTTGTAGTTGTAAGAGTTGTAGTTGTCGTTGTCAGAGTTGTAGTTGTAGTTGTAAGAGTTGTAGTTGTAGTTGTAAGAGTTGTAGTTGTAGTTGTAGTTTTTAGTTGTAAGATTTCTAGTTGTAGTTGTAAGAGTTGTAGTTGTAATTGTAGTTATATGAGTTGTAGTTGTAAGAGTTGCAGTTGTAGTTTTACGAGTTGTAGTTGTAGTTGTAGTTGTAAGAGTTGCAGTTGTAGTTGAAAGAGTTGTAGTTGTAGTTGTGAAAGTTGATATTGTAGTTCTTGTTATAACAGTTGTAGTTATAGTTGTAGCTGTAAAAGTTGAGATTGTAGTTGTAAGAATTGTAGTTGTAGTTGTAAGAGTTGTAGTTGTAGTTGTAGTTGAAAGATTTGTAGTTGTAGTTGTAAGAGTTGTAGTTGTAGTTGTAAGAGTTGTATTTGTCGTTGTCAGAGTTGTATTTGTAGTTGTAGTTGTAAGAGTTGTAAATGTAGTTGTAAGAGTTGTAGTTGTAGTTGTAGTTGTAAGAGTTGTAGTTGTAGATGTAAGAGTTATAGTTGTAGTTGTCGTTATAAGAGTTGTAGTTGTAGTTGTACTTGTAAGAGTTGTAGTTGTAGTTAAAAGAGTTGTAGTTGTCATTGTCAGAGTTGTAGTTGTAGTTGTAGTTGTATTTGTAAGAGTTGTAGTTGTAGTTGTAAGAGTTGTAGTTGTAGTTGTAAGAGTTGTATTTGTCATTGTCAGAGTTGTGTTTGTAGTTGTAGTTGTAAGAGTTGTAATTGTAGTTGTAAGAGTTGTAGTTGTAGTTGTAGTTGTAAGAGTTGTAGTTGTAGTTGAAAGAGTTGTAGTTGTAATTGTGAGAGTTGTATTTGTAATTGTAAGAGTTGTAGTTGTAGTTGTAAGAGTTGTAGTTGTAGTTGTAGTTGTAAGAGTTGTAGTTGAAAGAGTTGTAGTTGTAATTGTGAGAGTTGTATTTGTAATTGTAAGAGTTGTAGTTGTAGTTGTAAGAGTTGTAGTTGTAGTTGTAAGAGTTGTAGTTGTAAGACTAGTAGTTGTAGTTGTAAGAGTTGTAGTTGTAGTTGTAAGAGTTGCAATTGTAGTTCTTGTTATAACAGTTGTAGTTATAGTTGTAGCTGTAAAAGTTAGATTGTACTTGTAAGAATTGTAGTTGTAGTTGTAAGATTTGTAGTTGTAGTTGCAGTTGAAAGAGTTGTAGTTGTAGTTGTAAGAGTTGTAGATGTAGTTGTAAGAGTTGTTGCAGTAGTTGTAGTTGTAAGAGTTGTAGTTGTAGTTGTAAAAATTGTAAATGTAGTTGTAGTTTTAAAAGTTGTAGTTGTAGCTGTATGAGTTGTAGTTGTATTTATAAAAGATATAATTGTAGTTGTAGTTGTAAGAGTTGTAATTGTAGTTGTCGTTGTAAGAGTTGTAGTTGTAGTTGTACTTGTAAGAGTTGTAGTTGTAGTTGTAGTTGTAGTTGAAAGAGTTCTAGTTTCAGTTGTAAAAGTTGTAGTTGTAAGAGTTGTAGTTGTAGTTGTAAGAGTTGTAGTTGTAGTTGTAGTTGTAAGAATTGCAGTTGTAGTTGTAGTTGTAAGAGTTGTAGTTGTAGTTGTAAGAGTTGTAGTTGTTATTGTCAGAGTTGTAGTTGTAGTTGTAGTTGTATTTGTAAGAGTTGTATTTGTAGTTGTAAGAGTTGTAGTTGTAATTATAAGAGTTGTAGTTGTAGTTGTAAGAGTTGTAGTTGTCGTTGTCAGAGTTGTAGTTGTAGTTGTAAGAGTAGTAGTCATAGTTGTAAGAGTTGTATTTGTAGTTGTAAGAGTTGTAGTTGTAGTTTTTAGTTGTAAGATTTCTAGTTGTAGTTGTAAGAGTTGTAGTTGTAATTGTAGTTATATGAGTTGTAGTTGTAAGAGTTGCAGTTGTAGTTGTACGAGTTGTAGTTGTAGTTGTAGTTGTAAGAGTTGCAGTTGTAGTTGTGAAAGTTGATATTGTAGTTCTTGTTATAACAGTTGTAGTTATAGTTGTAGCTGTAAAAGTTGAGATTGTAGTTGTAAGAATTGTAGTTGTAATTGTAAGAGTTGTAGTTGTAGTTGTAGTTGAAAGAGTTGTAGTTGTAGTTGTAAGAGTTGTAGTTGTAGTTGTAAGAGTTGTATTTGTCGTTGTCAGAGTTGTATTTGTAGTTGTAGTTGTAAGAGTTGTAATTGTAGTTGTAAGAGTTGTAGTTTTAGTTGTAGTTGTAAGAGTTGTAGTTGTAGATGTAAGAGTTATAGTTGTAGTTGTCCTTGTAAGAGTTGTAGTTGTAATTGTAGTTAAATGAGTTGTAGTTGTAGTTGTAAGAGTTGTATTTGTAGTTGAAAGAGTTGTAGTTGTAGTTGTAAGAGTTGCAATTGTAGTTCTTGTTATAACAGTTGTAGTTATAGTTGTAGCTGTAAAAGTTAGATTGTACTTGTAAGAATTGTAGTTGTAGTTGTAAGAGTTGTAGTTGTAGTTGCAGTTGAAAGAGTTGTAGTTGTAGTTGTAGTTGTAAGAGTTGTAGATGTAGTTGTAAGAGTTGTTGCAGTAGTTGTAGTTGTAAGAGTTGTAGTTGTAGCTGTATGAGTTGTAGTTGTATTTATAAAAGATGTAATTGTCGTTGTAGTTGTAAGAGTTGTAATTGTAGTTGTCGTTGTAAGAGTTGTAGTTGTAGTTGTACTTGTAAGAGTTGTAGTTGTAGTTGTAGTTGTAAGAAAGGTAGTTGTAGTTATAGTTGTCAGAGTTGTAGTTGTAGTTGTATTTGTAAGAGTTGTAGTTGTAGTTGTAAGAGTTGTAGTTGTAGTTGTAAGAGTTGTAGTTGTAGTTGTAAGAGTTGTAGTTGTCGTTGTCAGAGTTGTAGTTGTAGTTGTAAGAGTTGTAGTTGTAGTTGTAAGAGTTGTAGTTGTAGTTGTATGAGTTGTAGTTGTAGTTTTTAGTTGTAAGATTTCTAGTTGTAGTTGAAAGAGTTGTAGTTGTATGTGTGAGAGTTGCAATTGTAGTTCTTGTTATAATAGTTGTAGTTATAGTTGTAGCTGTAAAAGTTGAGATTGCAGTTGTAAGAATTGTAGTTGTAGTTGTAAGAGTTGTAGTTGTAGTTGTAGTTGAAAGAGTTGTAGTTGTAGTTGTAGTTGTAAGAGTTGTAGTTGTAGTTGTAAGAGTTGTAGTTGTAATTGTGAGAGTTGTATTTGTAATTGTAAGAGTTGTAGTTGTAGTTGTAAGAGTTGTAGTTGTAGTTGTAAGAGTTGTAGTTGTAAGACTAGTAGTTGTAGTTGTAAGAGTTGTAGTTGTAGTTGTAAGAGTTGTAAGAGTTGTAGTTGTAATTGTAAGAGTTGTAGTTGAAGTTATGAGAGTTGTATTTGTAATTGTAAGAGTTGTAGTTGTAGTTGTAACAGTTGTAGTTATAGTTGTAGTTGTAAGAGTTGTAGTTGTAGTTGTAAGACTTGTAGTTGTAGTTGTAAGAGTTGTATTTGTACTTGTAGTTGTAAGAGTTGTAGTTATAGTTGTAGTTGTAAGAGTTGTAGTTGTAGTTGTAGTTGTAAGAGTATCAGTTGTAGTTGTAGTTGTAAGAGTTATAGTTGTAGTTGTAAAAGTTATAGTTGTAGTTGTATATCTAATAATTGTAGTTGTAGTTGTAGTTGAAAGAGTTGTAGTTGTAGTTGTAAAAGATGTAGTTGTAGTTGTAAGAGTTGTAGTTTCAGTTGTAAGAGTTGTAGTTGTAAGAGTTGTAGTTGTAGTTGTAAAAGTTATAGTTGTAGTTGTAGTTATATTTGTAAGAGTTGTATTTGTAATTGTAAGAGTTGTAGTTATAGTTGTAAGAGTTGTAGTTGTAATTGTAGTTGTAAGAGTTGTAGTTGTAGTTGTAAGACTTGTAGTTGTAGTTGTAAGAGTTGTTGTTGTAGTTATAGTTGTAAGAGTTGTAGTTGTAGTTGTAGTTGTAGTTTTTAGTTGTAAGAATTGTAGTTGTAGTTGTAAGAGTTGTAGTTGTAATTGTAGTTATATGAATTGTAGTTGTAGTTGTAAGAGTTGTAGTTGTAGTTGAAAGAGTTGTAGTTGTAGTTGTAAGAGTTGCAATTGTAGTTCTTGTTATAACAGTTGTAGTTATAGTTGTAGCTGTAAAAGTTAGATTGTACTTAGAAGAATTGTAGTTGTAGTTGTAAGAGTTGTAGATGTAGTTGTAAGAGTTGTTGCAGTAGTTGTATTTGTAAGAGTTGTAGTTGTAGTTGTAAAAATTGTAAATGTAGTTGTAGTTTTAAGAGTTGTAGTTGTAGCTGTATGAGTTGTAGTTGTATTTATAAAAGATGTAATTGTAGTTGTAGTTGTAAGAGTTGTAATTGTAGTTGTCGTTGTAAGAGTTGTAGTTGTAGTTGTACTTGTAAGAGTTGTAGTTGTAGTTGTAAGAAAGGTAGTTGTAGTTATAGTTGTAAGAGTTGCAGTTGTAGTTGTAGTTGTAAGAGTTGTAGTTGTAGTTGTAAGAGTTGTAGTTGTCATTGTCAGAGTTGTAGTTGTAGTTGTATTTGTAAGAGTTGTAGTTGTAGTTGTAAGAGTTGTAGTTGTAGTTGTAAGAGTTGTAGTTGTAGTTGTAAGAGTTGTAGTTGTCGTTGTCAGAGTTGTAGTTGTAGTTGTAAGAGTTGTAGTTGTAGTTGTAAGAGTTGTAGTTGTAGTTGTAGTTTTTAGTTGTAAGATTTCTAGTTGTAGTTGTAAGAGTTGTAGTTGTAATTGTAGTTATATGAGTTGTAGTTGTAAGAGTTGCAGTTGTAGTTTTACGAGTTGTAGTTATAGTTGTAGTTGTAAGAGTTGCAGTTGTAGTTGAAAGAGTTGTAGTTGTAGTTGTGAAAGTTGATATTGTAGTTCTTGTTATAACAGTTGTAGTTATAGTTGTAGCTGTAAAAGTTGAGATTGTAGTTGTAAGAATTGTAGTTGTAGTTGTAAGAGTTGTAGTTGTAGTTGTAGTTGAAAGATTTGTAGTTGTAGTTGTAAGAGTTGTAGTTGTAGTTGTAAGAGTTGTATTTGTCGTTGTCAGAGTTGTATTTGTAGTTGTAGTTGTAAGAGTTGTAAATGTAGTTGTAAGAGTTGTAGTTGTAGTTGTAGTTGTAAGAGTTGTAGTTGTAGATGTAAGAGTTATAGTTGTAGTTGTCGTTATAAGAGTTGTAGTTGTAGTTGTACTTGTAAAAGTTGTAGTTGTAGTTAAAAGAGTTGTAGTTGTCATTGTCAGAGTTGTAGTTGTAGTTGTAGTTGTATTTGTAAGAGTTGTAGTTGTAGTTGTAAGAGTTGTAGTTGTAGTTGTAAGAGTTGTATTTGTCATTGTCAGAGTTGTGTTTGTAGTTGTAGTTGTAAGAGTTGTAATTGTAGTTGTAAGAGTTGTAGTTGTAGTTGTAGTTGTAAGAGTTGTAGTTGTAGTTGAAAGAGTTGTAGTTGTAATTGTGAGAGTTGTATTTGTAATTGTAAGAGTTGTAGTTGTAGTTGTAAGAGTTGTAGTTGTAGTTGTAGTTGTAAGAGTTGTAGTTGAAAGAGTTGTAGTTGTAATTGTGAGAGTTGTATTTGTAATTGTAAGAGTTGTAGTTGTAGTTGTAAGAGTTGTAGTTGTAGTTGTAAGAGTTGTAGTTGTAAGACTAGTAGTTGTAGTTGTAAGAGTTGTAGTTGTAGTTGTAAGAGTTGCAATTGTAGTTCTTGTTATAACAGTTGTAGTTATAGTTGTAGCTGTAAAAGTTAGATTGTACTTGTAAGAATTGTAGTTGTAGTTGTAAGATTTGTAGTTGTAGTTGCAGTTGAAAGAGTTGTAGTTGTAGTTGTAAGAGTTGTAGATGTAGTTGTAAGAGTTGTTGCAGTAGTTGTAGTTGTAAGAGTTGTAGTTGTAGTTGTAAAAATTGTAAATGTAGTTGTAGTTTTAAAAGTTGTAGTTGTAGCTGTATGAGTTGTAGTTGTATTTATAAAAGATATAATTGTAGTTCTAGTTGTAAGAGTTGTAATTGTAGTTGTCGTTGTAAGAGTTGTAGTTGTAGTTGTACTTGTAAGAGTTGTAGTTGTAGTTGTAGTTGTAGTTGAAAGAGTTCTAGTTTCAGTTGTAAAAGTTGTAGTTGTAAGAGTTGTAGTTGTAGTTGTAAGAGTTGTAGTTGTAGTTGTAGTTGTAAGAATTGCAGTTGTAGTTGTAGTTGTAAGGGTTGTAGTTGTAGTTGTAAGAGTTGTAGTTGTTATTGTCAGAGTTGTAGTTGTAGTTGTAGTTGTATTTGTAAGAGTTGTATTTGTAGTTGTAAGAGTTGTAGTTGTAATTATAAGAGTTGTAGTTGTAGTTGTAAGAGTTGTAGTTGTCGTTGTCAGAGTTGTAGTTGTAGTTGTAAGAGTTGTAGTTGTAGTTGTAAGAGTTGTATTTGTAGTTGTAAGAGTTGTAGTTGTAGTTTTTAGTTGTAAGATTTCTAGTTGTAGTTGTAAGAGTTGTAGTTGTAATTGTAGTTATATGAGTTGTAGTTGTAAGAGTTGCAGTTGTAGTTGTACGAGTTGTAGTTGTAGTTGTAGTTGTAAGAGTTGCAGTTGTAGTTGAAAGAGTTGTAGTTGTAGTTGTGAAAGTTGATATTGTAGTTCTTGTTATAACAGTTGTAGTTATAGTTGTAGCTGTAAAAGTTGAGATTGTAGTTGTAAGAATTGTAGTTGTAATTGTAAGAGTTGTAGTTGTAGTTGTAGTTGAAAGAGTTGTAGTTGTAGTTGTAAGAGTTGTAGTTGTAGTTGTAAGAGTTGTATTTGTCGTTGTCAGAGTTGTATTTGTAGTTGTAGTTGTAAGAGTTGTAATTGTAGTTGTAAGAGTTGTAGTTTTAGTTGTAGTTGTAAGAGTTGTAGTTGTAGATGTAAGAGTTATAGTTGTAGTTGTCCTTGTAAGAGTTGTAGTTGTAGTTGTATTTGTAAGAGTTGTAGTTAAAAGAGTTGTAGTTGTCATTGTCAGAGTTGCAGTTGTAGTTGTATTTGTAAGAGTTGTAGTTGTAGTTGTAGTTGTAAGGTTGTAGTTGTAGTTGAAAGAGTTGTAGTTGTAATTGTGAGAGTTGTATTTGTAATTGTAAGAGTAGTAGTTTTAGTTGTAAGAGTTGTATTTGTAAGAGTTGTAGTTGTAAGACTAGTAGTTGTAGTTGTAAGAGTTGTAGTTGTAGTTGTAGTTGTAAGAGTTGTAAGAGTTGTAGTTGTAATTGTAAGAGTTGTAGTTGAAGTTATAAGAGTTGTATTTGTAATTGTAAGAGTTGTAGTTGTAGTTGTAACAGTTGTAGTTATAGTTGTAGTTGTAAGAGTTGTAGTTGTAGTTGTAAGACTTGTAGTTGTAGTTGTAAGAGTTGTATTTGTACTTGTAGTTGTAAGAGTTGTAGTTATAGTTGTAGTTGTAAGAGTTGTAGTTGTAGTTATAGTTGTAAGAGTATTAGTTGTAGTTGTAGTTGTAATAGTTGTAGTTGTAGTTGTAAAAGATGTAGTTGTAGTTGTAAGAGTTGTAGTTTCAGCTGTAAGAGTTGTAGTTGTAAGAGTTGTAGTTGTAGTTGTAAAAGTTATAGTTGTAGTTGTAGTTGTCAGAGTTGTAGTTGTAGTTGTAGTTGTAAGAGTTATAGTTGTAGTTGTAATAATTGTAGTTGTAGTTGTAGTTGAAAGAGTTGTAGTTGTAGTTGTAAAAGATGTAGTTGTAGTTGTAAGAGTTGTAGTTTCAGTTGTAAGAGTTGTAGTTGTAAGAGTTGTAGTTGTAGTTGTAAAAGTTATAGTTGTAGTTGTAGTTGTCAGAGTTGTAGTTGTAGTTGTAGTTGTAAGAGTTATAGTTGTAGTTGTAATAATTGTAGTTGTAGTTGTAGTTGAAAGAGTTGTAGTTGTAGTTGTAAAAGTTGTAGTTGTAGTTGTAAGAGTTGTAGTTTCAGTTGTAAGAGTTGTAGTTGTAAGAGTTGTAGTTGTAGTTGTAAGAGTTGTAGTTGTAGTTGTAAGAATTGTAGTTGTAGTTGTAGTTGTAAGAGTTGTAGTTGTAGTTGTAATTGTAAGAGTTGTAGTTGTATTTGTTGTTATAAGAGTTGTAATTGTAGTTGTAAGAGTTGTAGTTGTAGTTGTAAGAGTTGTAGTTGTAGTTGTGAGAGTTGTATTTGTAATTGTAAGAGTTGTAGTTATAGTTGTAAGAGTTGTAGTTGTAATTGTAGTTGTAAGAGTTGTAGTTGTAGTTGTAAGACTTGTAGTTGTAGTTGTAAGAGTTGTTGTTGTAGTTGTAGTTGTAAGAGTTGTAGTTGTAGTTGTAGTTGTAGTTTTTAGTTGTAAGAATTGTAGTTGTAGTTGTAAGAGTTGTAGTTGTAATTGTAGTTATATGAATTGTAGTTGTAGTTGTAAGAGTTGTAGTTGTAGTTGAAAGAGTTGTAGTTGTAGTTGTAAGAGTTGCAATTGTAGTTCTTGTTATAACAGTTGTAGTTATAGTTGTAGCTGTAAAAGTTAGATTGTACTTAGAAGAATTGTAGTTGTAGTTGTAAGAGTTGTAGATGTAGTTGTAAGAGTTGTTGCAGTAGTTGTATTTGTAAGAGTTGTAGTTGTAGTTGTAAAAATTGTAAATGTAGTTGTAGTTTTAAGAGTTGTAGTTGTAGCTGTATGAGTTGTAGTTGTATTTATAAAAGATGTAATTGTAGTTGTAGTTGTAAGAGTTGTAATTGTAGTTGTCGTTGTAAGAGTTGTAGTTGTAGTTGTACTTGTAAGAGTTGTAGTTGTAGTTGTAAAAAAGGTAGTTGTAGTTATAGTTGTAAGAGTTGCAGTTGTAGTTGTAGTTGTAAGAGTTGTAGTTGTAGTTGTAAGAGTTGTAGTTGTCATTGTCAGAGTTGTAGTTGTAGTTGTAGTTGTATTTGTAAGAGTTGTAGTTGTAGTTGTAAGAGTTGTAGTTGTAGTTGTAAGAGTTGTAGTTGTAGTTGTAAGAGTTGTAGTTGTCGTTGTCAGAGTTGTAGTTGTAAGAGTTGTAGTTGTAGTTGTAAGAGTTGTAGTTGTAGTTGTAGTTTTTAGTTGTAAGATTTCTAGTTGTAGTTGTAAGAGTTGTAGTTGTAATTGTAGTTATATGAGTTGTAGTTGTAAGAGTTGCAGTTGTAGTTTTACGAGTTGTAGTTGTAGTTGTAGTTGTAAGAGTTGCAGTTGTAGTTGAAAGAGTTATAGTTGTAGCTGTAAAAGTTGAGATTGTAGTTGTAAGAATTGTAGTTGTAGTTGTAAGAGTTGTAGTTGTAGTTGTAGTTGAAAGATTTGTAGTTGTAGTTGTAAGAGTTGTAGTTGTAGTTGTAAGAGTTGTATTTGTCGTTGTCAGAGTTGTATTTGTAGTTGTAGTTCTAATAATTGTAGTTGTAGTTGTAGTTGAAAGAGTTGTAGTTGTAGTTGTAAAAGATGTAGTTGTAGTTGTAAGAGTTGTAGTTTCAGTTGTAAGAGTTGTAGTTGTAAGAGTTGTAGTTGTAGTTGTAAAAGTTATAGTTGTAGTTGTAGTTGTCAGAGTTGTAGTTGTAGTTGTAGTTGTAAGAGTTATAGTTGTAGTTGTAATAATTGTAGTTGTAGTTGTAGTTGAAAGAGTTGTAGTTGTAAAAGTTGTAGTTGTAGTTGTAAGAGTTGTAGTTTCAGTTGTAAGAGTTGTAGTTGTAAGAGTTGTAGTTGTAGTTGTAAGAGTTGTAGTTGTAGTTGTAGTTGTAAGAATTGTAGTTGTAGTTGTAGTTGTAAGAGTTGTAGTTGTATTTGTTGTTATAAGAATTGTAGTTGTAGTTGTAAGAGTTATAGTTGTAAGAGTTGTAGTTGTAGTTGTAGTTGTAGTTTTTAGTTGTAAGATTTGTAGTTGTAGTTGTAAGAGTTGTAGTTGTAATTGTAGTTAAATGAGTTGTAGTTGTAGTTGTAAGAGTTGTATTTGTAGTTGAAAGAGTTGTAGTTGTAGTTGTAAGAGTTGCAATTGTAGTTCTTGTTATAACAGTTGTAGTTATAGTTGTAGCTGTAAAAGTTAGATTGTACTTGTAAGAATTGTAGTTGTAGTTGTAAGAGTTGTAGTTGTAGTTGCAGTTGAAAGAGTTGTAGTTGTAGTTGTAGTTGTAAGAGTTGTAGATGTAGTTGTAAGAGTTGTTGCAGTAGTTGTAGTTGTAAGAGTTGTAGTTGTAGCTGTATGAGTTGTAGTTGTATTTATAAAAGATGTAATTGTCGTTGTAGCTGTAAGAGTTGTAATTGTAGTTGTCGTTGTAAGAGTTGTAGTTGTAGTTGTACTTGTAAGAGTTGTAGTTGTAGTTGTAGTTGTAAGAAAGGTAGTTGTAGTTATAGTTGTAAGAGTTGCAGTTGTAGTTGTAGTTGTAAGAGTTGTAGTTGTAGTTGTAAGAGTTGTAGTTGTCATTGTCAGAGTTGTAGTTGTAGTTGTAGTTGTATTTGTAAGAGTTGTAGTTGTAGTTGTAAGAGTTGTAGTTGTAGTTGTAAGAGTTGTAGTTGTAGTTGTAAGAGTTGTAGTTGTCGTTGTCAGAGTTGTAGTTGTAGTTGTAAGAGTTGTAGTTGTAGTTGTAAGAGTTGTAGTTGTAGTTGTATGAGTTGTAGTTGTAGTTTTTAGTTGTAAGATTTCTAGTTGTAGTTGTAAGAGTTGTAGTTGTAATTGTAGTTATATGAATTGTAGTTGTAAGAGTTGCAGTTGTAGTTGTACGAGTTGTAGTTGTAGTTGTAAGAGTTGCAGTTGTAGTTGAAAGAGTTGTAGTTGTAGTTGTGAAAGTTGATATTGTAGTTCTTGTTATAACAGTTGTAGTTATAGTTGTAGCTGTAAAAGTTGAGATTGTATTTGTAAGAATTGTAGTTGTGGTTGTAAGAGTTGTAGTTGTAGTTGTAAGAGTTGTATTTGTCGTTGTCAGAGTTGTATTTGTAGGTGTAGTTGTAAGAGTTGTAATTGTAGTTGTAAGAGTTGTAGTTGTAGTTGTAGTTGTAAGAGTTGTAGTTGTAGATGTAAGAGTTATAGTTGTAGTTGTCGTTGTAAGAGTTGTAGTTGTAGTTGTACTTGTAAGAGTTGTAGTTGTAGTTAAAAGAGTTGTAGTTGTCATTGTCAGAGTTGTAGTTGTAGTTGTAGTTGTATTTGTAAGAGTTGTAGTTGTAGTTGTAAGATTTGTAGTTGTAGTTGTAAGAGTTGTATTTGTCATTGTCAGAGTTGTGTTTGTAGTTGTAGTTGTAAGAGTTGTAATTGTAGTTGTAAGAGTTGTAGTTGTAGTTGTAGTTGTAAGAGTTGTAGTTGTAGTTGTAAGAGTTGTAGTTGTAGTTGTAAGAGTTGTAGTTGTAGTTGTGAGAGTTGTTTTTGTAATTGTAAGAGTTGTAGTTATAGTTGTAGTTGTAGTTTTCGTTGTAAGAGTTGTAGTTGTAGTTGTACTTGTAAGAGTTGTAGTTGTAGTTGTAAGAAAGGTAGTTGTAGTTATAGTTGTAAGAGTTGCAGTTGTAGTTGTAGTTGTAAGAGTTGTAGTTGTAGTTGTAAGAGTTGTAGTTGTCATTTTCAGAGTTGTAGTTGTAGTTGTAGTTATATTTGTAAGAGTTGTGGTTGTAGTTGTAAGAGTTGTAGTTGTAGTTGTAAGAGTTGTAATTGTAGTTGTAAGAGTTGTATTTGTCGTTGTCAGAGTTGTATTTGTAGTTGTAGTTGTAAGAGTTGTAATTGTAGTTGTAAGAGTTGTAGTTGTAGTTGTAGTTGTAAGAGTTATAGTTGTAGTTGTAAGAGTTGTAGTTGTAGTTGTAAGAGTTGTAGTTGTAGTTGTGAGAGTTGTATTTGTAATTGTAAGAGTTGTAGTTATAGTTGTAAGAGTTGTAGTTGTAGTTGTAAGAGTTGTAGTTGTAGTTGTAAGTCTTGTAGTTGTAGTTGTAAGAGTTGTTGTTGTAGTTGTAGTTGTAAGAGTTGTAGTTGTAGATGTAAGAGTTGTTGTTGTAGTTGTAAGAGTTGCAGTTGTAGTTGTAGTTGTTAGAGTTGTAGTTGTAGTTGTAAGAGTTGTATTTGTACTTGTAGTTGTAAGAGTTGTAGTTATAGTTGTAGTTGTAAGAGTTGTAGTTGTAGTTGTAGTTGTAAGAGTATCAGTTGTAGTTGTAGTTGTAAGAGTTGTAGTTGTAGTTGTAAAAGTTATAGTTGTAGTTGTAGTTGTCAGAGTTGTAGTTGTAGTTGTAGTTGTAAGAGTATCAGTTGTAGTTGTAGTTGTAAGAGTTATAGTTGTAGTTGTAATATATGTAGTTGTAGTTGTAGTTGAAAGAGTTGTAGTTGTAGTTGTAAAAGTTGTACTTGTAGTTGTAAGAGTTGTAGTTTCGGTTGTAAGAGTTGTAGTTGTAAGAGTTGTAGTTGTAGTTGTAGTTGTAAGAATTATAGTTCTAGTTGTAGTTGTAAGAGTTGTAGTTGTAGTTGAAAGAGTTGTAGTTGTAGTTGTAAGAGTTGCAATTGTAGTTCTTGTTATAACAGTTGTAGTTATAGTTGTAGCTGTAAAAGTTAGATTGTACTTGTAAGAATTGTAGTTGTAGTTGTAAGAGTTGTAGTTGTAGTTGCAGTTGAAAGAGTTGTAGTTGTAGTTGTAAGAGTTGTAGATGTAGTTGTAAGAGTTGTTGCAGTAGTTGTATTTGTAAGAGTTGTAGTTGTAGTTGTAAAAATTGTAAATGTAGTTGTAGTTTTAAGAGTTGTAGTTGTAGCTGTATGAGTTGTAGTTGTATTTATAAAAGATGTAATTGTAGTTGTAGTTGTAAGAGTTGTAATTGTAGTTGTCGTTGTAAGAGTTGTAGTTGTAGTTGTACTTGTAAGAGTTGTAGTTGTAGTTGTAAGAAAGGTAGTTGTAGTTATAGTTGTAAGAGTTGCAGTTGTAGTTGTAGTTGTAAGAGTTGTAGTTGTAGTTGTAAGAGTTGTAGTTGTCATTGTCAGAGTTGTAGTTGTAGTTGTAGTTGTATTTGTAAGAGTTGTAGTTGTAGTTGTAAGAAATGTAGTTGTAGTTGTAAGAGTTGTATTTGTCATTGTCAGAGTTGTGTTTGTAGTTGTAGTTGTAAGAGTTGTAATTGTAGTTGTAATAGTTGTAGTTGTAGTTGTAGTTGTAAGAGTTGTAGTTGTAGTTGAAAGAGTTGTAGTTGTAATTGTGAGAGTTGTATTTGTAATTGTAAGAGTTGTAGTTGTAGTTGTAAGAGTTGTAGTTGTAGTTGTAGTTGTAAGAGTTGTAGTTGAAAGAGTTGTAGTTGTAATTGTGAGAGTTGTATTTGTAATTGTAAGAGTTGTAGTTGTAGTTGTAAGAGTTGTAGTTGTAGTTGTAAGAGTTGTAGTTGTAAGACTAGTAGTTGTAGTTGTAAGAGTTGTAGTTGTAGTTGTAAGAGTTGTAAGAGTTGTAGTTGTAATTGTAAGAGTTGTAGTTGAAGTTATGAGAGTTGTATTTGTAATTGTAAGAGTTGTAGTTGTAGTTGTAACAGTTGTAGTTATAGTTGTAGTTGTAAGAGTTGTAGTTGTAGTTGTAAGACTTGTAGTTGTAGTTGTAAGAGTTGTATTTGTACTTGTAGTTGTAAGAGTTGTAGTTATAGTTGTAGTTGTAAGAGTTGTAGTTGTAGTTGTAGTTGTAAGAGTATCAGTTGTAGTTGTAGTTGTAAGAGTTATAGTTGTAGTTGTAAAAGTTATAGTTGTAGTTGTAGTTTTAATAATTGTAGTTGTAGTTGTAGTTGAAAGAGTTGTAGTTGTACTTGTAAAAGATGTAGTTGTAGTTGTAAGAGTTGTAGTTTCAGTTGTAAGAGTTGTAGTTGTAAGAGTTGTAGTTGTAGTTGTAAAAGTTATAGTTGTAGTTGTAGTTGTCAGAGTTGTAGTTGTAGTTGTAGTTGTAAGAGTTATAGTTGTAGTTGTAATAATTGTAGTTGTAGTTGTAGTTGAAAGAGTTGTAGTTGTAGTTGTAAAAGTTGTAGTTGTAGTTGTAAGAGTTGTAGTTTCAGTTGTAAGAGTTGTAGTTGTAAGAGTTGTAGTTGTAGTTGTAAGAGTTGTAGTTGTAGTTGTAGTTGTAAGAATTGTAGTTGTAGTTGTAGTTGTAAGAGTTGTAGTTGTAGTTGTAATTGTAAGAGTTGTAGTTGTATTTGTTGTTATAAGAGTTGTAGTTGTAGTTGTAAGAGTTGTAGTTGTAAGAGTTGTAGTTGTAGTTGTAGTTGTAGTTTTTAGTTGTAAGATTTGTAGTTGTAGTTGTAAGAGTTGTAGTTGTAATTGTAGTTAAATGAGTTGTAGTTGTAGTTGTAAGAGTTGTATTTGTAGTTGAAAGAGTTGTAGTTGTAGTTGTAAGAGTTGCAATTGTAGTTCTTGTTATAACAGTTGTAGTTATAGTTGTAGCTGTAAAAGTTAGATTGTACTTGTAAGAATTGTAGTTTAGTTGTAAGAGTTGTAGTTGTAGTTGCAGTTGAAAGAGTTGTAGTTGTAGTTGTAGTTGTAAGAGTTGTAGATGTAGTTGTAAGAGTTGTTGCAGTAGTTGTAGTTGTAAGAGTTGTAGTTGTAGCTGTATGAGTTGTAGTTGTATTTATAAAAGATGTAATTGTCGTTGTAGTTGTAAGAGTTGTAATTGTAGTTGTAAGAGTTGTAGTTGTAGTTGTAAGAGTTGTAGTTGTAGTTGTAAGAGTTGTAGTTGTCGTTGTCAGAGTTGTAGTTGTAGTTGTAAGAGTTGTAGTTGTAGTTGTAAGAGTTGTAGTTGTAGTTGTATGAGTTGTAGTTGTAGTTTTTAGTTGTAAGATTTCTAGTTGTAGTTGAAAGAGTTGTAGTTGTATGTGTGAGAGTTGCAATTGTAGTTCTTGTTATAATAGTTGTAGTTATAGTTGTAGCTGTAAAAGTTGAGATTGCAGTTGTAAGAATTGTAGTTGTAGTTGTAAGAGTTGTAGTTGTAGTTGTAGTTGAAAGAGTTGTAGTTGTAGTTGTAGTTGTAAGAGTTGTAGTTGTAGTTGTAAGAGTTGTAGTTGTAATTGTGAGAGTTGTATTTGTAATTGTAAGAGTTGTAGTTGTAGTTGTAAGAGTTGTAGTTGTAGTTGTAAGAGTTGTAGTTGTAAGACTAGTAGTTGTAGTTGTAAGAGTTGTAGTTGTAGTTGTAAGAGTTGTAAGAGTTGTAGTTGTAATTGTAAGAGTTGTAGTTGAAGTTATGAGAGTTGTATTTGTAATTGTAAGAGTTGTAGTTGTAGTTGTAACAGTTGTAGTTATAGTTGTAGTTGTAAGAGTTGTAGTTGTAGTTGTAAGACTTGTAGTTGTAGTTGTAAGAGTTGTATTTGTACTTGTAGTTGTAAGAGTTGTAGTTATAGTTGTAGTTGTAAGAGTTGTAGTTGTAGTTGTAGTTGTAAGAGTATCAGTTGTAGTTGTAGTTGTAAGAGTTATAGTTGTAGTTGTAAAAGTTATAGTTGTAGTTGTAGTTCTAATAATTGTAGTTGTAGTTGTAGTTGAAAGAGTTGTAGTTGTAGTTGTAAAAGATGTAGTTGTAGTTGTAAGAGTTGTAGTTTCAGTTGTAAGAGTTGTAGTTGTAAGAGTTGTAGTTGTAGTTGTAAAAGTTATAGTTGTAGTTGTAGTTGTCAGAGTTGTAGTTGTAGTTGTAGTTGTAAGAGTTATAGTTGTAGTTGTAATAATTGTAGTTGTAGTTGAAAGAGTTGTAGTTGTAGTTGTAAAAGTTGTAGTTGTAGTTGTAAGAGTTGTAGTTTCAGTTGTAAGAGTTGTAGTTGTAAGAGTTGTAGTTGTAGTTGTAAGAGTTGTAGTTGTAGTTGTAGTTGTAAGAATTGTAGTTGTAGTTGTAGTTGTAAGAGTTGTAGTTGTAGTTGTAATTGTAAGAGTTGTAGTTGTATTTGTTGTTATAAGAGTTGTAGTTGTAGTTGTAAGAGTTGTAGTTGTAAGAGTTGTAGTTGTAGTTGTAGTTGTAGTTTTTAGTTGTAAGATTTGTAGTTGTAGTTGTAAGAGTTGTAGTTGTAATTGTAGTTAAATGAGTTGTAGTTGTAGTTGTAAGAGTTGTATTTGTAGTTGAAAGAGTTGTAGTTGTAGTTGTAAGAGTTGCAATTGTAGTTCTTGTTATAACAGTTGTAGTTATAGTTGTAGCTGTAAAAGTTAGATTGTACTTGTAAGAATTGTAGTTGTAGTTGTAAGAGTTGTAGTTGTAGTTGCAGTTGAAAGAGTTGTAGTTGTAGTTGTAGTTGTAAGAGTTGTAGATGTAGTTGTAAGAGTTGTTGCAGTAGTTGTAGTTGTAAGAGTTGTAGTTGTAGCTGTATGAGTTGTAGTTGTATTTATAAAAGATGTAATTGTCGTTGTAGTTGTAAGAGTTGTAATTGTAGTTGTCGTTGTAAGAGTTGTAGTTGTAGTTGTACTTGTAAGAGTTGTAGTTGTAGTTGTAGTTGTAAGAAAGGTAGTTGTAGTTATAGTTGTAAGAGTTGCAGTTGTAGTTGTAGTTGTAAGAGTTGTAGTTGTAGTTGTAAGAGTTGTAGTTGTCATTGTCAGAGTTGTAGTTGTAGTTGTAGTTGTATTTGTAAGAGTTGTAGTTGTAGTTGTAAGAGTTGTAGTTGTAGTTGTAAGAGTTGTAGTTGTAGTTGTAAGAGTTGTAGTTGTCGTTGTCAGAGTTGTAGTTGTAGTTGTAAGAGTTGTAGTTGTAGTTGTAAGAGTTGTAGTTGTAGCTGTATGAGTTGTAGTTGTATTTATAAAAGATCTAATTGTCGTTGTAGTTGTAAGAGTTGTAATTGTAGTTGTCGTTGTAAGAGTTGTAGTTGTAGTTGTACTTGTAAGAGTTGTAGTTGTAGTTGTAGTTGTAAGAAAGGTAGTTGTAGTTATAGTTGTAAGAGTTGCAGTTGTAGTTGTAGTTGTAAGAGTTGTAGTTGTAGTTGTAAGAGTTGTAGTTGTCATTGTCAGAGTTGTAGTTGTAGTTGTAGTTGTATTTGTAAGAGTTGTAGTTGTAGTTGTAAGAGTTGTAGTTGTAGTTGTAAGAGTTGTAGTTGTAGTTGTAAGAGTTGTAGTTGTCGTTGTCAGAGTTGTAGTTGTAGTTGTAAGAGTTGTAGTTGTAGTTGTAAGAGTTGTAGTTGTAGTTGTATGAGTTGTAGTTGTAGTTTTTAGTTGTAAGATTTCTAGTTGTAGTTGAAAGAGTTGTAGTTGTATGTGTGAGAGTTGCAATTGTAGTTCTTGTTATAATAGTTGTAGTTATAGTTGTAGCTGTAAAAGTTGAGATTGCAGTTGTAAGAATTGTAGTTGTAGTTGTAAGAGTTGTAGTTGTAGTTGTAGTTGAAAGAGTTGTAGTTGTAGTTGCAGTTGTAAGAGTTGTAGTTGTAGTTGTAAGAGTTGTAGTTGTAGTTGTAAGAGTTGTAGTTGTAAGACTAGTAGTTGTAGTTGTAAGAGTTGTAGTTGTAGTTGTAAGAGTTGTAAGAGTTGTAGTTGTAATTGTAAGAGTTGTAGTTGAAGTTATGAGAGTTGTATTTGTAATTGTAAGAGTTGTAGTTGTAGTTGTAACAGTTGTAGTTATAGTTGTAGTTGTAAGAGTTGTAGTTGTAGTTGTAAGACTTGTAGTTGTAGTTGTAAGAGTTGTATTTGTACTTGTAGTTGTAAGAGTTGTAGTTATAGTTGTAGTTGTAAGAGTTGTAGTTGTAGTTGTAGTTGTAAGAGTATCAGTTGTAGTTGTAGTTGTAAGAGTTATAGTTGTAGTTGTAAAAGTTATAGTTGTAGTTGTAGTTCTAATAATTGTAGTTGTAGTTGTAGTTGAAAGAGTTGTAGTTGTAGTTGTAAAAGATGTAGTTGTAGTTGTAAGAGTTGTAGTTTCAGTTGTAAGAGTTGTAGTTGTAAGAGTTGTAGTTGTAGTTGTAAAAGTTATAGTTGTAGTTGTAGTTTTCAGAGTTGTAGTTGTAGTTGTAGTTGTAAGAGTTATAGTTGTAGTTGTAATAATTGTAGTTGTAGTTGAAAGAGTTGTAGTTGTAGTTGTAAAAGTTGTAGTTGTAGTTGTAAGAGTTGTAGTTTCAGTTGTAAGAGTTGTAGTTGTAAGAGTTGTAGTTGTAGTTGTAAGAGTTGTAGTTGTAGTTGTAGTTGTAAGAATTGTAGTTGTAGTTGTAGTTGTAAGAGTTGTAGTTGTAGTTGTAATTGTAAGAGTTGTAGTTGTATTTGTTGTTATAAGAGTTGTAGTTGTAGTTGTAAGAGTTGTAGTTGTAAGAGTTGTAGTTGTAGTTGTAGTTGTAGTTTTTAGTTGTAAGATTTGTAGTTGTAGTTGTAAGAGTTGTAGTTGTAATTGTAGTTAAATGAGTTGTAGTTGTAGTTGTAAGAGTTGTACTTGTAGTTAAAGAGTTGTAGTTATAGTTGTAAGAGTTGCAATTGTAGTTCTTGTTATAACAGTTGTAGTTATAGTTGTAGCTGTAAAAGTTAGATTGTACTTGTAAGAATTGTAGTTGTAGTTGTAAGAATTGTAGTTGTAGTTGCAGTTGAAAGAGTTGTAGTTGTAGTTGTAGTTGTAAGAGTTGTAGATGTAGTTGTAAGAGTTGTTGCAGTAGTTGTAGTTGTAAGAGTTGTAGTTGTAGCTGTATGAGTTGTAGTTGTATTTATAAAAGATGTAATTGTCGTTGTAGTTGTAAGAGTTGTAATTGTAGTTGTCGTTGTAAGAGTTGTAGTTGTAGTTGTACTTGTAAGAGTTGTAGTTGTAGTTGTAGTTGTAAGAAAGGTAGTTGTAGTTATAGTTGTAAGAGTTGCAGTTGTAGTTGTAGTTGTAAGAGTTGTAGTTGTAGTTGTAAGAGTTGTAGTTGTCATTGTCAGAGTTGTAGTTGTAGTTGTAGTTGTATTTGTAAGAGTTGTAGTTGTAGTTGTAAGAGTTGTAGTTGTAGTTGTAAGAGTTGTAGTTGTAGTTGTAAGAGTTGTAGTTGTCGTTGTCAGAGTTGTAGTTGTAGTTGTAAGAGTTGTAGTTGTAGTTGTAAGAGTTGTAGTTGTAGTTGTATGAGTTGTAGTTGTAGTTTTTAGTTGTAAGATTTCTAGTTGTAGTTGAAAGAGTTGTAGTTGTATGTGTGAGAGTTGCAATTGTAGTTCTTGTTATAATAGTTGTAGTTATAGTTGTAGCTGTAAAAGTTGAGATTGCAGTTGTAAGAATTGTAGTTGTAGTTGTAAGAGTTGTAGTTGTAGTTGTAGTTGAAAGAGTTGTAGTTGTAGTTGTAGTTGTAAGAGTTGTAGTTGTAGTTGTAAGAGTTGTTGCAGTAGTTGTAGTTGTAAGAGTTGTAGTTGTAAAAATTGTAAATGTAGTTGTAGTTGTAAGAGTTGTAGTTGTAACTGTAAGAGTTGTAGTTGTAGTTGTAAGAGTTGTAGTTGTAGTTGTAAGAGTTGTAATTGTAATTGTAGTTATAAGAGTTGTAGTTGTAGTTGTAAGAGTTGTAGTTTTAAGTGTAGTTTTAAGAGTTATAGTGTTGTAGTTGTACGAATTGTAGTTGTAGTTGTAAGAGTTGTAGTTGTAAGAATTGTAGTTGTAAGAGTTGTAGTTGTAAGAGTTGTAGTTGTAGTTGTAAGAGTTGTAGTTGTAGTTGTAAGAGTAGTAGTTGTAGTTGTATTTGTGAGAGTTGTAGTTGTTGTATTAGCTGTAAGAGTTGCAGTTGTATATGTAGTTCTAAGAGTTGTAGTTATAGTTGTAAGAGTTGTAGTTGTATTTGTAAGAATTGTAGTTGTAAAAGTTGTAGTTGTAGTTGTAGTTGTAAGAGTTGTAGTTGTAATTGTAAGAGTTGTAGTTGTAGTTGTAAGAGTTGTAGTTGTAGTTTAAAGAGTTGTAGTTGTAGTTGTAAGAATTATAGTTGTACTTGCAGTTTTAAGAGTTAAAGTTGTAGTTGTAGTTGAAAGTGTTGTATTTATAGTTGTAGTTGTAAGAGTTGTAGTTGTAGTTGTGAGAGTTGTAGTTGCAGTTGTAAGAATTGTAGCTGTAGTTGTAGTTGTAAGAGTTGTTGTTGTAGTTGTGAGAGTTGCAATTGTAGTTGTAGTTGTCAGAGTTGTAGTTGTAGTTGTAAGAGTTGTAGTTGTAGTTGTAGTTGTAAGAATTGTTGTTGTAGTTGTAAGAGTTGCAGTTGTAGTTGTAGTTGTTAGAGTTGTAGTTGTAGTTGTAAGAGTTGTAGTTGTTGTTGTAAGAGTTGTAATTGTAATTGTAGTTATAAGAGTTGTAGTTGTAGTTGTAAGAGTTGTAGTTGTAGTTGTAAGAGTAGTAGTTGTAGTTGTATTTGTGAGAGTTGTAGTTGTTGTATTAGCTGTAAGAGTTGCAGTTGTATATGTAATTCTAAGAGTTGTAGTTATAGTTATAAGAGTTGTAGTTGTAGTTGTAAGAATTGTAGTTGTAAGAGTTGTAGTTGTAGTTGTAGTTGTAAGAGTTGTAGTTGTAATTGTAAGAGTTGTAGTTGTAGTTGTAAAAGTTGTAGTTGTAGTTGAAAGAGTTGTAGTTGTAGTTGTAAGAATTATAGTTGTAGTTGCAGTTATAAGAGTTGTAGTTGTAGTTCTAGCTGTAAGAGATGTAGTTGCAGGTGTAGTTGTAAGAGTTGTAGTTGTAGTTGTAAGAATTATAGTTGTAGTTGCAGTTGTAAGAGTTGTAGTTGTAGTTGTAAGAGTTGTAGTTGTAAGAGTTAAAGTTGTAGTTGTAGTTGTAAGAGTTGTAGTTGTAGTAATAGTTGTAAGAGTTGTTGTTGTAGTTGTAAGAGTTGCAGTTGTAGTTGTAGTTGTCCAAGTTGTAGTTGTAGTTGTAAGAGTTGTAGTTGTAGTTGTAGTTGTAAGAGTTGTTGTTGTAGTTGTAAGAGATGCAGTTGTAGTTGTAGTTGTCAGAGTTATAGTTGTAGTTCTAGCTTTAAGAGATGTAGTTGTAGTTGTAAGAGTTGTAGTTGTAGTTGTAAGAATTATAGTTGTAGTTGCAGTTGTAAGAGTTGTAGTTGTAGTTGTAAGAGTTGTAGTTGTAGTTGTAAGAGTTAAAGTTGTACTTGTATTTGTAAGTGTTGTATTTGTACTTGTAGTTGTAAGAGTTGTAGTTGTAGTTGTAAGAGTTGTAGTTGCAGTTGTAAGAATTGTAGGTGTAGTTGTAGTTTTAAGAGCTGTAGATGTGGTTGCAGTTGTAAGATTTGTAGTTGTAGTTTTAGTTGTAAGAATTGTATTTGTAGCTGTAAGAGTTGTAGTTGTAAGAGTTGTAGTTGTAGTTGTAAGAATTGTAGTTGTAAGAGTTGTAATTGTAGTTGTAGTTGCAAGAATTGTAGTTGTAGTTGAAGTTGTAAGAGTTGTAGTTTTAAGTGTAGTTTTAAGAGTTATAGTGTTGTAGTTGTACGAGTTGTAGTTGTAGTTATAAGAGTTGTAGTTATAAGAGTTGTAGTTGTAGTTGTAAGAGTTGTAGTTGTAGTTGTAAGAGTTGTAATTGTAGTTGTAGTTATAAGAGTTGTAGTTGTAAGAGTTGTAGTTGTAAGAGTTGTAGTTGTAGTTGTACGAGTTGTAGTTGTAAGAGTTGCAGTTGTAGTTGAAAGAGTTGTAGTTGTATGTGTGAGAATTGCAATTGTAGTTCTTGTTATAATAGTTGTAGTTATAGTTGTAGCTGTAAAAGTTGAGATTGCAGTTGTAAGAATTGTAGTTGTAGTTGTAAGATGTAGTTGTAGTTGTAGTTGAAAGAGTTGTAGTTGTAGTTGTAGTTGTAAGAGTTGTAGTTTTAGTTGTAAGAGTTGTTGCAGTAGTTGTAGTTGTAAGAGTTGTAGTTGTAGTTGTAAGAGTTGTTGCAGTAGTTGTAGTTGTACGAGTTGTAGTTGTAGTTGTAAGAGTTGCAGTTGTAGTTGAAAGAGTTGTAGTTGTAGTTGTGAAAGTTGATATTGTAGTTCTTGTTATAACAGTTGTAGTTATAGTTGTAGCTGTAAAAGTTGAGATTGTATTTGTAAGAATTGTAGTTGTAGTTGTAAGAGTTGTAGTTGTAGTGGAAAGAGTTGTAGTTGTAGTTGTAAGAGTTGTAGTTGTAGTTGTAAGAGTTGTATTTGTCGTTGTCAGAGTTGTATTTGTAGGTGTAGTTGTAAGAGTTGTAATTGTAGTTGTAAGAGTTGTAGTTGTAGTTGTAGTTGTAAGAGTTGTAGTTGTAGATGTAAGAGTTATAGTTGTAGTTGTCGTTGTAAGAGTTGTAGTTGTAGTTGTACTTGTAAGAGTTGTAGTTGTAGTTAAAAGAGTTGTAGTTGTCATTGTCAGAGTTGTAGTTGTAGTTGTAGTTGTATTTGTAAGAGTTGTAGTTGTAGTTGTAAGATTTGTAGTTGTAGTTGTAAGAGTTGTATTTGTCATTGTCAGAGTTGTGTTTGTAGTTGTAGTTGTAAGAGTTGTAATTGTAGTTGTAAGAGTTGTAGTTGTAGTTGTAGTTGTAAGAGTTGTAGTTGTAGTTGTAAGAGTTGTAGTTGTAGTTGTAAGAGTTGTAGTTGTAGTTGTGAGAGTTGTTTTTGTAATTGTAAGAGTTGTAGTTATAGTTGTAGTTGTAGTTTTCGTTGTAAGAGTTGTAGTTGTAGTTGTACTTGTAAGAGTTGTAGTTGTAGTTGTAAGAAAGGTAGTTGTAGTTATAGTTTTAAGAGTTGCAGTTGTAGTTGTAGTTGTAAGAGTTGTAGTTGTAGTTGTAAGAGTTGTAGTTGTCATTTTCAGAGTTGTAGTTGTAGTTGTAGTTATATTTGTAAGAGTTGTAGTTGTAGTTGTAAGAGTTGTAGTTGTAGTTGTAAGAGTTGTAATTGTAGTTGTAAGAGTTGTATTTGTCGTTGTCAGAGTTGTATTTGTAGTTGTAGTTGTAAGAGTTGTAATTGTAGTTGTAAGAGTTGTAGTTGTAGTTGTAGTTGTAAGAGTTATAGTTGTAGTTGTAAGAGTTGTAGTTGTAGTTGTAAGAGTTGTAGTTGTAGTTGTGAGAGTTGTATTTGTAATTGTAAGAGTTGTAGTTATAGTTGTAAGAGTTGTAGTTGTAGTTGTAAGAGTTGTAGTTGTAGTTGTAAGACTTGTAGTTGTAGTTGTAAGAGTTGTTGTTGTAGTTGTAGTTGTAAGAGTTGTAGTTGTAGATGTAAGAGTTGTTGTTGTAGTTGTAAGAGTTGCAGTTGTAGTTGTAGTTGTTAGAGTTGTAGTTGTAGTTGTAAGAGTTGTATTTGTACTTGTAGTTGTAAGAGTTGTAGTTATAGTTGTAGTTGTAAGAGTTGTAGTTGTAGTTGTAGTTGTAAGAGTATCAGTTGTAGTTGTAGTTGTAAGAGTTGTAGTTGTAGTTGTAAAAGTTATAGTTGTAGTTGTAGTTGTCAGAGTTGTAGTTGTAGTTGTAGTTGTAAGAGTATCAGTTGTAGTTGTAGTTGTAAGAGTTATAGTTGTAGTTGTAATATATGTAGTTGTAGTTGTAGTTGAAAGAGTTGTAGTTGTAGTTGTAAAAGTTGTACTTGTAGTTGTAAGAGTTGTAGTTTCGGTTGTAAGAGTTGTAGTTGTAAGAGTTGTAGTTGTAGTTGTAGTTGTAAGAATTATAGTTCTAGTTGTAGTTGTAAGAGTTGTAGTTGTAGTTGAAAGAGTTGTAGTTGTAGTTGTAAGAGTTGCAATTGTAGTTCTTGTTATAACAGTTGTAGTTATAGTTGTAGCTGTAAAAGTTAGATTGTACTTGTAAGAATTGTAGTTGTAGTTGTAAGAGTTGTAGTTGTAGTTGCAGTTGAAAGAGTTGTAGTTGTAGTTGTAAGAGTTGTAGATGTAGTTGTAAGAGTTGTTGCAGTAGTTGTATTTGTAAGAGTTGTAGTTGTAGTTGTAAAAATTGTAAATGTAGTTGTAGTTTTAAGAGTTGTAGTTGTAGCTGTATGAGTTGTAGTTGTATTTATAAAAGATGTAATTGTAGTTGTAGTTGTAAGAGTTGTAATTGTAGTTGTCGTTGTAAGAGTTGTAGTTGTAGTTGTACTTGTAAGAGTTGTAGTTGTAGTTGTAAGAAAGGTAGTTGTAGTTATAGTTGTAAGAGTTGCAGTTGTAGTTGTAGTTGTAAGAGTTGTAGTTGTAGTTGTAAGAGTTGTAGTTGTCATTGTCAGAGTTGTAGTTGTAGTTGTAGTTGTATTTGTAAGAGTTGTAGTTGTAGTTGTAAGAAATGTAGTTGTAGTTGTAAGAGTTGTATTTGTCATTGTCAGAGTTGTGTTTGTAGTTGTAGTTGTAAGAGTTGTAATTGTAGTTGTAATAGTTGTAGTTGTAGTTGTAGTTGTAAGAGTTGTAGTTGTAGTTGAAAGAGTTGTAGTTGTAATTGTGAGAGTTGTATTTGTAATTGTAAGAGTTGTAGTTGTAGTTGTAAGAGTTGTAGTTGTAGTTGTAGTTGTAAGAGTTGTAGTTGAAAGAGTTGTAGTTGTAATTGTGAGAGTTGTATTTGTAATTGTAAGAGTTGTAGTTGTAGTTGTAAGAGTTGTAGTTGTAGTTGTAAGAGTTGTAGTTGTAAGACTAGTAGTTGTAGTTGTAAGAGTTGTAGTTGTAGTTGTAAGAGTTGTAAGAGTTGTAGTTGTAATTGTAAGAGTTGTAGTTGAAGTTATGAGAGTTGTATTTGTAATTGTAAGAGTTGTAGTTGTAGTTGTAACAGTTGTAGTTATAGTTGTAGTTGTAAGAGTTGTAGTTGTAGTTGTAAGACTTGTAGTTGTAGTTGTAAGAGTTGTATTTGTACTTGTAGTTGTAAGAGTTGTAGTTATAGTTGTAGTTGTAAGAGTTGTAGTTGTAGTTGTAGTTGTAAGAGTATCAGTTGTAGTTGTAGTTGTAAGAGTTATAGTTGTAGTTGTAAAAGTTATAGTTGTAGTTGTAGTTCTAATAATTGTAGTTGTAGTTGTAGTTGAAAGAGTTGTAGTTGTAGTTGTAAAAGATGTAGTTGTAGTTGTAAGAGTTGTAGTTTCAGTTGTAAGAGTTGTAGTTGTAAGAGTTGTAGTTGTAGTTGTAAAAGTTATAGTTGTAGTTGTAGTTGTCAGAGTTGTAGTTGTAGTTGTAGTTGTAAGAGTTATAGTTGTAGTTGTAATAATTGTAGTTGTAGTTGTAGTTGAAAGAGTTGTAGTTGTAGTTGTAAAAGTTGTAGTTGTAGTTGTAAGAGTTGTAGTTTCAGTTGTAAGAGTTGTAGTTGTAAGAGTTGTAGTTGTAGTTGTAAGAGTTGTAGTTGTAGTTGTAGTTGTAAGAATTGTAGTTGTAGTTGTAGTTGTAAGAGTTGTAGTTGTAGTTGTAATTGTAAGAGTTGTAGTTGTATTTGTTGTTATAAGAGTTGTAGTTGTAGTTGTAAGAGTTGTAGTTGTAAGAGTTGTAGTTGTAGTTGTAGTTGTAGTTTTTAGTTGTAAGATTTGTAGTTGTAGTTGTAAGAGTTGTAGTTGTAATTGTAGTTAAATGAGTTGTAGTTGTAGTTGTAAGAGTTGTATTTGTAGTTGAAAGAGTTGTAGTTGTAGTTGTAAGAGTTGCAATTGTAGTTCTTGTTATAACAGTTGTAGTTATAGTTGTAGCTGTAAAAGTTAGATTGTACTTGTAAGAATTGTAGTTGTAGTTGTAAGAGTTGTAGTTGTAGCTGTATGAGTTGTAGTTGTATTTATAAAAGATGTAATTGTCGTTGTAGTTGTAAGAGTTGTAATTGTAGTTGTCGTTGTAAGAGTTGTAGTTGTAGTTGTACTTGTAAGAGTTGTAGTTGTAGTTGTAGTTGTAAGAAAGGTAGTTGTAGTTATAGTTGTAAGAGTTGCAGTTGTAGTTGTAGTTGTAAGAGTTGTAGTTGTAGTTGTAAGAGTTGTAGTTGTCATTGTCAGAGTTGTAGTTGTAGTTGTAGTTGTATTTGTAAGAGTTGTAGTTGTAGTTGTAAGAGTTGTAGTTGTAGTTGTAAGAGTTGTAGTTGTAGTTGTAAGAGTTGTAGTTGTCGTTGTCAGAGTTGTAGTTGTAGTTGTAAGAGTTGTAGTTGTAGTTGTAAGAGTTGTAGTTGTAGTTGTATGAGTTGTAGTTGTAGTTTTTAGTTGTAAGATTTCTAGTTGTAGTTGAAAGAGTTGTAGTTGTATGTGTGAGAGTTGCAATTGTAGTTCTTGTTATAATAGTTGTAGTTATAGTTGTAGCTGTAAAAGTTGAGATTGCAGTTGTAAGAATTGTAGTTGTAGTTGTAAGAGTTGTAGTTGTAGTTGTAGTTGAAAGAGTTGTAGTTGTAGTTGTAAGAGTTGTAGTTGTAAGAGTTGTAGTTGTAATTGTGAGAGTTGTATTTGTAATTGTAAGAGTTGTAGTTGTAGTTGTAAGAGTTGTAGTTGTAGTTGTAAGAGTTGTAGTTGTAAGACTAGTAGTTGTAGTTGTAAGAGTTGTAGTTGTAGTTGTAAGAGTTGTAAGAGTTGTAGTTGTAATTGTAAGAGTTGTAGTTGAAGTTATGAGAGTTGTATTTGTAATAGTAAGAGTTGTAGTTGTAGTTGTAACAGTTGTAGTTATAGTTGTAGTTGTAAGAGTTGTAGTTGTAGTTGTAAGACTTGTAGTTGTAGTTGTAAGAGTTGTATTTGTACTTGTAGTTGTAAGAGTTGTAGTTATAGTTGTAGTTGTAAGAGTTGTAGTTGTAGTTGTAGTTGTAAGAGTATCAGTTGTAGTTGTAGTTGTAAGAGTTATAGTTGTAGTTGTAAAAGTTATAGTTGTAGTTGTAGTTCTAATAATTGTAGTTGTAGTTGTAGTTGAAAGAGTTGTAGTTGTAGTTGTAAAAGATGTAGTTGTAGTTGTAAGAGTTGTAGTTTCAGTTGTAAGAGTTGTAGTTGTAAGAGTTGTAGTTGTAGTTGTAAAAGTTATAGTTGTAGTTGTAGTTGTCAGAGTTGTAGTTGTAGTTGTAGTTGTAAGAGTTATAGTTGTAGTTGTAATAATTGTAGTTGTAGTTGAAAGAGTTGTAGTTGTAGTTGTAAAAGTTGTAGTTGTAGTTGTAAGAGTTGTAGTTTCAGTTGTAAGAGTTGTAGTTGTAAGAGTTGTAGTTGTAGTTGTAAGAGTTGTAGTTGTAGTTGTAGTTGTAAGAATTGTAGTTGTAGTTGTAGTTGTAAGAGTTGTAGTTGTAGTTGTAATTGTAAGAGTTGTAGTTGTATTTGTTGTTATAAGAGTTGTAGTTGTAAGAGTTGTAGTTGTAAGAGTTGTAGTTGTAGTTGTAGTTGTAGTTTTTAGTTGTAAGATTTGTAGTTGTAGTTGTAAGAGTTGTAGTTGTAATTGTAGTTAAATGAGTTGTAGTTGTAGTTGTAAGAGTTGTATTTGTAGTTGAAAGAGTTGTAGTTGTAGTTGTAAGAGTTGCAATTGTAGTTCTTGTTATAACAGTTGTAGTTATAGTTGTAGCTGTAAAAGTTAGATTGTACTTGTAAGAATTGTAGTTGTAGTTGTAAGAGTTGTAGTTGTAGTTGCAGTTGAAAGAGTTGTAGTTGTAGTTGTAGTTGTAAGAGTTGTAGATGTAGTTGTAAGAGTTGTTGCAGTAGTTGTAGTTGTAAGAGTTGTAGTTGTAGCTGTATGAGTTGTAGTTGTATTTATAAAAGATGTAATTGTCGTTGTAGTTGTAAGAGTTGTAATTGTAGTTGTCGTTGTAAGAATTGTAGTTGTAGTTGTACTTGTAAGAGTTGTAGTTGTAGTTGTAGTTGTAAGAAAGGTAGTTGTAGTTATAGTTGTAAGAGTTGCAGTTGTAGTTGTAGTTGTAAGAGTTGTAGTTGTAGTTGTAAGAGTTGTAGTTGTCATTGTCAGAGTTGTAGTTGTAGTTGTAGTTGTATTTGTAAGAGTTGTAGTTGTAGTTGTAAGAGTTGTAGTTGTAGTTGTAAGAGTTGTAGTTGTAGTTGTAAGAGTTGTAGTTGTCGTTGTCAGAGTTGTAGTTGTAGTTGTAAGAGTTGTAGTTGTAGTTGTAAGAGTTGTAGTTGTAGTTGTATGAGTTGTAGTTGTAGTTTTTAGTTGTAAGATTTCTAGTTGTAGTTGAAAGAGTTGTAGTTGTATGTGTGAGAGTTGCAATTGTAGTTCTTGTTATAATAGTTGTAGTTATAGTTGTAGCTGTAAAAGTTGAGATTGCAGTTGTAAGAATTGTAGTTGTAGTTGTAAGAGTTGTAGTTGTAGTTGTAGTTGAAAGAGTTGTAGTTGTAGTTGTAGTTGTAAGAGTTGTAGTTGTAGTTGTAAGAGTTGTTGCAGTAGTTGTAGTTGTAAGAGTTGTAGTTGTAGTTGTAAAAATTGTAAATGTAGTTGTAGTTGTAAGAGTTGTAGTTGTAACTGTAAGAGTTGTAGTTGTAGTTGTAAGAGTTGTAGTTGTAGTTGTAAGAGTTGTAATTGTAATTGTAGTTATAAGAGTTGTAGTTGTAAGAGTTGTAGTTTTAAGTGTAGTTTTAAGAGTTATAGTGTTGTAGTTGTACGAATTGTAGTTGTAGTTGTAAGAGTTGTAGTTGTAAGAATTGTAGTTGTAAGAGTTGTAGTTGTAAGAGTTGTAGTTGTAAGAGTTGTAGTTGTAGTTGTATTTGAGTTGTAGTTGTTGTATTAGCTGTAAGAGTTGCAGTTGTATATGTAGTTCTAAGAGTTGTAGTTATAGTTGTAAGAGTTGTAGTTGTATTTGTAAGAATTGTAGTTGTAAAAGTTGTAGTTGTAGTTGTAGTTGTAAGAGTTGTAGTTGTAATTGTAAGAGTTGTAGTTGTAGTTGTAAGAGTTGTAGTTGTAGTTTAAAGAGTTGTAGTTGTAGTTGTAAGAACTATAGTTGTACTTGCAGTTTTAAGAGTTAAAGTTGTAGTTGTAGTTGAAAGTGTTGTATTTATAGTTGTAGTTGTAAGAGTTGTAGTTGTAGTTGTAAGAGTTGTAGTTGCAGTTGTAAGAATTGTAGCTGTAGTTGTAGTTGTAAGAGTTGTTGTTGTAGTTGTAAGAGTTGCAATTGTAGTTGTAGTTGTCAGAGTTGTAGTTGTAGTTGTAAGAGTTGTAGTTGTAGTTGTAGTTGTAAGAGTTGTTGTTGTAGTTGTAAGAGTTGCAGTTGTAGTTGTAGTTGTTAGAGTTGTAGTTGTAGTTGTAAGAGTTGTAGTTGTAGTTGTAAGAGTTGTAATTGTAATTGTAGTTATAAGAGTTGTAGTTGTAGTTGTAAGAGTTGTAGTTGTAGTTGTAAGAGTAGTAGTTGTAGTTGTATTTGTGAGAGTTGTAGTTGTTGTATTAGCTGTAAGAGTTGCAGTTGTATATGTAGTTCTAAGAGTTGTAGTTATAGTTATAAGAGTTGTAGTTGTAGTTGTAAGAATTGTAGTTGTAAGAGTTGTAGTTGTAGTTGTAGTTGTAAGAGTTGTAGTTGTAATTGTAAGAGTTGTAGTTGTAGTTGTAAGAGTTGTAGTTGTAGTTGAAAGAGTTGTAGTTGTAGTTGTAAGAATTATAGTTGTAGTTGCAGTTATAAGAGTTGTAGTTGTAGTTCTAGCTGTAAGAGATGTAGTTGCAGGTGTGGTTGTAAGAGTTGTAGTTGTAGTTGTAAGAATTATAGTTGTAGTTGAAGTTGTAAGAGTTGTAGTTGTAGTTGTAAGAGTTGTAGTTGTAAGAGTTAAAGTTGTAGTTGTAGTTGTAAGAGTTGTAGTTGTAGTAATAGTTGTAAGAGTTGTTGTTGTAGTTGTAAGAGTTGCAGTTGTAGTTGTAGTTGTCCAAGTTGTAGTTGTAGTTGTAAGAGTTGTAGTTGTAGTTGTAGTTGTAAGAGTTGTTGTTGTAGTTGTAAGAGTTGCAGTTGTAGTTGTAGTTGTCAGAGTTATAGTTGTAGTTCTAGCTTTAAGAGATGTAGTTGTAGTTGTAAGAGTTGTAGTTGTAGTTGTAAGAATTATAGTTGTAGTTGCAGTTGTAAGAGTTGTAGTTGTAGTTGTAAGAGTTGTAGTTGTAGTTGTAAGAGTTAAAGTTGTACTTGTATTTGTAAGTGTTGTATTTGTACTTGTAGTTGTAAGAGTTGTAGTTGTAGTTGTAAGAGTTGTAGTTGCAGTTGTAAGAATTGTAGGTGTAGTTGAAGTTTTAAGAGCTGTAGATGTGGTTGCAGTTGTAAGATTTGTAGTTGTAGTTTTAGTTGTAAGAATTGTAGTTGTAGTTGTAAGAGTTGTAGTTGTAAGAGTTGTAGTTGTAGTTGTAAGAATTGTAGTTGTAAGAGTTGTAATTGTAGTTGTAGTTGCAAGAATTGTAGTTGTAGTTGAAGTTGTAAGAGTTGTAGTTTTAAGTGTAGTTTTAAGAGTTATAGTGTTGTAGTTGTACGAGTTGTAGTTGTAGTTATAAGAGTTGTAGTTATAAGAGTTGTAGTTGTAGTTGTAAGAGTTGTAGTTGTAGTTGTAAGAGTTGTAATTGTAGTTGTAGTTATAAGAGTTGTAGTTGTAAGAGTTGTAGTTGTAAGAGTTGTAGTTGTAGTTGTACGAGTTGTAGTTGTAAGAGTTGCAGTTGTAGTTGAAAGAGTTGTAGTTGTATGTGTGAGAATTGCAATTGTAGTTCTTGTTATAATAGTTGTAGTTATAGTTGTAGCTGTAAAAGTTGAGATTGCAGTTGTAAGAATTGTAGTTGTAGTTGTAAGATGTAGTTGTAGTTGTAGTTGAAAGAGTTGTAGTTGTAGTTGTAGTTGTAAGAGTTGTAGTTTTAGTTGTAAGAGTTGTTGCAGTAGTTGTAGTTGTAAGAGTTGTAGTTGTAGTTGTAAGAGTTGTTGCAGTAGTTGTAGTTGTAAGAGTTGTAGTTGTAACTGTAAGAGTTGTAGTTGTAGTTGTAAGAGTGGTAATTGTAGTTGTAAGAGTTGAAATTGTAATTGTAGTTATAAGAGTTGTAGTTGTAGTGTTAAGAGTTGTAGTTGTAGTTGTAAGAGTAGTAGTTGTAGTTGCATTTGTGAGAGTTGTAGTTGTTGTATTAGCTGTAAGAGTTGCAGTTGTATATGTAGTTCTAAGAGTTGTAGTTATAGTTGTAACAGTTGTAGTTGTAGTTGTAAGAATTGTAGTTGTAGTTGTAGTTTTAAGAGTTGTAGTTGTAGTTGCAGTTGTAAGATTTGTAGTTGTAGTTTTGGTTGTAAGGATTGTAGTTGTAGTTGTAGTTATAAGAGTTGTAGTTGTTACAATTGTAGTTGTAATTGTAAGAGTTGTAATTGTAGTTGTAGTTTTAAGAATTGTATATGTAGTTGAAGTTGTAAGAGTTGTAGTTTTAAGTGTAGTTTTAAGAGTTATAGTGTTGTAGTTGTACGCATTGTAGGTGTAGTTGTAGTTGTAAGAGTTGTAGTTGTAAGAGTTGTAGTTGTAAGAGTTGTAGTTGTAGTTGTAAGAGTTGTAGTTGTAGTTGTAAGAGTTGTAATTGTAATTGTAGTTATAAGAGTTGTAGTTGTAGTTGTAAGAGTTGTAGTTGTAGTTGTAAGAGTAGTAGTTGTAGTTGTATTTGTGAGAGTTGTAGTTGTTGTATTAGCTGTAAGAGTTGCAGTTGTATATGTAGTTCTAAGAGTTGTAGTTATAGTTGTAAGATTTGTAGTTGTAAGAGTTGTAAATGTAGTTGTAGTTGTAAGAGTTGTAGTTGTAATTGTAAGAGTTGTAGTTGTAGTTTTAAGAGTTGTAGTTGTAGTTGAAAGAGTTGTAGTCTTAAGAATTATAGTTGTAGTTGCAGTTGTAAGAGTTGTAGTTGTAGTTCTAGCTGTAAGAGATGTAGTTGTAGTTGTAGTTGTAAGAGTTGTAGTTGTAGTTGTAAGAATTATAGTTGTAGTTGCAGTTGTAAGAGTTTTAGTTGTAGTTGTAAGAGTTGTAGTTGTAGTTGTAAGAGTTAAAGTTGTAGTTGTAGTTGTAAATGTTGTATTTGTAGTTGTAGTTGTAAGAGTTGTAGTTGTAGTTGTAAGAGTTGTAGTTGCAGTTGTAAGAATTGTAGTTGTATTTGTAGTTGTAAGCGTTGTTGTTGCAGTTGTAAGAGTTGCAATTGTAGTTGTAGTTGTCAGAGTTGTAGTTGTAGTTGTAAGAGTTGTAGTTGTAGTTGTAGTTGTAAGAGTTGTTGTTGTAGTTGTAAGAGTTGCAGTTGTAGTTGTAGTTGTCAGAGTTGTAGTTGTAGTTGTAAGAGTTGTAGTGGTAGTTGTAATAATTGTAGCTGTAGTTGTAGTTGTAAGAGTTGTAGTTGTAGTTCTAGCTTTAAGAGATGTAGTTGTAGTTGTAAGAGTTGTAGTTGTAGTTGTAAGAATTATAGTTGTAGTTGCAGTTGTAAGAGTTGTAGTTGTAGTTGTAAGAGTTGTAGTTGTAGTTGTAAGAGTTAAAGTTGTACTTGTATTTGTAAGTGTTGTATTTGTACTTGTAGTTGTAAGAGTTGTAGTTGTAGTTGTAAGAGTTGTAGTTGCAGTTGTAAGAATTGTAGGTGTAGTTGTAGTTTTAAGAGCTGTAGATGTGGTTGCAGTTGTAAGATTTGTAGTTGTAGTTTTAGTTGTAAGAATTGTAGTTGTAGTTGTAAGAGTTGTAGTTGTAAGAGTTGTAGTTGTAGTTGTAAGAATTGTAGTTGTAAGAGTTGTAATTGTAGTTGTAGTTGCAAGAATTGTAGTTGTAGTTGAAGTTGTAAGAGTTGTAGTTTTAAGTGTAGTTTTAAGAGTTATAGTGTTGTAGTTGTACGAGTTGTAGTTGTAGTTATAAGAGTTGTAGTTATAAGAGTTGTAGTTGTAGTTGTAAGAGTTGTAGTTGTAGTTGTAAGAGTTGTAATTGTAGTTGTAGTTATAAGAGTTGTAGTTGTAAGAGTTGTAGTTGTAAGAGTTGTAGTTGTAGTTGTACGAGTTGTAGTTGTAAGAGTTGCAGTTGTAGTTGAAAGAGTTGTAGTTGTATGTGTGAGAATTGCAATTGTAGTTCTTGTTATAATAGTTGTAGTTATAGTTGTAGCTGTAAAAGTTGAGATTGCAGTTGTAAGAATTGTAGTTGTAGTTATAAGATGTAGTTGTAGTTGTAGTTGAAAGAGTTGTAGTTGTAGTTGTAGTTGTAAGAGTTGTAGTTTTAGTTGTAAGAGTTGTTGCAGTAGTTGTAGTTGTAAGAGTTGTAGTTGTAGTTGTAAGAGTTGTTGCAGTAGTTGTAGTTGTAAGAGTTGTAGTTGTAACTGTAAGAGTTGTAGTTGTAGTTGTAAGAGTGGTAATTGTAGTTGTAAGAGTTGAAATTGTAATTGTAGTTATAAGAGTTGTAGTTGTAGTGTTAAGAGTTGTAGTTGTAGTTGTAAGAGTAGTAGTTGTAGTTGCATTTGTGAGAGTTGTAGTTGTTGTATTAGCTGTAAGAGTTGCAGTTGTATATGTAGTTCTAAGAGTTGTAGTTATAGTTGTAACAGTTGTAGTTGTAGTTGTAAGAATTGTAGTTGTAGTTTTAAGAGTTGTAGTTGTAGTTGCAGTTGTAAGATTTGTAGTTGTAGTTTTGGTTGTAAGGATTGTAGTTGTAGTTATAAGAGTTGTAGTTGTTACAATTGTAGTTGTAATTGTAAGAGTTGTAATTGTAGTTGTAGTTTTAAGAATTGTAGTTGTAGTTGAAGTTGTAAGAGTTGTAGTTTTAAGTGTAGTTTTAAGAGTTATAGTGTTGTAGTTGTACGCATTGTAGTTGTAGTTGTAAGAGTTGTAGTTGTAAGAGTTGTAGTTGTAAGAGTTGTAGTTGTAAGAGTTGTAGTTGTAGTTGTAAGAGTTGCAGTTGTAGTTGTAAGAGTTGTAATTGTAATTGTAGTTATAAGAGTTGTAGTTGTAGTTGTAAGAGTTGTAGTTGTAGTTGTAAGAGTAGTAGTTGTAGTTGTATTTGTGAGAGTTGTAGTTGTTGTATTAGCTGTAAGAGTTGCAGTTGTATATGTAGTTCTAAGAGTTGTAGTTATAGTTGTAAGATTTGTAGTTGTAATTGTAAGAGTTGTAGTTGTAGTTTTAAGAGTTGTAGTTGTAGTTGAAAGAGTTGTAGTCTTAAGAATTATAGTTGTAGTTGCAGTTGTAAGAGTTGTAGTTGTAGTTCTAGCTGTAAGAGATGTAGTTGTAGTTGTAGTTGTAAGAGTTGTAGTTGTAGTTGTAAGAATTATAGTTGTAGTTGCAGTTGTAAGAGTTGTAGTTGTAGTTGTAAGAGTTGTAGTTGTAGTTGTAAGAGTTAAAGTTGTAGTTGTAGTTGTAAATGTTGTATTTGTAGTTGTAGTTGTAAGAGTTGTAGTTGTAGTTGTAAGAGTTGTAGTTGCAGTTGTAAGAATTGTAGTTGTATTTGTAGTTGTAAGCGTTGTTGTTGCAGTTGTAAGAGTTGCAATTGTAGTTGTAGTTGTCAGAGTTGTAGTTGTAGTTGTAAGAGTTGTAGTTGTAGTTGTAGTTGTAAGAGTTGTTGTTGTAGTTGTAAGAGTTGCAGTTGTAGTTGTAGTTGTCAGAGTTGTAGTTGTAGTTGTAAGAGTTGTAGTGGTAGTTGTAATAATTGTAGCTGTAGTTGTAGTTGTAAGAGTTGTAGTTGCAGTTGTTAGAGTTGTAGTTATAGTTGTAAGAGTTGTAGTTGTATTTGTAAGAGTTGTAGTTGTAGTTGTAAGAGTTGTAGTTGTAGTTGTAAGAGTTGTAGTTGTAGTTGTAAGAGTTGTAGTTTTAGTTGTAGTTGTAAGAGTTGTAGTTGTAGTTGTAAGAGTTGCAGTTGTAGTTGTAAGAGTTGTAGTTGTAGTTGTAAGAGTTGTAGTTGTTGTTGTAGTTATAAGATTTTTAGTTGTAGTTGTAAGAGTTTTAAATGTAGTTTTAGTTGTAAGAGTTGTAGTTGTTGTTGAAAGAGTTGCAGTTGTAGTTAAAAGAGTTGTAGTTGTATGTGTGAGAGTTGCAATTGTAGTTCTTGTTATAATAGTTGTAGTTATAGTTGTAGGTGTAAAAGTTGAGATTGCAGTTGTAAGAATTGTAGTTGTAGTTGTAAGAGTTGTAGTTGTAGTTGAAAGAGCTGTAGTTGTAGTTGTAGTTGTAAGAGTTTAAGTTGTAGTTGTAAGAGTTGTTGCAGTAGTTGTAGTTGTAAGAGTTGTAGTTTTAGTTGTAAAAATTGTAAATGTAGTTGTAGTTGTAAGAGTTGTAGTTGTAACTGTAAGAGTTGTAGTTGTAGTTGTAAGAGTTGTAGTTGTAGTTGTAAGAGTTGTAATTGTAATTGTAGTTATAAGAGTTGTAGTTGTAGTTGTACGAGTTGTAATTGTAGTTGTAAGAGTAGTAGTTGTAGTTGTATTTGTGAGAGTTGTAGTTGTTGTATTAGCTGTAAGAGTTGCAGTTGTATATGTAGTTCTAAGAGTTGTACTTATAGTTCTAAGAGTTGTAGTTGTAGTTGTAAGAATTGTAGTTGTAAGAGTTGTAGTTGTAGTTGTAGTTGTAAGAGTTGTAGTTGCAGTTGTAAGAATTGTAGTTGTAGTTGTAGTTTTAAGAGTTGTAGTTGTAGTTGCAGTTGTAAGATTTGTAGTTGTAGTTTTGGTTGTAAGAATTGTAGTTGTAGTTGTAGTTTTAAGAGTTGTAGGTTTTAGAATTGTAGTTGTAGTTGTAAGAGTTGTAATTGTAGTTGTAGTTGTAAGAATTGTAGTTGTAGTTGAAGTTGTAAGAGTTGTAGTTTTAAGTGTAGTTTTAAGAGTTATAGTGTTGTAGTTGTATGAATTGTAGTTGTAGTTGTAAGAGTTGTAGTTGTAAGAATTGTAGTTGTAAGAGTTGTATTTGTAAGAGTTGTAGTTGTAGTTGTAAGAATTGTAGTTGTAGTTGTAAGAGTAGTAGTTGTAGTTGTATTTGTGAGAGTTGTAGTTGTTGTATTAGCTGTAAGAGTTGCAGTTGTATATGTAGTTCTAAGAGTTGTAGTTATAGTTGTAAGAGTTGTAGTTGTAGTTGTAAGAATTGTAGTTGTAAAAGTTGTAGTTGTAGTTGTAAGAGTTGTAGTTGTAATTGTAAGAGTTGTAGTTGTAGTTGTAAGAGTTGTAGTTGTAGTTTAAAGAGTTGTAGTTGTAGTTGTAAGAATTATAGTTGTACTTGCAGTTGTAAGAGTTAAAGTTGTAGTTGTAGTTGAAAGTGTTGTATTTGTAGTTGTAGTTGTAAGAGTTGTAGTTGTAGTTGTAAGAGTTGTAGTTGCAGTTGTAAGAATTGTAGCTGTAGTTGTAGTTGTAAGAGTTGTTGTTGTAGTTGTAAGAGTTGCAATTGTAGTTGTAGTTGTCAGAGTTGTAGTTGTAGTTGTAAGAGTTGTAGTTGTAGTTGTAAGAGTTGTTGTTGTAGTTGTAAGAGTTGCAGTTGTAGTTGTAGTTGTTAGAGTTGTAGTTGTAGTTGTAAGAGTTGTAGTTGTAGTTGTAATAATTGTAGCTGTAGTTGTAGTTGTAAGAGTTGTAGTTGCAGTTGTTAGAGTTGTAGTTGTAGTTGTAAGAGTTGTAGTTCTATTTGTAAGAGTTGTAGTTGTAGTTGTAAGAGTTGTAGTTGTAAGAGTTGTAGTTTTAGTTGTAGTTGTAAGAGTTGCAGTTATAGTTGTAAGAGTTGTAGTTGTAGTTGTAAGAGTTGTAGTTGTAGTTGTAGTTATAAGATTTTTAGTTGTAATTGTAAGAGTTGTAGTTGTAAGAGTATTAGTTGTAGTTGTAAGAGTTGTAGTTGTAGTTGTAAGAGTTGTAGTTATAGTTGTAAGAATTGTAGTTGTAGTTGTAGTTTTAAGAGTTGTAGTTGTAGTTGTAAGAGTTGTAGTTGTAGTAATAGTTGTAAGAGTTGTTGTTGTAGTTGTAAGAGTTGCAGTTGTAGTTGTAGTTGTCCAAGTTGTAGTTGTAGTTGTAGGAGTTGTAGTTGTAGTTGTAGTTGTAAGAGTTGTTGTTGTAGTTGTAAGAGTTGCAGTTGTAGTTGTAGTTGTCAGAGTTATAGTTGTAGTTCTAGCTTTAAGAGATGTAGTTGTAGTTGTAAGAGTTGTAGTTGTAGTTGTAAGAATTATAGTTGTAGTTGCAGTTGTAAGAGTTGTAGTTGTAGTTGTAAGAGTTGTAGTTGTAGTTGTAAGAGTTAAAGTTGTACTTGTAGTTGTAAGTGTTGTATTTGTACTTGTAGTTGTAAGAGTTGTAGTTGTAGTTGTAAGAGTTGTAGTTGCAGTTGTAAGAATTGTAGGTGTAGTTGTAGTTTTAAGAGCTGTAGATGTGGTTGCAGTTTTAAGATTTGTAGTTGTAGTTTTAGTTGTAAGAATTGTAGTTGTAGTTGTAAGAGTTGTAGTTGTAAGAGTTGTAGTTGTAGTTGTAAGAATTGTAGTTGTAAGAGTTGTAATTGTAGTTGTAGTTGTAAGAATTGTAGTTGTAGTTGAAGTTGTAAGAGTTGTAGTTTTAAGTGTAGTTTTAAGAGTTATAGTGTTGTAGTTGTACGAGTTGTAGTTGTAGTTATAAGAGTTGTAGTTATAAGAGTTGTAGTTGTAGTTGTAAGAGTTGTAGTTGTAGTTGTAAGAGTTGTAATTGTAGTTGTAGTTATAAGAGTTGTAGTTGTAAGAGTTGTAGTTGTAAGAGTTGTAGTTGTAGTTGTACGAGTTGTAGTTGTAGATGTAAGAGTTGCAGTTGTAGTTGAAAGAGTTGTAGTTGTATGTGTGAGAATTGCAATTGTAGTTCTTGTTATAATAGTTGTAGTTATAGTTGTAGCTGTAAAAGTTGAGATTGCAGTTGTAAGAATTGTAGTTGTAGTTGTAAGATGTAGTTGTAGTTGTAGTTGAAAGAGTTGTAGTTGTAGTTGTAGTTGTAAGAGTTGTAGTTTTAGTTGTAAGAGTTGTTGCAGTAGTTGTAGTTGTAAGAGTTGTAGTTGTAGTTGTAAGAGTTGTTGCAGTAGTTGTAGTTGTAAGAGTTGTAGTTGTAACTGTAAGAGTTGTAGTTGTAGTTGTAAGAGTGGTAATTGTAGTTGTAAGAGTTGAAATTGTAATTGTAGTTATAAGAGTTGTAGTTGTAGTGTTAAGAGTTGTAGTTGTAGTTGTAAGAGTAGTAGTTGTAGTTGCATTTGTGAGAGTTGTAGTTGTTGTATTAGCTGTAAGAGTTGCAGTTGTATATGTAGTTCTAAGAGTTGTAGTTATAGTTGTAAGAGTTGTAGTTGTAGTTGTAAGAATTGTAGTTGTAGTTGTAGTTTTAAGAGTTGTAGTTGTAGTTGTAGTTGTAAGAGTTGTAGTTGTAATTGTAAGAGTTGTAGTTGTAGTTGTAAGAGTTGTAGTTGTAGTTGAAAGAGTTGTAGTTGTAGTTGTAAGAATTATAGTTGTAGTTGCAGTTGTAAGAGTTGTAGTTGTAGTTCTAGCTGTAAGAGATGTAGTTGCAGGTGTAGTTGTAAGAGTTGTAGTTGTAGTTGTAAGAATTATAGTTGTAGTTGCAGTTGTAAGAGTTGTAGTTGTAGTTGTAAGAGTTGTAGTTGTAAGAGTTAAAGTTGTAGTTGTAGTTGTAAGAGTTGTAGTTGTAGTAATAGTTCTAAGAGTTGTTGTTGTAGTTGTAAGAGTTGCAGTTGTAGTTGTAGTTGTCCAAGTTGTAGTTGTAGTTGTAAGAGTTGTAGTTGTAGTTGTAGTTGTAAGAGTTGTTGTTGTAGTTGTAAGAGTTGCAGTTGTAGTTGTAGTTGTCAGAGTTATAGTTGTAGTTCTAGCTTTAAGAGATGTAGTTGTAGTTGTAAGAGTTGTAGTTGTAGTTGTAAGAATTATAGTTGTAGTTGCAGTTGTAAGAGTTGTAGTTGTAGTTGTAAGAGTTGTAGTTGTAGTTGTAAGAGTTAAAGTTGTACTTGTAGTTGTAAGTGTTGTATTTGTACTTGTAGTTGTAAGAGTTGTAGTTGTAGTTGTAAGAGTTGTAGTTGCAGTTGTAAGAATTGTAGGTGTAGTTGTAGTTTTAAGAGCTGTAGATGTGGTTGCAGTTGTAAGATTTGTAGTTGTAGTTTTAGTTGTAAGAATTGTAGTTGTAGTTGTAAGAGTTGTAGTTGTAAGAGTTGTAGTTGTAGTTGTAAGAATTGTAGTTGTAAGAGTTGTAATTGTAGTTGTAGTTGTAAGAATTGTAGTTGTAGTTGAAGTTGTAAGAGTTGTAGTTTTAAGTGTAGTTTTAAGAGTTATAGTGTTGTAGTTGTACGAGTTGTAGTTGTAGTTATAAGAGTTGTAGTTATAAGAGTTGTAGTTGTAGTTGTAAGAGTTGTAGTTGTAGTTGTAAGAGTTGTAATTGTAGTTGTAGTTATAAGAGTTGTAGTTGTAAGAGTTGTAGTTGTAAGAGTTGTAGTTGTAGTTGTACGAGTTGTAGTTGTAGTTGTAAGAGTTGCAGTTGTAGTTGAAAGAGTTGTAGTTGTATGTGTGAGAATTGCAATTGTAGTTCTTGTTATAATAGTTGTAGTTATAGTTGTAGCTGTAAAAGTTGAGATTGCAGTTGTAAGAATTGTAGTTGTAGTTGTAAGATGTAGTTGTAGTTGTAGTTGAAAGAGTTGTAGTTGTAGTTGTAGTTGTAAGAGTTGTAGTTTTAGTTGTAAGAGTTGTTGCAGTAGTTGTAGTTGTAAGAGTTGTAGTTGTAGTTGTAAGAGTTGTTGCAGTAGTTGTAGTTGTAAGAGTTGTAGTTTTAACTGTAAGAGTTGTAGTTGTAGTTGTAAGAGTGGTAATTGTAGTTGTAAGAGTTGAAATTGTAATTGTAGTTATAAGAGTTGTAGTTGTAGTGTTAAGAGTTGTAGTTGTAGTTGTAAGAGTAGTAGTTGTAGTTGCATTTGTGAGAGTTGTAGTTGTTGTATTAGCTGTAAGAGTTGCAGTTGTATATGTAGTTCTAAGAGTTGTAGTTATAGTTGTAAGAGTTGTAGTTGTAGTTGTAAGAATTGTAGTTGTAGTTTTAAGAGTTGTAGTTGTAGTTGCAGTTGTAAGATTTGTAGTTGTAGTTTTGGTTGTAAGGATTGTAGTTATAGTTGTAGTTGTAAGAGTTGTAGTTGTTACAATTGTAGTTGTAATTGTAAGAGTTGTAATTGTAGTTGTAGTTTTAAGAATTGTAGTTGTAGTTGAAGTGTAAGAGTTGTAGTTTTAAGTGTAGTTTTAAGAGTTATAGTGTTGTAGTTGTACGCATTGTAGTTGTAGTTGTAAGAGTTGTAGTTGTAAGAGTTGTAGTTGTAAGAGTTGTAGTTGTAAGAGTTGTAGTTGTAGTTGTAAGAGTTGTAGTTGTAGTTGTAAGAGTTGTAATTGTAATTGTAGTTATAAGAGTTGTAGTTGTAAGAGTTGTAGTTGTAGTTGTAAGAGTAGTAGTTGTAGTTGTATTTGTGAGAGTTGTAGTTGTTGTATTAGCTGTAAGAGTTGCAGTTGTATATGTAGTTCTAAGAGTTGTAGTTATAGTTGTAAGATTTGTAGTTGTAAGAGTTGTAAATGTAGTTGTAGTTGTAAGAGTTGTAGTTGTAATTGTAAGAGTTGTAGTTGTAGTTTTAAGAGTTGTAGTTGTAGTTGAAAGAGTTGTAGTTGTAAGAATTATAGTTGTAGTTGCAGTTGTAAGAGTTGTAGTTGTAGTTCTAGCTGTAAGAGATGTAGTTGTAGTTGTAGTTGTAAGAGTTGTAGTTGTAAGAATTATAGTTGTAGTTGCAGTTGTAAGAGTTGTAGTTGTAGTTGTAAGAGTTGTAGTTGTAGTTGTAAGAGTTAAAGTTGTAGTTGTAGTTGTAAATGTTGTATTTGTAGTTGTAGTTGTAAGAGTTGTAGTTGTAGTTGTAAGAGTTGTAGTTGCAGTTGTAAGAATTGTAGTTGTATTTGTAGTTGTAAGCGTTGTTGTTGCAGTTGTAAGAGTTGCAATTGTAGTTGTAGTTGTCAGAGTTGTAGTTGTAGTTGTAAGAGTTGTAGTTGTAGTTGTAGTTGTAAGAATTGTAGTTGTAGTTGTAAGAGTTGTAGTTTTAGTTGTAGTTGTAAGAGTTGTAGTTGTAGTTGTAAGAGTTGCAGTTGTAGTTGTAAGAGTTGTAGTTGTAGTTGTAAGAGTTGTAGTTGTTGTTGTAGTTATAAGATTTTTAGTTGTAGTTGTAAGAGTTTTAAATGTAGTTTTAGTTGTAAGAGTTGTAGTTGTTGTTGAAAGAGTTGCAGTTGTAGTTGAAAGAGTTGTAGTTGTATGTGTGAGAGTTGCAATTGTAGTTCTTGTTATAATAGTTGTAGTTATAGTTGTAGGTGTAAAAGTTGAGATTGCAGTTGTAAGAATTGTAGTTGTAGTTGTAAGAGTTGTAGTTGTAGTTGAAAGAGTTGTAGTTGTAGTTGTAGTTGTAAGAGTTGTAGTTGTAGTTGTAAGAGTTGTTGCCGTAGTTGTAGTTGTAAGAGTTGTAGTTGTAGTTGTAAGAGTTGTAATTGTAATTGTAGTTATAAGAGTTGTAGTTGTAGTTGTACGAGTTGTAATTATAGTTGTAAGAGTAGTAGTTGTAGTTGTGTTTGTGAGAGTTGTAGTTGTTGTATTAGCTGTAAGAGTTGCAGTTGTATATGTAGTTCTAAGAGTTGTACTTATAGTTCTAAGAGTTGTAGTTGTAAGAATTGTAGTTGTAAGAGTTGTAGTTGTAGTTGTAGTTGTAAGAGTTGTAGTTGCAGTTGTAAGAATTGTAGTTGTAGTTGTAGTTTTAAGAGTTGTAGTTGTAGTTGCAGTTGTAAGATTTGTAGTTGTAGTTTTAGTTGTAAGAATTGTAGTTGTAGTTGTAGTTGTAAGAGTTGTAGGTTTTAGAATTGTAGTTGTAGTTGTAAGAGTTGTAATTGTAGTTGTAGTTGTAAGAATTGTAGTTGTAGTTGAAGTTTAAGAGTTGTAGTTTTAAGTGTAGTTTTAAGAGTTATAGTGTTGTAGTTGTACGAATTGTAGTTGTAGTTGTAAGAGTTGTAGTTGTAAGAATTGTAGTTGTAAGAGTTGTAGTTGTAAGAGTTGTAGTTGTAGTTGTAAGAGTTGTAGTTGTAGTTGTAAGAGTAGTAGTTGTAGTTGTATTTGTGAGAGTTGTAGTTGTTGTATTAGCTGTAAGAGTTGCAGTTGTATATGTAGTTCTAAGAGTTGTAGTTATAGTTGTAAGAGTTGTAGTTGTAGTTGTAAGAATTGTAGTTGTAAAAGTTGTAGTTGTAGTTGTAAGAGTTGTAGTTGTAATTGTAAGAGTTGTAGTTGTAGTTGTAAGAGTTGTAGTTGTAGTTTAAAGAGTTGTAGTTGTAGTTGTAAGAATTATAGTTGTACTTGCAGTTGTAAGAGTTAAAGTTGTAGTTGTAGTTGAAAGTGTTGTATTTGTAGTTGTAGTTGTAAGAGTTGTAGTTGTAGTTGTAAGAGTTGTAGTTGCAGTTGTAAGAATTGTAGCTGTAGTTGTAGTTGTAAGAGTTGTTGTTGTAGTTGTAAGAGTTCAAATTGTAGTTGTAGTTGTCAGAGTTGTAGTTGTAGTTGTAAGAGTTGTAGTTGTAGTTGTAGTTGTAAGAGTTGTTGTTGTAGTTGTAAGAGTTGCAGTTGTAGTTGTAGTTGTTAGAGTTGTAGTTGTAGTTGTAAGAGTTGTAGTTGGAGTTGTAATAATTGTAGCTGTAGTTGTAGTTGTAAGAGTTGTAGTTGCAGTTGTTAGAGTTGTAGTTGTAGTTGTAAGAGTTGTAGTTTTATTTGTAAGAGTTGTAGTTGTAGTTGTAAGAGTTGTAGTTGTAAGAGTTGTAGTTTTAGTTGTAGTTGTAAGAGTTGCAGTTGTAGTTGTAAGAGTTGTAGTTGTAGTTGTAAGAGTTGTAGTTGTAGTTTTATTTGTAAGAGTTGTAGTTGTAGTTGTAAGAGTTGTAGTTGTAAGAGTTGTAGTTTTAGTTGTAGTTGTAAGAGTTGTAGTTGTAGTTGTAAGAGTTGTAGTTATAGTTGTAAGAATTGTAGTTGTAGTTGTAGTTTTAAGAGTTGTAGTTGTAGTTGTAAGAGTTTCAGTTGTAGTTGTAGTTGTAAGAGTTGTAGTTGTTGTTGAAAGAGTTGTAGTTGTAGTTGTAAGAGTTGTAGTTGTAGTTGTAAAAGTTGAAGTTGTAGTTGTAGTTGTCAGAGTTGTAGTTGTAGTTGTAAGAGTTGTAGTTGTAGTTGTAGTTGTAAGAGTTGTTGTTGTAGTTTAAGAGTTGCAGTTGTAGTTGTAGTTGTTAAAGTTGTAGTTGTAGTTGTAAGAGTTGTAGTTGTAGTTGTATTAGTAAGAGTTGTTGTTGTAGTTGTAAGAACTGCAGTTGTAGTTGTTGTTGTCAGAGTTGTAGTTGTAGTTGTAAGAGTTGTAGTTGTAGTTGTAATAATTGTAGCTGTAATTGTCGTTGTAAGAGTTGTAGTTGCAGCTGTTAGAGTTGTAGTTGTAGTTGTAAGAGTTGTAGTTGTATTTGTAAGAGTTGTAGTTGTAGTTGTAAGAGTTGTAGTTATAGTTGTAAGAGTTGTAGTTTTAGTTGTAGTTGTAAGAGTTGTAGTTGTAGTTGTAAGAGTTGCAGTTGTAGTTGTAAGAGTTGTAGTTGTAGTTGTAAGAGTTGTAGTTGTAGTTGTAGTTATAAAATTTTTAGTTGTAATTGTAAGAGTTGTAGTTGTAAGAGTTGAAGTTGTATTTGTGAGAATTGTAGTTGCCGTTGTAGTTGTAAGAGTTGTAGTTGTAGTTGTAAGAGTTGTAGTTGTAGTTGTAAGAGTTGTAATTGTAGTTGTAAGAGTTGTAGTTATAGTTGTAAGAATTGTAGTTGTAGTTGTTGTTTTAAGAGTTGTAGTTGTAGTTGTAGTTTTAAGAGTTGTAGTTCTAGTTGTAAGAGTTTTAGTTGTAGTTGTAGTTGTAAGAGTTGTAGTTGTTGTTGAAAGAGTTGTAGTTCTAAGAGTTGTAGTTGTATTTGTAAGAGGTTTAGTTGTAGTTGTAAGAGTTGTAGTTGTAGTTGTAGTTGTAAGAGTTGTAGTTGTAGTTGTACGAATTGTAGTTGTAGTTGTAAGAGTTGTAGATGTAGTTGTATTTGTAAGAGTTATAGTTGTAGTTGTAAGAGTTGTAGTTGTAAGAGTTGTAGTTGGAGTTGTAAGAATTGTAGTTGTAGTTGTAGTTGTAAGGTTTGTAGTTGTAGTTTTAGTTGTAAGAATTGTAGTTGTCGTTGTAGTTGAAAGAGTTGTAGTTGTAGTTGTAAGAATTATAGTTGTAGTGGCAGTTGTAAGAGTTGTAGTTGTAGTTCTAGCTGTAACAGATGTAGTTGTAGTTGTAGTTGTAAGAGTTGTAGTTGTAGTTGTAAGAATTATAGTTGTAGTTGCAGTTGTAAGAGTTGTAGTTGTAGTTATAGTTGTAAGAGTTGTAGTTGTAGTTGTAAGAGTTAAAGTTGTAGTTGTAGTTGTAAGTGTTGTATTTGTAGTTGTTGTTGTAAGAGTTGTAGTTGTTGTTGTAAGAGTTGTAGTTGCAGTTGTAAGAATTGTAGTTGTAGTTTTAAGAGTTATAGTTGTAGTTGCAGTTGTAAGAATTGTAGTTGTAGTTGTAAGAGTTGTAGTTGTAAGAGTTGTAGTTGTAGTTGTAAGAGTTGTAGTTGTAGTTGTAAGAGTTGTAATTGTAGTTGTAGTTGTAAGAATTGTAGTTGTAGTTGAAATTGTAAGAGTTGTAGTTTTAAGTGTAGTTTTAAGAGTTATAGTGTTGTAGTTGTACGAATTGTAGTTGTAGTTATAAGAGTTGTAGTTGTAAGAGTTGTAGTTGTATTTGTAAGAGTTGTAGTTGTAGTTGTAAGAGTTGTAATTGTAGTTGTAGTTATAAGAGTTGTAATTGTATGTGTAAAAATTGTAGTTGTAGTTGTAAGAGTTGTAGTTGTATTTGTATTTGTGAGAGTTGTAGTTGTTGTTGTAGCTGAAAGAGTTGCAGTTGTATATATGTAGTTCTATGAGTTGTAATTATAGTTGTAAGAGTTGTAGTTGTAATTGTAAGAGTTGTAGTTGTAGTTGAAAGAGTTGTAGTTGTAGTTATAAGGATTGTAGTTGTAAGAGTTGTAGTTGTAGTTGTAAGAGTTGTAGTTGTAATTGTAAAAGTTGTAGTTGTAGTTGTAAGAGTTGTAGTTGTAGTTGAAAGAGTTGTAGTTGTAGTTGTAAGAATTGTAGATTTAATTGTAGTTTTAAGAGTTGTAGTTGAAGTTTTAAGAGTTGTAGTTGTAGTTATAGTTGTAAAAGTTGTAGTTGTAGTTGTAGGAGTTGTAGTTGTAGTTGTGACAGTTGTAGTTGTAGTTGTACGAGTTGTATTTGTAGTTGTAGTTGTAAATCTAGTATTTTAAGTTGTAAGAGTTCTAGTTGTAGTTGTAAGAGTTGTAGTTGTAGTTGTAAGAGTTTTAGTTGTAGGTTTAAAAATTGTAGTTGTAGTGGTAGTTGTAAGAGTTGTAGTTTTAGTTGAAATTGTAGTTGTAAGAGTTGTAGTTGTAGGTGAAAGAGTTGTAGTTGTAGTTGTAAGAGTTGTAGTTGTTCTTGTAAAAGGTTTAGTTGTAGGTTTAGTCATAAGAGTTATAGTTGTAGTTGTAGTTGTAAGAGTTGTAGTTGTATTTGTAAGAGTTGTAGCTGTAGTTGTAAAAGTTGTAGTTGTAGTTGTAAGAGTTGTAGTTGTAAGAGTTGTAGTTTTAGTTGTAGTTGTAAGAGTTGTAGTTGTAGTTGTAAGAGTTGCAGTTGTAGTTGTAAGAGTTGTAGTTTGTAGTTTTAAGAGTTGTAGTTGTAGTTGTAGTTATAAAATTTTTAGTTGTAGTTGTAAGAGTTTTAGTTGTAGTTGTAGTTGTAAGAGTTGTAGTTGTTGTTGAAAGAGTTGCAGTTGTAGTTGAAAGAGTTGTAGTTGTATGTGTGAGAGTTGCAATTGTAGTTCTTGTTATAATAGTTGTAGTTATAGTTGTAGCTGTAAAAGTTGAGATTGCAGTTGTAAGAATTGTAGTTGTAGTTGTAAGAGTTGTAGTTGTAGTTGTAGTTGAAAGAGTTGTAGTTGTAGTTGTAGTTGTAAGAGTTGTAGTTGTAGTTGTAAGAGTTGTTGCAGTAGTTGTAGTTGTAAGAGTTGTAGTTGTAGTTGTAAAAATTGTAAATGTAGTTGTAGTTGTAAGAGTTGTAGTTGTAACTGTAAGAGTTGTAGTTGTAGTTGTAAGAGTTGTAGTTGTAGTTGTAAGAGTTGTAATTGTAATTGTAGTTATAAGAGTTGTAGTTGTAGTTGTAAGAGTTGTAGTTTTAAGTGTAGTTTTAAGAGTTATAGTGTTGTAGTTGTACGAATTGTAGTTGTAGTTGTAAGAGTTGTAGTTGTAAGAATTGTAGTTGTAAGAGTTGTAGTTATAAGAGTTGTAGTTGTAGTTGTAAGAGTTGTAGTTGTAGTTGTAAGAGTAGTAGTTGTAGTTGTATTTGTGAGAGTTGTAGTTGTTGTATTAGCTGTAAGAGTTGCAGTTGTATATGTAGTTCTAAGAGTTGTAGTTATAGTTGTAAGAGTTGTAGTTGTATTTGTAAGAATTGTAGTTGTAAAAGTTGTAGTTGTAGTTGTAGTTGTAAGAGTTGTAGTTGTAATTGTAAGAGTTGTAGTTGTAGTTGTAAGAGTTGTAGTTGTAGTTGAAAGAGTTGTAGTTGTAGTTGTAAGAATTATAGTTGTACTTGCAGTTTTAAGAGTTAAAGTTGTAGTTGTAGTTGAAAGTGTTGTATTTATAGTTGTAGTTGTAAGAGTTGTAGTTGTAGTTGTAAGAGTTGTAGTTGCAGTTGTAAGAATTGTAGCTGTAGTTGTAGTTGTAAGAGTTGTTGTTGTAGTTGTAAGAATTGCAATTGTAGTTCTTGTTATAATAGTTGTAGTTATAGTTGTAGCTGTAAAAGTTGAGATTGCAGTTGTAAGAATTGTAGTTGTAGTTGTAAGATGTAGTTGTAGTTGTAGTTGAAAGAGTTGTAGTTGTAGTTGTAGTTGTAAGAGTTGTAGTTTTAGTTGTAAGAGTTGTTGCAGTAGTTGTAGTTGTAAGAGTTGTAGTTGTAGTTGTAAGAGTTGTTGCAGTAGTTGTAGTTGTAAGAGTTGTAGTTTTAACTGTAAGAGTTGTAGTTGTAGTTGTAAGAGTGGTAATTGTAGTTGTAAGAGTTGAAATTGTAATTGTAGTTATAAGAGTTGTAGTTGTAGTGTTAAGAATTGTAGTTGTAGTTGTAAGAGTAGTAGTTGTAGTTGCATTTGTGAGAGTTGTAGTTGTTGTATTAGCTGTAAGAGTTGCAGTTGTATATGTAGTTCTAAGAGTTGTAGTTATAGTTGTAAGAGTTGTAGTTGTAGTTGTAAGAATTGTAGTTGTAGTTTTAAGAGTTGTAGTTGTAGTTGCAGTTGTAAGATTTGTAGTTGTAGTTTTGGTTGTAAGGATTGTAGTTATAGTTGTAGTTGTAAGAGTTGTAGTTGTTACAATTGTAGTTGTAATTGTAAGAGTTGTAATTGTAGTTGTAGTTTTAAGAATTGTAGTTGTAGTTGAAGTGTAAGAGTTGTAGTTTTAAGTGTAGTTTTAAGAAATATAGTGTTGTAGTTGTACGCATTGTAGTTGTAGTTGTAAGAGTTGTAGTTGTAAGAGTTGTAGTTGTAAGAGTTGTAGTTGTAAGAGTTGTAGTTGTAGTTGTAAGAGTTGTAGTTGTAGTTGTAAGAGTTGTAATTGTAATTGTAGTTATAAGAGTTGTAGTTGTAAGAGTTGTAGTTGTAGTTGTAAGAGTAGTAGTTGTAGTTGTATTTGTGAGAGTTGTAGTTGTTGTATTAGCTGTAAGAGTTGCAGTTGTATATGTAGTTCTAAGAGTTGTAGTTATAGTTGTAAGATTTGTAGTTGTAAGAGTTGTAAATGTAGTTGTAGTTGTAAGAGTTGTAGTTGTAATTGTAAGAGTTGTAGTTGTAGTTTTAAGAGTTGTAGTTGTAGTTGAAAGAGTTGTAGTTGTAAGAATTATAGTTGTAGTTGCAGTTGTAAGAGTTGTAGTTGTAGTTCTAGCTGTAAGAGATGTAGTTGTAGTTGTAGTTGTAAGAGTTGTAGTTGTAGTTGTAAGAATTATAGTTGTAGTTGCAGTTGTAAGAGTTGTAGTTGTAGTTGTAAGAGTTGTAGTTGTAGTTGTAAGAGTTAAAGTTGTAGTTGTAGTTGTAAATGTTGTATTTGTAGTTGTAGTTGTAAGAGTTGTAGTTGTAGTTGTAAGAGTTGTAGTTGCAGTTGTAAGAATTGTAGTTGTATTTGTAGTTGTAAGCGTTGTTGTTGCAGTTGTAAGAGTTGCAATTGTAGTTGTAGTTGTCAGAGTTGTAGTTGTAGTTGTAAGAGTTGTAGTTGTAGTTGTAGTTGTAAGAATTGTAGTTGTAGTTGTAAGAGTTGTAGTTTTAGTTGTAGTTGTAAGAGTTGTAGTTGTAGTTGTAAGAGTTGCAGTTGTAGTTGTAAGAGTTGTAGTTGTAGTTGTAAGAGTTGTAGTTGTTGTTGTAGTTATAAGATTTTTAGTTGTAGTTGTAAGAGTTTTAAATGTAGTTTTAGTTGTAAGAGTTGTAGTTGTTGTTGAAAGAGTTGCAGTTGTAGTTGAAAGAGTTGTAGTTGTATGTGTGAGAGTTGCAATTGTAGTTCTTGTTATAATAGTTGTAGTTATAGTTGTAGGTGTAAAAGTTGAGATTGCAGTTGTAAGAATTGTAGTTGTAGTTGTAAGAGTTGTAGTTGTAGTTGAAAGAGTTGTAGTTGTAGTTGTAGTTGTAAGAGTTGTAGTTGTAGTTGTAAGAGTTGTTGCCGTAGTTGTAGTTGTAAGAGTTGTAGTTGTAGTTGTAAGAGTTGTAATTGTAATTGTAGTTATAAGAGTTGTAGTTGTAGTTGTACGAGTTGTAATTATAGTTGTAAGAGTAGTAGTTGTAGTTGTATTTGTGAGAGTTGTAGTTGTTGTATTAGCTGTAAGAGTTGCAGTTGTATATGTAGTTCTAAGAGTTGTACTTATAGTTCTAAGAGTTGTAGTTGTAAGAATTGTAGTTGTAAGAGTTGTAGTTGTAGTTGTAGTTGTAAGAGTTGTAGTTGCAGTTGTAAGAATTGTAGTTGTAGTTGTAGTTTTAAGAGTTGTAGTTTTAGTTGAAATTGTAGTTGTAAGAGTTGTAGTTGTAGGTGAAAGAGTTGTAGTTGTAGTTGTAAGAGTTGTAGTTGTTCTTGTAAGAGGTTTAGTTGTAGGTTTAGTCATAAGAGTTATAGTTGTAGTTGTAGTTGTAAGAGTTGTAGTTGTATTTGTAAGAGTTGTAGCTGTAGTTGTAAAAGTTGTAGTTGTAGTTGTAAGAGTTGTAGTTGTAAGAGTTGTAGTTTTAGTTGTAGTTGTAAGAGTTGTAGTTGTAGTTGTAAGAGTTGCAGTTGTAGTTGTAAGAGTTGTAGTTGTAGTTTTAAGAGTTGTAGTTGTAGTTGTAGTTATAAAATTTTTAGTTGTAGTTGTAAGAGTTTTAGTTGTAGTTGTAGTTGTAAGAGTTGTAGTTGTTGTTGAAAGAGTTGCAGTTGTAGTTGAAAGAGTTGTAGTTGTATGTGTGAGAGTTGCAATTGTAGTTCTTGTTATAATAGTTGTAGTTATAGTTGTAGCTGTAAAAGTTGAGATTGCAGTTGTAAGAATTGTAGTTGTAGTTGTAAGAGTTGTAGTTGTAGTTGTAGTTGAAAGAGTTGTAGTTGTAGTTGTAGTTGTAAGAGTTGTAGTTGTAGTTGTAAGAGTTGTTGCAGTAGTTGTAGTTGTAAGAGTTGTAGTTGTAGTTGTAAAAATTGTAAATGTAGTTGTAGTTGTAAGAGTTGTAGTTGTAACTGTAAGAGTTGTAGTTGTAGTTGTAAGAGTTGTAGTTGTAGTTGTAAGAGTTGTAATTGTAATTGTAGTTATAAGAGTTGTAGTTGTAGTTGTAAGAGTTGTAGTTTTAAGTGTAGTTTTAAGAGTTATAGTGTTGTAGTTGTACGAATTGTAGTTGTAGTTGTAAGAGTTGTAGTTGTAAGAATTGTAGTTGTAAGAGTTGTAGTTAAAAGAGTTGTAGTTGTAGTTGTAAGAGTTGTAGTTGTAGTTGTAAGAGTAGTAGTTGTAGTTGTATTTGTGAGAGTTGTAGTTGTTGTATTAGCTGTAAGAGTTGCAGTTGTATATGTAGTTCTAAGAGTTGTAGTTATAGTTGTAAGAGTTGTAGTTGTATTTGTAAGAATTGTAGTTGTAAAAGTTGTAGTTGTAGTTGTAGTTGTAAGAGTTGTAGTTGTAATTGTAAGAGTTGTAGTTGTAGTTGTAAGAGTTGTAGTTGTAGTTGAAAGAGTTGTAGTTGTAGTTGTAAGAATTATAGTTGTACTTGCAGTTTTAAGAGTTAAAGTTGTAGTTGTAGTTGAAAGTGTTGTATTTATAGTTGTAGTTGTAAGAGTTGTAGTTGTAGTTGTAAGAGTTGTAGTTGCAGTTGTAAGAATTGTAGCTGTAGTTGTAGTTGTAAGAGTTGTTGTTGTAGTTGTAAGAGTTGCAATTGTAGTTGTAGTTGTCAGAGTTGTAGTTGTAGTTGTAAGAGTTGTAGTTGTAGTTGTAGTTGTAAGAGTTGTTGTTGTAGTTGTAAGAGTTGCAGTTGTAGTTGTAGTTGTTAGAGTTGTAGTTGTAGTTGTAAGAGTTGTAGTTGTAGTTGTAAGAGTTGTAATTGTAATTGTAGTTATAAGAGTTGTAGTTGTAGTTGTAAGAGTTGTAGTTGTAGTTGTAAGAGTAGTAGTTGTAGTTGTATTTGTGAGAGTTGTAGTTGTTGTATTAGCTGTAAGAGTTGCAGTTGTATATGTAGTTCTAAGAGTTGTAGTTATAGTTATAAGAGTTGTAGTTGTAGTTGTAAGAATTGTAGTTGTAAGAGTTGTAGTTGTAGTTGTAAGAGTTGTAGTTGTAATTGTAAGAGTTGTAGTTGTAGTTGTAAGAGGTGTAGTTGTAGTTGAAAGAGTTGTAGTTGTAGTTGTAAGAATTATAGTTGTAGTTGCAGTTATAAGAGTTGTAGTTGTAGTTCTAGCTGTAAGAGATGTAGTTGCAGGTGTAGTTGTAAGAGTTGTAGTTGTAGTTGTAAGAATTATAGTTGTAGTTGCAGTTGTAAGAGTTGTAGTTGTAGTTGTAAGAGTTGTAGTTGTAAGAGTTAAAAATGTAGTTGTAGTTGTAAGAGTTGTAGTTGTAGTAATAGTGGTAAGAGTTGTTGTTGTAGTTGTAAGAGTTGCAGTTGTAGTTGTAGTTGTCCAAGTTGTAGTTGTAGTTGTAAGAGTTGTAGTTGTAGTTGTAGTTGTAAGAGTTGTTGTTGTAGTTGTAAGAGTTGCAGTTGTAGTTGTAGTTGTCAGAGTTATAGTTGTAGTTCTAGCTTTAAGAGATGTAGTTGTAGTTGTAAGAGTTGTAGTTGTAGTTGTAAGAATTATAGTTGTAGTTGCAGTTGTAAGAGTTGTAGTTGTAGTTGTAAGAGTTGTAGTTGTAGTTGTAAGAGTTAAAGTTGTACTTGTAGTTGTAAGTGTTGTATTTGTACTTGTAGTTGTAAGAGTTGTAGTTGTAGTTGTAAGAGTTGTAGTTGCAGTTGTAAGAATTGTAGGTGTAGTTGTAGTTTTAAGAGCTGTAGATGTGGTTGCAGTTGTAAGATTTGTAGTTGTAGTTTTAGTTGTAAGAATTGTAGTTGTAGTTGTAAGAGTTGTAGTTGTAAGAGTTGTAGTTGTAGTTGTAAGAATTGTAGTTGTAAGAGTTGTAATTGTAGTTGTAGTTGTAAGAATTGTAGTTGTAGTTGAAGTTGTAAGAGTTGTAGTTTTAAGTGTAGTTTTAAGAGTTATAGTGTTGTAGTTGTACGAGTTGTAGTTGTAGTTATAAGAGTTGTAGTTGTAGTTGTAAGAGTTGTAATTGTAGTTGTAGTTATAAGAGTTGTAGTTGTAAGAGTTGTAGTTGTAAGAGTTGTAGTTGTAGTTGTACGAGTTGTAGTTGTAGTTGTAAGAGTTGCAGTTGTAGTTGAAAGAGTTGTAGTTGTATGTGTGAGAATTGCAATTGTAGTTCTTGTTATAATAGTTGTAGTTATAGTTGTAGCTGTAAAAGTTGAGATTGCAGTTGTAAGAATTGTAGTTGTAGTTGTAAGATGTAGTTGTAGTTGTAGTTGAAAGAGTTGTAGTTGTAGTTGTAGTTGTAAGAGTTGTAGTTTTAGTTGTAAGAGTTGTTGCAGTAGTTGTAGTTGTAAGAGTTGTAGTTGTAGTTGTAAGAGTTGTTGCAGTAGTTGTAGTTGTAAGAGTTGTAGTTGTAACTGTAAGAGTTGTAGTTGTAGTTGTAAGAGTGGTAATTGTAGTTGTAAGAGTTGAAATTGTAATTGTAGTTATAAGAGTTGTAGTTGTAGTGTTAAGAGTTGAAGTTGTAGTTGTAAGAGTAGTAGTTGTAGTTGCATTTGTGAGAGTTGTAGTTGTTGTATTAGCTGTAAGAGTTGCAGTTGTATATGTAGTTCTAAGAGTTGTAGTTATAGTTGTAACAGTTGTAGTTGTAGTTGTAAGAATTGTAGTTGTAGTTGTAGTTTTAAGAGTTGTAGTTGTAGTTGCAGTTGTAAGATTTGTAGTTGTAGTTTTGGTTGTAAGGATTGTAGTTGTAGTTGTAGTTATAAGAGTTGTAGTTGTTACAATTGTAGTTGTAATTGTAAGAGTTGTAATTGTAGTTGTAGTTTTAAGAATTGTAGTTGTAGTTGAAGTTGTAAGAGTTGTAGTTTTAAGTGTAGTTTTAAGAGTTATAGTGTTGTAGTTGTACGCATTGTAGTTGTAGTTGTAAGAGTTGTAGTTGTAAGAGTTGTAGTTGTAAGAGTTGTAGTTGTAAGAGTTGTAGTTGTAGTTGTAAGAGTTGTAGTTGTAGTTGTAAGAGTTGTAATTGTAATTGTAATTATAAGAGTTGTAGTTGTAGTTGTAAGAGTTGTAGTTGTAGTTGTAAGAGTAGTAGTTGTAGTTGTATTTGTGAGAGTTGTAGTTGTTGTATTAGCTGTAAGAGTTGCAGTTGTATATGTAGTTCTAAGAGTTGTAGTTATAGTTGTAAGATTTGTAGTTGTAAGAGTTGTAAATGTAGTTGTAGTTGTAAGAGTTGTAGTTGTAATTGTAAGAGTTGTAGTTGTAGTTTTAAGAGTTGTAGTTGTAGTTGAAAGAGTTGTAGTCTTAAGAATTATAGTTGTAGTTGCAGTTGTAAGAGTTGTAGTTGTAGTTCTAGCTGTAAGAGATGTAGTTGTAGTTGTAGTTGTAAGAGTTGTAGTTGTAGTTGTAAGAATTATAGTTGTAGTTGCAGTTGTAAGAGTTGTAGTTGTAGTTGTAAGAGTTGTAGTTGTAGTTGTAAGAGTTAAAGTTGTAGTTGTAGTTGTAAATGTTGTATTTGTAGTTGTAGTTGTAAGAGTTGTAGTTGTAGTTGTAAGAGTTGTAGTTGCAGTTGTAAAAATTGTAGTTGTATTTGTAGTTGTAAGCGTTGTTGTTGCAGTTGTAAGAGTTGCAATTGTAGTTGTAGTTGTCAGAGTTGTAGTTGTAGTTGTAAGAGTTGTAGTTGTAGTTGTAGTTGTAAGAGTTGTTGTTGTAGTTGTAAGAGTTGCAGTTGTAGTTGTAGTTGTCAGAGTTGTAGTTGTAGTTGTAAGAGTTGTAGTGGTAGTTGTAATAATTGTAGCTGTAGTTGTAGTTGTAAGAGTTGTAGTTGCAGTTGTTAGAGTTGTAGTTGTAGTTGTAAGAGTTGTAGTTGTATTTGTAGTTGTAAGAGTTGTAGTTGTAGTTGTAAGAGTTGCAGTTGTAGTTGTAAGAGTTGTAGTTGTAGTTGTAAGAGTTGTAGTTGTTGTTGTAGTTATAAGATTTTTAGTTGTAGTTGTAAGAGTTTTAAATGTAGTTTTAGTTGTAAGAGTTGTAGTTGTTGTTGAAAGAGTTGCAGTTGTAGTTAAAAGAGTTGTAGTTGTATGTGTGAGAGTTGCAATTGTAGTTCTTGTTATAATAGTTGTAGTTATAGTTGTAGGTGTAAAAGTTGAGATTGCAGTTGTAAGAATTGTAGTTGTAGTTGTAAGAGTTGTAGTTGTAGTTGAAAGAGTTGTAGTTGTAGTTGTAGTTGTAAGAGTTGTAGTTAGAGTTGTAAGAGTTGTTGCAGTAGTTGTAGTTGTAAGAGTTGTAGTTTTAGTTGTAAAAATTGTAAATGTAGTTGTAGTTGTAAGAGTTGTAGTTGTAACTGTAAGAGTTGTAGTTGTAGTTGTAAGAGTTGTAGTTGTAAGAGTTGTAATTGTAATTGTAGTTATAAGAGTTGTAGTTGTAGTTGTACGAGTTGTAATTGTAGTTGTAAGAGTAGTAGTTGTAGTTGTATTTGTGAGAGTTGTAGTTGTTGTATTAGCTGTAAGAGTTGCAGTTGTATATGTAGTTCTAAGAGTTGTACTTATAATTCTAAGAGTTGTAGTTGTAGTTTTAAGAGTTGTAGTTGTAGTTGCAGTTGTAAGATTTGTAGTGTTAGTTTTGGTTGTAAGAATTGTAGTTGTAGTTGTAGTTGTAAGAGTTGTAGGTTTTAGAATTGTAGTTGTAGTTGTAAGAGTTGTAATTGTAGTTGTAGTTGTAAGAATTGTAGTTGTAGTTGAAGTTGTAAGAGTTGTAGTTTTAAGTGTAGTTTTAAGAGTTATAGTGTTGTAGTTGTACGAATTGTAGTTGTAGTTGTAAGAGTTGTAGTTGTAAGAATTGTAGTTGTAAGAGTTGTATTTGTAAGAGTTGTAGTTGTAGTTGTAAGAGTTGTAGTTGTAGTTGTAAGAGTAGTAGTTGTAGTTGTATTTGTGAGAGTTGTAGTTGTTGTATTAGCTGTAAGAGTTGCAGTTGTATATGTAGTTCTAAGAGTTGTAGTTATAGTTGTAAGAGTTGTAGTTGTAGTTGTAAGAATTGTAGTTGTAAAAGTTGTAGTTGTAGTTGTAAGAGTTGTAGTTGTAATTGTAAGAGTTGTAGTTGTAGTTGTAAGAGTTGTAGTTGTAGTTTAAAGAGTTGTAGTTGTAGTTGTAAGAATTATAGTTGTACTTGCAGTTGTAAGAGTTAAAGTTGTAGTTGTAGTTGAAAGTGTTGTATTTGTAGTTGTAGTTGTAAGAGTTGTAGTTGTAGTTGTAAGAGTTGTAGTTGCAGTTGTAAGAATTGTAGCTGTAGTTGTAGTTGTAAGAGTTGTTGTTGTAGTTGTAAGAGTTGCAATTGTAGTTGTAGTTGTCAGAGTTGTAGTTGTAGTTGTAAGAGTTGTAGTTGTAGTTGTAGTTGTAAGAGTTGTTGTTGTAGTTGTAAGAGTTGCAGTTGTAGTTGTAGTTGTTAGAGTTGTAGTTGTAGTTGTAAGAGTTGTAGTTGTAGTTGTAAGAGTTGTAGTTGTAAGAGTTGTAGTTGTAAGAGTTGTAGTTGTAGTTGTAAGAGTTGTAGTTGTAGTTGTAAGAGTTGTAATTGTAATTGTAATTATAAGAGTTGTAGTTGTAGTTGTAAGAGTTGTAGTTGTAGTTGTAAGAGTAGTAGTTGTAGTTGTATTTGTGAGAGTTGTAGTTGTTGTATTAGCTGTAAGAGTTGCAGTTGTATATGTAGTTCTAAGAGTTGTAGTTATAGTTGTAAGATTTGTAGTTGTAAGAGTTGTAAATGTAGTTGTAGTTGTAAGAGTTGTAGTTGTAATTGTAAGAGTTGTAGTTGTAGTTTTAAGAGTTGTAGTTGTAGTTGAAAGAGTTGTAGTCTTAAGAATTATAGTTGTAGTTGCAGTTGTAAGAGTTGTAGTTGTAGTTCTAGCTGTAAGAGATGTAGTTGTAGTTGTAGTTGTAAGAGTTGTAGTTGTAGTTGTAAGAATTATAGTTGTAGTTGCAGTTGTAAGAGTTGTAGTTGTAGTTGTAAGAGTTGTAGTTGTAGTTGTAAGAGTTAAAGTTGTAGTTGTAGTTGTAAATGTTGTATTTGTAGTTGTAGTTGTAAGAGTTGTAGTTGTAGTTGTAAGAGTTGTAGTTGCAGTTGTAAGAATTGTAGTTGTATTTGTAGTTGTAAGCGTTGTTGTTGCAGTTGTAAGAGTTGCAATTGTAGTTGTAGTTGTCAGAGTTGTAGTTGTAGTTGTAAGAGTTGTAGTTGTAGTTGTAGTTGTAAGAGTTGTTGTTGTAGTTGTAAGAGTTGCAGTTGTAGTTGTAGTTGTCAGAGTTGTAGTTGTAGTTGTAAGAGTTGTAGTGGTAGTTGTAATAATTGTAGCTGTAGTTGTAGTTGTAAGAGTTGTAGTTGCAGTTGTTAGAGTTGTAGTTGTAGTTGTAAGAGTTGTAGTTGTATTTGTAAGAGTTGTAGTTGTAGTTGTAAGAGTTGTAGTTGTAGTTGTAAGAGTTGTAGTTGTAGTTGTAAGAGTTGTAGTTTTAGTTGTAGTTGTAAGAGTTGTAGTTGTAGTTGTAAGAGTTGCAGTTGTAGTTGTAAGAGTTGTAGTTGTAGTTGTAAGAGTTGTAGTTGTTGTTGTAGTTATAAGATTTTTAGTTGTAGTTGTAAGAGTTTTAAATGTAGTTTTAGTTGTAAGAGTTGTAGTTGTTGTTGAAAGAGTTGCAGTTGTAGTTAAAAGAGTTGTAGTTGTATGTGTGAGAGTTGCAATTGTAGTTCTTGTTATAATAGTTGTAGTTATAGTTGTAGGTGTAAAAGTTGAGATTGCAGTTGTAAGAATTGTAGTTGTAGTTGTAAGAGTTGTAGTTGTAGTTGAAAGAGTTGTAGTTGTAGTTGTAGTTGTAAGAGTTGTAGTTAGAGTTGTAAGAGTTGTTGCAGTAGTTGTAGTTGTAAGAGTTGTAGTTTTAGTTGTAAAAATTGTAAATGTAGTTGTAGTTGTAAGAGTTGTAGTTGTAACTGTAAGAGTTGTAGTTGTAGTTGTAAGAGTTGTAGTTGTAAGAGTTGTAATTGTAATTGTAGTTATAAGAGTTGTAGTTGTAGTTGTACGAGTTGTAATTGTAGTTGTAAGAGTAGTAGTTGTAGTTGTATTTGTGAGAGTTGTAGTTGTTGTATTAGCTGTAAGAGTTGCAGTTGTATATGTAGTTCTAAGAGTTGTACTTATAATTCTAAGAGTTGTAGTTGTAGTTTTAAGAGTTGTAGTTGTAGTTGCAGTTGTAAGATTTGTAGTGTTAGTTTTGGTTGTAAGAATTGTAGTTGTAGTTGTAGTTGTAAGAGTTGTAGGTTTTAGAATTGTAGTTGTAGTTGTAAGAGTTGTAATTGTAGTTGTAGTTGTAAGAATTGTAGTTGTAGTTGAAGTTGTAAGAGTTGTAGTTTTAAGTGTAGTTTTAAGAGTTATAGTGTTGTAGTTGTACGAATTGTAGTTGTAGTTGTAAGAGTTGTAGTTGTAAGAATTGTAGTTGTAAGAGTTGTATTTGTAAGAGTTGTAGTTGTAGTTGTAAGAGTTGTAGTTGTAGTTGTAAGAGTAGTAGTTGTAGTTGTATTTGTGAGAGTTGTAGTTGTTGTATTAGCTGTAAGAGTTGCAGTTGTATATGTAGTTCTAAGAGTTGTAGTTATAGTTGTAAGAGTTGTAGTTGTAGTTGTAAGAATTGTAGTTGTAAAAGTTGTAGTTGTAGTTGTAAGAGTTGTAGTTGTAATTGTAAGAGTTGTAGTTGTAGTTGTAAGAGTTGTAGTTGTAGTTTAAAGAGTTGTAGTTGTAGTTGTAAGAATTATAGTTGTACTTGCAGTTGTAAGAGTTAAAGTTGTAGTTGTAGTTGAAAGTGTTGTATTTGTAGTTGTAGTTGTAAGAGTTGTAGTTGTAGTTGTAAGAGTTGTAGTTGCAGTTGTAAGAATTGTAGCTGTAGTTGTAGTTGTAAGAGTTGTTGTTGTAGTTGTAAGAGTTGCAATTGTAGTTGTAGTTGTCAGAGTTGTAGTTGTAGTTGTAAGAGTTGTAGTTGTAGTTGTAGTTGTAAGAGTTGTTGTTGTAGTTGTAAGAGTTGCAGTTGTAGTTGTAGTTGTTAGAGTTGTAGTTGTAGTTGTAAGAGTTGTAGTTGTAGTTGTAATAATTGTAGCTGTAGTTGTAGTTGTAAGAGTTGTAGTTGCAGTTGTTAGAGTTGTAGTTGTAGTTGTAAGAGGTTTAGTTCTATTTGTAAGAGTTGTAGTTGTAGTTGTAAGAGTTGTAGTTGTAAGAGTTGTAGTTTTAGTTGTAGTTGTAAGAGTTGCAGTTGTAGTTGTAAGAGTTGTATTTGTAGTTGTAAGAGTTGTAGTTGTAGTTGTAGTTATAAGATTTTTAGTTGTAATTGTAAGAGTTGTAGTTGTAAGAGTATTAGTTGTAGTTGTAAGAGTTGTAGTTGTAGTTGTAAAAGTTGTAGTTATAGTTGTAAGAATTGTAGTTGTAGTTGTAGTTTTAAGAGTTGTAGTTGTAGTTGTAAGAGTTTTAGTTGTAGTTGTAGTTGTAAGAGTTGTAGTTGTTGTTGAAAGAGTTGTAGTTGTAGTTGTAAGAGTTGTAGTTGCAGTTGTAAGAATTGTAGTTGTAGTTGTAAGAGTTGTTGTTGTAGTTGTAAAAGTTGAAGTTGTAGTTGTAGTTGTCAGAGTTGTAGTTGTAGTTGTAAGAGTTGTAGTTGTAGTTGTAGTTGTAAGAGTTGTTGTTGTAGTTTAAGAGTTGCAGTTGTAGTTGTAGTTGTTAAAGTTGTAGTTGTAGTTGTAAGAGTTGTAGTTGTAGTTGTATTAGTAAGAGTTGTTGTTGTAGTTGTAAGAACTGCAGTTGTAGTTGTTGTTGTCAGAGTTGTAGTTGTAGTTGTAAGAGTTGTAGTTGTAGTTTTAATAATTGTAGCTGTAATTGTCGTTGTAAGAGTTGTAGTTGCAGCTGTTAGAGTTGTAGTTGTAGTTGTAAGAGTTGTAGTTGTATTTGTAAGAGTTGTAGTTGTAGTTGTAAGAGTTGTAGTTATAGTTCTAAGAGTTATAGTTTTAGTTGTAGTTGTAAGAGTTGTAGTTGTAGTTGTAAGAGTTCCAGTTGTAGTTGTAAGAGTTGTAGTTGTAGTTGTAAGAGTTGTAGTTGTAGTTGTAGTTATAAGATTTTTAGTTGTAATTGTAAGAGTTGTAGTTGTAGTTGTAAGAGTTGAAGTTGTATTTGTGAGAATTGTAGTTGCCGTTGTAGTTGTAAGAGTTGTAGTTGTAGTTGTTAGAGTTATAGTTGTAGTTGTAAGAGTTGTAATTGTAGTTGTAAGAGTTGTAGTTATAGTTGTAAGAATTGTAGTTGTAGTTGTAGTTTTAAGAGTTGTAGTTGTAGTTGTAGTTTTAAGAGTTGTAGTTCTAGTTGTAAGAGTTTTAGTTGTAGTTGTAGTTGTAAGAGTTGTAGTTGTTGTTGAAAGAGTTGTAATTGTAAGAGTTGTAGTTGTATTTGTAAGAGGTTTAGTTGTAGTTGTAAGAGTTGTAGTTGTAGTTGTAGTTGTAAGAGTTGTAGTTGTAGTTGTACGAATTGTAGTTGTACTTGTAAGAGTTGTAGATGTAGTTGCAGTTGTAAGATTTGTAGTTGTAGTTTTAGTTGTAAGAATTGTAGTTGTCGTTGTAGTTGAAAGAGTTGTAGTTGTAGTTGTAAGAATTATAGTTGTAGTGGCAGTTGTAAGAGTTGTAGTTGTAGTTCTAGCTGTAACAGATGTAGTTGTAGTTGTAGTTGTAAGAGTTGTAGTTGTAGTTGTAAGAATTATAGTTGTAGTTGCAGTTGTAAGAGTTGTAGTTGTAGTTATAGTTGTAAGAGTTGTAGTTGTAGTTGTAAGAGTTAAAGTTGTAGTTGTAGTTGTAAGTTTTGTATTTGTAGTTGTTGTTGTAAGAGTTGTAGTTGTTGTTGTAAGAGTTGTAGTTGCAGTTGTAAGAATTGTAGTTGTAGTTTTAAGAGTTATAGTTGTAGTTGCAGTTGTAAGAATTGTAGTTGTAGTTGTAAGAGTTGTAGTTGTAAGAGTTGTAGTTGTAGTTGTAAGAGTTGTAGTTGTAGTTGTAAGAGTTGTAATTGTAGTTATAGTTGTAAGAATTGTAGTTGTAGTTGAAATTGTAAGAGTTGTAGTTTTAAGTGTAGTTTTAAGAGTTATAGTGTTGTAGTTGTACGAATTGTAGTTGTAGTTATAAGAGTTGTAGTTGTAAGAGTTGTAGTTGTATTTGTAAGAGTTGTAGTTGTAGTTGTAAGAGTTGTAATTGTAGTTGTAGTTATAAGAGTTGTAATTGTATGTGTAAAAATTGTAGTTGTAGTTGTAAGAGTTGTAGTTGTATTTGTATTTGTGAGAGTTGTAGTTGTTGTTGTAGCTGAAAGAGTTGCAGTTGTATATGTAGTTCATGGCGATCATGAGGAAACTTGCTGGCACAAGCTGGGGAGCAGACGAAGGCATACTAAAGAAACTGTACACTGGAAGAGTGAGACCAGTTCTCGAGTATGGCATCGCGGCATGGACAACAGCAGCAAAGGCGAACTTCGATAAAGTTAACAAACTTCAAAACCAAGCTATGAGAATCATAACTGGTGGAATGAAGTCAACGCCAATTGTAGAACTTGAAAAGATTACAAAACTGCAATCCATGACCGACAGAAGAGACTGCAGAGCCCAGCTGCAGTCAGAGAAACTCCGAAGACTGACGGACCATCCAATGTACCAGAGGCTAAATAATTTGGGAACTGGAAAACTAAAGCGGAGAAACTTTGCAGAAATAGCCAAAGCAAAGATGCACGAAGATCCCATAAACGCACTAACAACACCAAAACCCATCACTACTGTACGAAAACCTACTTGGAGGCAGGATATATTTCCAGAGGTGGTAGAAAATATACCAGGTATTGCAAACAAAAACTGCCAGACCGAAAAAGAAAGGAGAGATACTACCCTAAGCTTCATAACGAAAAGCTACCCAAGCATGGACTGGACCCATGCATACACCGACGGCTCTGTAACAAACACTACACAGAACGGAGGGGCAGGAGCATTCCTGAACCTACCAAATGGCAGAAAAATAACACTGTCATTCGCTACTGGTAAGTACACGAGCAATTTCAGAGCAGAGGCAGAGGCACTGAGGGCGGCAGTGGAAGAAATGGTAACACACAGTGAAAATGAGAGCCATATAGTCCTGCTGACAGATGCTCTCGAAGTAGTCACAGCGCTAAAAAGCCAGAAAAACACTGAGCTTAATGACTTAAGAGCAGCACTCTGCAAACTGTGCCAACAGTCCGCACCAAAAAGGGTAGTGGTACAGTGGGTTCCGTCACACTGCAACATCCAAGGCAACGAGGAGGCAGACAGACTGGCAAAAGAAGGTGCAAGGCTACCACAAATAGATACCAGTATGACGTACGAAGAGTCAAAACGGCTTATCAAAGCCAGGTACATGTCCAAATGGGAAACCGAACATACTGGTTACACCAAAAACGATGCCTATTACCAGTTGAACCGAAGAGAGCAGGTCGTTGTCTTCAGACTTCGCACTGGCCACAACAGACTGAGGTACCACCTCTTCAACAAATTGAAGATAGGGTGTACCGACGAATGCCCGTGCGGTACTGGTAAAATGACCACTGAACATCTGCTGCAGAACTGCCCGACATACGAGGATCAGAGAGAGCAGATGTGGCCATTGCCAGTGGAACTGCAAGACAAGCTCTATGGTAGTGGCGAGAGTCTCAGGATGACCGCCGCTTTTTTCGAGAAAATAATGGTTACTGTCTGACTGTGTACGCAGAAGAAGAAGAAGAAGTATATGTAGTTCTATGAGTTGTAGTTATAGTTGTAAGAGTTGTAGTTGTAATTGTAAAAGTTGTAGTTGTAGTTGTAAGAGTTGTAGTTGTAGTTGAAAGAGTTGTAGTTGTAGTTGTAAGAATTGTAGATTTAATTGTAGTTTTAAGAGTTGTAGTTGAAGTTTTAAGAGTTGTAGTTGTAGTTATAGTTGTAAAAGTTGTAGTTGTAGTTGTAGGAGTTGTAGTTGTAGTTGTGACAGTTGTAGTTGTAGTTGTACGAGTTGTATTTGTAGTTGTAGTTGTAAGTCTAGTATTTTAAGTTGTAAGAGTTCTAGTTGTAGTTGTAAGAGTTGTAGTTGTAGTTGTAAGAGTTTTAGTTGTAGGTTTAAAAATTGTAGTTGTAGTGGTAGTTGTAAGAGTTGTAGTTTTAGTTGAAATTGTAGTTGTAAGAGTTGTAGTTGTAGGTGAAAGAGTTGTAGTTGTAGTTGTAAGAGTTGTAGTTGTATTTGTAAGAGGTTTAGTTGTAGGTTTAGTCATAAGAGTTATAGTTGTAGTTGTAGTTGTAAGAGTTGTAGTTATAGTTGTACGAAATGTAGTTGTAGTTGTAAAAGTTATAGTTGTAGGTTTATTTGTAAGAGTTGTTGTTGTAGTTGTAAGAGTTGCAAAATTAGTTGTAGTTGTTAGAGTTGTAGTTGTAGTTGTAAGAGTTGTAGTTGTAGTTGTAGTTGTAAGAGTTGTTGTTGTAGTTGTAAGAGTTGCAGTTGTAGTTGTAGTTGTCAGAGTTGTAGTTGTAGTTGTAAGAGTTGTAGTTGTAGTTGTAATAATTGTAGCTGTAGTTGTAGTTGCAGTTGTTAGAGTTGTAGTTGTAGTTGTAAGAGTTGTAGTTGTATTTGTAAGAGTTATAGTTGTAGTTGTAAGAGTTGTAGTTGTAGTTGTAAGAGTTGTAGTTTTAGTTGTAGTTGTAAGAGTTGTAGTTGTAGTTGTAAGAGTTGCAGTTGTAGTTGTAAGAGTTGTAGTTGTAGTTGTAAGAGTTGTAGTTGTAGTTGTAGTTATAAGATTTTTAGTTGTAATTGTAAGAGTTGTAGTTGCAGATGTAAGATTTGTAGTAGTAGTTGTAAAAGTTGTTGTTGTAGTTGTAAAAGTTGTAGTTATAGTTGTAAGAATTGTAGTTGTAGTTGTAGTTTTATTAGTTGTAGTTGTAGTTGTAGTTTTAAGAGTTGTAGTTGTAGTTGTAAGAGTTGTAGTTGTAGTTGTAGTTGTAAGAGCTGTAGTTGTTGTTGAAAGAGTTGTAGTTGTAGTTGTAAGAGTTGTAGTTGCAGTTGTAAAATTTGTAGTTGTAGTTGTAAGAGTTGTTGTTGTAGTTGTAAAAGTTGCAGTTGAAGTTGTAGTTGTTAGAGTTGTAGTTGCAGTTGTTAGAGTTGTAGTTGTAGTTGTAAGAGGTTTAGTTCTATTTGTAAGAGTTGTAGTTGTAGTTGTAAGAGTTGTAGTTGTAAGAGTTGTAGTTTTAGTTGTAGTTGTAAGAGTTGCAGTTGTAGTTGTAAGAGTTGTATTTGTAGTTGTAAGAGTTGTAGTTGTAGTTGTAGTTATAAGATTTTTAGTTGTAATTGTAAGAGTTGTAGTTGTAAGAGTATTAGTTGTAGTTGTAAGAGTTGTAGTTGTAGTTGTAAGAGTTGTAGTTATAGTTGTAAGAATTGTAGTTGTAGTTGTAGTTTTAAGAGTTGTAGTTGTAGTTGTAAGAGTTTTAGTTGTAGTTGTAGTTGTAAGAGTTGTAGTTGTTGTTGAAAGAGTTGTAGTTGTAGTTGTAAGAGTTGTAGTTGCAGTTGTAAGAATTGTAGTTGTAGTTGTAAGAGTTGTTGTTGTAGTTGTAAAAGTTGAAGTTGTAGTTGTAGTTGTCAGAGTTGTAGTTGTAGTTGTAAGAGTTGTAGTTGTAGTTGTAGTTGTAAGAGTTGTTGTTGTAGTTTAAGAGTTGCAGTTGTAGTTGTAGTTGTTAAAGTTGTAGTTGTAGTTGTAAGAGTTGTAGTTGTAGTTGTATTAGTAAGAGTTGTTGTTGTAGTTGTAAGAACTGCAGTTGTAGTTGTTGTTGTCAGAGTTGTAGTTGTAAGAGTTGTAGTTGTAGTTTTAATAATTGTAGCTGTAATTGTCGTTGTAAGAGTTGTAGTTGCAGCTGTTAGAGTTGTAGTTGTAGTTGTAAGAGTTGTAGTTGTATTTGTAAGAGTTGTAGTTGTAGTTGTAAGAGTTGTAGTTATAGTTCTAAGAGTTGTAGTTTTAGTTGTAGTTGTAAGAGTTGTAGTTGTAGTTGTAAGAGTTCCAGTTGTAGTTGTAAGAGTTGTAGTTGTAGTTGTAAGAGTTGTAGTTGTAGTTGTAGTTATAAGATTTTTAGTTGTAATTGTAAGAGTTGTAGTTGTAGTTGTAAGAGTTGAAGTTGTATTTGTGAGAATTGTAGTTGCCGTTGTAGTTGTAAGAGTTGTAGTTGTAGTTGTTAGAGTTATAGTTGTAGTTGTAAGAGTTGTAATTGTAGTTGTAAGAGTTGTAGTTATAGTTGTAAGAATTGTAGTTGTAGTTGTAGTTTTAAGAGTTGTAGTTGTAGTTGTAGTTTTAAGAGTTGTAGTTCTAGTTGTAAGAGTTTTAGTTGTAGTTGTAGTTGTAAGAGTTGTAGTTGTTGTTGAAAGAGTTGTAATTGTAAGAGTTGTAGTTGTATTTGTAAGAGGTTTAGTTGTAGTTGTAAGAGTTGTAGTTGTAGTTGTAGTTGTAAGAGTTGTAGTTGTAGTTGTACGAATTGTAGTTGTACTTGTAAGAGTTGTAGATGTAGTTGCAGTTGTAAGATTTGTAGTTGTAGTTTTAGTTGTAAGAATTGTAGTTGTCGTTGTAGTTGAAAGAGTTGTAGTTGTAGTTGTAAGAATTATAGTTGTAGTGGCAGTTGTAAGAGTTGTAGTTGTAGTTCTAGCTGTAACAGATGTAGTTGTAGTTGTAATTGTAAGAGTTGTAGTTGTAGTTGTAAGAATTATAGTTGTAGTTGCAGTTGTAAGAGTTGTAGTTGTAGTTATAGTTGTAAGAGTTGTAGTTGTAGTTGTAAGAGTTAAAGTTGTAGTTGTAGTTGTAAGTTTTGTATTTGTAGTTGTTGTTGTAAGAGTTGTAGTTGTTGTTGTAAGAGTTGTAGTTGCAGTTGTAAGAATTGTAGTTGTAGTTTTAAGAGTTATAGTTGTAGTTGCAGTTGTAAGAATTGTAGTTGTAGTTGTAAGAGTTGTAGTTGTAAGAGTTGTAGTTGTAGTTGTAAGAGTTGTAGTTGTAGTTGTAAGAGTTGTAATTGTAGTTATAGTTGTAAGAATTGTAGTTGTAGTTGAAATTGTAAGAGTTGTAGTTTTAAGTGTAGTTTTAAGAGTTATAGTGTTGTAGTTGTACGAATTGTAGTTGTAGTTATAAGAGTTGTAGTTGTAAGAGTTGTAGTTGTATTTGTAAGAGTTGTAGTTGTAGTTGTAAGAGTTGTAATTGTAGTTGTAGTTATAAGAGTTGTAATTGTATGTGTAAAAATTGTAGTTGTAGTTGTAAGAGTTGTAGTTGTATTTGTATTTGTGAGAGTTGTAGTTGTTGTTGTAGCTGAAAGAGTTGCAGTTGTATATGTAGTTCTATGAGTTGTAGTTATAGTTGTAAGAGTTGTAGTTGTAATTGTAAGAGTTGTAGTTGTAGTTGAAAGAGTTGTAGTTGTAGTTATAAGGATTGTAGTTGTAAGAGTTGTAGTTGTAGTTGTAAGAGTTGTAGTTGTAATTGTAAAAGTTGTAGTTGTAGTTGTAAGAGTTGTAGTTGTAGTTGAAAGAGTTGTAGTTGTAGTTGTAAGAATTGTAGATTTAATTGTAGTTTTAAGAGTTGTAGTTGAAGTTTTAAGAGTTGTAGTTGTAGTTATAGTTGTAAAAGTTGTAGTTGTAGTTGTAGGAGTTGTAGTTGTAGTTGTGACAGTTGTAGTTGTAGTTGTACGAGTTGTATTTGTAGTTGTAGTTGTAAGTCTAGTATTTTAAGTTGTAAGAGTTCTAGTTGTAGTTGTAAGAGTTTTAATTGTAGGTTTAAAAATTGTAGTTGTAGTGGTAGTTGTAAGAGTTGTAGTTTTAGTTGAAATTGTAGTTGTAAGAGTTGTAGTTGTAGGTGAAAGAGTTGTAGTTGTAGTTGTAAGAGTTGTAGTTGTATTTGTAAGAGGTTTAGTTGTAGGTTTAGTCATAAGAGTTATAGTTGTAGTTGTAGTTGTAAGAGTTGTAGTTATAGTTGTACGAAATGTAGTTGTAGTTGTAAGAGTTATAGTTGTAGGTTTATTTGTAAGAGTTGTTGTTGTAGTTGTAAGAGTTGCAAAATTAGTTGTAGTTGTTAGAGTTGTAGTTGTAGTTGTAAGAGTTGTAGTTGTAGTTGTAGTTGTAAGAGTTGTTGTTGTAGTTGTAAGAGTTGCAGTTGTAGTTGTAGTTGTCAGAGTTGTAGTTGTAGTTGTAAGAGTTGTAGTTGTAGTTGTAATAATTGTAGCTGTAGTTGTAGTTGTAAGAGTTGTAGTTGCAGTTGTTAGAGTTGTAGTTGTAGTTGTAAGAGTTGTAGTTGTATTTGTAAGAGTTATAGTTGTAGTTGTAAGAGTTGTAGTTGTAGTTGTAAGAGTTGTAGTTTTAGTTGTAGTTGTAAGAGCTGTAGTTGTTGTTGAAAGAGTTGTAGTTGTAGTTGTAAGAGTTGTAGTTGCAGTTGTAAAATTTGTAGTTGTAGTTGTAAGAGTTGTTGTTGTAGTTGTAAGAGTTGCAGTTGTAGTTGTAGTTGTCAGAGTTGTAGTTGTAGTTGTAAGAGTTGTTGTTGTAGTTGTAAGAGTTGCAGTTGTAGTTGTAGTTGTAAGAGTTGCAGTTGTAGTTGTAAGAGTTGTAGTTGTAGTTGTAAGAGTTGTAGTTGTAGTTGTAGTTATAAGATTTTTAGTTGTAATTGTAAGAGTTGTAGTTGCAGATGTAAGATTTGTAGTAGTAGTTGTAAAAGTTGTTGTTGTAGTTGTAAAAGTTGTAGTTATAGTTGTAAGAATTGTAGTTGTAGTTGTAGTTTTATGAGTTGTAGTTGTAGTTGTAGTTTTAAGAGTTGTAGTTGTAGTTGTAAGAGTTGTAGTTGTAGTTGTAGTTGTAAGAGCTGTAGTTGTTGTTGAAAGAGTTGTAGTTGTAGTTGTAAGAGTTGTAGTTGCAGTTGTAAAATTTGTAGTTGTAGTTGTAAGAGTTGTTGTTGTAGTTGTAAAAGTTGCAGTTGAAGTTGTAGTTGTTATAGTTGTAGTTGTAGTTGTAAGAGTTGTAGTTGTAGTTGTAGTTGTAAGAGTTGTTGTTGTAGTTGTAAGATTTTCAGTTGTAGTTGTAGTTGTCAAAGTTGTAGTTGTAGTTGTAGTTGTAATAATTGTAGCTGTAATTGTCGTTGTAAGAGTTGTAGTTGCAGCTGTTAGAGTTGTAGTTGTAGTTGTAAGAGTTGTAGTTGTATTTGTAAGAGTTGTAGTTGTAGTTGTAAGAGTTGTAGTTGTAGTTGTAAGAGTTGTAGTTTTAGTTGTAGTTGCAAGAGTTGTAGTTGTAAGAGTTGCAGTTGTAGTTGTAAGAGTTGTAGTTGTAAGAGTTGTAGTTGTAGTTGTAGTTGTAAGAGTTGTAGTTGTAGTTGTAATTGTAAGAGTTGAAGTTGTATTTGTGAGAGTTGTAGTTGCCGTTATAGTTGTAAGAGTTGTAGTTGTAGTTGTAAGAGTATTAGTTGTAGTTGTAAGAGTTGTAGTTGTAGTCGTAAGAGTTGTAGTTATAGTTGTAAGAATTGTAGTTGTAGTTGTAGTTTTAAGAGTTGTAGTTGTAGTTGTAGTTTTAAGAGTTGTAGTTGTAGTTGTAAGAGTTGTAGTTGTATTTGTAAGAGGTTTAGTTGTAGTTGTAAGAGTTGTAGTTGTAGTTGTAGTTTTAAGAGTTGTAGTTGTAGTTGTATGAATTGTAGTTGTAGTTGTAAGAGTTGTGGTTGTAGTTGTATTTGTAAGATTTATAGTTGTAGTTGTAAGAGTTGTAGTTGTAAGAGTTGTAGTTGCAGTTGTAAAAATTGTAGTTGTAGTTGTAGTTTTAAGAGTTGTAGTTGTAGTTGCAGTTGTAAGATTTGTAGTTGTAGTTTTAGTTGTAAGAATTGTAGTTGTCGTTGTAGTTGTAAGAGTTGTAGTTGTTAGAATTGTAGTTGTAAATGTAAGAGTTGTAATTGTAGTTGTAGTTGTAAGAATTGTAGTTGTAGTTGAAGTTATAAGAGTTTTAGTTTTAAGTGTAGTTTTAAGAGTTATAGTTTTGTTGTTGTACGAATAGTAGTTGTAGTTGTAAGAGTTGTAGTTGTAAGAGTTGTATTTGTAAGAGTTGTAGTTGTAAGAGTTGTAGTTGTAAGAGTTGTAGTTGTAAGAGTTGTAGTTGTAGTTGTAAGAGTTGTAATTGTAGTTGTAAGAGTTGTAGTTGTAAGAGTTGTAGTTGTAGTTGTAAGAGTAGTAGTTGTAGTTTTTTTTGTGAGAGTTGTAGTTGTTGTTGTAGCTGTAAGAGTTGCAGTTGTATATGTAGTTCTAAGAGTTGTAGTTGTAGTTGTAAGAATTGTAGTTGTAAGAGTTGTAGTTGTAGTTGTAGTTGTAAGAGTTGTAGTTGTAATTGTAAGATTTGTAGTTGTAGTTGTAAGAGTTGTAGTTGTAGTTGAAAGAGTTGTAGTTGTAAGAATTATAGTTGTAGTTGCAGTTGTAAGAGTTGTAGTTGTAGTTCTAGCTGCAAGAGATGTAGTTGTAGTTGTAAGAGTTGTAGTTGTAGTTGTTAGAATTATAGTTGTAGTTGCAGTTGTAAGAGTTGTAGTTGTAGTTGTAGTTGTAAGAGTTGTAGTTGTAGTTGTAGTTGTAAGAGTTAAAGTTGTAGTTGTAGTTGTAAGTGTTGTATTTGTAGTTGTATTTGTAAGAGTTGTAGTTGTAAGAGTTGTAGTTGTAGTTGTAAGAGTTGTAGTTGTAGTTGTAAGAGTTGTAATTGTAGTTGTAGTTGTAAGAGTTGTAGTTGTAGTTGAAGTTGTAAGAGTTGTAGTTTTAAGTGTAGTTTTAAGAGTTATAGTGTTGTAGTTGTACGAATTGTAGTTGTAGTTATAAGAGTTGTAGTTGTAAGAGTTGTAGTTGTAGTTGTAAGAGTTGTAGTTGTAGTTGTAAGAGTTGTAATTGTAGTTGCATTTATAAGAGTTGTAGTTGTAGTTGTAAGAGTTGTAGTTGTAGTTGTAAGAGTTGTAGTTGTAGTTGTACGAGTTGTAGTTGTAGTTGTAGTTGTAAGAGTTGCAGTTGTAGTTAAAAGAGTTGTAGTTATATGTGTGAGAGTTGCAATTGTAGTTCTTGTTATAATAGTTGTAGTTATAGTTGTAGCTGTAAAAGTTGAGATTGCAGTTTTAAGAATTTTAGTTGTAGTTGTAAGAGTTGCAGTTGTAGTTGAATAAGTTGTAATTGTAGTTGTAGTTGTAAGAGTTGTTGCAGTAGTTGTAGTTGTAAGAGTTGTAGTTGTAGTTGTAAAAATTGTAAATGTAGTTGTAGTTGTAAGAGTTGCAGTTGTAACTGTAAGAGTTGTAGTTGTAGTTGTAAGAGTTGTAGTTGTAGTTGTAAAAGTTGTAATTGTAATTGTAGTTATAAGAGTTGTAGTTGTAGTTGTAAGAGTTGTAGTTGTAGTTGTAAGAGTAGTAGTTGTAGTTGTATTTGTGAGAGTTGTAGTTGTTGTATTAGCTGTAAGAGTTGCAGTTGTATATGTAGTTCTAAGAGTTGTAGTTATAGTTATAAGAGTTGTAGTTGTAGTTGTAAGAATTGTAGTTGTAAGAGTTGTAGTTGTAGTTGTAAGAGTTGTAGTTGTAATTGTAAGAGTTGTAGTTGTAGTTGTAAGAGTTGTATTTGTAGTTGTAAGAGTTGTAGTTGTAGTTGTAAGAATTATAGTTGTAGTTGCTGTTGTACGAGTTGTAGTTGTAGTTGTAAGAGTTGTAGTTGTGGTTATAAGAGTTAAAGTTGTAGTTGTAGTTGTAAGTGTTGTATTTGTAGTTGTAGTTGTAAGAGTTGTAGTTGAAGTTGTAAGAGTTGTAGTTGCAGTTGTAAGAATTGTAGTTGTAGTTGTAAGAGTTGTTGTTGTAGTTGTAAGAGTTGCAGTTGTAGTTGTAGTTGTCAGAGTTGTAGTTGTAGTTGTAAGAGTTGTATTTGTAGTTGTAAGAGTTGTTGTTGTAGTTGTAAGAGTTGCAGTTGTAGTTGTAGTTGTTAAAGTTGTAGTTGTAGTTGTTGAAAGAGTTGTAGTTGTAGTTCTAGCTGTAAGAGATGTAGTTGTAGTTGTAAGAGTTGTAGTTGTAGTATTAAGAATTATAGTTGTAGTTACAGTTGTACGAGTTGTAGTTGTAGTTGTAGTTGTAAGAGTTGTAGTTGTAGTTATAAGAGTTAAAGTTGTAGTTGTAGTTGTAAGTGTTGTATTTGTAGTTGTAGTTGTAAGAGTTGTAGTTGTAGTTGTAAGAGTTGTAGTTGCAGTTGTAAGAATTGTAGTTGTAGTTGTAAGAGTTGTTGTTGTAGTTGTAAGAGTTGCAGTTGTAGTTGTAGTTGTCAGAGTTGTAGCTGTAGTTGTAAGAGTTGTAGTTGTAGTTGTAGTTGTAAGAGTTGTTGTTGTAGTTGTAAGAGTTGCAGTTGTAGTTGTAGTTGTAAGAGTTGTTGTTGTAGTTGTAAGATTTGCAGTTGTAGTTGTAGTTGTCAAAGTTGTAGTTGTAGTTGTAGTTGTAAGAGTTGTAGTTTTAGTTATAGTTGTAAGAGTTGTTGTTGTAGTTGTAAGAGTTGCAGTTGTAGTTGTAGTTGTCAGAGGGTTAGTTGTAGTTGTAAGAGTTGTAGTTGTAGTTGTAATAATTGTAGCTGTAATTGTCGTTGTAAGAGTTGTAGTTGCAGCTGTTAGAGTTGTAGTTGTAGTTGTAAGAGTTGTAGTTGTATTTGTAAGAGTTGTAGTTGTAGTTGTAAGAGTTGTAGTTGTAGTTGTAAGAGTTGTAGTTTTAGTTGTAGTTGCAAGAGTTGTAGTTGTAAGAGTTGCAGTTGTAGTTGTAAGAGTTGTAGTTGTAGTTGTAAGAGTTGTAGTTGTAGTTGTAGTTGTAAGAGTTGTAGTTGTAGTTGTAATTGTAAGAGTTGAAGTTGTATTTGTGAGAGTTGTAGTTGCCGTTGTAGTTGTAAGAGTTGTAGTTGTAGTTGTAAGAGTATTAGTTGTAGTTGTAAGAGTTGTAGTTGTAATTGTAAGAGTTGTAGTTATAGTTGTAAGAATTGTAGTTGTAGTTGTAGTTTTAAGAGTTGTAGTTGTAGTTGTAGTTTTAAGAGTTGTAGTTGTAGTTGTAAGAGTTGTAGTTGTATTTGTAAGAGGTTTAGTTGTAGTTGTAAGAGTTGTAGTTGTAGTTGTAGTTGTAAGAGTTGTAGTTGTAGTTGTACGAATTGTAGTTGTAGTTGTAAGAGTTGTGGTTGTAGTTGTATTTGTAAGATTTATAGTTGTAGTTGTAAGAGTTGTAGTTGTAAGAGTTGTAGTTGCAGTTGTAAAAATTGTAGTTGTAGTTGTAGTTTTAAGAGTTGTAGTTGTAGTTGCAGTTGTAAGATTTGTAGTTGTAGTTTTAGTTGTAAGAATTGTAGTTGTCGTTGTAGTTGTAAGAGTTGTAGTTGTTAGAATTGTAGTTGTAAATGTAAGAGTTGTAATTGTAGTTGTAGTTGTAAGAATTGTAGTTGTAGTTGAAGTTATAAGAGTTGTAGTTTTAAGTGTAGTTTTAAGAGTTATAGTTTTGTAGTTGTACGAATAGTAGTTGTAGTTGTAAGAGTTGTAGTTGTAAGAGTTGTATTTGTAAGAGTTGAAGTTGTAAGAGTTGTAGTTGTAAGAGTTGTAGTTGTAAGAGTTGTAGTTGTAGTTGTAAGAGTTGTAATTGTAGTTGTAAGAGTTGTAGTTGTAAGAGTTGTAGTTGTAGTTGTAAGAGTAGTAGTTGTAGTTTTTTTTGTGAGAGTTGTAGTTGTTGTTGTAGCTGTAAGAGTTGCAGTTGTATATGTAGTTCTAAGAGTTGTAGTTATAGTTGTAAGAGTTGTAGTTGTAGTTGTAAGAATTGTAGTTGTAAGAGTTGTAGTTGTAGTTGTAGTTGTAAGAGTTGTAGTTGTAATTGTAAGATTTGTAGTTGTAGTTGTAAGAGTTGTAGTTGTAGTTGAAAGAGTTGTAGTTGTAAGAATTATAGTTGTAGTTGCAGTTGTAAGAGTTGTAGTTGTAGTTCTAGCTGCAAGAGATGTAGTTGTAGTTGTAAGAGTTGTAGTTGTAGTTGTTAGAATTATAGTTGTAGTTGCAGTTGTAAGAGTTGTAGTTGTAGTTGTAGTTGTAAGAGTTGTAGTTGTAGTTGTAGTTGTAAGAGTTAAAGTTGTAGTTGTAGTTGTAAGTGTTGTATTTGTAGTTGTATTTGTAAGAGTTGTAGTTGTAAGAGTTGTAGTTGTAGTTGTAAGAGTTGTAGTTGTAGTTGTAAGAGTTGTAATTGTAGTTGTAGTTGTAAGAGTTGTAGTTGTAGTTGAAGTTGTAAGAGTTGTAGTTTTAAGTGTAGTTTTAAGAGTTATAGTGTTGTAGTTGTACGAATTGTAGTTGTAGTTATAAGAGTTGTAGTTGTAAGAGTTGTAGTTGTAGTTGTAAGAGTTGTAGTTGTAGTTGTAAGAGTTGTAATTGTAGTTGTAGTTATAAGAGTTGTAGTTGTAGTTGTAAGAGTTGTAGTTGTAGTTGTAAGAGTTGTAGTTGTACGAGTTGTAGTTGTAGTTGTAGTTGTAAGAGTTGCAGTTGTAGTTGAAAGAGTTGTAGTTATATGTGTGAGAGTTGCAATTGTAGTTCTTGTTATAATAGTTGTAGTTATAGTTGTAGCTGTAAAAGTTGAGATTGCAGTTTTAAGAATTTTAGTTGTAGTTGTAAGAGTTGCAGTTGTAGTTGAAAGAGTTGTAGTTGTAGTTGTAGTTGTAAGATGTTGCAGTAGTTGTAGTTGTAAGAGTTGTAGTTGTAGTTGTAAAAATTGTAAATGTAGTTGTAGTTGTAAGAGTTGCAGTTGTAACTGTAAGAGTTGTAGTTGTAGTTGTAAGAGTTGTAGTTGTAGTTGTAAAAGTTGTAATTGTAATTGTAGTTATAAGAGTTGTAGTTGTAGTTGTAAGAGTTGTAGTTGTAGTTGTAAGAGTAGTAGTTGTAGTTGTATTTGTGAGAGTTGTAGTTGTTGTATTAGCTGTAAGAGTTGCAGTTGTATATGTAGTTCTAAGAGTTGTAGTTATAGTTATAAGAGTTGTAGTTGTAGTTGTAAGAATTGTAGTTGTAAGAGTTGTAGTTGTAGTTGTAAGAGTTGTAGTTGTAATTGTAAGAGTTGTAGTTGTAGTTGTAAGAGTTGTAGTTGTAGTTGAAAGAGTTGTAGTTGTAGTTGTAAGAATTATAGTTGTAGTTGCAGTTGTAAGAGTTGTAGTTGTAGTTCTAGCTGTAAAAGATGTAGTTAAAGTTGTAAGAGTTGTAGTTGTAGTTGTAAGAATTATAGTTGTAGTTGCTGTTGTACGAGTTGTAGTTGTAGTTGTAGTTGTAAGAGTTGTAGTTGTGGTTATAAGAGTTAAAGTTGTAGTTGTAGTTGTAAGTGTTGTATTTGTAGTTGTAGTTGTAAGAGTTGTAGTTGTAGTTGTAAGAGTTGTAGTTGCAGTTGTAAGAATTGTAGTTGTAGTTGTAAGAGTTGTTGTTGTAGTTGTAAGAGTTGCAGTTGTAGTTGTAGTTGTCAGAGTTGTAGTTGTAGTTGTAAGAGTTGTATTTGTAGTTGTAAGAGTTGTTGTTGTAGTTGTAAGAGTTGCAGTTGTAGTTGTAGTTGTTAAAGTTGTAGTTGTAGTTGTTGAAAGAGTTGTAGTTGTAGTTCTAGCTGTAAGAGATGTAGTTGTAGTTGTAAGAGTTGTAGTTGTAGTATTAAGAATTATAGTTGTAGTTGCAGTTGTACGAGTTGTAGTTGTAGTTGTAAGAGTTGTAGTTGTAGTTATAAGAGTTAAAGTTGTAGTTGTAGTTGTAAGTGTTGTTGTTGTAGTTGTAAGAGTTGCAGTTGTAGTTGTCAAAGTTGTAGTTGTAGTTGTAAGAATTGTAGTTGTAGTTGTAGTTGTAAGAGTTGTTGTTGTAGTTGTAAGAGTTGCAGTTGTAGTTGTAAGAGTTGTAGTTGTAATAATTGTAGCTGTAGTTGTAGTTGTAAGAGTTGTAGTTGCAGTTGTTAGAGTTGTAGTTGTAGTTGTAAGAGTTGTAGTTGTATTTGTAAGAGGTTTAGTTGTAGTTGTAAGAGTTGTAGTTGTAGTTGTAGTTGTAAGAGTTGTAGTTGTAGTTGTACGAATTGTAGTTGTAGTTGTAAGAGTTGTGGTTGTAGTTGTATTTGTAAGATTTATAGTTGTAGTTGTAAGAGTTGTAGTTGTAAGAGTTGTAGTTGCAGTTGTAAAAATTGTAGTTGTAGTTGTAGTTTTAAGAGTTGTAGTTGTAGTTGCAGTTGTAAGATTTGTAGTTGTAGTTTTAGTTGTAAGAATTGTAGTTGTCGTTGTAGTTGTAAGAGTTGTAGTTGTTAGAATTGTAGTTGTAAATGTAAGAGTTGTAATTGTAGTTGTAGTTGTAAGAATTGTAGTTGTAGTTGAAGTTATAAGAGTTGTAGTTTTAAGTGTAGTTTTAAGAGTTATAGTTTTGTAGTTGTACGAATAGTAGTTGTAGTTGTAAGAGTTGTAGTTGTAAGAGTTGTATTTGTAAGAGTTGAAGTTGTAAGAGTTGTAGTTGTAAGAGTTGTAGTTGTAGTTGAAGTTGTAAGAGTTGTAGTTGTAGTTGTAGTTGTAGTTGTAGTTGTAAGAGTTGTATTTGTAGTTGTAAGAGTTGTTGTTGTAGTTGTAAGAGTTGCAGTTGTAGTTGTAGTTGTTAAAGTTGTAGTTGTAGTTGTTGAAAGAGTTGTAGTTGTAGTTCTAGCTGTAAGAGATGTAGTTGTAGTTGTAAGAGTTGTAGTTGTAGTATTAAGAATTATAGTTGTAGTTACAGTTGTACGAGTTGTAGTTGTAGTTGTAGTTGTAAGAGTTGTAGTTGTAGTTATAAGAGTTAAAGTTGTAGTTGTAGTTGTAAGTGTTGTATTTGTAGTTGTAGTTGTAAGAGTTGTAGTTGTAGTTGTAAGAGTTGTAGTTGCAGTTGTAAGAATTGTAGTTGTAGTTGTAAGAGTTGTTGTTGTAGTTGTAAGAGTTGCAGTTGTAGTTGTAGTTGTCAGAGTTGTAGCTGTAGTTGTAAGAGTTGTAGTTGTAGTTGTAGTTGTAAGAGTTGTTGTTGTAGTTGTAAGAGTTGCAGTTGTAGTTGTAGTTGTAAGAGTTGTTGTTGTAGTTGTAAGATTTGCAGTTGTAGTTGTAGTTGTCAAAGTTGTAGTTGTAGTTGTAGTTGTAAGAGTTGTAGTTTTAGTTATAGTTGTAAGAGTTGTTGTTGTAGTTGTAAGAGTTGCAGTTGTAGTTGTAGTTGTCAGAGGGTTAGTTGTAGTTGTAAGAGTTGTAGTTGTAGTTGTAATAATTGTAGCTGTAATTGTCGTTGTAAGAGTTGTAGTTGCAGCTGTTAGAGTTGTAGTTGTAGTTGTAAGAGTTGTAGTTGTATTTGTAAGAGTTGTAGTTGTAGTTGTAAGAGTTGTAGTTGTAGTTGTAAGAGTTGTAGTTTTAGTTGTAGTTGCAAGAGTTGTAGTTGTAAGAGTTGCAGTTGTAGTTGTAAGAGTTGTAGTTGTAGTTGTAAGAGTTGTAGTTGTAGTTGTAGTTGTAAGAGTTGTAGTTGTAGTTGTAATTGTAAGAGTTGAAGTTGTATTTGTGAGAGTTGTAGTTGCCGTTGTAGTTGTAAGAGTTGTAGTTGTAGTTGTAAGAGTATTAGTTGTAGTTGTAAGAGTTGTAGTTGTAATTGTAAGAGTTGTAGTTATAGTTGTAAGAATTGTAGTTGTAGTTGTAGTTTTAAGAGTTGTAGTTGTAGTTGTAGTTTTAAGAGTTGTAGTTGTAGTTGTAAGAGTTGTAGTTGTATTTGTAAGAGGTTTAGTTGTAGTTGTAAGAGTTGTAGTTGTAGTTGTAGTTGTAAGAGTTGTAGTTGTAGTTGTACGAATTGTAGTTGTAGTTGTAAGAGTTGTGGTTGTAGTTGTATTTGTAAGATTTATAGTTGTAGTTGTAAGAGTTGTAGTTGTAAGAGTTGTAGTTGCAGTTGTAAAAATTGTAGTTGTAGTTGTAGTTTTAAGAGTTGTAGTTGTAGTTGCAGTTGTAAGATTTGTAGTTGTAGTTTTAGTTGTAAGAATTGTAGTTGTCGTTGTAGTTGTAAGAGTTGTAGTTGTTAGAATTGTAGTTGTAAATGTAAGAGTTGTAATTGTAGTTGTAGTTGTAAGAATTGTAGTTGTAGTTGAAGTTATAAGAGTTGTAGTTTTAAGTGTAGTTTTAAGAGTTATAGTTTTGTAGTTGTACGAATAGTAGTTGTAGTTGTAAGAGTTGTAGTTGTAAGAGTTGTATTTGTAAGAGTTGAAGTTGTAAGAGTTGTAGTTGTAAAAGTTGTAGTTGTAAGAGTTGTAGTTGTAGTTGTAAGAGTTGTAATTGTAGTTGTAAGAGTTGTAGTTGTAAGAGTTGTAGTTGTAGTTGTAAGAGTAGTAGTTGTAGTTTTTTTTGTGAGAGTTGTAGTTGTTGTTGTAGCTGTAAGAGTTGCAGTTGTATATGTAGTTCTAAGAGTTGTAGTTATAGTTGTAAGAGTTGTAGTTGTAGTTGTAAGAATTGTAGTTGTAAGAGTTGTAGTTGTAGTTGTAGTTGTAAGAGTTGTAGTTGTAATTGTAAGATTTGTAGTTGTAGTTGTAAGAGTTGTAGTTGTAGTTGAAAGAGTTGTAGTTGTAAGAATTATAGTTGTAGTTGCAGTTGTAAGAGTTGTAGTTGTAGTTCTAGCTGCAAGAGATGTAGTTGTAGTTGTAAGAGTTGTAGTTGTAGTTGTTAGAATTATAGTTGTAGTTGCAGTTGTAAGAGTTGTAGTTGTAGTTGTAGTTGTAAGAGTTGTAGTTGTAGTTGTAGTTGTAAGAGTTAAAGTTGTAGTTGTAGTTGTAAGTGTTGTATTTGTAGTTGTATTTGTAAGAGTTGTAGTTGTAAGAGTTGTAGTTGTAGTTGTAAGAGTTGTAGTTGTAGTTGTAAGAGTTGTAATTGTAGTTGTAGTTGTAAGAGTTGTAGTTGTAGTTGAAGTTGTAAGAGTTGTAGTTTTAAGTGTAGTTTTAAGAGTTATAGTGTTGTAGTTGTACGAATTGTAGTTGTAGTTATAAGAGTTGTAGTTGTAAGAGTTGTAGTTGTAGTTGTAAGAGTTGTAGTTGTAGTTGTAAGAGTTGTAATTGTAGTTGTAGTTATAAGAGTTGTAGTTGTAGTTGTAAGAGTTGTAGTTGTAGTTGTAAGAGTTGTAGTTGTAGTTGTACGAGTTGTAGTTGTAGTTGTAGTTGTAAGAGTTGCAGTTGTAGTTGAAAGAGTTGTAGTTATATGTGTGAGAGTTGCAATTGTAGTTCTTGTTATAATAGTTGTAGTTATAGTTGTAGCTGTAAAAGTTGAGATTGCAGTTTTAAGAATTTTAGTTGTAGTTGTAAGAGTTGCAGTTGTAGTTGAAAGAGTTGTAGTTGTAGTTGTAGTTGTAAGAGTTGTTGCAGTAGTTGTAGTTGTAAGAGTTGTAGTTGTAGTTGTAAAAATTGTAAATGTAGTTGTAGTTGTAAGAGTTGCAGTTTAACTGTAAGAGTTGTAGTTGTAGTTGTAAGAGTTGTAGTTGTAGTTGTAAAAGTTGTAATTGTAATTGTAGTTATAAGAGTTGTAGTTGTAGTTGTAAGAGTTGTAGTTGTAGTTGTAAGAGTAGTAGTTGTAGTTGTATTTGTGAGAGTTGTAGTTGTTGTATTAGCTGTAAGAGTTGCAGTTGTATATGTAGTTCTAAGAGTTGTAGTTATAGTTATAAGAGTTGTAGTTGTAGTTGTAAGAATTGTAGTTGTAAGAGTTGTAGTTGTAGTTGTAATTGTAAGAGTTGTAGTTGTAGTTGTAAGAGTTGTAGTTGTAGTTGAAAGAGTTGTAGTTGTAGTTGTAAGAATTATAGTTGTAGTTGCAGTTGTAAGAGTTGTAGTTGTAGTTCTAGCTGTAAAAGATGTAGTTAAAGTTGTAAGAGTTGTAGTTGTAGTTGTAAGAATTATAGTTGTAGATGCTGTTGTACGAGTTGTAGTTGTAGTTGTAGTTGTAAGAGTTGTAGTTGTGGTTATAAGAGTTAAAGTTGTAGTTGTAGTTGTAAGTGTTGTATTTGTAGTTGTAGTTGTAAGAGTTGTAGTTGTAGTTGTAAGAGTTGTAGTTGCAGTTGTAAGAATTGTAGTTGTAGTTGTAAGAGTTGTTGTTGTAGTTGTAAGAGTTGCAGTTGTAGTTGTAGTTGTCAGAGTTGTAGTTGTAGTTGTAAGAGTTGTATTTGTAGTTGTAAGAGTTGTTGTTGTAGTTGTAAGAGTTGCAGTTGTAGTTGTAGTTGTTAAAGTTGTAGTTGTAGTTGTTGAAAGAGTTGTAGTTGTAGTTCTAGCTGTAAGAGATGTAGTTGTAGTTGTAAGAGTTGTAGTTGTAGTATTAAGAATTATAGTTGTAGTTGCAGTTGTACGAGTTGTAGTTGTAGTTGTAGTTGTAAGAGTTGTAGTTGTAGTTATAAGAGTTAAAGTTGTAGTTGTAGTTGTAAGTGTTGTATTTGTAGTTGTAGTTGTAAGAGTTGTAGTTGTAGTTGTAAGAGTTGTAGTTGCAGTTGTAAGAATTGTAGTTGTAGTTGTAAGAGTTGTTGTTGTAGTTGTAAGAGTTGCAGTTGTAGTTGTAGTTGTCAGAGTTGTAGCTGTAGTTGTAAGAGTTGTAACTGTAGTTGTAGTTGTAAGAGTTGTTGTTGTAGTTGTAAGAGTTGCAGTTGTAGTTGTCAAAGTTGTAGTTGTAGTTGTAAGAATTGTAGTTGTAGTTGTAGTTGTAAGAGTTGTTGTTGTAGTTGTAAGAGTTGCAGTTGTAGTTGTAAGAGTTGTAGTTGTAATAATTGTAGCTGTAGTTGTAGTTGTAAGAGTTGTAGTTGCAGTTGTTAGAGTTGTAGTTGTAGTTGTAAGAGTTGTAGTTGTATTTGTAAGAGTTGTAGTTGTAGTTGTAAGAGTTGTATTTGTAGTTGTAAGAGTTGTAATTTTAGTTGTAGTTGTAAAAGTTGTAGTTGTAGTTGTAAGAGTTGCAGTTGTAGTTGTAAGAGTTGTAGTTGTAGTTGTAAGAGTTGCAGTTGTAGTTATGACAGTTGTAGTTGTAGTTGTAGTTGTAAGAGTTGAAGTTGTATTTGTGAGAGTTGTAGTTGCCGTTGTAGTTGTAAAAGTTGTAGTTGTAGTTGTAAGAGTTGTAGTTGTAGTTGTAAGAGTTGTAGTTGTAGTTGTAAGAGTTGTGTTATAGTTGTAAGAATTGTAGTTGTAGTTGTAGTTTTAAGAGTTGTAGTTGTAGTTGTAGTTTTAAGAGTTGTAGTTCTAGTTGTAAGAGTTTTAGTTGTAGTTGTAAGAGTTGTAGTTGTTGTTGAAAGAGTTGTAGTTGTAAGAGTTGTAGTTGTATTTGTAAGAGGTTTAGTTGTAGTTGTAGTTGTAAGAGTTGTAGTTGTAGTTGTACGAATTGTAGTTGTAGTTGTAAGAGTTGTAGTTGTAGTTGTATTTGTAAGAGATATAGTTGTAGTTGTAAGAGTTGTAGTTGTAAGAGTTGTAGTTGGAGTTGTAAGAATTGTAGTTGTAGTTGTAGTTTTAAGAGTTGTAGTTGTAGTTGCAGTTGTAAGATTTGTAGTTGTAGTTTTAGTTGTAAGAATTGTAGTTGTCGTTGTAGTTGAAAGAGCTGTAGTTGTAGTTGTAAGAATTATAGTTGTAGTTGCAGTTGTAAGAGTTGTAGTTGTAGTTCTAGCTGTAAGAGATGTAGTTGTAGTTGTAGTTGTAAGAGTTGTAGTTGTAGTTGTAAGAATTATAGTTGTAGTTGCAGTTGTAAGAGTTGTAGTTGTAGTTATAGTTGTAAGAGTTGTAGTTGTAGTTGTAAGAGTTAAAGTTGTAGTTGCAGTTGTAAGTGTTGTATTTGTAGTTGTAGCTTAAGAGTTGTAGTTGTAGTTGTAAGAGTTGTAGTTGCAGTTGTAAGAATTGTAGTTGTAGTTTTAAGAGTTATAGTTGTAGTTGCAGTTGTAAGAATTGTAGTTGTAGTTGTAAGAGTTGTAGTTGTAAGAGTTGTAGTTGTAGTTGTAAGAGTTGTAGTTGTAGTTGTAAGAGTTGTAATTGTAGTTGTAGTTGTAAGAATTGTAGTTGTAGTTGAAGTTGTAAGAGTTGTAGTTTTAAGTGTAGTTTTAAGAGTTATAGTGTTGTAGTTGTACGAATTGTAGTTGTAGTTATAAGAGTTGTAGTTGTAAGAGTTGTAGTTGTATTTGTAAGAGTTGTAGTTGTAGTTGTAAGAGTTGTAATTGTAGTTGTAGTTATAAGAGTTGTAGTTGTAGTTGTAAAAATTATAGTTGTAGTTGTAAGAGTTGTAGTTGTAGTTGTATTTGTGAGAGTTGTAGTTGTTGTTGTAGCTGAAAGAGTTGCATTTGTATATGTAGTTCTATGAGTTGTAGTTATAGTTGTAGGAGTTGTAGTTGTAGTTATAAGGATTGTAGTTGTAAGAGTTGTAGTTCTAGTTGTAGTTGTAAGAGTTGTAGTTGTAATTGTAAAAGTTGTAGTTGTAGTTGTAAGAGTTGTAGTTGTAGTTGAAAGAGTTGTATTTGTAGTTGTAAGAATTGTAGATTTAATTGTAGTTTTAAGAGTTATAGTTGAAGTTTTAAAAGTTGTAGTTGTAGTTATAGTTGTAAAAGTTGTAGTTGTAGTTGTAGTTGTGACAGTTGTAGTTGTAGTTGTAAGAGTTGTATTTGTAGTTGTAGTTGTAAGTCTAGTATTTTAAGTTGTAAGAGTTCTAGTTGTAGTTGTAAGAGTTGTAGTTGTAGTTGTAAGAGTTTTAGTTGTAGTTGTAAAAATTGTAGTTGTAGTGGTAGTTGTAAGAGTTGTAGTTTTAGTTGAAATTGTAGTTGTAAGAGTTGTAGTTGTAGTTGAAAGAGTTGTAGTTGTAGTTGTAAGAGTTGTAGTTGTATTTGTAAGAGGTTTAGTTGTAGGTTTAGTCATAAGAGTTATAGTTGTAGTTGTAGTTGTAAGAGTTGTAGTTGTACGAATTGTAGTTGTAGTTGTAAGAGTTGTAGTTGTAGGTTTATTTGTAAGAGTTATAGTTGTAGTAGTAAGAGTTGCAGTTGTAGTTGTAAGAGTTGTAGTTGTAGTTGTAAGAGTTGCAGTTGTAGTTGTAGTTATAACGGTTGTAGTTGTAGTTGTAGTTATAAGATTTTTAGTTGTAATTGTAAGAGTTGTAGTTGTAGTTTTAAGAGTTGAAATTGTATTTGTGAGTGTTGTAATTGCCGTTGTAGTTGTAAGAGTTGTAGTTGTAGTTGTAAGAGTTGTAGTTGTAGTTGCAAGAGTTGTAGTTGTAGTTGTAAGAGTTGTAGTTAAAGTTGTAAGAATTGTAGTTGTAGTTATAGTTATAAGAGTTGTAGTTGTAGTTGTAGTTTTAAGAGTTGTAGTTGTAGTTGTAAGAGTTGTAGTTGTAGTTGTAAGAATTATAGTTGTAGTTGCAGTTGTACGAGTTGTAGTTGTAGTTGTAGTTGTAAGAGTTGTAGTTGTAGTTATAAGAGTTAAAGTTGTAGTTGTAGTTGTAAGTGTTGTATTTGTAGTTGTAGTTGTAAGAATTGTAGTTGTAGTTGTAAGAGTTGTTGTTGTAGTTGTAAGAGTTGCAGTTGTAGTTGTAGTTGTCAGAGTTGTAGTTGTAGTTGTAAGAGTTGTTGTTGTAGTTGTAAGAGTTGCAGTTGTAGTTGTAGTTGTCAAAGTTGTAGTTGTAGTTGTAGTTTTAAAAGTTGTAGTTGTTGTTGTAGTTGTAAGAGTTGTTGTTGTAGTTGTAAGAGTTGCAGTTGTAGTTGTCAGAGTTGTAGTTGTAGTTGTAAGTGTTGTAGTTGTAGTTGTAATAATTGTAGCTGTAGTTGTAGTTGTAAGAGTTGTAGTTGCAGTTGTTAGAGTTGTAGTTGTAGTTATAAGAGTTGTAGTTGTATTTGTAAGAGTTGTAGTTGTAGTTGTAAGAGTTGTAGTTGTAGTTGTGAGAAATGTAGTTTTGGTTGTAGTTGTAAGAGTTGTAGTTGTAGTTGTAAGAGTTGCAGTTGTAGTTGTAAGAGTTGTAGTTGTAGTTGTAAGAGTTGCAGTTGTAGTTGTAGTTATAACCGTTGTAGTTGTAGTTGTAGTTATAAGATTTTTAGTTGTAATTGTAAGAGTTGTAGTTGTAGTTGTAGTTGTAAGAGTTGAAGTTGTATTTGTGAGAGTTGTAGTTGCCGATGTAGTTGTAAGAGTTGTAGTTGTAGTTGTAAGAGTTGTAGTTGTAGTTGTAAGAGTTGTAGTTGTAAGAGTTGCAGTTGTAGTTGTAATTGTAAGAGTTGTAGTTGTAGTTGTAGTTGTAAGAGTTGTAGTTGTAGTTGTAAGAGTTGTAGTTGTAAGAGTTGTAGTTGTAGTTGTAAGAGTTGTAGTTAAAGTTGTAAGAATTGTAGTTGTAGTTGTAGTTTTAAGAGTTGTAGTTGTAGTTTTAAGAGTTGTAGTTGTAGTTGTAAGAGTTTTAGTTGTAGTTGTAAGAGTTGTAGTTGTTGTTGAAAGAGTTGTAGTTGTAGTTGTAAGAGTTATAGTTGTATTTGTAATAGGTTTAGTTGTAGTTGTAGTTGTAAGAGTTGTAGTTGGGGTTGTAGTTGTAAGAGTTGTAGTTGTAGTTCTACGAATTGTAGTTGTAGTTGTAAGAGTTGTAGTTGTAGTTGTAAGAGTTGTTGTTGTAGTTGTAAGAGTTGCAGTTGTAGTTGTCAGAGTTGTAGTTGTAGTTGTAAGAGTTGTAGTTGTAGTTGTAATAATTGTAGCTGTAGTTGTAGTTGTAAGAGTTGTAGTTGCAGTTGTTAGAGTTGTAGTTGTAGTTGTAAGAGTTGTAGTTGTATTTGTAAGAGTTGTAGTTATAGTTGTAAGAGTTGTAGTTGTAGTTGTAAGAGTTGTAGTTTTAGTTGTAGTTGTAAGAGTTGTAGTTGTAATTGTAAGAGTTGCAATTGTAGTTGTAAGAGTTGTAGTTGTAGTTGTAAGAGTTGCAGTTGTAGTTGTAGTTATAACAGTTGTAGTTGTAGTTGTAGTTATAAGATTTTTAGTTGTAATTGTAAGAGTTGTAGTTGTAGTTGTAGCTGTAAGAGTTGAAGTTGTATTTGTGAGAGTTGTAGTTGCCGTTGTAGTTGTAAGAGTTGTACTTGTAGTTGTAAGAGTTATAGTTGTAGTTGTAAGAGTTGTAGTTGTAATTGTAAGAGTTGTGGTTATAGTTGTAAGAATTGTAGTTGTAGTTGTAGTTATAAGAGTTGTAGTTGTAGTTGTAGTTTTAAGAGTTGTAGTTGTAGTTGTAAGAGTTGTAGTTGTAGTTGTAAGAATTATAGTTGTAGTTGCAGTTGTACGAGTTGTAGTTGTAGTTGTAGTTGTAAGAGTTGTAGTTGTAGTTATAAGAGTTAAAGTTGTAGTTGTAGTTGTAAGTGTTGTATTTGTAGTTGTAGTTGTAAGAATTGTAGTTGTAGTTGTAAGAGTTGTTGTTGTAGTTGTAAGAGTTGCAGTTGTAGTTGTAGTTGTCAGAGTTGTAGTTGTAGTTGTAAGAGTTGTTGTTGTAGTTGTAAGAGTTGCAGTTGTAGTTGTAGTTGTCAAAGTTGTAGTTGTAGTTGTAGTTGTAAGAGTTGTAGTTGTTGTTGTAGTTGTAAGAGTTGTTGTTGTAGTTGTAAGAGTTGCAGTTGTAGTTGTCAGAGTTGTAGTTGTAGTTGTAAGAGTTGTAGTTGTAGTTGTAATAATTGTAGCTGTAGTTGTAGTTGTAAGAGTTGTAGTTGCAGTTGTTAGAGTTGTAGTTGTAGTTATAAGAGTTGTAGTTATATTTGTAAGAGTTGTAGTTTTAGTTGTAAGAGTTGTAGTTGTAGTTGTAAGAAATGTAGTTTTAGTTGTAGTTGTAAGAGTTGTAGTTGTAGTTGTAAGAGTTGCAGTTGTAGTTGTAAGAGTTGTAGTTGTAGTTGTAAGAGTTGCAGTTGTAGTTGTAGTTATAACCGTTGTAGTTGTAGTTGTAGTTATAAGATTTTTAGTTGTAATTGTAAGAGTTGTAGTTGTAGTTGTAGTTGTAAGAGTTGAAGTTGTATTTGTGAGAGTTGTAGTTGCCGATGTAGTTGTAAGAGTTGTAGTTGTAGTTGTAAGAGTTGTAGTTGTAGTTGTAAGAGTTGTAGTTGTAAGAGTTGCAGTTGTAGTTGTAATTGTAAGAGTTGTAGTTGTAGTTGTAGTTGTAAGAGTTGTAGTTGTAGTTGTAAGAGTTGTAGTTGTAAGAGTTGTAGTTGTAGTTGTAAGAGTTGTAGTTAAAGTTGTAAGAATTGTAGTTGTAGTTGTAGTTTTAAGAGTTGTAGTTGTAGTTTTAAGAGTTGTAGTTGTAGTTGTAAGAGTTTTAGTTGTAGTTGTAGTTGTAAGAGTTGTAGTTGTTGTTGAAAGAGTTGTAGTTGTAGTTGTAAGAGTTATAGTTGTATTTGTAATAGGTTTAGTTGTAGTTGTAGGTGTAAGAGTTGTAGTTGGGGTTGTAGTTGTAAGAGTTGTAGTTGTAGTTCTACGAATTGTAGTTGTAGTTGTAAGAGTTGTAGTTGTAGTTGTAGTTGTAAGAGTTGTTGTTGTAGTTGTAAGAGTTGCAGTTGTAGTTGTCAGAGTTGTAGTTGTAGTTGTAAGAGTTGTAGTTGTAGTTGTAATAATTGTAGCTGTAGTTGTAGTTGTAAGAGTTGTAGTTGCAGCTGTTAGAGTTGTAGTTGTAGTTGTAAGAGTTGTAGTTGTATTTGTAAGAGTTGTAGTTATAGTTGTAAAAGTTGTAGTTGTAGTTGTAAGAGTTGTAGTTTTAGTTGTAGTTGTAAGAGTTGTAGTTGTAATTGTAAGAGTTGCAATTGTAGTTGTAAGAGTTGTAGTTGTAGTTGTAAGAGTTGCAGTTGTAGTTGTAGTTATAACAGTTGTAGTTGTAGTTGTAGTTATAAGATTTTTAGTTGTAATTGTAAGAGTTGTAGTTGTAGTTGTAGCTGTAAGAGTTGAAGTTGTATTTGTGAGAGTTGTAGTTGCCGTTGTAGTTGTAAGAGTTGTACTTGTAGTTGTAAGAGTTGTAGTTGTAGTTGTAAGAGTTGTAGTGTTAATTGTAAGAGTTGTGGTTATAGTTGTAAGAATTGTAGTTGTAGTTGTAGTTTAAAGAGTTGTAGTTGTAGTTGTAGTTTTAAGAGTTGTGGTTCTAGTTGTAAGAGTTTTAGTTGTAGTTGTAGTTGCAAGAGTTGTAGTTGTTGTTGAAAGAGTTGTAGTTATAGTTGTAAGAGTTGTAGTTGTATTTGTGAGAGGTTTAGTTGTAGTTGTAAGAGTTGTAGTTGTAGTTGTAAGAGTTGTAGTTGTAGTTGTATTTGTAAGAGTTATAGTTGTAGTTGTAAGAGTTGTAGTTGTAAGAGTTGTAGTTGGAGTTGTAAGAATTGTAGTTGTAGTTGTAGTTTTAAGAGTTGTAGTTGTAGTTGCAGTTGTAAGATTTGTAGTTGTAGTTTTAGTTGTAAGAATTGTAGTTGTCGTTGTAGTTGTAAGAGTTGTAGTTGTTAGAATTGTAGTTGTAGTTGTAAGAGTTGTAATTGTAGTTGTAGTTGTAAGAATTGTAGTTGTAGTTGAAGTTGTAAGATTTGTAGTTGTAGTTGTAAGAGTTGTTGTTGTAGTTGTAAGAGTTGCAGTTGTACTTGTAGTTGTCAGAGTTGTAGTTGTAGTTGTAAGAGTTGTAGTTGTAGTTGTAGTTGTAAGAGTTGTTGTTGTAGTTGTAAGAGTTGCAGTTGTAGTTGTCAAAGTTGTAGTTGTAGTTGTAAGAGTTGTAGTTGTAGTTGTAATAATTGTAGCTGTAGTTGTAGTTGTAAGAGTTGTAGTTGCAGTTGTTAGAGTTGAAGTTGTAGTTGTAAGAGTTGTAGTTGTATTTGTAAGAGTTGTGGTTGTAGTTGTAAGAGTTGTAGTTGTAGTTGTAAGAGTTGTAGTTTTAGTTGTAGTTGTAAGAGTTGTAGTTGTAGTTGTAAGAGTTGCAGTTGTAGTTGTAAGAGTTGTAGTTGTAGTTGTAAGAGTTGCAGTTGTAGTTGTAGTTATAACAGTTGTAGTTGTAGTTGTAGTTATAAGATTTTTAGTTTTAATTGTAAAAGTTGTAGTTGTAGTTGTAGTTGTAAGGGTTGAAGTTGTATTTGTGAGAGTTGTAGTTGCCGTTGTAGTTGTAAGAGTTGTAGTTGTAGTTGTAAGAGTTGTAGTTGTAATTGTAAGAGTTGTAGTTGTAATTGTAAGAGTTGTAGTTATAGTTGTAAGTGTTGTAGTTGTAGTTTAAAGAGTTGTAGTTGTAGTTTTAAGAGTTGTAGTTCTAGTTGTAAGAGTTTTAGTTGTAGTTGTAGTTGTAAGAGTTATAGTTGTATTTGTAAGAGGTTTAGTTGTAGTTGTAAGAGTTGTAGTTGTAGTTGTAGTTGTAAGAGTTGTAGTTGTAGTTGTACGAATTGTAGTTGTAGTTGTAAGAGTATTTGTTGTAGTTGTATTTGTAAGAGTTATAGTTGTAGTTGTAAGAGTTGTGGTTGTAAGAGTTGTAGTAGTAGTTTTAAGAGTTGTAGTTGTAGTTGCAGTTGTAAGATTTGTAGTTGTAGTTTTAGTTGTAAGAATTGTAGTTGTCGTTGTAGTTGTAAGAGTTGTAGTTGTTAGAATTGTAGTTGTAGTTGTAAGAGTTGTAATTCTAGTTGTAGTTGTAAGAATTGTAGTTGTAGTTGAAGTTGTAAGAATTGTAGTTGTAGTTGTAAGAGTTGTTGTTGTAGTTGTAAGAGTTGCAGTTGTAGTTGTAGTTGTCAGAGTTGTAGTTGTAGTTGTAAGAGTTGTAGTTGTAGTTGTAGTTGTAAGAGTTGTAGTTGTAGTTGTAAGAGTTGTAGTTGTAAGAGTTGCAGTTGTAGTTTTAATTGTAAGAGTTGTAGTTGTAAGAGTTGTAGTTGTAGTTGTAAGAGTTGTAGTTGTAGTTGTAGTTGTAAGAGTTGAAGTTGTATTTGTGAGAGTTGTAGTTGCCGATGTAGTTGTAAGAGTTGTAGTTGTAGTTGTAAGAGTTGTAGTTGTAGTTGTAAGAGTTGTAGTTGTTAGAATTGTAGTTGTAGTTGTAAGAGTTGTAATTCTAGTTGTAGTTGTAAGAATTGTAGTTGTAGTTGAAGTTGTAAGAATTGTAGTTGTAGTTGTAAGAGTTGTTGTTGTAGTTGTAAGAGTTGCAGTTGTAGTTGTAGTTGTCAAAGTTGTAGTTGTAGTTGTAGTTGTAAGAGTTGTAGTATTAGTTGTAGTTGTAAGAGTTGTTGTTGTAGTTGTAAGAGTTGCAGTTGTAGTTGTCAGAGTTGTAGTTGTAGTTGTAAGAGTTGTAGTTGTAGTTGTAATAATTGTAGCTGTAGTTGTAGTTGTAAGAGTTGTAGTTGCAGTTGTTAGAGTCGTAGTTGTAGTTGTAAGAGTTGTAGTTGTATTTGTAAGAGTTGTAGTTGTAGTTGTAAGAGTTGTAGTTGTAGTTGTAAGAGTTGCAGTTGTAGTTGTAAGAGTTGCAGTTGTAGTTGTAAGAGTTGTAGTTGTAGTTGTAAGAGTTGTAGTTTTAGTTGTAGTTGTAAGAGTTGTAGTTGTAGTTGTAAGAGTTGCAGTTGTAGTTTTAATTGTAAGAGTTGTAGTTGTAAGAGTTGTAGTTGTAGTTGTAAGAGTTGTAGTTGTAGTTGTAGTTGTAAGAGTTGAAGTTGTATTTGTGAGAGTTGTAGTTGCCGATGTAGTTGTAAGAGTTGTAGTTGTAGTTGTAAGAGTTGTAGTTGTAGTTGTAAGAGTTGTAGTTGTAAGAGTTGCAGTTGTAGTTGTAATTGTAAGAGTTGTAGTTGTAGTTGTAGTTGTAAGAGTTGTAGTTGTAGTTGTAAGAGTTGTAGTTGTAAGAGTTGTAGTTGTAGTTGTAAGAGTTGTAGTTAAAGTTGTAAGAATTGTAGTTGTAGTTGTAGTTTTAAGAGTTGTAGTTGTAGTTTTAAGAGTTGTAGTTGTAGTTGTAAGAGTTTTAGTTGTAGTTGTAGTTGTAAGAGTTGTAGTTGTTGTTGAAAGAGTTGTAGTTGTAGTTGTAAGAGTTATAGTTGTATTTGTAATAGGTTTAGTTGTAGTTGTAGTTGTAAGAGTTGTAGTTGGGGTTGTAGTTGTAAGAGTTGTAGTTGTAGTTCTACGAATTGTAGTTGTAGTTGTAAGAGTTGTAGTTGTAGTTGTAGTTGTAAGAGTTGTTGTTGTAGTTGTAAGAGTTGCAGTTGTAGTTGTCAGAGTTGTAGTTGTAGTTGTAAGAGTTGTAGTTGTAGTTGTAATAATTGTAGCTGTAGTTGTAGTTGTAAGAGTTGTAGTTGCAGTTGTTAGAGTTGTAGTTGTAGTTGTAAGATTTGTAGTTGTATTTGTAAGAGTTGTAGTTATAGTTGTAAGAGTTGTAGTTGTAGTTGTAAGAGTTGTAGTTTTAGTTGTAGTTGTAAGAGTTGTAGTTGTAATTGTAAGAGTTGCAATTGTAGTTGTAAGAGTTGTAGTTGTAGTTGTAAGAGTTGCAGTTGTAGTTGTAGTTATAACAGTTGTAGTTGTAGTTGTAGTTATAAGATTTTTAGTTGTAATTGTAAGAGTTGTAGTTGTAGTTGTAGCTGTAAGAGTTGAAGTTGTATTTGTGAGAGTTGTAGTTGCCGTTGTAGTTGTAAGAGTTGTACTTGTAGTTGTAAGAGTTATAGTTGTAGTTGTAAGAGTTGTAGTTGTAATTGTAAGAGTTGTGGTTATAGTTGTAAGAATTGTAGTTGTAGTTGTAGTTATAAGAGTTGTAGTTGTAGTTGTAGTTTTAAGAGTTGTAGTTGTAGTTGTAAGAGTTGTAGTTGTAGTTGTAAGAATTATAGTTGTAGTTGCAGTTGTACGAGTTGTAGTTGTAGTTGTAGTTGTAAGAGTTGTAGTTGTAGTTATAAGAGTTAAAGTTGTAGTTGTAGTTGTAAGTGTTGTATTTGTAGTTGTAGTTGTAAGAATTGTAGTTGTAGTTGTAAGAGTTGTTGTTGTAGTTGTAAGAGTTGCAGTTGTAGTTGTAGTTGTCAGAGTTGTAGTTGTAGTTGTAAGAGTTGTTGTTGTAGTTGTAAGAGTTGCAGTTGTAGTTGTAGTTGTCAAAGTTGTAGTTGTAGTTGTAGTTGTAAGAGTTGTAGTTGTTGTTGTAGTTGTAAGAGTTGTTGTTGTAGTTGTAAGAGTTGCAGTTGTAGTTGTCAGAGTTGTAGTTGTAGTTGTAAGTGTTGTAGTTGTAGTTGTAATAATTGTAGCTGTAGTTGTAGTTGTAAGAGTTGTAGTTGCAGTTGTTAGAGTTGTAGTTGTAGTTATAAGAGTTGTAGTTGTATTTGTAAGAGTTTTAGTTGTAGTTGTAAGAGTTGTAGTTGTAGTTGTAAGAAATGTAGTTTTAGTTGTAGTTGTAAGAGTTGTAGTTGTAGTTGTAAGAGTTGCAGTTGTAGTTGTAAGAGTTGTAGTTGTAGTTGTAAGAGTTGCAGTTGTAGTTGTAGTTATAACCGTTGTAGTTGTAGTTGTAGTTATAAGATTTTTAGTTGTAATTGTAAGAGTTGTAGTTGTAGTTGTAGTTGTAAGAGTTGAAGTTGTATTTGTGAGAGTTGTAATTGCCGATGTAGTTGTAAGAGTTGTAGTTGTAGTTGTAAGAGTTGTAGTTGTAGTTGTAAGAGTTGTAGTTGTAAGAGTTGCAGTTGTAGTTGTAATTGTAAGAGTTGTAGTTGTAGTTGTAGTTGTAAGAGTTGTAGTTGTAGTTGTAAGAGTTGTAGTTGTAAGAGTTGTAGTTGTAGTTGTAAGAGTTGTAGTTAAAGTTGTAAGAATTGTAGTTGTAGTTGTAGTTTTAAGAGTTGTAGTTGTAGTTTTAAGAGTTGTAGTTGTAGTTGTAAGAGTTTTAGTTGTAGTTGTAGTTGTAAGAGTTGTAGTTGTTGTTGAAAGAGTTGTAGTTGTAGTTGTAAGAGTTATAGTTGTATTTGTAATAGGTTTAGTTGTAGTTGTAGTTGTAAGAGTTGTAGTTGGGGTTGTAGTTGTAAGAGTTGTAGTTGTAGTTCTACGAATTGTAGTTGTAGTTGTAAGAGTTGTAGTTGTAGTTGTAGTTGTAAGAGTTGTTGTTGTAGTTGTAAGAGTTGCAGTTGTAGTTGTCAGAGTTGTAGTTGTAGTTGTAAGAGTTGTAGTTGTAGTTGTAATAATTGTAGCTGTAGTTGTAGTTGTAAGAGTTGTAGTTGCAGCTGTTAGAGTTGTAGTTGTAGTTGTAAGAGTTGTAGTTGTATTTGTAAGAGTTGTAGTTATAGTTGTAAGAGTTGTAGTTGTAGTTGTAAGAGTTGTAGTTTTAGTTGTAGTTGTAAGAGTTGTAGTTGTAATTGTAAGAGTTGCAATTGTAGTTGTAAGAGTTGTAGTTGTAGTTGTAAGAGTTGCAGTTGTAGTTGTAGTTATAACAGTTGTAGTTGTAGTTGTAGTTATAAGATTTTTAGTTGTAATTGTAAGAGTTGTAGTTGTAGTTGTAGCTGTAAGAGTTGAAGTTGTATTTGTGAGAGTTGTAGTTGCCGTTGTAGTTGTAAGAGTTGTACTTGTAGTTGTAAGTGTTGTAGTTGTAGTTGTAAGAGTTGTAGTTGTAATTGTAAGAGTTGTGGTTATAGTTGTAAGAATTGTAGTTGTAGTTGTAGTTTAAAGAGTTGTAGTTGTAGTTGTAGTTTTAAGAGTTGTGGTTCTAGTTGTAAGAGTTTTAGTTGTAGTTGTAGTTGCAAGAGTTGTAGTTGTTGTTGAAAAAGTTGTAGTTATAGTTGTAAGAGTTGTAGTTGTATTTGTGAGAGGTTTAGTTGTAGTTGTAAGAGTTGTAGTTGTAGTTGTAAGAGTTGTAGTTGTAGTTGTATTTGTAAGAGTTATAGTTGTAGTTGTAAGAGTTGTAGTTGTAAGATTTGTAGTTGGAGTTGTAAGAATTGTAGTTGTAGTTGTAGTTTTAAGAGTTGTAGTTGTAGTTGCAGTTGTAAGATTTGTAGTTGTAGTTTTAGTTGTAAGAATTGTAGTTGTCGTTGTAGTTGTAAGAGTTGTAGTTGTTAGAATTGTAGTTGTAGTTGTAAGAGTTGTAATTGTAGTTGTAAGAGTTGCAGTTGTACTTGTAGTTGTCAGAGTTGTAGTTGTAGTTGTAAGAGTTGTAGTTGTAGTTGTAGTTGTAAGAGTTGTTGTTGTAGTTGTAAGAGTTGCAGTTGTAGTTGTCAAAGTTGTAGTTGTAGTTGTAAGAGTTGTAGTTGTAGTTGTAATAATTGTAGCTGTAGTTGTAAGAGTTGTAGTTGCAGTTGTTAGAGTTGAAGTTGTAGGTGTAAGAGTTGTAGTTGTATTTGTAAGAGTTGTGGTTGTAGTTGTAAGAGTTGTAGTTGTAGTTGTAAGAGTTGTAGTTTTAGTTGTAGTTGTAAGAGTTGTAGTTGTAGTTGTAAGAGTTGCAGTTGTAGTTGTAAGAGTTGTAGTTGTAGTTGTAAGAGTTGCAGTTGTAGTTGTAGTTATAACAGTTGTAGTTGTAGTTGTAGTTATAAGATTTTTAGTTTTAATTGTAAAAGTTGTAGTTGTAGTTGTAGTTGTAAGAGTTGAAGTTGTATTTGTGAGAGTTGTAGTTGCCGTTGTAGTTGTAAGAGTTGTAGTTGTAGTTGTAAGAGTTGTAGTTGTAATTGTAAGAGTTGTAGTTGTAATTGTAAGAGTTGTAGTTATAGTTGTAAGAGTTGTAGTTGTAGTTTAAAGAGTTGTAGTTGTAGTTTTAAGAGTTGTAGTTCTAGTTGTAAGAGTTTTAGTTGTAGTTGTAGTTGTAAGAGTTGTAGTTGTATTTGTAAGAGGTTTAGTTGTAGTTGTAAGAGTTGTAGTTGTAGTTGTAGTTGTAAGAGTTGTAGTTGTAGTTGTACGAATTGTAGTTGTAGTTGTAAGAGTTGTTCTTGTAGTTGTATTTGTAAGAGTTATAGTTGTAGTTGTAAGAGTTGTGGTTGTAAGAGTTGTAGTAGTAGTTTTAAGAGTTGTAGTTGTAGTTGCAGTTGTAAGATTTGTAGATGTAGTTTTAGTTGTAAGAATTGTAGTTGTCGTTGTAGTTGTAAGAGTTGTAGTTGTTAGAATTGTAGTTGTAGTTGTAAGAGTTGTAATTCTAGTTGTAGTTGTAAGAATTGTAGTTGTAGTTGAAGTTGTAAGAATTGTAGTTGTAGTTGTAAGAGTTGTTGTTGTAGTTGTAAGAGTTGCAGTTGTAGTTGTAGTTGTCAGAGTTGTAGTTGTAGTTGTAAGAGTTGTAGTTGTAGTTGTTGTTGTAGTTGTAAGAGTTGCAGTTGTAGTTGTAGTTGTCAAAGTTGTAGTTGTAGTTGTAGTTGTAAGAGTTGTAGTATTAGTTGTAGTTGTAAGAGTTGTTGTTGTAGTTGTAAGAGTTGCAGTTGTAGTTGTCAGAGTTGTAGTTGTAGTTGTAAGAGTTGTAGTTGTAGTTGTAATAATTGTAGCTGTAGTTGTAGTTGTAAGAGTTGTAGTTGCAGTTGTTAGAGTCGTAGTTGTAGTTGTAAGAGTTGTAGTTGTATTTGTAAGAGTTGTAGTTGTAGTTGTAAGAGTTGTAGTTGTAGTTGTAAGAGTTGCAGTTGTAGTTGTAAGAGTTGCAGTTGTAGTTGTAAGAGTTGTAGTTGTAGTTGTAAGAGTTGTAGTTTTAGTTGTAGTTGTAAGAGTTGTAGTTGTAGTTGTAAGAGTTGTAGTTGTAAGAGTTGCAGTTGTAGTTTTAATTGTAAGAGTTGTAGTTGTAAGAGTTGTAGTTGTAGTTGTAAGAGTTGTAGTTGTAGTTGTAAGAGTTGTAGTTGTAGTTGTAAGAGTTGTAGTTAAAGTTGTAAGAATTGTAGTTGTAGTTGTAGTTTTAAGATTTGTAGTTGTAGTTTTAAGAGTTGTAGTTGTAGTTGTAAGAGTTTTAGTTGTAGTTGTAGTTGTAAGAGTTGTAATTGTTGTTGAAAGAATTGTAGTTGTAGTTGTAAGAGTTGTAGTTGTATTTGTAAGAGGTTTTGTTGTAGTTTTAGTTGTAAGAATTGTAGTTGTCGTTGTAGTTGTAAGAGTTGTAGTTGTTAGAATTGTAGTTGTAGTTGTAAGAGTTATAATTGTAGTTGTAGTTGTAAGAATTGTAGTTGTAGTTGAAGTTGTAAGAATTGTAGTTGTAGTTGTAAGAGTTGTTGTTGTAGTTGTAAGAGTTGCAGTTGTAGTTGTAGTTGTCAGAGCTGTAGTTGTAGTTGTAAGAGTTGTAGTTGTAGTTGTAAGAGTTGTTGTTGTAGTTGTTAGAGTTGCAGTTGTAGTTGTAGTTGTCAAAGTTGTAGTTGTAGTTGTAGTTGTAAGAGTTGTAGTTGTAGTTGTAGTTGTAAGAGTTGTTGTTGTAGTTGTAAGAGTTGCAGTTGTAGTTGTCAGAGTTGTAGTTGTAGTTGTAAGAGTTGTAGTTGTAGTTGTAATAATTGTAGCTGTAGTTGTACTTGTAAGAGTTGTAGTTGTATTTGTAAGAGTTGTAGTTGTAGTTGTAAGAATTGTAGTTGTAGTTGTAAGAGTTGTAGTTTTAGTTGTAGTTGTAAGAGTTGTAGTTGTAGTTGTAAGAGTTGCAGTTGTAGTTGTAAGAGTTGTAGTTGTAGTTGTAAGAGTTGCATTTGTAGTTGTAGTTATAACAGTTGTAGTTGTAGTTGTAGTTATAAGATCTTTAGTTGTAAGATTAAGAGTTGTAGTTGTAGTTGTAGTTGTAAGAGTTGAAGTTGTATTTGTGAGATTTGTAGTTGCCGTTGTAGTTGTAAGAGTTGTAGTTGTAAATGTAAGAGTTGTAGTTGTAGTTGTAAGAGTTGTAGTTGTAGTTGTAAGAGTTGTAGTTATAGTTGTAAGAATTGTAGTTGTAGTTTTAAGAGTTGTAGTTGTAGTTCTAGTTGTAAGAGTTTTAGTTGTAGTTGTAGTTGTAAGAGTTGTAGTTGTTGTTGAAAGAGTTGTAGTTGTAGTTGTAAGAGTTGTAGTTGTATTTGTAAGAGGTTTAGTTGTAGTTGTAAGAGTTGTAGTTGTAGTTGTAGTTGTAAGAGTTGTAGTTGTAGTTGTACGAATTGTAGTTGTAGTTGTAAGAATTGTAGTTGTAGTTGAAGTTGTAAGAGTTTTTGTTTTAAGTGTAGTTTTAAGAGTTATAGTGTTGTAGTTGTACGAATTGTAGTTGTAGTTGTAGGAGATGTAGTTGTAAGAGTTGTAGTTGTAAGAGTTGTAGTTGTAGTTGTAAGAGTTGTAATTGTAGTTGTAGTTTTAAGAGTTGTAGTTGTAAGAGTTGTAGTTGTAGGTGTAAGAGTTGTAGTTGTATTTGTGAGAGTTGTAGTTGCAGTTGTAGTTGAAAGAGTTGTAGTTGTAGTTGTGAGAGTTGCAATTGTAGTTCTTGTTATAACAGTTGTAGTTATAGTTGTAGCTGTAAAAGTTGAGATTGTAGTTGTAAGAATTGTAGTTGTAGTTGTAAGAGTTGTAGTTGTAGTTGTAGTTGAAAGAGTTGTAGTTGTAGTTGTAAGAGTTGTAGTTGTAGTTGTAAGAGTTATTGCAGTAGTTGTAGTTGTAAGAGTTGTAGTTGTAGTTGTAAAAAATGTAAATGTAGTTGTAGTTGTAAGAGTTATAGTTGTAGCTGTAAGAGTTGTAGTTGTATTTATAAAAGATGTAATTGTAGTTGTAGTTGTAAGAGTTGTAGTTGTAGTTGTCGTTGTAAGAGTTGTAGTTGTAGTTGTATTTGTAAGAGTTGTAGTTGTTGTTGTAGTTGTAAGAAAGGTAGTTGTAGTTATAGTTGTAAGAGTTGCAATTGTAGTTGTAGTTGTAAGAGTTGTAGTTGTAGTTGTAAGAATTGTAGTTGTAGTTGTAAGAGTTGTAGTTGTAGTTGTAAGAGTTGTAGTTGTCGTTTTCAGAGTTGTATTTGTAATTGTATTTGTAAGAGTTGTAATTGTAGTTGTAAGAATTGTAGTTGTAGTTGTAAGAGCTGTAGTTGTAGTTGTAAGAAATGTAGTTATAGTTGTAAGAGTTGTAGTTGTAGTTGTGAGAGTTGTATTTGTAATTGTAAGAGTTGTAGTTATAGTTGTAAGAGTTATAGTTGTAGTTGTAGTTGTAAGAGTTGTAGTTGTAGTTGTAAGACTTGTAGTTGTAGTTGTAAGAGTTGTAGTTGTAGTTGTAGTTGTAAGAGTTGTAGTTGTAAGAGTTGTTGTTGTAGTTGTAAGAGTTGCAGTTGTAGTTGTAGTTGTCAGAGTTGTAGTTGTAGTTGCAAGAGTTGTAGTTGTAGTTGTAATAATTGTAGCTGTAGTTGTAGTTGTAAGAGTTGTATTTGCAGTTGTTAGAGTTGTAGTTGTAGTTGTAAGAGTTGTAGTTGTATTTGTAAGAGTTGTAATTGTAGTTGTAAGAGTTGTAGTTGTAATTGTAAGAGTTGTAGTTTTAGTTGTAGTTGTAAAATTTGTAGTTGTAGTTGTAAGAGTTGCAGTTGTAGTTGTAAGAGTTGTAGTTGTAAGAGTTGCAGTTGTAGTTGTAATTGTAAGAGTTGTAGTTGTAGTTGTAAGAGTTGTAGTTGTAGTTGTAAGAGATGTAGTTGTAGTTGTAAGAGTTGTAGTTAAATTTGTAAGAATTGTAGTTGTAGTTGTAGTTTTAAGAGTTGTAGTTGTAGTTTAAAGAGTTGTAGTTGTAGTTGTAAGAGTTTAAGTTGTAGTTGTAGTTGTAAGAGTTGTAGTTGTTGTTGAAAGAGTTGTAGTTGTAGTTGTAAGAGTTGTAGTTGTATTTGTAAGAGGTTTAGTTGTAGTTGTAGTTTTAAGAGTTGTAGTTGGGGTTGTAGTTGTAAGAGTTGTAGTTGTAGTTGTACGAATTGTAGTTGTAGTTGTAAGAGTTGTAATTGTAGTTGTAATTGTAAGAGTTGTTGTTGTAGTTGTAAGAGTTGCAGTTGTAGTTGTCAGAGTTGTAGTTGTAGTTGTAAGAGTTGTAGTTGTAGTTGTAATAATTGTAGCTGTAGTTGTAGTTGTAAGAGTTGTAGTTGCAGTTGTTAGAGTTGTAGTTGTAGTTGTAAGAGTTGTAGTTGTATTTATAAGAGTTGTAGTTGTAGTTGTAAGAGTTGTAGTTGTAGTTGTAAGAGTTGTAGTTTTAGTTGTAGTTGTAAGAGTTGTAGTTGTAGTTGTAAGAGTTGCAGTTGTAGTTGTAAGAGTTGTAGTTGTAAGAGTTGCAGTTGTAGTTGTAGTTATAACAGTTGTAGTTGTAGTTGTAGTTATAAGATTTTTAGTTTTAATTGTAAAAGTTGTAGTTGTAGTTGTAGTTGTAAGAGTTGAACTTGTATTTGTGAGAGTTGTAGTTGCCGTTGTAGTTGTAAGAGTTGTAGTTGTAGTTGTAAGAGTTGTTGTTGTAGTTGTAAGAGTTGTAGTTGTAATTGTAAGAGTTGTAGTTATAGTTGTAAGAGTTGTAGTTGTAGTTTAAAGAGTTGTAGTTGTAGTTGTAGTTTTAAGAGTTGTAGTTCTAGTTGTAAGAGTTTTAGTTGTAGTTGTAGTTGTAAGAGTTGTAGTTGTATTTGTAAGAGGTTTAGTTGTAGTTGTAAGAGTTGTAGTTGTAGTTGTAGTTGTAAGAGTTGTAGTTGTAGTTGTACGAATTGTAGTTGTAGTTGTAAGAGTTGTAGTTGTAGTTGTATTTGTAAGAGTTATAGTTGTAGTTGTAAGAGTTGTAGTTGTAAGAGTTGTAGTTGTAGTTTTAAGAGTTGTAGTTGTAGTTGCAGTTGTAAGATTTGTAGTTGTAGTTTTAGTTGTAAGAATTGTAGTTGTCGTTGTAGTTGTAAGAGTTGTAGTTGTTAGAATTGTAGTTGTAGTTGTAAGAGTTGTAATTCTAGTTGTAGTTGTAAGAATTGTAGTTGTAGTTGAAGTTGTAAGAATTGTAGTTGTAGTTGTAAGAGTTGTTGTTGTAGTTGTAAGAGTTGCAGTTGTAGTTGTAGTTGTCAGAGTTGTAGTTGTAGTTTTAAGAGTTGTAGTTGTAGTTGTAGTTGTAAGAGTTGTTGTTGTGGTTGTAAGAGTTGCAGTTGTAGTTGTAGTTGTCAAAGTTGTAGTTGTAGTTGTAAGAGTTGTAGTTGTAGTTGTAGTTGTAAGAGTTGTTGTTGTAGTTGTAAGAGTTGCAGTTGTAGTTGTCAGAGTTGTAGTTGTAGTTGTAAGAGTTGCAGTTGTAGTTGTAATAATTGTAGCTGTAGTTGTAGTTGTAAGAGTTGTGGTTGCAGTTGTTAGAGTCGTAGTTGTAGTTGTAAGAGTTGTAGTTGTATTTGTAAGAGTTGTAGTTGTAGTTGTAAGAGTTGTAGTTGTAGTTGTAAGAGTTGTAGTTTTAGTTGTAGTTGTAAGAGTTGTAGTTGTAGTTGTAAGAGTTGCAGTTGTAGTTGTAAGAGTTGCAGTTGTAGTTGTAAGAGTTGTAGTTGTAGTTGTAAGAGTTGTAGTTTTAGTTGTAGTTGTAAGAGTTGTATTTGTAGTTGTAAGAGTTGTAGTTGTAAGAGTTGCAGTTGTAGTTGTAATTGTAAGAGTTGTAGTTGTAAGAGTTGTAGTTGTAGTTGTAAGAGTTGTAGTTGTAGTTGTAAGAGTTGTAGTTGTATTTGTAAGAGGTTTTGTTGTAGTTTTAGTTGTAAGAATTGTAGTTGTCGTTGTAGTTGTAAGAGTTGTAGTTGTTAGAATTGTAGTTGTAGTTGTAAGAGTTGTAATTGTAGTTGTAGTTGTAAGAATTGTAGTTGTAGTTGAAGTTGTAAGAATTGTAGTTGTAGTTGTAAGAGTTGTTGTTGTAGTTGTAAGAGTTGCAGTTGTAGTTGTAGTTGTCAGAGTTGTAGTTGTAGTTGTAAGAGTTGTAGTTGTAGTTGTAAGAGTTGTTGTTGTAGTTGTAAGAGTTGCAGTTGTAGTTGTAGTTGTAAAAGTTGTAGTTGTAGTTGTAGTTGTAAGAGTTGTAGTTGTAGTTGTAAGAGTTGTTGTTGTAGTTGTAAGAGTTGCAGTTGTAGTTGTCAGAGTTGTAGTTGTAGTTGTAAGAGTTGTAGTTGTAGTTGTAATAATTGTAGCTGTAGTTGTAGTTGTAAGAGTTGTAGTTGCAGTTGTAAGAGTTGTAGTTGTAGTTGTAAGAGTTGTAGTTGTATTTGTAAGAGTTGTAGTTGTAGTTGTAAGAGTTGTAGTTGTAGTTGTAAGAGTTGTAGTTTTAGTTGTAGTTGTAAGAGTTGTAGTTGTAGTTGTAAGAGTTGCAGTTGTAGTTGTAAGAGTTGTAGTTGTAGTTGTAAGAGTTGCATTTGTAGTTGTAGTTATAACAGTTGTAGTTGTTGTTGTAGTTATAAGATCTTTAGTTGTAAGATTAAGAGTTGCAGTTGTAGTTGTAGTTGTCAGAGTTGTAGTTGTAGTTGTAAGAGTTGTAGTTGTAGTTGTAAGAGTTGTTGTTGTAGTTGTAAGAGTTGCAGTTGTAGTTGTAGTTGTAAAAGTTGCAATTGTAGTTGTAGTTGTAAGAGTTGTAGTTGTAGTTGTAAGAATTGTAGTTGTAGTTGTAAGAGTTGTAGTTGTAGTTGTAAGAGTTGTAGTTGTCGTTTTCAGAGTTGTATTTGTAATTGTATTTGTAAGAGTTGTAATTGTAGTTGTAAGAATTGTAGTTGTAGTTGTAAGAGCTGTAGTTGTAGTTGTAAGAGTTGTAGTTATAGTTGTAAGAGTTGTAGTTGTAGTTGTGAGAGTTGTATTTGTAATTGTAAGAGTTGTAGTTATAGTTGTAAGAGTTTTGTTGTAGTTGTAGTTGTAAGAGTTGTAGTTGTAGTTGTAAGACTTGTAGTTGTAGTTGTAAGAGTTGTAGTTGTAGTTGTAGTTGTAAGAGTTGTAGTTGTAAGAGTTGTTGTTGTAGTTGTAAGAGTTGCAGTTGTAGTTGTAGTTGTCAGAGTTGTAGTTGTAGTTGCAAGAGTTGTAGTTGTAGTTGTAATAATTGTAGCTGTAGTTGTAGTTGTAAGAGTTGTATTTGCAGTTGTTAGAGTTGTAGTTGTAGTTGTAAGAGTTGTAGTTGTATTTGTAAGAGTTGTAATTGTAGTTGTAAGAGTTGTAGTTGTAATTGTAAGAGTTGTAGTTTTAGTTGTAGTTGTAAAATTTGTAGTTGTAGTTGTAAGAGTTGCAGTTGTAGTTGTAAGAGTTGTAGTTGTAAGAGTTGCAGTTGTAGTTGTAATTGTAAGAGTTGTAGTTGTAGTTGTAAGAGTTGTAGTTGTAGTTGTAAGAGATGTAGTTGTAGTTGTAAGAGTTGTAGTTAAATTTGTAAGAATTGTAGTTGTAGTTGTAGTTTTAAGAGTTGTAGTTGTAGTTTAAAGAGTTGTAGTTGTAGTTGTAAGAGTTTAAGTTGTAGTTGTAGTTGTAAGAGTTGTAGTTGTTGTTGAAAGAGTTGTAGTTGTAGTTGTAAGAGTTGTAGTTGTATTTGTAAGAGGTTTAGTTGTAGTTGTAGTTTTAAGAGTTGTAGTTGGGGTTGTAGTTGTAAGAGTTGTAGTTGTAGTTGTACGAATTGTAGTTGTAGTTGTAAGAGTTGTAATTGTAGTTGTAATTGTAAGAGTTGTTGTTGTAGTTGTAAGAGTTGCATTTGTAGTTGTAGTTATAACAGTTGTAGTTGTTGTTGTAGTTATAAGATCTTTAGTTGTAAGATTAAGAGTTGTAGTTGTAGTTGTAGTTGTAAGAGTTGAAGTTGTATTTGTGAGATTTGTAGTTGCCGTTGTAGTTTTAAGAGTTGTAGTTGTAAATGTAAGAGTTGTAGTTGTAGTTGTAAGAGTTGTAGTTGTAGTTGTAAGAGTTGTAGTTATAGTTGTAAGAATTGTAGTTGTAGTTGTAGTTTTAAGAGTTGTAGTTGTAGTTGTAGTTTTAAGAGTTGTAGTTCTAGTTGTAAGAGTTTTAGTTGTAGTTGTAGTTGTAAGAGTTGTAGTTGTTGTTGAAAGAGTTGTAGTTGTAGTTGTAAGAGTTGTAGTTGTAGTTGTACGAATTGTAGTTGTAGTTGTAAGAATTGTAGTTGTAGTTGAAGTTGTAAGAGTTTTTGTTTTAAGTGTAGTTTTAAGAGTTATAGTGTTGTAGTTGTACGAATTGTAGTTGTAGTTGTAAGAGATGTAGTTGTAAGAGTTGTAGTTGTAAGAGTTGTAGTTGTAGTTGTAAGAGTTGTAATTGTAGTTGTAGTTTTAAGAGTTGTAGTTGTAAGAGTTGTAGTTGTAGTTGTAAGAGTTGTAGTTGTATTTGTGAGAGTTGTAGTTGCAGTTGTAGTTGAAAGAGTTGTAGTTGTAGTTGTGAGAGTTGCAATTGTAGTTCTTGTTATAACAGTTGTAGTTATAGTTGTAGCTGTAAAAGTTGAGATTGTAGTTGTAAGAATTGTAGTTGTAGTTGTAAGAGTTGTAGTTGTAGTTGTAGTTTAAAGAGTTGTAGTTGTAGTTGTAAGAGTTGTAGTTGTAGTTGTAAGAGTTATTGCAGTAGTTGTAGTTGTAAGAGTTGTAGTTGTAGTTGTAAAAAATGTAAATGTAGTTGTAGTTGTAAGAGTTATAGTTGTAGCTGTAAGAGTTGTAGTTGTATTTATAAAAGATGTAATTGTAGTTGTAGTTGTAAGAGTTGTAGTTGTAGTTGTCGTTGTAAGAGTTGTAGTTGTAGTTGTATTTGTAAGAGTTGTAGTTGTTGTTGTAGTTGTAAGAAAGGTAGTTGTAGTTATAGTTGTAAGAGTTGCAATTGTAGTTGGAGTTGTAAGAGTTTAAGTTGTAGTTGTAAGAATTGTAGTTGTAGTTGTAAGAGTTGTAGTTGTAGTTGTAAGAGTTGTAGTTGTCGTTTTCAGAGTTGTATTTGTAATTGTATTTGTAAGAGTTGTAATTGTAGTTGTAAGAGTTGTAGTTGTAGTTGTAAGAGTTGTAGTTGTAGTTGTAAGAGTTGTAGTTATAGTTGTAAGAGTTGTAGTTGTAGTTGTGAGAGTTGTATTTGTAATTGTAAGAGTTGTAGTTATAGTTGTAAGAGTTATAGTTGTAGTTGTAGTTGTAAGAGTTGTAGTTGTAGTTGTAAGACTTGTAGTTGTAGTTGTAAGAGTTGTAGTTGTAGTTGTAGTTGTAAGAGTTGTAGTTGTAGTTGTAAGAGTTGTTGTTGTAGTTGTAAGAGTTGCAGTTGTAGTTGTAGTTGTCAGAGTTGTAGTTGTAGTTGCAAGAGTTGTAGTTGTAGTTGTAATAATTGTAGCTGTAGTTGTAGTTGTAAGAGTTGTAGTTGCAGTTGTTAGAGTTGTAGTTGTAGTTGTAAGAGTTGTAGTTGTATTTGTAAGAGTTGTAATTGTAGTTGTAAGAGTTGTAGTTGTAGTTGTAAGAGTTGTAGTTTTAGTTGTAGTTGTAAAATTTGTAGTTGTAGTTGTAAGAGTTGCAGTTGTAGTTGTAAGAGTTGTAGTTGTAAGAGTTGCAGTTGTAGTTGTAATTGTAAGAGTTGTAGTTGTAGTTGTAGTTGTAAGAGTTGTAGTTGTAGTTGTAAGAGTTGTAGTTGTAGTTGTAAGAGTTGTAGTTAAAGTTGTAAGAATTGTAGTTGTAGTTGTAGTTTTAAGAGTTGTAGTTGTAGTTTTAAGAGTTGTAGTTGTAGTTGTAAGAGTTTAAGTTGTAGTTGTCGTTGTAAGAGTTGTAGTTGTTGTTGAAAGAGTTGTAGTTGTAGTTGTAAGAGTTGTAGTTGTATTTGTAAGAGGTTTAGTTGTAGTTGTAGTTGTAAGAGTTGTAGTTGGGGTTGTAGTTGTAAGAGTTGTAGTTGTAGTTGTACGAATTGTAGTTGTAGTTGTAAGAGTTGTAATTGTAGTTGTAATTGTAAGAGTTGTTGTTGTAGTTGTAAGAGTTGCAGTTGTAGTTGTCAGAGTTGTAGTTGTAGTTGTAAGAGTTGTAGTTGCAGTTGTTAGAGTTGTAGTTGTAGTTGTAAGAGTTGTAGTTGTATTTGTAAATGTTGTAGTTGTAGTTGTAAGAGTTGTAGTTGTAGTTGTAAGAGTTGTAGTTTTAGTTGTAGTTGTAAGAGTTGTAGTTGTAGTTGTAAGAGTTGCAGTTGTAGTTGTAAGAGTTGTAGTTGTAGTTGTAAGAGTTGCAGTTGTAGTTGTAGTTATAACAGTTGTAGTTGTAGTTGTAGTTATAAGATTTTTAGTTTTAATTGTAAAAGTTGTAGTTGTAGTTGTAGTTGTAAGAGTTGAAGTTGTATTTGTGAGAGTTGTAGTTGCCGTTGTAGTTGTAAGAGTTGTAGTTGTAGTTGTAAGAGTTGTAGTTGTAGTTGTAAGAGTTGTAGTTGTAATTGTAAGAGTTGTAGTTATAGTTGTAAGAGTTGTAGTTGTAGTTTAAAGAGTTGTAGTTGTAGTTGTAGTTTTAAGAGTTGTAGTTCTAGTTGTAAGAGTTTTAGTTGTAGTTGTAGTTGTAAGAGTTGTAGTTGTATTTGTAAGAGGTTTAGTTGTAGTTGTAAGAGTTGTAGTTGTAGTTGTAGTTGTAAGAGTTGTAGTTGTAGTTGTACGAATTGTAGTTTTAGTTGTAAGAGTTGTAGTTGTAGTTGTATTTGTAAGAGTTATAGTTGTAGTTGTAAGAGTTGTAGTTGTAAGAGTTGTAGTTGTAGTTTTAAGAGTTGTAGTTGTAGTTGCAGTTGTAAGATTTGTAGTTGTAGTTTTAGTTGTAAGAATTGTAGTTGTCGTTGTAGTTGTAAGAGTTGTAGTGGTTAGAATTGTAGTTGTAGTTGTAAGAGTTGTAATTCTATTTGTAGTTGTAAGAATTGTAGTTGTAGTTGAAGTTGTAAGAATTGTAGTTGTAGTTGTAAGAGTTGTTGTTGTAGTTGTAAGAGTTGCAGTTGTAGTTGTAGTTGTCAGAGTTGTAGTTGTAGTTGTAAGAGTTGTAGTTGTAGTTGTAGTTGTAAGAGTTGTTGTTGTAGTTGTAAGAGTTGCAGTTGTAGTTGTAGTTGTCAAAGTTGTAGTTGTAGTTGTAGTTGTAAGAGTTGTAGTTGTAGTTGTAGTTGTAAGAGTTGTTGTTGTAGTTGTAAGAGTTGCAGTTGTAGTTGTCAGAGTTGTAGTTGTAGTTGTAAGAGTTGTAGTTGTAATTGTAATAATTGTAGCTGTAGTTGTAGTTGTAAGAGTTGTAGTTGCAGTTGTTAGAGTCGTAGTTGTAGTTGTAAGAGTTGTAGTTGTATTTGTAAGAGTTGTAGTTGTAGTTGTAAGAGTTGTAGTTGTAGTTGTAAGAGTTGTAGTTTTAGTTGTAGTTGTAAGAGTTGTAGTTGTAGTTGTAAGAGTTGCAGTTGTAGTTGTAAGAGTTGCAGTTGTAGTTGTAAGAGTTGTAGTTGTAGTTGTAAGAGTTGTAGTTTTAGTTGTAGTTGTAAGAGTTGTAGTTGTAGTTGTAAGAGTTGTAGTTGTAAGAGTTGCAGTTGTAGTTGTAATTGTAAGAGTTGTAGTTGTAAGAGTTGTAGTTGTAGTTGTAAGAGTTGTAGTTGTAGTTGTAAGAGTTGTAGTTGTAGTTGTAAGAGTTGTAGTTAAAGTTGTAAGAATTGTAGTTGTAGTTGTAGTTTTAAGAGTTGTAGTTGTAGTTTTAAGAGTTGTAGTTGTAGTTGTAAGAGTTTTAGTTGTAGTTGTAGTTGTAAGAGTTGTAGTTGTTGTTGAAAGAATTGTAGTTGTAGTTTAAGAGTTGTAGTTGTATTTGTAAGAGGTTTTGTTGTAGTTTTAGTTGTAAGAATTGTAGTTGTCGTTGTAGTTGTAAGAGTTGTAGTTAGAATTGTAGTTGTAGTTGTAAGAGTTGTAATTGTAGTTGTAGTTGTAAGAATTGTAGTTGTAGTTGAAGTTGTAAGAATTGTAGTTGTAGTTGTAAGAGTTGTTGTTGTAGTTGTAAGAGTTGCAGTTGTAGTTGTAGTTGTCAGAGTTGTAGTTGTAGTTGTAAGAGTTGTAGTTGGAGTTGTAAGAGTTGTTGTTGTAGTTGTAAGAGTTGCAGTTGTAGTTGTAGTTGTCAAAGTTGTAGTTGTAGTTGTAGTTTAAAGAGTTGTAGTTGTAGTTGTAGTTTTAAGAGTTGTAGTTCTAGTTGTAAGAGTTTTAGTTGTAGTTGTAGTTGTAAGAGTTGTAGTTGTATTTGTAAGAGGTTTAGTTGTAGTTGTAAGAGTTGTAGTTGTAGTTGTAGTTGTAAGAGTTGTAGTTGTAGTTGTACGAATTGTAGTTTTAGTTGTAAGAGTTGTAGTTGTAGTTGTATTTGTAAGAGTTATAGTTGTAGTTGTAAGAGTTGTAGTTGTAAGAGTTGTAGTTGTAGTTTTAAGAGTTGTAGTTGTAGTTGCAGTTGTAAGATTTGTAGTTGTAGTTTTAGTTGTAAGAATTGTAGTTGTCGTTGTAGTTGTAAGAGTTGTAGTGGTTAGAATTGTAGTTGTAGTTGTAAGAGTTGTAATTCTATTTGTAGTTGTAAGAATTGTAGTTGTAGTTGAAGTTGTAAGAATTGTAGTTGTAGTTGTAAGAGTTGTTGTTGTAGTTGTAAGAGTTGCAGTTGTAGTTGTAGTTGTCAGAGTTGTAGTTGTAGTTGTAAGAGTTGTAGTTGTAGTTGTAGTTGTAAGAGTTGTTGTTGTAGTTGTAAGAGTTGCAGTTGTAGTTGTAGTTGTCAAAGTTGTAGTTGTAGTTGTAGTTGTAAGAGTTGTAGTTGTAGTTGTAGTTGTAAGAGTTGTTGTTGTAGTTGTAAGAGTTGCAGTTGTAGTTGTCAGAGTTGTAGTTGTAGTTGTAAGAGTTGTAGTTGTAATTGTAATAATTGTAGCTGTAGTTGTAGTTGTAAGAGTTGTAGTTGCAGTTGTTAGAGTCGTAGTTGTAGTTGTAAGAGTTGTAGTTGTATTTGTAAGAGTTGTAGTTGTAGTTGTAAGAGTTGTAGTTGTAGTTGTAAGAGTTGTAGTTTTAGTTGTAGTTGTAAGAGTTGTAGTTGTAGTTGTAAGAGTTGCAGTTGTAGTTGTAAGAGTTGCAGTTGTAGTTGTAAGAGTTGTAGTTGTAGTTGTAAGAGTTGTAGTTTTAGTTGTAGTTGTAAGAGTTGTAGTTGTAGTTGTAAGAGTTGTAGTTGTAAGAGTTGCAGTTGTAGTTGTAATTGTAAGAGTTGTAGTTGTAAGAGTTGTAGTTGTAGTTGTAAGAGTTGTAGTTGTAGTTGTAAGAGTTGTAGTTGTAGTTGTAAGAGTTGTAGTTAAAGTTGTAAGAATTGTAGTTGTAGTTGTAGTTTTAAGAGTTGTAGTTGTAGTTTTAAGAGTTGTAGTTGTAGTTGTAAGAGTTTTAGTTGTAGTTGTAGTTGTAAGAGTTGTAGTTGTTGTTGAAAGAATTGTAGTTGTAGTTTAAGAGTTGTAGTTGTATTTGTAAGAGGTTTTGTTGTAGTTTTAGTTGTAAGAATTGTAGTTGTCGTTGTAGTTGTAAGAGTTGTAGTTAGAATTGTAGTTGTAGTTGTAAGAGTTGTAATTGTAGTTGTAGTTGTAAGAATTGTAGTTGTAGTTGAAGTTGTAAGAATTGTAGTTGTAGTTGTAAGAGTTGTTGTTGTAGTTGTAAGAGTTGCAGTTGTAGTTGTAGTTGTCAGAGTTGTAGTTGTAGTTGTAAGAGTTGTAGTTGGAGTTGTAAGAGTTGTTGTTGTAGTTGTAAGAGTTGCAGTTGTAGTTGTAGTTGTCAAAGTTGTAGTTGTAGTTGTAGTTGTAAGAGTTGTAGTTGTAGTTGTAGTTGTAAGAGTTGTTGTTGTAGTTGTAAGAGTTGCAGTTGTAGTTGTCAGAGTTGTAGTTGTAGTTGTAAGAGTTGTAGTTGTAGTTGTAATAATTGTAGCTGTAGTTGTAGTTGTAAGAGTTGTAGTTGCAGTTGTTAGAGTTGTAGTTGTAGTTGTAAGAGTTGTAGTTGTATTTGTAAGAGTTGTAGTTGTAGTTGTAAGAGTTGTAGTTGTAGTTGTAAGAGTTGTAGTTTTAGTTGTAGTTGTAAGAGTTGAAGTTGTAGTTGTAAGAGTTGCAGTTGTAGTTGTAAGAGTTGTAGTTGTAGTTGTAAGAGTTGCATTTGTAGTTGTAGTTATAACAGTTGTAGTTGTAGTTGTAGTTATAAGATCTTTAGTTGTAAGATTAAGAGTTGTAGTTGTAGTTGTAGTTGTAAGAGTTGAAGTTGTATTTGTGAGATTTGTAGTTGCCGTTGTAGTTTTAAGAGTTGTAGTTGTAAATGTAAGAGTTGTAGTTGTAGTTGTAAGAGTTGTAGTTGTAGTTGTAAGAGTTGTAGTTATAGTTGTAAGAATTGTGGTTGTAGTTGTAGTTTTAAGAGTTGTAGTTGTAGTTGTAGTTTTAAGAAATGTAGTTCTAGTTGTAAGAGTTTTAGTTGTAGTTGTAAGAGTTGTTGTTGTAGTTGTAAGAGTTGCAGTTGTAGTTGTAGTTGTAAAAGTTGTAGTTGTAGTTGTAGTTGTAAGAGTTGTAGTTGTAGTTGTAAGAGTTGTTGTTGTAGTTGTAAGAGTTGCAGTTGTAGTTGTAGTTGTAAGAATTGTAGTTGTAGTTGAAGTTGTAAGAATTGTAGTTGTAGTTGTAAGAGTTGTTGTAGTTGTAAGAGTTGCAGTTGTAGTTGTAGTTGTCAGAGTTGTAGTTGTAGTTGTAAGAGTTGTAGTTGTAGTTGTAAGAGTTGTTGTTGTAGTTGTAAGAGTTGCAGTTGTAGTTGTCAGAGTTGTAGTTGTAGTTGTAAGAGTTGCAGTTGTAGTTGTAATAATTGTAGCTGTAGTTGTAGTTGTAAGAGTTGTAGTTGCAGTTGTTAGAGTCGTAGTTGTAGTTGTAAGAGTTGTAGTTGTATTTGTAAGAGTTGTAGTTGTAGTTGTAAGAGTTGTAGTTGTAGTTGTAAGAGTTGTAGTTTTAGTTGTAGTTGTAAGAGTTGTAGTTGTAGTTGTAAGAGTTGCAGTTGTAGTTGTAAGAGTTGCAGTTGTAGTTGTAAGAGTTGTAGTTGTAGGTGTAAGAGTTGTAGTTTTAGTTGTAGTTGTAAGAGTTGTATTTGTAGTTGTAAGAGTTGTAGTTGTAAGAGTTGCAGTTGTAGTTGTAATTGTAAGAGTTGTAGTTGTAAGAGTTGTAGTTGTAGTTGTAAGAGTTGTAGTTGTAGTTGTAAGAGTTGTAGTTGTATTTGTAAGAGGTTTTGTTGTAGTTTTAGTTGTAAGAATTGTAGTTGTCGTTGTAGTTGTAAGAGTTGTAGTTGTTAGAATTGTAGTTGTAGTTGTAAGAGTTGTAATTGTAGTTGTAGTTGTAAGAATTGTAGTTGTAGTTGAAGTTGTAAGAATTGTAGTTGTAGTTGTAAGAGTTGTTGTTGTAGTTGTAAGAGTTGCAGTTGTAGTTGTAGTTGTCAGAGTTGTAGTTGTAGTTGTAAGAGTTGTAGTTGTAGTTGTAAGAGTTGTTGTTGTAGTTGTAAGAGTTGCAGTTGTAGTTGTAGTTGTAAAAGTTGTAGTTGTAGTTGTAGTTGTAAGAGTTGTAGTTGTAGTTGTAAGAGTTGTTGTTGTAGTTGTAAGAGTTGCAGTTGTAGTTGTCAGAGTTGTAGTTGTAGTTGTAAGAGTTGTAGTTGTAGTTGTAATAATTGTAGCTGTAGTTGTAGTTGTAAGAGTTGTAGTTGCAGTTGTTAGAGTTGTAGTTGTAGTTGTAAGAGTTGTAGTTGTATTTGTAAGAGTTGTAGTTGTAGTTGTAAGAGTTGTAGTTGTAGTTGTAAGAGTTGTAGTTTTAGTTGTAGTTGTAAGAGTTGTAGTTGTAGTTGTAAGAGTTGTAGTTGTAATTGTAAGAGTTGTAGTTATAGTTGTAAGAGTTGTAGTTGTAGTTTAAAGAGTTGTAGTTGTAGTTGTAGTTTTAAGAGTTGTAGTTCTAGTTGTAAGAGTTTTAGTTGTAGTTGTAGTTGTAAGAGTTGTAGTTGTATTTGTAAGAGGTTTAGTTGTAGTTGTAAGAGTTGTAGTTGTAGTTGTAGTTGTAAGAGTTGTAGTTGTAGTTGTACGAATTGTAGTTTTAGTTGTAAGAGTTGTAGTTGTAGTTGTATTTGTAAGAGTTATAGTTGTAGTTGTAAGAGTTGTAGTTGTAAGAGTTGTAGTTGTAGTTTTAAGAGTTGTAGTTGTAGTTGCAGTTGTAAGATTTGTAGTTGTAGTTTTAGTTGTAAGAATTGTAGTTGTCGTTGTAGTTGTAAGAGTTGTAGTGGTTAGAATTGTAGTTGTAGTTGTAAGAGTTGTAATTCTATTTGTAGTTGTAAGAATTGTAGTTGTAGTTGAAGTTGTAAGAATTGTAGTTGTAGTTGTAAGAGTTGTTGTTGTAGTTGTAAGAGTTGCAGTTGTAGTTGTAGTTGTCAGAGTTGTAGTTGTAGTTGTAAGAGTTGTAGTTGTAGTTGTAGTTGTAAGAGTTGTTGTTGTAGTTGTAAGAGTTGCAGTTGTAGTTGTAGTTGTCAAAGTTGTAGTTGTAGTTGTAGTTGTAAGAGTTGTAGTTGTAGTTGTAGTTGTAAGAGTTGTTGTTGTAGTTGTAAGAGTTGCAGTTGTAGTTGTCAGAGTTGTAGTTGTAGTTGTAAGAGTTGTAGTTGTAATTGTAATAATTGTAGCTGTAGTTGTAGTTGTAAGAGTTGTAGTTGCAGTTGTTAGAGTCGTAGTTGTAGTTGTAAGAGTTGTAGTTGTATTTGTAAGAGTTGTAGTTGTAGTTGTAAGAGTTGTAGTTGTAGTTGTAAGAGTTGTAGTTTTAGTTGTAGTTGTAAGAGTTGTAGTTGTAGTTGTAAGAGTTGCAGTTGTAGTTGTAAGAGTTGCAGTTGTAGTTGTAAGAGTTGTAGTTGTAGTTGTAAGAGTTGTAGTTTTAGTTGTAGTTGTAAGAGTTGTAGTTGTAGTTGTAAGAGTTGTAGTTGTAAGAGTTGCAGTTGTAGTTGTAATTGTAAGAGTTGTAGTTGTAAGAGTTGTAGTTGTAGTTGTAAGAGTTGTAGTTGTAGTTGTAAGAGTTGTAGTTGTAGTTGTAAGAGTTGTAGTTAAAGTTGTAAGAATTGTAGTTGTAGTTGTAGTTTTAAGAGTTGTAGTTGTAGTTTTAAGAGTTGTAGTTGTAGTTGTAAGAGTTTTAGTTGTAGTTGTAGTTGTAAGAGTTGTAGTTGTTGTTGAAAGAATTGTAGTTGTAGTTTAAGAGTTGTAGTTGTATTTGTAAGAGGTTTTGTTGTAGTTTTAGTTGTAAGAATTGTAGTTGTCGTTGTAGTTGTAAGAGTTGTAGTTAGAATTGTAGTTGTAGTTGTAAGAGTTGTAATTGTAGTTGTAGTTGTAAGAATTGTAGTTGTAGTTGAAGTTGTAAGAATTGTAGTTGTAGTTGTAAGAGTTGTTGTTGTAGTTGTAAGAGTTGCAGTTGTAGTTGTAGTTGTCAGAGTTGTAGTTGTAGTTGTAAGAGTTGTAGTTGGAGTTGTAAGAGTTGTTGTTGTAGTTGTAAGAGTTGCAGTTGTAGTTGTAGTTGTCAAAGTTGTAGTTGTAGTTGTAGTTGTAAGAGTTGTAGTTGTAGTTGTAGTTGTAAGAGTTGTTGTTGTAGTTGTAAGAGTTGCAGTTGTAGTTGTCAGAGTTGTAGTTGTAGTTGTAAGAGTTGTAGTTGTAGTTGTAATAATTGTAGCTGTAGTTGTAGTTGTAAGAGTTGTAGTTGCAGTTGTTAGAGTTGTAGTTGTAGTTGTAAGAGTTGTAGTTGTATTTGTAAGAGTTGTAGTTGTAGTTGTAAGAGTTGTAGTTGTAGTTGTAAGAGTTGTAGTTTTAGTTGTAGTTGTAAGAGTTGAAGTTGTAGTTGTAAGAGTTGCAGTTGTAGTTGTAAGAGTTGTAGTTGTAGTTGTAAGAGTTGCATTTGTAGTTGTAGTTATAACAGTTGTAGTTGTAGTTGTAGTTATAAGATCTTTAGTTGTAAGATTAAGAGTTGTAGTTGTAGTTGTAGTTGTAAGAGTTGAAGTTGTATTTGTGAGATTTGTAGTTGCCGTTGTAGTTTTAAGAGTTGTAGTTGTAAATGTAAGAGTTGTAGTTGTAGTTGTAAGAGTTGTAGTTGTAGTTGTAAGAGTTGTAGTTATAGTTGTAAGAATTGTGGTTGTAGTTGTAGTTTTAAGAGTTGTAGTTGTAGTTGTAGTTTTAAGAAATGTAGTTCTAGTTGTAAGAGTTTTAGTTGTAGTTGTAAGAGTTGTTGTTGTAGTTGTAAGAGTTGCAGTTGTAGTTGTAGTTGTAAAAGTTGTAGTTGTAGTTGTAGTTGTAAGAGTTGTAGTTGTAGTTGTAAGAGTTGTTGTTGTAGTTGTAAGAGTTGCAGTTGTAGTTGTAGTTGTAAGAATTGTAGTTGTAGTTGAAGTTGTAAGAATTGTAGTTGTAGTTGTAAGAGTTGTTGTAGTTGTAAGAGTTGCAGTTGTAGTTGTAGTTGTCAGAGTTGTAGTTGTAGTTGTAAGAGTTGTAGTTGTAGTTGTAAGAGTTGTTGTTGTAGTTGTAAGAGTTGCAGTTGTAGTTGTCAGAGTTGTAGTTGTAGTTGTAAGAGTTGCAGTTGTAGTTGTAATAATTGTAGCTGTAGTTGTAGTTGTAAGAGTTGTAGTTGCAGTTGTTAGAGTCGTAGTTGTAGTTGTAAGAGTTGTAGTTGTATTTGTAAGAGTTGTAGTTGTAGTTGTAAGAGTTGTAGTTGTAGTTGTAAGAGTTGTAGTTTTAGTTGTAGTTGTAAGAGTTGTAGTTGTAGTTGTAAGAGTTGCAGTTGTAGTTGTAAGAGTTGCAGTTGTAGTTGTAAGAGTTGTAGTTGTAGGTGTAAGAGTTGTAGTTTTAGTTGTAGTTGTAAGAGTTGTATTTGTAGTTGTAAGAGTTGTAGTTGTAAGAGTTGCAGTTGTAGTTGTAATTGTAAGAGTTGTAGTTGTAAGAGTTGTAGTTGTAGTTGTAAGAGTTGTAGTTGTAGTTGTAAGAGTTGTAGTTGTATTTGTAAGAGGTTTTGTTGTAGTTTTAGTTGTAAGAATTGTAGTTGTCGTTGTAGTTGTAAGAGTTGTAGTTGTTAGAATTGTAGTTGTAGTTGTAAGAGTTGTAATTGTAGTTGTAGTTGTAAGAATTGTAGTTGTAGTTGAAGTTGTAAGAATTGTAGTTGTAGTTGTAAGAGTTGTTGTTGTAGTTGTAAGAGTTGCAGTTGTAGTTGTAGTTGTCAGAGTTGTAGTTGTAGTTGTAAGAGTTGTAGTTGTAGTTGTAAGAGTTGTTGTTGTAGTTGTAAGAGTTGCAGTTGTAGTTGTAGTTGTAAAAGTTGTAGTTGTAGTTGTAGTTGTAAGAGTTGTAGTTGTAGTTGTAAGAGTTGTTGTTGTAGTTGTAAGAGTTGCAGTTGTAGTTGTCAGAGTTGTAGTTGTAGTTGTAAGAGTTGTAGTTGTAGTTGTAATAATTGTAGCTGTAGTTGTAGTTGTAAGAGTTGTAGTTGCAGTTGTTAGAGTTGTAGTTGTAGTTGTAAGAGTTGTAGTTGTATTTGTAAGAGTTGTAGTTGTAGTTGTAAGAGTTGTAGTTGTAGTTGTAAGAGTTGTAGTTTTAGTTGTAGTTGTAAGAGTTGTAGTTGTAGTTGTAAGAGTTGCAGTTGTAGTTGTAAGAGTTGTAGTTGTAGTTGTAAGAGTTGCATTTGTAGTTGTAGTTATAACAGTTGTAGTTGTAGTTGTAGTTATAAGATCTTTAGTTGTAAGATTAAGAGTTGTAGTTGTAGTTGTAGTTGTAAGAGTTGAAGTTGTATTTGTGAGATTTGTAGTTGCCGTTGTAGTTTTAAGAGTTGTAGTTGTAAATGTAAGAGTTGTAGTTGTAGTTGTAAGAGTTGTAGTTGTAGTTGTAAGAGTTGTAGTTATAGTTGTAAGAATTGTTGTTGTAGTTGTAGTTTTAAGAGTTGTAGTTGTAGTTGTAGTTTTAAGAGTTGTAGTTCTAGTTGTAAGAGTTTTAGTTGTAGTTGTAGTTGTAAGAGTTGTAGTTGTTGTTGAAAGAGTTGTAGTTGTAGTTGTAAGAGTTGTAGTTGTAGTTGTACGAATTGTAGTTGTAGTTGTAAGAATTGTAGTTGTAGTTGAAGTTGTAAGAGTTTTTGTTTTAAGTGTAGTTTTAAGAGTTATAGTGTTGTAGTTGTACGAATTGTAGTTGTAGTTGTAAGAGATGTAGTTGTAAGAGTTGTAGTTGTAAGAGTTGTAGTTGTAGTTGTAAGAGTTGTAATTGTAGTTGTAGTTTTAAGAGTTGTAGTTGTAAGAGTTGTAGTTGTAGTTGTAGGAGTTGTAGTTGTATTTGTGAGAGTTGTAGTTGCAGTTGTAGTTGAAAGAGTTGTAGTTGTAGTTGTGAGAGTTGCAATTGTAGTTCTTGTTATAACAGTTGTAGTTATAGTTGTAGCTGTAAAAGTTGAGATTGTAGTTGTAAGAATTGTAGTTGTAGTTGTAAGAGTTGTAGTTGTAGTTGTAGTTTAAAGAGTTGTAGTTGTAGTTGTAAGAGTTGTAGTTGTAGTTATAAGAGTTATTGCAGTAGTTGTAGTTGTAAGAGTTGTAGTTGTAGTTGTAAAAAATGTAAATGTAGTTGTAGTTGTAAGAGTTATAGTTGTAGCTGTAAGAGTTGTAGTTGTATTTATAAAAGATGTAATTGTAGTTGTAGTTGTAAGAGTTGTAGTTGTAGTTGTCGTTGTAAGAGTTGTAGTTGTAGTTGTATTTGTAAGAGTTGTAGTTGTTGTTGTAGTTGTAAGAAAGGTAGTTGTAGATATAGTTGTAAGAGTTGCAATTGTAGTTGGAGTTGTAAGAGTTTAAGTTGTAGTTGTAAGAATTGTAGTTGTAGTTGTAAGAGTTGTAGTTGTAGTTGTAAGAGTTGTAGTTGTCGTTTTCAGAGTTGTATTTGTAATTGTATTTGTAAGAGTTGTAATTGTAGTTGTAAGAGTTGTAGTTGTAGTTGTAAGAGTTGTAGTTGTAGTTGTAAGAGTTGTAGTTATAGTTGTAAGAGTTGTAGTTGTAGTTGTGAGAGTTGTATTTGTAATTGTAAGAGTTGTAGTTATAGTTGTAAGAGTTATAGTTGTAGTTGTAGTTGTAAGAGTTGTAGTTGTAGTTGTAAGACTTGTAGTTGTAGTTGTAAGAGTTGTAGTTGTAGTTGTAAGAGTTGTAGTTGTAGTTGTAAGAGTTGTTGTTGTAGTTGTAAGAGTTGCAGTTGTAGTTGTAGTTGTCAGAGTTGTAGTTGTAGTTGCAAGAGTTGTAGTTGTAGTTGTAATAATTGTAGCTGTAGTTGTAGTTGTATGAGTTGTAGTTGCAGTTGTTAGAGTTGTAGTTGTAGTTGTAAGAGTTGTAGTTGTATTTGTAAGAGTTGTAATTGTAGTTGTAAGAGTTGTAGTTGTAGTTGTAAGAGTTGTAGTTTTAGTTGTAGTTGTAAAATTTGTAGTTGTAGTTGTAAGAGTTGCAGTTGTAGTTGTAAGAGTTGTAGTTGTAAGAGTTGCAGTTGTAGTTGTAATTGTAAGAGTTGTAGTTGTAGTTGTAGTTGTAAGAGTTGTAGTTGTAGTTGTAAGAGTTGTAGTTGTAGTTGTAAGAGTTGTAGTTAAAGTTGTAAGAATTGTAGTTGTAGTTGTAGTTTTAAGAGTTGTAGTTGTAGTTTTAAGAGTTGTAGTTGTAGTTGTAAGAGTTTAAGTTGTAGTTGTAGTTGTAAGAGTTGTAGTTGTTGTTGAAAGAGTTGTAGTTGTAGTTGTAAGAGTTGTAGTTGTATTTGTAAGAGGTTTAGTTGTAGTTGTAGTTGTAAGAGTTGTAGTTGGGGTTGTAGTTGTAAGAGTTGTAGTTGTAGTTGTACGAATTGTAGTTGTAGTTGTAAGAGTTGCAATTGTAGTTGTAATTGTAAGAGTTGTTGTTGTAGTTGTAAGAGTTGCAGTTGTAGTTGTCAGAGTTGTAGTTGTAGTTGTAAGAGTTGTAGTTGCAGTTGTTAGAGTTGTAGTTGTAGTTGTAAGAGTTGTAGTTGTATTTGTAAATGTTGTAGTTGTAGTTGTAAGAGTTGTAGTTGTAGTTGTAAGAGTTGTAGTTTTAGTTGTAGTTGCAAGAGTTGTAGTTGTAGTTGTAAGAGTTGCAGTTGTAGTTGTAAGAGTTGTAGTTGTAGTTGTAAGAGTTGCAGTTGTAGTTGTAGTTATAACAGTTGTAGTTGTAGTTGTAGTTATAAGATTTTTAGTTTTAATTGTAAAAGTTGTAGTTGTAGTTGTAGTTGTAAGAGTTGAAGTTGTATTTGTGAGAGTTGTAGTTGCCGTTGTAGTTGTAAGAGTTGTAGTTGTAGTTGTAAGAGTTGTAGTTGTAGTTGTAAGAGTTGTAGTTGTAATTGTAAGAGTTGTAGTTATAGTTGTAAGAGTTGTAGTTGTAGTTAAAAGAGTTGTAGTTTTAAGAGTTGTAGTTTTAAGAGTTGTAGTTCTAGTTGTAAGAGTTTTAGTTGTAGTTGTAGTTGTAAGAGTTGTAGTTGTATTTGTAAGAGGTTTAGTTGTAGTTGTAAGAGTTGTAGTTGTAGTTGTAGTTGTAAGAGTTGTAGTTGTAGTTGTACGAATTGTAGTTTTAGTTGTAAGAGTTGTAGTTGTAGTTGTATTTGTAAGAGTTATAGTTGTAGTTGTAAGAGTTGTAGTTGTAAGAGTTGTAGTTGTAGTTTTAAGAGTTGTAGTTGTAGTTGCAGTTGTAAGATTTGTAGTTGTAGTTTTAGTTGTAAGAATTGTAGTTGTCGTTGTAGTTGTAAGAGTTGTAGTTGTTAGAATTGTAGTTGTAGTTGTAAGAGTTGTAATTCTAGTTGTAGTTGTAAGAATTGTAGTTGTAGTTGAAGTTGTAAGAATTGTAGTTGTAGTTGTAAGAGTTGTTGTTGTAGTTGTAAGAGTTGCAGTTGTAGTTGTAGTTGTCAGAGTTGTAGTTGTAGTTGAGAGAGTTGTAGTTGTAGTTGTAGTTGTAAGAGTTGTTGTTGTAGTTGTAAGAGTTGCAGTTGTAGTTGTAGTTGTCAAAGTTGTAGTTGTAGTTGTAGTTGTAAGAGTTGTAGTTGTAGTTGTAGTTGTAAGAGTTGTTGTTGTAGTTGTAAGAGTTGCAGTTGTAGTTGTCAGAGTTGTAGTTGTAGTTGTAAGTGTTGTAGTTGTAATTGTAATAATTGTAGCTGTAGTTGTAGTTGTAAGAGTTGTAGTTGCAGTTGTTAGAGTCGTAGTTGTAGTTGTAAGAGTTGTAGTTGTATTTGTAAGAGTTGTAGTTGTAGTTGTAAGAGTTGTAGTTGTAGTTGTAAGAGTTGTAGTTTTAGTTGTAGTTGTAAGAGTTGTAGTTGTAGTTGTAAGAGTTGCAGTTGTAGTTGTAAGAGTTGCAGTTGTAGTTGTAAGAGTTGTAGTTGTAGTTGTAAGAGTTGTAGTTTTAGTTGTAGTTGTAAGAGTTGTAGTTGTAGTTGTAAGAGTTGTAGTTGTAAGAGTTGCAGTTGTAGTTGTAATTGTAAGAGTTGTAGTTGTAAGAGTTGTAGTTGTAGTTGTAAGAGTTGTAGTTGTAGTTGTAAGAGTTGTAGTTGTAGTTGTAAGAGTTGTAGTTAAAGTTGTAAGAATTGTAGTTGTAGTTGTAGTTTTAAGAGTTGTAGTTGTAGTTTTAAGAGTTGTAGTTGTAGTTGTAAGAGTTTTAGTTGTAGTTGTAGTTGTAAGAGTTGTAGTTGTTGTTGAAAGAATTGTAGTTGTAGTTGTAAGAGTTGTAGTTGTATTTGTAAGAGGTTTTGTTGTAGTTTTAGTTGTAAGAATTGTAGTTGTCGTTGTAGTTGTAAGAGTTGTAGTTAGAATTGTAGTTGTAGTTGTAAGAGTTGTAATTGTAGTTGTAGTTGTAAGAATTGTAGTTGTAGTTGAAGTTGTAAGAATTGTAGTTGTAGTTGTAAGAGTTGTTGTTGTAGTTGTAAGAGTTGCAGTTGTAGTTGTAGTTGTCAGAGTTGTAGTTGTAGTTGTAAGAGTTGTAGTTGTAGTTGTAAGAGTTGTTGTTGTAGTTGTAAGAGTTGCAGTTGTAGTTGTAGTTGTCAAAGTTGTAGTTGTAGTTGTAGTTGTAAGAGTTGTAGTTGTAGTTGTAGTTGTAAGAGTTGTTGTTGTAGTTGTAAGAGTTGCAGTTGTAGTTGTCAGAGTTGTAGTTGTAGTTGTAAGAGTTGTAGTTGTAGTTGTAATAATTGTAGCTGTAGTTGTAGTTGTAAGAGTTGTAGTTGCAGTTGTTAGAGTTGTAGTTGTAGTTGTAAGAGTTGTAGTTGTATTTGTAAGAGTTGTAGTTGTAGTTGTAAGAGTTGTAGTTGTAGTTGTAAGAGTTGTAGTTTTAGTTGTAGTTGTAAGAGTTGAAGTTGTAGTTGTAAGAGTTGCAGTTGTAGTTGTAAGAGTTGTAGTTGTAGTTGTAAGAGTTGCATTTGTAGTTGTAGTTATAACAGTTGTAGTTGTAGTTGTAGTTATAAGATCTTTAGTTGTAAGATTAAGAGTTGTAGTTGTAGTTGTAGTTGTAAGAGTTGAAGTTGTATTTGTGAGATTTGTAGTTGCCGTTGTAGTTTTAAGAGTTGTAGTTGTAAATGTAAGAGTTGTAGTTATAGTTGTAAGAGTTTTAGTTGTAGTTGTAAGAGTTGTTGTTGTAGTTGTAAGAGTTGCAGTTGTAGTTGTAGTTGTAAGAGTTGCAGTTGTAGTTGTAAGAGTTGCAGTTGTAGTTGTAAGAGTTGTAGTTGTAGTTGTAAGAGTTGTAGTTTTAGTTGTAGTTGTAAGAGTTGTAGTTGTAAGAGTTGCAGTTGTAGTTGTAATTGTAAGAGTTGTAGTTGTAAGAGTTGTAGTTGTAGTTGTAAGAGTTGTAGTTGTAGTTGTAAGAGTTGTAGTTGTGTTTGTAAGAGGTTTTGTTGTAGTTTTAGTTGTAAGAATTGTAGTTGTCGTTGTAGTTGTAAGAGTTGTAGTTGTTAGAATTGTAGTTGTAGTTGTAAGAGTTGTAATTGTAGTTGTAGTTGTAAGAATTGTAGTTGTAGTTGAAGTTGTAAGAATTGTAGTTGTAGTTGTAAGAGTTGTTGTTGTAGTTGTAAGAGTTGCAGTTGTAGTTGTAGTTGTCAGAGTTGTAGTTGTAGTTGTAAGAGTTGTAGTTGTAGTTGTAAGAGTTGTTGTTGTAGTTGTAAGAGTTGCAGTTGTAGTTGTAGTTGTCAGAGTTGTAGTTGTAATTGTAAGAGTTGTAGTTGTAGTTGTAAGAGTTGCAGTTGTAGTTGTAGTTGTAAAAGTTGTAGTTGTAGTTGTAGTTGTAAGAGTTGTAGTTGTAGTTGTAAGAGTTGTTGTTGTAGTTGTAAGAGTTGCAGTTGTAGTTGTCAGAGTTGTAGTTGTAGTTATAAGAGTTGTAGTTGTAATAATTGTAGCTGTAGTTGTAGTTGTAAGAGTTGTAGTTGCAGTTGTTAGAGTTGTAGTTGTAGTTGTAAGAGTTGTAGTTGTATTTGTAAGAGTTGTAGTTGTAGTTGTAAGAGTTGTAGTTGTAGTTGTAAGAGTTGTAGTTTTAGTTGTAGTTGTAAGAGTTGTAGTTGTAGTTGTAAGAGTTGCAGTTGTAGTTGTAGTTGTAAAAGTTGTAGTTGTAGTTGTAGTTGTAAGAGTTGTAGTTGTAGTTGTAAGAGTTGTTGTTGTAGTTGTAAGAGTTGCAGTTGTAGTTGTCAGAGTTGTAGTTGTAGTTATAAGAGTTGTAGTTGTAGTTGTAATAATTGTAGCTGTAGTTGTAGTTGTAAGAGTTGTAGTTGCAGTTGTTAGAGTTGTAGTTGTAGTTGTAAGAGTTGTAGTTGTATTTGTAAGAGTTGTAGTTGTAGTTGTAAGAGTTGTAGTTGTAGTTGTAAGAGTTGTAGTTTTAGTTGTAGTTGTAAGAGTTGTAGTTGTAGTTGTTAGAGTTGCAGTTGTAGTTGTAAGAGTTGTAGTTGTAGTTGTAAGAGTTGCATTTGTAGTTGTAGTTATAACAGTTGTAGTTGTAGTTGTAGTTATAAGATCTTTAGTTGTAAGATTAAGAGTTGTAGTTGTAGTTGTAGTTGTAAGAGTTGAAGTTGTATTTGTGAGATTTGTAGTTGCCGTTGTAGTTTTAAGAGTTGTAGTTGTAAATGTAAGAGTTGTAGTTGTAGTTGTAAGAGTTGTAGTTGTAGTTGTAAGAGTTGTAGTTATAGTTGTAAGAATTGTAGTTGTAGTTGTAGTTTTAAGAGTTGTAGTTGTAGTTGTAGTTTTAAGAGTTGTAGTTCTAGTTGTAAGAGTTTTAGTTGTAGTTGTAGTTGTAAGAGTTGTAGTTGTTGTTGAAAGAGTTGTAGTTGTAGTTGTAAGAGTTGTAGTTGTATTTGTAACAGGTTTAGTTGTAGTTGTAAGAGTTGTAGTTGTAGTTGTAGTTGTAAGAGTTGTAGTTGTAGTTGTACGAATTGTAGTTGTAGTTGTAAGAGATGTAGTTGTAAGAGTTGTAGTTGTAAGAGTTGTAGTTGTAGTTGTAAGAGTTGTAATTGTAGTTGTAGTTTTAAGAGTTGTAGTTGTAAGAGTTGTAGTTGTAGTTGTAAGAGTTGTAGTTGTATTTGTGAGAGTTGTAGTTGCAGTTGTAGTTGAAAGAGTTGTAGTTGTAGTTGTGAGAGTTGCAATTGTAGTTCTTGTTATAACAGTTGTAGTTATAGTTGTAGCTTTAAAAGTTGAGATTGTAGTTGTAAGAATTGTAGTTGTAGTTGTAAGAGTTGTAGTTGTAGTTGTAGTTTAAAGAGTTGTAGTTGTAGTTGTAAGAGTTGTAGTTGTAGTTGTAAGAGTTATTGCAGTAGTTGTAGTTGTAAGAGTTGTAGTTGTAGTTGTAAAAAATGTAAATGTAGTTGTAGTTGTAAGAGTTATAGTTGTAGCTGTAAGAGTTGTAGTTGTATTTATAAAAGATGTAATTGTAGTTGTAGTTGTAAGAGTTGTAGTTGTAGTTGTCGTTGTAAGAGTTGTAGTTGTAGTTGTATTTGTAAGAGTTGTAGTTGTTGTTGTAGTTGTAAGAAAGGTAGTTGTAGTTATAGTTGTAAGAGTTGCAATTGTAGTTGGAGTTGTAAGAGTTTAAGTTGTAGTTGTAAGAATTGTAGTTGTAGTTGTAAGAGTTGTAGTTGTAGTTGTAAGAGTTGTAGTTGTCGTTTTCAGAGTTGTATTTGTAATTGTATTTGTAAGAGTTGTAATTGTAGTTGTAAGAGTTGTAGTTGTAGTTGTAAGAGTTGTAGTTGTAGTTGTAAGAGTTGTAGTTATAGTTGTAAGAGTTGTAGTTGTAGTTGTGAGAGTTGTATTTGTAATTGTAAGAGTTGTAGTTATAGTTGTAAGAGTTATAGTTGTAGTTGTAGTTGTAAGAGTTGTAGTTGTAGTTGTAAGACTTGTAGTTGTAGTTGTAAGAGTTGTAGTTGTAGTTGTAGTTGTAAGAGTTGTAGTTGTAGTTGTAAGAGTTGTTGTTGTAGTTGTAAGAGTTGCAGTTGTAGTTGTAGTTGTCAGAGTTGTAGTTGTAGTTGCAAGAGTTGTAGTTGTAGTTGTAATAATTGTAGCTGTAGTTGTAGTTGTAAGAGTTGTAGTTGCAGTTGTTAGAGTTGTAGTTGTAGTTGTAAGAGTTGTAGTTGTATTTGTAAGAGTTGTAATTGTAGTTGTAAGAGTTGTAGTTGTAGTTGTAAGAGTTGTAGTTTTAGTTGTAGTTGTAAAATTTGTAGTTGTAGTTGTAAGAGTTGCAGTTGTAGTTGTAAGAGTTGTAGTTGTAAGAGTTGCAGTTGTAGTTGTAATTGTAAGAGTTGTAGTTGTAGTTGTAGTTGTAAGAGTTGTAGTTGTAGTTGTAAGAGTTGTAGTTGTAGTTGTAAGAGTTGTAGTTAAAGTTGTAAGAATTGTAGTTGTAGTTGTAGTTTTAAGAGTTGTAGTTGTAGTTTTAAGAGTTGTAGTTGTAGTTGTAAGAGTTTAAGTTGTAGTTGTAGTTGTAAGAGTTGTAGTTGTTGTTGAAAGAGTTGTAGTTGTAGTTGTAAGAGTTGTAGTTGTATTTGTAAGAGGTTTAGTTGTAGTTGTAGTTGTAAGAGTTGTAGTTGGGGTTGTAGTTGTAAGAGTTGTAGTTGTAGTTGTACGAATTGTAGTTGTAGTTGTAAGAGTTGTAATTGTAGTTGTAATTGTAAGAGTTGTTGTTGTAGTTGTAAGAGTTGCAGTTGTAGTTGTCAGAGTTGTAGTTGTAGTTGTAAGAGTTGTAGTTGCAGTTGTTAGAGTTGTAGTTGTAGTTGTAAGAGTTGTAGTTGTATTTGTAAATGTTGTAGTTGTAGTTGTAAGAGTTGTAGTTGTAGTTGTAAGAGTTGTAGTTTTAGTTGTAGTTGTAAGAGTTGTAGTTGTAGTTGTAAGAGTTGCAGTTGTAGTTGTAAGAGTTGTAGTTGTAGTTGTAAGAGTTGCAGTTGTAGTTGTAGTTATAACAGTTGTAGTTGTAGTTGTAGTTATAAGATTTTTAGTTTTAATTGTAAAAGTTGTAGTTGTAGTTGTAGTTGTAAGAGTTGAAGTTGTAGTTGTGAGAGTTGTAGTTGCCGTTGTAGTTGTAAGAGTTGTAGTTGTAGTTGTAAGAGTTGTAGTTGTAGTTGTAAGAGTTGTAGTTGTAATTGTAAGAGTTGTAGTTATAGTTGTAAGAGTTGTAGTTGTAGTTTAAAGAGTTGTAGTTGTAGTTGTAGTTTTAAGAGTTGTAGTTCTAGTTGTAAGAGTTTTAGTTGTAGTTGTAGTTGTAAGAGTTGTAGTTGTATTTGTAAGAGGTTTAGTTGTAGTTGTAAGAGTTGTAGTTGTAGTTGTAGTTGTAAGAGTTGTAGTTGTAGTTGTACGAATTGTAGTTTTAGTTGTAAGAGTTGTAGTTGTAGTTGTATTTGTAAGAGTTATAGTTGTAGTTGTAAGAGTTGTAGTTGTAAGAGTTGTAGTTGTAGTTTTAAGAGTTGTAGTTGTAGTTGCAGTTGTAAGATTTGTAGTTGTAGTTTTAGTTGTAAGAATTGTAGTTGTCGTTGTAGTTGTAAGAGTTGTAGTTGTTAGAATTGTAGTTGTAGTTGTAAGAGTTGTAATTCTAGTTGTAGTTGTAAGAATTGTAGTTGTAGTTGAAGTTGTAAGAATTGTAGTTGTAGTTGTAAGAGTTGTTGTTGTAGTTGTAAGAGTTGCAGTTGTAGTTGTAGTTGTCAGAGTTGTAGTTGTAGTTGTAAGAGTTGTAGTTGTAGTTGTAGTTGTAAGAGTTGTTGTTGTAGTTGTAAGAGTTGCAGTTGTAGTTGTAGTTGTCAAAGTTGTAGTTGTAGTTGTAGTTGTAAGAGTTGTAGTTGTAGTTGTAGTTGTAAGAGTTGTTGTTGTAGTTGTAAGAGTTGCAGTTGTAGTTGTCAGAGTTGTAGTTGTAGTTGTAAGAGTTGTAGTTGTAATTGTAATAATTGTAGCTGTATTTGTAGTTGTAAGAGTTGTAGTTGCAGTTGTTAGAGTCGTAGTTGTAGTTGTAAGAGTTGTAGTTGTATTTGTAAGAGTTGTAGTTGTAGTTGTAAGAGTTGTAGTTGTAGTTGTAAGAGTTGTAGTTTTAGTTGTAGTTGTAAGAGTTGTAGTTGTAGTTGTAAGAGTTGCAGTTGTAGTTGTAAGAGTTGCAGTTGTAGTTGTAAGAGTTGTAGTTGTAGTTGTAAGAGTTGTAGTTTTAGTTGTAGTTGTAAGAGTTGTAGTTGTAGTTGTAAGAGTTGTAGTTGTAAGAGTTGCAGTTGTAGTTGTAAGAGTTGTAGTTAAAGTTGTAAGAATTGTAGTTGTAGTTGTAGTTTTAAGAGTTGTAGTTGTAGTTTTAAGAGTTGTAGTTGTAGTTGTAAGAGTTTTAGTTGTAGTTGTAGTTGTAAGAGTTGTAGTTGTTGTTGAAAGAATTGTAGTTGTAGTTGTAAGAGTTGTAGTTGTATTTGTAAGAGGTTTTGTTGTAGTTTTAGTTGTAAGAATTGTAGTTGTCGTTGTAGTTGTAAGAGTTGTAGTTAGAATTGTAGTTGTAGTTGTAAGAGTTGTAATTGTAGTTGTAGTTGTAAGAATTGTAGTTGTAGTTGAAGTTGTAAGAATTGTAGTTGTAGTTGTAAGAGTTGTTGTTGTAGTTGTAAGAGTTGCAGTTGTAGTTGTAGTTGTAAGAGTTGCAGTTGTAGTTGTAAGAATTGTAGTTGTAGTTGTAAGAGTTGCATTTGTAGTTGTAGTTATAACAGTTGTAGTTGTAGTTGTAGTTATAAGATCTTTAGTTGTAAGATTAAGAGTTGTAGTTGTAGTTGTAGTTGTAAGAGTTGAAGTTGTATTTGTGAGATTTGTAGTTGCCGTTGTAGTTTTAAGAGTTGTAGTTGTAAATGTAAGAGTTGTAGTTATAGTTGTAAGAGTTTTAGTTGTAGTTGTAAGAGTTGTTGTTGTAGTTGTAAGAGTTGCAGTTGTAGTTGTAGTTGTAAGAGTTGCAGTTGTAGTTGTAAGAGTTGCAGTTGTAGTTGTAAGAGTTGTAGTTGTAGTTGTAAGAGTTGTAGTTTTAGTTGTAGTTGTAAGAGTTGTAGTTGTAAGAGTTGCAGTTGTAGTTGTAATTGTAAGAGTTGTAGTTGTAAGAGTTGTAGTTGTAGTTGTAAGAGTTGTAGTTGTAGTTGTAAGAGTTGTAGTTGTATTTGTAAGAGGTTTTGTTGTAGTTTTAGTTGTAAGAATTGTAGTTGTCTTTGTAGTTGTAAGAGTTGTAGTTGTTAGAATTGTAGTTGTAGTTGTAAGAGTTGTAATTGTAGTTGTAGTTGTAAGAATTGTAGTTGTAGTTGAAGTTGTAAGAATTGTAGTTGTAGTTGTAAGAGTTGTTGTTGTAGTTGTAAGAGTTGCAGTTGTAGTTGTAGTTGTCAGAGTTGTAGTTGTAGTTGTAAGAGTTGTAGTTGTAGTTGTAAGAGTTGTTGTTGTAGTTGTAAGAGTTGCAGTTGTAGTTGTAGTTGTCAGAGTTGTAGTTGTAATTGTAAGAGTTGTAGTTGTAGTTGTAAGAGTTGCAGTTGTAGTTGTAGTTGTAAAAGTTGTAGTTGTAGTTGTAAGAGTTGTAGTTGTAGTTGTAAGAGTTGTTGTTGTAGTTGTAAGAGTTGCAGTTGTAGTTGTCAGAGTTGTAGTTGTAGTTATAAGAGTTGTAGTTGTAATAATTGTAGCTGTAGTTGTAGTTGTAAGAGTTGTAGTTGCAGTTGTTAGAGTTGTAGTTGTAGTTGTAAGAGTTGTAGTTGTATTTGTAAGAGTTGTAGTTGTAGTTGTAAGAGTTGTAGTTGTAGTTGTAAGAGTTGTAGTTTTAGTTGTAGTTGTAAGAGTTGTAGTTGTAGTTGTAAGAGTTGCAGTTGTAGTTGTAGTTGTAAAAGTTGTAGTTGTAGTTGTAGTTGTAAGAGTTGTAGTTGTAGTTGTAAGAGTTGTTGTTGTAGTTGTAAGAGTTGCAGTTGTAGTTGTCAGAGTTGTAGTTGTAGTTATAAGAGTTGTAGTTGTAATTGTAATAATTGTAGCTGTAGTTGTAGTTGTAAGAGTTGTAGTTGTAGTTGTAAGAGTTGTAGTTGTAGTTGTAAGAGTTGTAGTTTTAGTTGTAGTTGTAAGAGTTGTAGTTGTAGTTGTAAGAGTTGCAGTTGTAGTTGTAAGAGTTGTAGTTGTAGTTGTAAGAGTTGCATTTGTAGTTGTAGTTATAACAGTTGTAGTTGTAGTTGTAGTTATAAGATCTTTAGTTGTAAGATTAAGAGTTGTAGTTGTAGTTGTAGTTGTAAGAGTTGAAGTTGTATTTGTGAGATTTGTAGTTGCCGTTGTAGTTTTAAGAGTTGTAGTTGTAAATGTAAGAGTTGTAGTTGTAGTTGTAAGAGTTGTAGTTGTAGTTGTAAGAGTTGTAGTTATAGTTGTAAGAATTGTAGTTGTAGTTGTAGTTTTAAGAGTTGTAGTTGTAGTTGTAGTTTTAAGAGTTGTAGTTCTAGTTGTAAGAGTTTTAGTTGTAGTTGTAGTTGTAAGAGTTGTAGTTGTTGTTGAAAGAGTTGTAGTTGTAGTTGTAAGAGTTGTAGTTGTATTTGTAAGAGGTTTAGTTGTAGTTGTAAGAGTTGTAGTTGTAGTTGTAGTTGTAAGAGTTGTAGTTGTAGTTGTACGAATTGTAGTTGTAGTTGTAAGAGATGTAGTTGTAAGAGTTGTAGTTGTAAGAGTTGTAGTTGTAGTTGTAAGAGTTGTAATTGTAGTTGTAGTTTTAAGAGTTGTAGTTGTAAGAGTTGTAGTTGTAGTTGTAAGAGTTGTAGTTGTATTTGTGAGAGTTGTAGTTGCAGTTGTAGTTGAAAGAGTTGTAGTTGTAGTTGTGAGAGTTGCAATTGTAGTTCTTGTTATAACAGTTGTAGTTATAGTTGTAGCTGTAAAAGTTGAGATTGTAGTTGTAAGAATTGTAGTTGTAGTTGTAAGAGTTGTAGTTGTAGTTGTAGTTTAAAGAGTTGTAGTTGTAGTTGTAAGAGTTGTAGTTGTAGTTGTAAGAGTTATTGCAGTAGTTGTAGTTGTAAGAGTTGTAGTTGTAGTTGTAAAAAATGTAAATGTAGTTGTAGTTGTAAGAGTTATAGTTGTAGCTGTAAGAGTTGTAGTTGTATTTATAAAAGATGTAATTGTAGTTGTAGTTGTAAGAGTTGTAGTTGTAGTTGTCGTTGTAAGAGTTGTAGTTGTAGTTGTATTTGTAAGAGTTGTAGTTGTTGTTGTAGTTGTAAGAAAGGTAGTTGTAGTTATAGTTGTAAGAGTTGCAATTGTAGTTGGAGTTGTAAGAGTTTAAGTTGTAGTTGTAAGAATTGTAGTTGTAGTTGTAAGAGTTGTAGTTGTAGTTGTAAGAGTTGTAGTTGTCGTTTTCAGAGTTGTATTTGTAATTGTATTTGTAAGAGTTGTAATTGTAGTTGTAAGAGTTGTAGTTGTAGTTGTAAGAGTTGTAGTTGTAGTTGTAAGAGTTGTAGTTATAGTTGTAAGAGTTGTAGTTGTAGTTGTGAGAGTTGTATTTGTAATTGTAAGAGTTGTAGTTATAGTTGTAAGAGTTATAGTTGTAGTTGTAGTTGTAAGAGTTGTAGTTGTAGTTGTAAGACTTGTAGTTGTAGTTGTAAGAGTTGTAGTTGTAGTTGTAGTTGTAAGAGTTGTAGTTGTAGTTGTAAGAGTTGTTGTTGTAGTTGTAAGAGTTGCAGTTGTAGTTGTAGTTGTCAGAGTTGTAGTTGTAGTTGCAAGAGTTGTAGTTGTAGTTGTAATAATTGTAGCTGTAGTTGTAGTTGTAAGAGTTGTAGTTGCAGTTGTTAGAGTTGTAGTTGTAGTTGTAAGAGTTGTAGTTGTATTTGTAAGAGTTGTAATTGTAGTTGTAAGAGTTGTAGTTGTAGTTGTAAGAGTTGTAGTTTTAGTTGTAGTTGTAAAATTTGTAGTTGTAGTTGTAAGAGTTGCAGTTGTAGTTGTAAGAGTTGTAGTTGTAAGAGTTGCAGTTGTAGTTGTAATTGTAAGAGTTGTAGTTGTAGTTGTAGTTGTAAGAGTTGTAGTTGTAGTTGTAAGAGTTGTAGTTGTAGTTGTAAGAGTTGTAGTTAAAGTTGTAAGAATTGTAGTTGTAGTTGTAGTTTTAAGAGTTGTAGTTGTAGTTTTAAGAGTTGTAGTTGTAGTTGTAAGAGTTTAAGTTGTAGTTGTAGTTGTAAGAGTTGTAGTTGTTGTTGAAAGAGTTGTAGTTGTAGTTGTAAGAGTTGTAGTTGTATTTGTAAGAGGTTTAGTTGTAGTTGTAGTTGTAAGAGTTGTAGTTGGGGTTGTAGTTGTAAGAGTTGTAGTTGTAGTTGTACGAATTGTAGTTGTAGTTGTAAGAGTTGTAATTGTAGTTGTAATTGTAAGAGTTGTTGTTGTAGTTGTAAGAGTTGCAGTTGTAGTTGTCAGAGTTGTAGTTGTAGTTGTAAGAGTTGTAGTTGCAGTTGTTAGAGTTGTAGTTGTAGTTGTAAGAGTTGTAGTTGTATTTGTAAATGTTGTAGTTGTAGTTGTAAGAGTTGTAGTTGTAGTTGTAAGAGTTGTAGTTTTAGTTGTAGTTGTAAGAGTTGTAGTTGTAGTTGTAAGAGTTGCAGTTGTAGTTGTAAGAGTTGTAGTTGTAGTTGTAAGAGTTGCAGTTGTAGTTGTAGTTATAACAGTTGTAGTTGTAGTTGTAGTTATAAGATTTTTAGTTTTAATTGTAAAAGTTGTAGTTGTAGTTGTAGTTGTAAGAGTTGAAGTTGTAGTTGTGAGAGTTGTAGTTGCCGTTGTAGTTGTAAGAGTTGTAGTTGTAGTTGTAAGAGTTGTAGTTGTAGTTGTAAGAGTTGTAGTTGTAATTGTAAGAGTTGTAGTTATAGTTGTAAGAGTTGTAGTTGTAGTTTAAAGAGTTGTAGTTGTAGTTGTAGTTTTAAGAGTTGTAGTTCTAGTTGTAAGAGTTTTAGTTGTAGTTGTAGTTGTAAGAGTTGTAGTTGTATTTGTAAGAGGTTTAGTTGTAGTTGTAAGAGTTGTAGTTGTAGTTGTAGTTGTAAGAGTTGTAGTTGTAGTTGTACGAATTGTAGTTTTAGTTGTAAGAGTTGTAGTTGTAGTTGTATTTGTAAGAGTTATAGTTGTAGTTGTAAGAGTTGTAGTTGTAAGAGTTGTAGTTGTAGTTTTAAGAGTTGTAGTTGTAGTTGCAGTTGTAAGATTTGTAGTTGTAGTTTTAGTTGTAAGAATTGTAGTTGTCGTTGTAGTTGTAAGAGTTGTAGTTGTTAGAATTGTAGTTGTAGTTGTAAGAGTTGTAATTCTAGTTGTAGTTGTAAGAATTGTAGTTGTAGTTGAAGTTGTAAGAATTGTAGTTGTAGTTGTAAGAGTTGTTGTTGTAGTTGTAAGAGTTGCAGTTGTAGTTGTAGTTGTCAGAGTTGTAGTTGTAGTTGTAAGAGTTGTAGTTGTAGTTGTAGTTGTAAGAGTTGTTGTTGTAGTTGTAAGAGTTGCAGTTGTAGTTGTAGTTGTCAAAGTTGTAGTTGTAGTTGTAGTTGTAAGAGTTGTAGTTGTAGTTGTAGTTGTAAGAGTTGTTGTTGTAGTTGTAAGAGTTGCAGTTGTAGTTGTCAGAGTTGTAGTTGTAGTTGTAAGAGTTGTAGTTGTAATTGTAATAATTGTAGCTGTAGTTGTAGTTGTAAGAGTTGTAGTTGCAGTTGTTAGAGTCGTAGTTGTAGTTGTAAGAGTTGTAGTTGTATTTGTAAGAGTTGTAGTTGTAGTTGTAAGAGTTGTAGTTGTAGTTGTAAGAGTTGTAGTTTTAGTTGTAGTTGTAAGAGTTGTAGTTGTAGTTGTAAGAGTTGCAGTTGTAGTTGTAAGAGTTGCAGTTGTAGTTGTAAGAGTTGTAGTTGTAGTTGTAAGAGTTGTAGTTTTAGTTGTAGTTGTAAGAGTTGTAGTTGTAGTTGTAAGAGTTGTAGTTGTAAGAGTTGCAGTTGTAGTTGTAAGAGTTGTAGTTAAAGTTGTAAGAATTGTAGTTGTAGTTGTAGTTTTAAGAGTTGTAGTTGTAGTTTTAAGAGTTGTAGTTGTAGTTGTAAGAGTTTTAGTTGTAGTTGTAGTTGTAAGAGTTGTAGTTGTTGTTGAAAGAATTGTAGTTGTAGTTGTAAGAGTTGTAGTTGTATTTGTAAGAGGTTTTGTTGTAGTTTTAGTTGTAAGAATTGTAGTTGTCGTTGTAGTTGTAAGAGTTGTAGTTAGAATTGTAGTTGTAGTTGTAAGAGTTGTAATTGTAGTTGTAGTTGTAAGAATTGTAGTTGTAGTTGAAGTTGTAAGAATTGTAGTTGTAGTTGTAAGAGTTGTTGTTGTAGTTGTAAGAGTTGCAGTTGTAGTTGTAGTTGTCAGAGTTGTAGTTGTAGTTGTAAGAGTTGTAGTTGTAGTTGTAAGAGTTGTTGTTGTAGTTGTAAGAGTTGCAGTTGTAAGTGTAGTTGTCAAAGTTGTAGTTGTAGTTGTAAGAGTTGTTGTTGTAGTTGTAAGAGTTGCAGTTGTAGTTGTCAGAGTTGTAGTTGTAGTTGTAAGAGTTGTAGTTGTAGTTGTAATAATTGTAGCTGTAGTTGTAGTTGTAAGAGTTGTAGTTGCAGTTGTTAGAGTTGTAGTTGTAGTTGTAAGAGTTGTAGTTGTATTTGTAAGAGTTGTAGTTGTAGTTGTAAGAGTTGTAGTTGTAGTTGTAAGAGTTGTAGTTTTAGTTGTAGTTGTAAGAGTTGAAGTTGTAGTTGTAAGAGTTGCAGTTGTAGTTGTAAGAGTTGTAGTTGTAGTTGTAAGAGTTGCATTTGTAGTTGTAGTTATAACAGTTGTAGTTGTAGTTGTAGTTATAAGATCTTTAGTTGTAAGATTAAGAGTTGTAGTTGTAGTTGTAGTTGTAAGAGTTGAAGTTGTATTTGTGAGATTTGTAGTTGCCGTTGTAGTTTTAAGAGTTGTAGTTGTAAATGTAAGAGTTGTAGTTGTAGTTGAAAGAGTTGTAGTTGTAGTTGTAAGAGTTGTAGTTATAGTTGTAAGAATTGTAGTTGTAGTTGTAGTTTTAAGAGTTGTAGTTGTAGTTGTAGTTTCAAGAGTTGTAGTTCTAGTTGTAAGAGTTTTAGTTGTAGTTGTAGTTGTAAGAGTTGTAGTTGTTGTTAAAAGAGTTGTAGTTGTAGTTGTAAGAGTTGTAGTTGTTTTTGTAAGAGGTTTAGTTGTAGTTGTAAGAGTTGTAGTTGTAGTTGTAGTTGTAAGAGTTGTAGTTGTAGTTGTACGAATTGTAGTTGTAGTTGTAAGAATTGTAGTTGTAGTTGAAGTTGTAAGAGTTTTTGTTTTAAGTGTAGTTTTAAGAGTTATAGTGTTGTAGTTGTACGAATTGTAGTTGTAGTTGTAAGAGATGTAGTTGTAAGAGTTGTAGTTGTAAGAGTTGTAGTTGTAGTTGTAAGAGTTGTAATTGTAGTTGTAGTTTTAAGAGTTGTAGTTGTAAGAGTTGTAGTTGTAGTTGTAAGAGTTGTAGTTGTATTTGTGAGAGTTGTAGTTGCAGTTGTAGTTGAAAGAGTTGTAGTTGTAGTTGTGAGAGTTGCAATTGTAGTTCTTGTTATAACAGTTGTAGTTATAGTTGTAGCAGTAAAAGTTGAGATTGTAGTTGTAAGAATTGTAGTTGTAGTTGTAAGAGTTGTAGTTGTAGTTGTAGTTGAAAGAGTTGTAGTTGTAGTTGTAAGAGTTGTAATTGTAGTTGTAAGAGTTATTGCAGTAGTTGTAGTTGTAAGAGTTGTAGTTGTAGTTGTAAAAAATGTAAATGTAGTTGTAGTTGTAAGAGTTATAGTTGTAGCTGTAAGAGTTGTAGTTGTATTTATAAAAAATGTAATTGTAGTTGTAGTTGTAAGAGTTGTAGTTGTAGTTGTCGTTGTAAGAGTTGTAGTTGTTGTTGTATTTGTAAGAGTTGTAGTTGTTGTTGTAGTTGTAAGAAAGGTAGTTGTAGTTATAGTTGTAAGAGTTGCAATTGTAGTTGTAGTTGTAAGAGTTGTAGTTGTAGTTGTAAGAATTGTAGTTGTAGTTGTAAGAGTTGTAGTTGTAGTTGTAAGAGTTGTAGTTGTCGTTTTCAGAGTTGTATTTGTAATTGTATTTGTAAGAGTTGTAATTGTAGTTGTAAGAGTTGTAGTTGTAGTTGTAAGAGTTGTAGTTGTAGTTGTAAGAGTTGTAGTTATAGTTGTAAGAGTTGTAGTTGTAGTTGTGAGAGTTGTATTTGTAATTGGAAGAGTTGTAGTTATAGTTGTAAGAGTTATAGTTGTAGTTGTAGTTGTAAGAGTTGTAGTTGTAGTTGTAAGACTTGTAGTTGTAGTTGTAAGAGTTGTAGTTGTAGTTGTAGTTGTAAGAGTTGTAGTTGTAGTTGTAAGAGTTGTTGTTGTAGTTGTAAGAGTTGCAGTTGTAGTTGTAGTTGTCAGAGTTGTAGTTGTAGTTGCAAGAGTTGTAGTTGTAGTTGTAATAATTGTAGCTGTAGTTGTAGTTGTAAGAGTTGTAGTTGCAGTTGTTAGAGTTGTAGTTGTAGTTGTAAGAGTTGTAGTTGTATTTGTAAGAGTTGTAATTGTAGTTGTATGAGTCTTAGTTGTAGTTGTAAGAGTTGTAGTTTTAGTTGTAGTTGTAAAATTTGTAGCTGTAGTTGTAAGAGTTGCAGTTGTAGTTGTAAGAGTTGCAGTTGTAAGAGTTGCAGTTGTAGTTGTAATTGTAAGAGTTGTAGTTGTAGTTGTAGTTGTAAGAGTTGTAGTTGTAGTTGTAAGAGTTGTACTTGTAAGAGTTGTAGTTGTAGTTGTAAGAGTTGTAGTTAAAGTTGTAAGAATTGTAGTTGTAGTTGTAGTTTTAAGAGTTGTAGTTGTAGTTTTAAGAGTTGTAAATGTAGTTGTAAGAGTTTTAGTTGTATTTGTAGTTGTAAGAGTTGTAGTTGTTGTTGAAAGAGTTGTAGTTGTAGTTGTAAGAGTTGTAGTTGTATTTGTAAGAGGTTTAGTTGTAGTTGTAGTTGTAAGAGTTGTAGTTGGGGTTGTAGTTGTAAGAGTTGTAGTTGTAGTTGTACGAATTGTAGTTGTAGTTGTAAGAGTTGTAATTGTAGTTGTAATTGTAAGAGTTGTTGTTGTAGTTGTAAGAGTTGCAGTTATAGTTGTCAGAGTTGTAGTTGTAGTTGTAAGAGTTGTAGTTGTAGTTGTAATAATTGAAGCTGTAGTTGTGCTTGTAAGAGTTGTAGTTGCAGTTGTTAGAGTTGTAGTTGTAGTTGTAAGAGTTGTAGTTGTATTTGTAAGAGTTGTAGTTGTAGTTGTAAGAGTTGTAGTTGTAAGAGTTGTAGTTTTAGTTGTAGTTGTAAGAGTTGTAGTTGTAGTTGTAAGAGTTGCAGTTGTAGTTGTAAGAGTTGCAGTTGTAGTTGTAAGAGTTGCAGTTGTAGTTGTAAGAGTTGTAGTTGTAGTTGTAAGAGTTGTAGTTTTAGTTGTAGTTGTAAGAGTTCTAGTTGTAGTTGTAAGATGTGCAGTTGTAGTTGTAAGAGTTGTAGTTGTAAGAGTTGCAGTTGTAGTTGTAATTGTAAGAGTTGTAGTTGTAAGAGTTGTAGTTGTAGTTGTAAGAGTTGTAGTTGTAGTTGTAAGAGTTGTAGTTGTAGTTGTAAGAGTTGTAGTTAAAGTTGTAAGAATTGTAGTTGTAGTTGTAAATTTAAGAGTTGTAGTTGTAGTTTTAAGAGTTGTATTTGTAGTTGTAAGAGTTTTAGTTGTAGTTGTAGTTGTAAGAGTTGTAGTTGTTGTTGAAAGAGTTGTAGTTGTAGTTGTAAGAGTTGTAGTTGTATTTGTAAGAGGTTTAGTTGTAGTTGTAGTTGTAAGAGTTGTAGTTGGGGTTGTAGTTGTAAGAGTTGTAGTTGTAGTTGTACGAATTGTAGTTGTAAGAGTTGTAGTTGTAGTTGTATTTGTAAGAGTTACAGGTGTAGTTGTAGAAGTTGTAGTTGTAAGAGTTGTAGTTGCAGTTGTAAGAATTGTAGTTGTAGTTGTAGTTTTAAGAGTTGTAGTTGTAGTTACAGTTGTAAGATTTGTAGTTGTAGTTTTAGTTGTAAGAATTGTAGTTGTAGTTGTAAGAGTTGTAGTTGTTAGAATTGTAGTTGTAGTTGTAAGAGTTATAATTGTAGTTGTAGTTGTAAGAATTGTAGTTGTAGTTGAAGTTGTAAGAGTTGTAGTTTTAAGTGTAGTTTTAAGAGTTATAGTGTTGTAGTTGTACGAATTGTAGTTGTAGTTGTAAGAGTTGTAGTTGTAAGAGTTGTAGTTGTAAGAGTTGTAGTTATCTGCAATTTTTTTTCAAAACGCCTTCTACTCAATTTTGATTTTTAGAAAGATTGGTTTTTCTTGTCAGTAAATTTACTTGAAAGTCAGTGGAAATGCTTTTAACTTATCCACATAATTAGTGCGTTAAAATTGCAATACATTTCAAAGTGCTGAAAATTGTCTAAACTTATGTTCTGCAATTTTTTTTCAAATCGCCTCAATTTTGATTTTTAGAAACATTGGTTTTTCTTGTCAGTAAAATTACTTGAAAGTCAGTGGAAATGCTTTTAACTTATCCACATAATTAGTGCGTTAAAATTGCAATACATTTCAAAGTGCTGAAAATTGTCTAAACTTATGATCTGCAATTTTTTTTTAAATCGCCTTCTACTCAATTTTTATTTCAGAAACATTGGTTTTTCTTGTCAGTAAAATTACTTGAAAGTCAGTGGAAATGCTTTTAACTTATCCACATAATTAGTGCGTTAAAATTGCAATACATTTCAAAGTGCTGAAAATTGTCTAAACTTATGATCTGCAATTTTTTTTCAAATCGCCTTCTACTCAATTTTTATTTTAGAAGTATTGGTTTTTCTTGTCAGTAAAATTACTTAAAAGTCAGTGGAAATGCTTTTAACTTATCCACATAATTAGTGCGTTAAAATTGCAATACATTTCAAAGTGCTGAAAATTGTCTAAACTTATGATCTGCAATTTTTTTTCAAATCGCCTTCTACTCAATTTTGATTTTAGAAACATTGGTTTTTCTTGTCAGTAAAATTACTTAAAAGTCAGTGGAAATGCTTTTAACTTATCCACATAATTAGTGCGTTAAAATTGCAATACATTTCAAAGTGCTGAAAATTGTCTAAACTTATGATCTGCAATTTTTTTTCAAATCGCCTCAATTTTGATTTTAGAAACACTGGTTTTTCTTGTCAGTAAAATTACTTGAAAGTCAGTGGAAATGCTTTTAACTTATCCACATAATTAGTGCGTTTAAATTGCAATACATTTCAAAGTGCTGAAAATTGTCTAAACTTATGATCTGCAATTTTTTTTCAAATCGCCTTCTACTCAATTTTGATTTTAGAAACATTGGTTTCTCTTGTCAGTAAATTTACTTGAAAGTCAGTGGAAATGCTTTTAACTTATCCACATAAGTAGTGCGTTAAAATTGCAATACATTTCAAAGTGCTGAAAATTGTCTAAACTTATGATGTGCAATTTTTTTTCAAATCGCTTCAATTTTGATTTTAGAAACACTGGTTTTTTTTGTCAGTAAAATTACTTGAAAGTCAGTGGAAATGCTTTTAACTTATCCACATAATTAGTGCGTTAAAATTGCAATACATTTCAAAGTGCTGAAAATTGTCTAAACTTATGATCTGCAATTTTTTTAAAATCGCCTTATACTCAATTTAGATTTTTAGAAATATTGGTTTTTCTTGTCAGTAAAATTACTTGAAAGTCAGTGGAAATGCTTTTAACTTATCCACATAATTAGTGCGTTAAAATTGCAATACATTTCAAAGTGCTGAAAATTGTCTAAACTTATGATCTGCAATTTTTTTTCAAATCGCCTTCTACTCAATTTTTATTTTAGAAGTATTGGTTTTTCTTGTCAGTAAAATTACTTAAAAGTCAGTGGAAATGCTTTTAATTTATCCACATAATTAGTGCGTTAAAATTGCAATACATTTCAAAGTGCTGAAAATTGTCTAAACTTATGATCTGCAATTTTTTTTCAAATCGCCTTCTACTCAATTTTTATTTTAGAAACATTGGTTTTTCTTGTCAGTAAAATTACTTAAAAGTCAGTGGAAATGCTTTTAACTTATCCACATAATTAGTGCGTTAAAATTGCAATACATTTCAAAGTGCTGAAAATTGTCTAAACTTATGATCTGCAATTTTTTTTCAAATCACCTCAATTTTGATTTTAGAAACACTGGTTTTTCTTGTCAGTAAAATTACTTGAAAGTCAGTGGAAATGCTTTTAACTTATCCACATAATTAGTGCGTTTAAATTGCAATACATTTCAAAGTGCTGAAAATTGTCCAAACTTATGATCTGCAATTTTTTTTCAAATCGCCTTCTACTCAATTTTGATTTTAGAAACATTGGTTTTTCTTTTCAGTAAAATTACTTGAAAGTCAGTGGAAATGCTTTTAACTTATCCACATAAGTAGTGCGTTAAAATTGCAATACATTTCAAAGTGCTGAAAATTGTCTAAACTTATGGTGTGCAATTTTTTTTCAAATCGCCTCAATTTTGATTTTAGAAACACTGGTTTTTTTTGTCAGTAAAATTACTTGAAAGTCAGTGGAAATGCTTTTAACTTATCCACATAATTAGTGCGTTAAAATTGCAATACATTTCAAAGTGCTGAAAATTGTCTAAACTTATGATCTGCAATTTTTTTTAAATCGCCTTCTACTCAATTTTGATTTTTAGAAATATTGGTTTTTCTTGTCAGTAAAATTACTTGAAAGTCAGTGGAAATGCTTTAAACTTATCCACATAATTAGTGCGTTAAAATTGCAATACATTTCAAAGTGCTGAAAATTGTCTAAACCTATTATGTGCAATTTTTTTTCAAATCGCCTTCTACTCAATTTTTATTTTAGAAACATTGTCTTTTCTTGTCAGTAAAATTACTTAAAAGTCAGTGGAAATGCTTTTAACTTATCCACATAATTAGTGCGTTAAAATTGCAATACATTTCAAAGTGCTGAAAATTGTCTAAACTTATGATCTGCAATTTTTTTTCAAAACGCCTTCTACTCAATTTTGATTTTTAGAAAGATTGGTTTTTCATGTCAGTAAATTTTTTTGAAAGTCAGTGGAAATGCTTTTAACTTATCCACATAATTAGTGCGTTAAAATTGCAATACAATTCAAAGTGCTGTAAATTGTCTAAACTTATGATCTGCAATTTTTTTTCAAATCGCTTCAATTTTGATTTTAGAAACACTGGTTTTTTCTTGTCAGTAAAATTACTTGAAAGTCAGTGGAAATGCTTTTAACTTATCCACATAATTAGTGCGTTAAAATTGCAATACATTTCAAAGTGCTGAAAATTGTCTAAACTTATGTTCTGCAATTTTTTTTCAAATCGCCTCAATTTTGATTTTTAGAAACATTGGTTTTTCTTGTCAGTAAAATTACTTGAAAGTCAGTGGAAATGCTTTTAACTTATCCACATAATTAGTGCGTTAAAATTGCAATACATTTCAAAGTGCTGAAAATTGTCTAAACTTATGATCTGCAATTATTTTAAAAATCGCCTTCTACTCATATTTTATTTTAGAAACATTGGTTTTTCTTGTCAGTAAAATTACTTGAAAGTCAGTGGAAATGCTTTTAACTTATCCACATAATTAGTGCGTTAAAATTGCAATACATTTCAAAGTGCTGAAAATTGTTTAAACTTATGATCTGCAATTTTTTTTCAAATCGCCTTCTACTCAATTTTTATTTTAGAAACATTGGTTTTTCTTGTCAGTAAAATTACTTAAAAGTCAGTGGAAATGCTTTTAACTTATCCACATAATTAGTGCGTTAAAATTGCAATACATTTCAAAGTGCTGAAAATTGTCTAAACTTATGATCTGCAATTTTTTTTCAAATCGCCTTCTACTCAATTTTTATTTTAGAAACATCGTTTTTCTTGTCAGTAAAATTACTTAAAAGTCAGTGGAAATGCTTTTAACTTATCCACATAATTAGTGCGTTAAAATTGCAATACAATTCAAAGTGCTGAAAATTGTCTAAACTTATGATCTGCAATTTTTTTTCAAATCGCCTCAATTTTGATTTTAGAAACACTGGTTTTTCTTGTCAGTAAAATTACTTGAAAGTCAGTGGAAATGCTTTTAACTTATCCACATAATTAGTGCGTTAAAATTGCAATACATTTCACAGTGCTGAAAATTGTCTAAACTTATGATCTGCAATTTTTTTTCAAATCGCATTCTACTCAATTTTGATTTTAGAAACATTGGTTTCTCTTGTCAGTAAATTTACTTGAAAGTCAGTGGAAATGCTTTTAACTTATCCACATAAGTAGTGCGTTAAAATTGCAATACATTTCAAAGTGCTGAAAATTGTCTAAACTTATGATGTGCAATTTTTTTTTTAAATCGCCTCAATTTTGATTTTAGAAACACTGGTTTTTTTTGTCAGTAAAATTACTTGAAAGTCAATGGAAATGCTTTTAACTTATCCACATAATTAGTGCGTTAAAATTGCAATACATTTCAAAGTGCTGAAAATTGTCTAAACTTATGATCTGCAATTTTTTTTAAATCGCCTTCTACTCAATTTTGATTTTTAGAAATATTGGTTTTTCTTGTCAGTAAAATTACTTGAAAGTCAGTGGAAATGCTTTAAACTTATCCACATAATTAGTGCGTTAAAATTGCAATACATTTCAAAGTGCTGAAAATTGTCTAAACTTATTATGTGCAATTTTTTTTCAAATCGCCTTCTACTCAATTTTTATTTTAGACACATTGTCTTTTCTTGTCAGTAAAATTACTTAAAAGTCAGTGGAAATGCTTTTAACTTATCCACATAATTAGTGCGTTAAAATTGCAATACATTTCAAAGTGCTGAAAATTGTCTAAATTTATGATCTGCAATTTTTTTTCAAAACGCCTTCTACTCAATTTTGATTTTTAGAAAGATTGGTTTTTCTTGTCAGTAAATTTTTTTGAAAGTCAGTGGAAATGCTTTTAACTTATCCACATAATTAGTGCGTTAAAATTGCAATACAATTCAAAGTGCTGTAAATTGTATAAACTTATGATCTGCAATTTTTTTTTAAATCGCTTCAATTTTGATTTTAGAAACACTGGTTTTTCTTGTCAGTAAAATTACTTGAAAGTCAGTGGAAATGCTTTTAACTTATCCACATAATTAGTGCGTTAAAATTGCAATACATTTCAAAGTGCTGAAATTGTCTAAACTTATGTTCTGCAATTTTTTTTCAAATCGCCTCAATTTTGATTTTTAGAAACATTGGTTTTTCTTGTCAGTAAAATTACTTGAAAGTCAGTGGAAATGCTTTTAACTTATCCACATAATTAGTGCGTTAAAATTGCAATACATTTCAAAGTGCTGAAAATTGTCTAAACTTATGATCTGCAATTATTTTAAAAATCGCCTTCTACTCATATTTTATTTTAGAAACATTGATTTTTCTTGTCAGTAAAATTACTTGAAAGTCAGTGGAAATGCTTTTAACTTATCCACATAATTAGTGCGTTAAAATTGCAATACATTTCAAAGTGCTGAAAATTGTCTAAACGTATGATCTGCAATTTTTTTTCAAATCGCCTTCTACTCAATTTTTATTTTAGAAACTTTGGTTTTTCTTGTCAGTAAAATTACTTAAAAGTCAGTGGAAATGCTTTTAACTTATCCACATAATTAGTGCGTTAAAATTGCAATACATTTCAAAGTGCTGAAAATTGTCTAAACTTATGATCTGCAATTTTTTTTCAAATCGCCTTCTACTCAATTTTTATTTTAGAAACATTGGTTTTTCTTGTCAGTAAAATTACTTAAAAGTCAGTGGAAATGCTTTTAACTTATCCACATAATTAGTGCGTTAAAATTGCAATACATTTCAAAGTGCTGAAAATTGTCTAAATTTATGATCTGCAATTTTTTTTCAAAACGCCTTCTACTCAATTTTGATTTTTAGAAAGATTGGTTTTTCTTGTCAGTAAATTTTTTTGAAAGTCAGTGGAAATGCTTTTAACTTATCCACATAATTAGTGCGTTAAAATTGCAATACAATTCAAAGTGCTGTAAATTGTCTAAACTTATGATCTGCAATTTTTTTTCAAATCGCTTCAATTTTGATTTTAGAAACACTGGTTTTTCTTGTCAGTAAAATTACTTGAAAGTCAGTGGAAATGCTTTTAACTTATCCACATAATTAGTGCGTTAAAATTGCAATACATTTCAAAGTGCTGAAATTGTCTAAACTTATGTTCTGCAATTTTTTTTCAAATCGCCTCAATTTTGATTTTTAGAAACATTGGTTTTTCTTGTCAGTAAAATTACTTGAAAGTCAGTGGAAATGCTTTTAACTTATCCACATAATTAGTGCGTTAAAATTGCAATACATTTCAAAGTGCTGAAAATTGTCTAAACTTATGATCTGCAATTATTTTAAAAATCGCCTTCTACTCATATTTTATTTTAGAAACATTGGTTTTTCTTGTCAGTAAAATTACTTGAAAGTCAGTGGAAATGCTTTTAACTTATCCACATAATTAGTGCGTTAAAATTGCAATACATTTCAAAGTGCTGAAAATTGTCTAAACTTATGATCTGCAATTTTTTTTCAAATCGCCTTCTACTCAATTTTTATTTTAGAAACATTGGTTTTTCTTGTCAGTAAAATTACTTAAAAGTCAGTGGAAATGCTTTTAACTTATCCACATAATTAGTGCGTTAAAATTGCAATACATTTCAAAGTGCTGAAAATTGTCTAAACTTATGATCTGCAATTTTTTTTCAAATCGCCTTCTACTCAATTTTTATTTTAGAAACATTGGTTTTTCTTGTCAGTAAAATTACTTAAATGTCAGTGGAAATGCTTTTAACTTATCCACATAATTAGTGCGTTAAAATTGCAATACATTTCAAAGTGCTGAAATCTGTCTAAACTTATGATCTGCAATTTTTTTTCAAATCGCCTTCTACTCAATTTTGATTTTAGAAACATTGGTTTTTCTTGTCAGTAAATTTACTTGAAAGTCAGTGGAAATGCTTTTAACTTATCCGCATAAGTAGTGCGTTAAAATTGCAATACATTTCAAAGTGCTGAAAATTGTCTAAACTTATGATCTGCAATTTTTTTTCAAATCGCCTCAATTTTGATTTTAGAAACACTGGTTTTTTTTGTCAGTAAAATTACTTGAAAGTCAGTGGAAATGCTTTTAACTTATCCACATAATTAGTGCGTTAAAATTGCAATACATTTCAAAGTGCTGAAAATTGTCTAAACTTATGATCTGCAATTTTTTTCAAATCGCCTTCTACTCAATTTTGATTTTTAGAAATATTGGTTTTTCTTGTCAGTAAAATTACTTGAAAGTCAGTGGAAATGCTTTAAACTTATCCACATAATTAGTGCGTTAAAATTGCAATACATTTCAAAGTGCTGAAAATTGTCTAAACTTATGATGTGCAATTTTTTTTCAAATCGCCTTCTACTCAATTTTTATTTTAGAAACATTGTCTTTTCTTGTCAGTAAAATTACTTGAAAGTCAGTGGAAATGCTTTTAACTTATCCACATAATTAGTGCGTTAAAATTGCAATACATTTCAAAGTGCTGAAAATTGTCTAAACTTATGATCTGCAATTATTTTAAAAATCGCCTTCTACTCATATTTTATTTTAGAAACATTGGTTTTTCTTGTCAGTAAAATTACTTGAAAGTCAGTGGAAATGCTTTTAACTTATCCACATAATTAGTGCGTTAAAATTGCAATACATTTCAAAGTGCTGAAAATTGTCTAAACTTATGATCTGCAATTTTTTTTCAAATCGCCTTCTACTCAATTTTGATTTTAGAAACATTGGTTTTTCTTGTCAGTAAAATTACTTAAAAGTCAGTGGAAATGCTTTTAACTTATCCACATAATTAGTGCGTTAAAATTGCAATACATTTCAAAGTGCTGAAAATTGTCTAAACTTATGATCTGCAATTTTTTTTCAAATCGCCTTCTACTCAATTTTTATTTTAGAAACATTGGTTTTTCTTGTCAGTAAAATTACTTAAAAGTCAGTGGAAATGCTTTTAACTTATCCACATAATTAGTGCGTTAAAATTGCAATACATTTCAAAGTGCTGAAAATTGTCTAAACTTATGATCTGCACTTTTTTTTCAAAACGCCATCTACTCAATTTTGATTTTTAGAAAGATTGCTTTTTCTTGTCAGTAAATTTTCCTTAAAGTCAGTGGAAATGCTTTTAACTTATCCACATAATTAGTGCGTTAAAATTGCAATACATTTCAAAGTGCTGAAATCTGTCTAAACTTATGATCTGCAATTTTTTTTCAAATCGCCTTCTACTCAATTTTGATTTTAGAAACATTGGTTTTTCTTGTCAGTAAATTTACTTGAAAGTCAGTGGAAATGCTTTTAACTTATCCGCATAAGTAGTGCGTTAAAATTGCAATACATTTCAAAGTGCTGAAAATTGTCTAAACTTATGATCTGCAATTTTTTTTCAAATCGCCTCAATTTTGATTTTAGAAACACTGGTTTTTTTTGTCAGTAAAATTACTTGAAAGTCAGTGGAAATGCTTTTAACTTATCCACATAATTAGTGCGTTAAAATTGCAATACATTTCAAAGTGCTGAAAATTGTCTAAACTTATGATCTGCAATTTTTTTCAAATCGCCTTCTACTCAATTTTGATTTTTAGAAATATTGGTTTTTCTTGTCAGTAAAATTACTTGAAAGTCAGTGGAAATGCTTTAAACTTATCCACATAATTAGTGCGTTAAAATTGCAATACATTTCAAAGTGCTGAAAATTGTCTAAACTTATGATGTGCAATTTTTTTTCAAATCGACTTCTACTCAATTTTCATTTTAGAAACATTGTCTTTTCTTGTCAGTAAAATTACTTAAAAGTCAGTGGAAATGCTTTTAACTTATCCACATAATTAGTGCGTTAAAATTGCAATACATTTCAAAGTGCTGAAAATTGTCTAAACTTATGATCTGCACTTTTTTTTAAAAAGGCCTTCTACTCAATTTTGATTTATAGAAAGATTGGTTTTTGTTGTCAGTAAATTTTTTTGAAAGTCAGTGGAAATGCTTTTAACTTATCCACATAATTAGTGCGTTAAAATTGCAATACAATTCAAAGTGCTGTAAATTGTCTAAACTTATGATCTGCAATTTTTTTTCAAATCGCTTTAATTTTGATTTTAGAAACACTGGTTTTTCTTGTCAGTAAAATTACTTGAAAGTCAGTGGAAATGCTTTTAACTTATCCACATAATTAGTGCGTTAAAATTGCAATACATTTCAAAGTGCTGAAAATTGTCTAAACTTATGATCTGCAATTATTTTAAAAATCACCTTCTACTCATATTTTATTTTAGAAACATTGGTTTTTCTTGTCAGTAAAATTACTTGAAAGTCAGTGGAAATGCTTTTAACTTATCCACCTAATTAGTGCGTTAAAATTGCAATACATTTCAAAGTGCTGAAAATTGTCTAAACTTATGATCTGCAATTTTTTTTTAAATCGCCTTCTACTCAATTTTGATTTTAGAAACATTGGTTTTTCATGTCAGTAAAATTACTTAAAAGTCAGTGGAAATGCTTTTAACTTATCCACAAAATTAGTGCGTTAAAATTGCAATACATTTCAAAGTACTGAAAATTGTCTAAACTTATGATCTGCAATTTTTTTTCAAATCGCCTTCTACTCAATTTTTATTTTAGAAACATTGGTATTTCTTGTCAGTAAAATTACTTAAAAGTCAGTGGAAATGCTTTTAACTTATCCACATAATTAGTGCGTTAAAATTGCAATACATTTCAAAGTGCTGAAAATTGTCTAAACTTATGATCTGCACTTTTTTTTCAAAACGCCATCTACTCAATTTTGATTTTTAGAAAGATTGCTTTTTCTTGTCAGTAAATTTTCCTTAAAGTCAGTGGAAATGCTTTTAACTTATCCACATAATTAGTGCGTTAAAATTGCAATACAATTCAAAGTGCTGAAAATTGTCTAAACTTATGATCTGCAATTTTTTTTCAAATCGCCTCAATTTTGATTTTAGAAACACTGGTTTTTCTTGTCAGTAAAATTACTTGAAAGTCAGTGGAAATGCTTTTAACTTATCCACATAATTAGTGCGTTAAAATTGCAATACATTTCAAAGTGCTGAAAATTGTCTAAACTTATGATCTGCAATTTTTTTTCAAATCGCCTTCTACTCAATTTTTATTTTAGAAACATTGGTTTTTCTTGTCAGTAAATTTACTTGAAAGTCAGTGGAAATGCTTTTAACTTATCCACATAATTAGTGCGTTAAAATTGCAATACATTTCAAAGTGCTAAAAATTGTCTAAACTTATGATCTGCAATTTTTTTTTAAATCGCCTTCTACTCAATTTTGATTTTAGAAACATTGGTTTTTCTTGTCAGTAAATTTACTTGAAAGTCAGTGGAAATGCTTTTAACTTATCCACATAATTAGTGCGTTAAAATTGCAATACATTTCAAAGTGCTGAAAATTGTTTAAACTTATGATCTGCAATTTTTTTTCAAATCGCTTTCTACTCAATTTTTATTTTAGAAACATTGGTTTTTCTTGTCAGTAAAATTACTTGAAAGTCAGTGGAAATGCTTTTAATTTATCCACATAATTAGTGCGTTAAAATTGCAATACATTTCAAAGTGCTGAAAATTGTCTAAACTTATGATCTGCAATTTTTTTTCAAATCGCCTTCTACTCAATTTTTATTTAAGAAACATTGGTTTTTCTTGTCAGTAAAATTACTTAAAAGTCAGTGGAAATGCTTTTAACTTATCCACATAATTAGTGCGTTAAAATTGCAATACATTTCAAAGTGCTGAAAATTGTCTAAACTTATGATCTGCACTTTTTTTTCAAAACGCCATCTACTCAATTTTGATTTTGAGAAAGATTGCTTTTTCTTGTCAGTAAATTTTCCTTAAAGTCAGTGGAAATGCTTTTAACTTATCCACATAATTAGTGCGTTAAAATTGCAATACATTTCAAAGTGCTGAAATCTGTCTAAACTTATGATCTGCAATTTTTTTTCAAATCGCCTTCTACTCAATTTTGATTTTAGAAACATTGGTTTTTCTTGTCAGTAAATTTACTTGAAAGTCAGTGGAAATGCTTTTAACTTATCCACATAATTAGTGCGTTAAAATTGCAATACATTTCAAAGTGCTGAAAATTGTCTAAACTTATGATCTGCAATTATTTTAAAAATCATCTTCTACTCATATTTTATTTTAGAAACATTGGTTTTTCTTGTCAGTAAAATTACTTGAAAGTCAGTGGAAATGCTTTTAACTTATCCACATAATTAGTGCGTTAAAATTGCAATACATTTCAAAGTGCTGAAAATTGTCTAAACTTATGATCTGCAATTTTTTTTTAAATCGCCTTCTACTCAATTTTGATTTTAGAAACATTGGTTTTTCTTGTCAGTAAAATTACTTAAAAGTCAGTGGAAATGCTTTTAACTTATCCACATAATTAGTGCGTTAAAATTGCAATACATTTCAAAGTACTGAAAATTGTCTAAACTTATGATCTGCAATTTTTTTTCAAATCGCCTTCTACTCAATTTTTATTTTAGAAACATTGGTATTTCTTGTCAGTAAAATTACTTAAAAGTCAGTGGAAATGCTTTTAACTTATCCACATAATTAGTGCGTTAAAATTGCAATACATTTCAAAGTGCTGAAAATTGTCTAAACTTATGATCTGCACTTTTTTTTCAAAACGCCATCTACTCAATTTTGATTTTTAGAAAGATTGCTTTTTCTTGTCAGTAAATTTTCCTTAAAGTCAGTGGAAATGCTTTTAACTTATCCACATAATTAGTGCGTTAAAATTGCAATACAATTCAAAGTGCTGAAAATTGTCTAAACTTATGATCTGCAATTTTTTTTCAAATCGCCTCAATTTTGATTTTAGAAACACTGGTTTTTCTTGTCAGTAAAATTACTTGAAAGTCAGTGGAAATGCTTTTAACTTATCCACATAATTAGTGCGTTAAAATTGCAATACATTTCAAAGTGCTGAAAATTGTCTAAACTTTTGATCTGCAATTTTTTTTCAAATCGCCTTCTACTCAATTTTTATTTTAGAAACATTGGTTTTTCTTGTCAGTAAATTTACTTGAAAGTCAGTGGAAATGCTTTTAACTTATCCACATAATTAGTGCGTTAAAATTGCAATACATTTCAAAGTGCTAAAAATTGTCTAAACTTATGATCTGCAATTTTATTTTAAATCGCCTTCTACTCAATTTTGATTTTAGAAACATTGGTTTTTCTTGTCAGTAAATTTACTTGAAAGTCAGTGGAAATGCTTTTAACTTATCCACATAATTAGTGCGTTAAAATTGCAATACATTTCAAAGTGCTGAAAATTGTTTAAACTTATGATCTGCAATTTTTTTTCAAATCGCTTTCTACTCAATTTTTATTTTAGAAACATTGGTTTTTCTTGTCAGTAAAATTACTTGAAAGTCAGTGGAAATGCTTTTAACTTATCCACATAATTAGTGCGTTAAAATTGCAATACATTTCAAAGTGCTGAAAATTGTCTAAACTTATGATCTGCACTTTTTTTTCAAAACGCCATCTACTCAATTTTGATTTTTAGAAAGATTGGTTTTTCTTGTCAGTAAATTTTCCTTAAAGTCAGTGGAAATGCTTTTAACTTATCCACATAATTAGTGCGTTAAAATTGCAATACAATTCAAAGTGCCGAAAATTGTCTAAACTTATGATCTGCAATTTTTTTTCAAATCGCCTTCTACTCAATTTTGATTTTAGAAACATTGGTTTTTCTTGTCAGTAAATTTACTTGAAAGTCAGTGGAAATGCTTTTAACTTATCCACATAATTAGTGCGTTAAAATTGCAATACATTTCAAAGTGCTGAAAATTGTCTAAACTTATGATCTGCAATTTTTTTTCAAATCGCCTTCTACTCAATTTTGATTTTTAGAAATATTGGTTTTTCTTGTCAGTAAAATTACTTGAAAGTCAGTGGAAATGCTTTAAACTTATCCACATAATTAGTGCGTTAAAATTGCAATACATTTCAAAGTGCTGAAAATTGTCTAAACTTATTATGTGCAATTGTTTTTCAAATCGCCTTCTACTCAATTTTTATTTTAGAAACATTGTCTTTTCTTGTCAGTAAAATTACTTAAAAGTCAGTGGAAATGCTTTTAACTTATCCACATAATTAGTGCGTTAAAATTGCAATACATTTCAAAGTGCTGAAAATTGTCTAAACTTATGATCTGCAATTTTTTTTCAAAACGCCTTCTACTCAATTTTGATTTTTAGAAAGATTGGTTTTTCTTGTCAGTAAATTTTTTTGAAAGTCAGTGGAAATGCTTTTAACTTATCCACATAATTAGTGCGTTAAAATTGCAATACAATTCAAAGTGCTGTAAATTGTCTAAACTTATGATCTGCAATTTTTTTTAAAATTGCCTCAATTTTTATTTTAGAAACACTGGTTTTTCTTGTCAGTAAAATTACTTGAAAGTCAGTGGAAATGCTTTTAACTTATCCACATAATTAGTGCGTTAAAATTGCAATACATTTCAAAGTGCTGAAAATTGTCTAAACTTATGATCTGCAATTTTTTTTTAAATCGCCTTCTACTCAATTTTTATTTTAGAAAGATTGGTTTTTCTTGTCAGTAAAATTACTTGAAAGTCAGTGGAAATGCTTTTAACTTATCCACATAATTTGTGCGTTAAAATTGCAATACATTTCAAAGTGCTGAAAATTGTCTAAACTTATGATCTGCAATTTTTTTTCAAATCGATTTCTACTCAATTTTGATTTTAGAAAGATTTGTTTTTCTTGTCAGTAAATTTACTTGAAAGTCAGTGGAAATGCTTTTAACTTATCCACATAATTAGTGCGTTAAAATTGCAATACATTTCAAAGTGCTGAAAATTGTCTAAACTTATGATCTGCAATTTTTTTTCAAATCGCCTTCTACTCAATTTTGATTTTAGAAACATTGGTTTTTCTTGTCAGTAAATTTACTTGAAAGTCAGTGGAAATGCTTTTAACTTATCCACATAATTAGTGCGTTAAAATTGCAATACAATTCAAAGTGCTGTAAATTGTCTAAACTTATGATCTGCAATTTTTTTTCAAATCGCCTCAATTTTGATTTTAGAAACACTGGTTTTTCTTGTCAGTAAAATTACTTGAAAGTCAGTGGAAATGCTTTTAACTTATCCACATAATTAGTGCGTTAAAATTGCAATACATTTCAAAGTGCTGAAAATTGTCTAAACTTATGATCTGCAATTTTTTTTCAAATCGCCTTCTACTCAATTTTTATTTTAGAAAGATTGGTTTTTCTTGTCAGTAAAATTACTTGAAAGTCAGTGGAAATGCTTTTAACTTATCCACATAATTAGTGCGTTAAAATTGCAATACATTTCAAAGTGCTGAAAATTGTCTAAACTTATGATCTGCAATTTTTTTTCAAATCGATTTCTACTCAATTTTGATTTTAGAAAGATTTGTTTTTCTTGTCAGTAAATTTACTTGAAAGTCAGTGGAAATGCTTTTAACTTATCCACATAATTAGTGCGTTAAAATTGCAATACATTTCAAAGTGCTGAAAATTGTCTAAACTTATGATCTGCAATTTTTTTTCAAATCGCCTTTTACTCAATTTTGATTTTAGAAACATTGGTTTTTCTTGTCAGTAAATTTTTTTGAAAGTCAGTGGAAATGCTTTTAACTTATCCACATAATTAGTGCGTTAAAATTGCAATACAATTCAAAGTGCTGTAAATTGTCTAAACTTATGATCTGCAATTTTTTTTCAAATCGCCTCAATTTTGATTTTAGAAACACTGGTTTTTCTTGTCAGTAAAATTACTTGAAAGTCAGTGGAAATGCTTTTAACTTATCCACATAATTAGTGCGTTAAAATTGCAATACATTTCAAAGTGCTGAAAATTGTCTAAACTTATGATCTGCAATTTTTTTTAAAATCGCCTTCTACTCAATTTTTATTTTAGAAAGATTGGTTTTTCTTGTCAGTAAAATTACTTGAAAGTCAGTGGAAATGCTTTTAACTTATCCACATAATTTGTGCGTTAAAATTGCAATACATTTCAAAGTGCTGAAAATTGTCTAAACTTATGATCTGCAATTTTTTTTCAAATCGATTTCTACTCAATTTTGATTTTAGAAAGATTTGTTTTTCTTGTCAGTAAATTTACTTGAAAGTCAGTGGAAATACTTTTAACTTATCCACATAATTAGTGCGTTAAAATTGCAATACATTTCAAAGTGCTGAAAATTGTCTAAACTTATGATCTGCAATTTTTTTTCAAATCGCCTTCTACTCAATTTTGATTTTAGAAACATTGGTTTTTCTTGTCAGTAAATTTACTTGAAAGTCAGTGGAAATGCTTTTAACTTATCCACATAATTAGTGCGTTAAAATTGCAATACAATTCAAAGTGCTGTAAATTGTCTAAACTTATGATCTGCAATTTTTTTTCAAATCGCCTCAATTTTTATTTTAGAAACACTGGTTTTTCTTGTCAGTAAAATTACTTGAAAGTCAGTGGAAATGCTTTTAACTTATCCACATAATTAGTGCGTTAAAATTGCAATACATTTCAAAGTGCTGAAAATTGTCTAAACTTATGATCTGCAATTTTTTTTCAAATCGCCTTCTACTCAATTTTTATTTTAGAAAGATTGGTTTTTCTTGTCAGTAAAATTACTTGAAAGTCAGTGGAAATGCTTTTAACTTATCCACATAATTAGTGCGTTAAAATTGCAATACATTTCAAAGTGCTGAAAATTGTCTAAACTTATGATCTGCAATTTTTTTTCAAATCGATTTCTACTCAATTTTGATTTTAGAAAGATTTGTTTTTCTTGTCAGTAAATTTACTTGAAAGTCAGTGGAAATGCTTTTAACTTATCCACATAATTAGTGCGTTAAAATTGCAATACATTTCAAAGTGCTGAAAATTGTCTAAACTTATGATCTGCAATTTTTTTTCAAATCGCCTTTTACTCAATTTTGATTTTAGAAACATTGGTTTTTCTTGTCAGTAAATTTACTTGAAAGTCAGTGGAAATGCTTTTAACTTATCCACATAATTAGTGCGTTAAAATTGCAATACAATTCAAAGTGCTGTAAATTGTCTAAACTTATGATCTGCAATTTTTTTTCAAATCGCCTCAATTTTGATTTTAGAAACACTGGTTTTTCTTGTCAGTAAAATTACTTGAAAGTCAGTGGAAATGCTTTTAACTTATCCACATAATTAGTGCGTTAAAATTGCAATACATTTCAAAGTGCTGAAAATTGTCTAAACTTATGATCTGCAATTTTTTTTCAAAACGCCTTCTACTCAATTTTGATTTTTAGAAAGATTGTTTTTTCTTGTCAGTAAATTTACTTGAAAGTCAGTGGAAATGCTTTTAACTTATCCACATAATTAGTGCGTTAAAATTGCAATACAATTCAAAGTGCTGTAAATTGTCTAAACTTATGATCTGCAATTTTTTTTCAAATCGCCTCAATTTTGATTTTAGAAACACTGGTTTTTCTTGTCAGTAAAATTACTTGAAAGTCAGTGGAAATGCTTTTAACTTATCCACATAATTAGTGCGCTAAAATTGCAATACATTTCAAAGTGCTGAAAATTGTCTAAACTTATGATCTGCAATTTTTTTTAAAATCGCCTTCTACTCAATTTTTTATTTTAGAAAGATTGGTTTTTCTTGTCAGTAAAATTACTTCAAAGTCAGTGGAAATGCTTTTAACTTATCCACATAATTAGTGCGTTAAAATTGCAATACATTTCAAAGTGCTGAAAATTGTCTAAACTTATGATCTGCAATATTTTTAAAAATCGCCTTCTACTCAATTTTGATTTTAGAAACATTGGTTTTTCTTGTCAGTAAAATTACTTGAAAGTCAGTGGAAATGCTTTTAACTTATCCACATAATTGGTGCGTTAAAATTGCAATACATTTCAAAGTGCTGAAAATTGTCTAAACTTATGATCTGCAATTTTTTTTTAAATCGCCTTCTACTCAATTTTTTATTTTAGAAAGATTGGTTTTTCTTGTCAGTAAAATTACTTCAAAGTCAGTGGAAATGCTTTTAACTTATCCACATAATTAGTGCGTTAAAATTGCAATACATTTCAAAGTGCTGAAAATTGTCTAAACTTATAATCTGTATTTTTTTTTCAAATCGCCTTCTACTCAATTTTGATTTTAGAAACATTGGTTTTTCTTGTCAGTAAATTTACTTGAAAGTCAGTGGAAATTCTTTTAACTTATCCACAAAATTAGTGCGTTAAAACTGCAATACATTTCAAAGTGCTGAAAATTGTCTAAACTTATGATCTGCAATTTTTTTTCAAATCGCCTCAATTTTGAGTTTAGAAACACTGGTTTTTCTTGTCAGTAAAATTACTTGAAAGTCAGTGGAAATGCTTTTAACTTATCCACATAATTAGTGCGTTAAAATTGCAATACATTTCAAAGTGCTGAAAATTGTCTAAACTTATGATCTGCAATGTTTTTTTAAATCGCCTTCTACTCAATTGTTATTTTAGAAAGATTGGTTTTTCTTGTCAGTAAAATTACTTGAAAGTCAGTGGAAATGCTTTTAACTTATCCACATAATTAGTGCGCTAAAATTGCAATACATTTCAAAGTGCTGAAAATTGTCTAAACTTATGATCTGCAATTTTTTTTCAAACCTGTTCTAAATTTTGATTTTAGAACGATTGGTTTTTCTTGTCAGTAAATTTACTTGAAAGTCAGTGGAAATGCTTTTAACTTATCCACATAATTAGTGCGTTAAAATTGCAATACATTTCAAAGTGCTGAAAATTGTCTAAACTCATTATGTGCAATTTTTTTTCAAATCGCCTCAATTTTGATTTTAGAAAAACTGGTTTTTCTTGTCAGTAAAATTACTTGAAAGTCAGTGGAAATGCTTTTAACTTATCCACATAATTAGTGCGTTAAAATTGCAATACATTTCAAAGTGCTGAAAATTGTCTAAACTTATGATCTGTAATTTTTTTTCAAATCGCCTTCTACTCAATTTTGATTTTAGAAACATTGGTTTTTCTTGTCAGTAAATTTACTTGAAAGTCAGTGGAAATGCTTTTAACTTATCCACATAATTAGTGCGTTAAAACTGCAATACATTTCAAAGTGCTGAAAATTGTCTAAACTTATGATCTGCAATTTTTTTTCAAATCGCCTCAATTTTGAGTTTAGAAACACTGGTTTTTCTTGTCAGTAAAATTACTTGAAAGTCAGTGGAAATGCTTTTAACTTATCCACATAATTAGTGCGTTAAAATTGCAATACATTTCAAAGTGCTGACAATTGTCTAAACTTATGATCTGCAATTTTTTTTCAAATCGCCTTCTACTCAATTTTTATTTTAGAAAGATTGGTTTTTCTTGTCAGTAAAATTACTTGAAAGTCAGTGGAAATGCTTTTAACTTATCCACATAATTAGTGCGTTAAAATTGCAATACATTTCAAAGTGCTGAAAATTGTCTAAACTTATGATCTGCAATTTTTTTTCAAATCGATTTCTACTCAATTTTGATTTTAGAAAGATTTGTTTTTCTTGTCAGTAAATTTACTTGAAAGTCAGTGGAAATGCTTTTAACTTATCCACATAATTAGTGCGTTAAAATTGCAATACATTTCAAAGTGCTGAAAATTGTCTAAACTTATGATCTGCAATTTTTTTTCAAATCGCCTTTTACTCAATTTTGATTTTAGAAACATTGGTTTTTCTTGTCAGTAAATTTACTTGAAAGTCAGTGGAAATGCTTTTAACTTATCCACATAATTAGTGCGTTAAAATTGCAATACAATTCAAAGTGCTGTAAATTGTCTAAACTTATGATCTGCAATTTTTTTTCAAATCGCCTCAATTTTGATTTTAGAAACACTGGTTTTTCTTGTCAGTAAAATTACTTGACAGTCAGTGGAAATGCTTTTAACTTATCCACATAATTAGTGCGTTAAAATTGCAATACATTTCAAAGTGCTGAAAATTGTCTAAACTTATGATCTGCAATTTTTTTTCAAAACGCCTTCTACTCAATTTTGATTTTTAGAAAGATTGTTTTTTCTTGTCAGTAAATTTACTTGAAAGTCAGTGGAAATGCTTTTAACTTATCCACATAATTAGTGCGTTAAAATTGCAATACAATTCAAAGTGCTGTAAATTGTCTAAACTTATGATCTGCAATTTTTTTTCAAATCGCCTCAATTTTGATTTTAGAAACACTGGTTTTTCTTGTCAGTAAAATTACTTGAAAGTCAGTGGAAATGCTTTTAACTTATCCACATAATTAGTGCGCTAAAATTGCAATACATTTCAAAGTGCTGAAAATTGTCTAAACTTATGATCTGCAATTTTTTTTAAAATCGCCTTCTACTCAATTTTGATTTTAGAAACATTGGTTTTTCTTGTCAGTAAAATTACTTGAAAGTCAGTGGAAATGCTTTTAACTTATCCACATAATTGGTGCGTTAAAATTGCAATACATTTCAAAGTGCTGAAAATTGTCTAAACTTATGATCTGCAATTTTTTTAAAAATCGCCTTCTACTCAATTTTTTATTTTAGAAAGATTGGTTTTTCTTGTCAGTAAAATTACTTCAAAGTCAGTGGAAATGCTTTTAACTTATCCACATAATTAGTGCGTTAAAATTGCAATACATTTCAAAGTGCTGAAATTCTCAATCAGAGGATACCAGACTAGATAGAGAAGGTCACAAAGGAGGGGTCCTGATACTGACCAGAAACAGCATACCGAGTAGCGCGGTACCTGTCAATCACACCGGACAAGCAGAAATTGTAGGAGTTGACATAATGGCTCTAGAGACGAAACTCCGCATTTTCAATCTGTACGGACCACCAAACAGAGACCTATCGCTCTCGAGTATGGAGGTCAGAGACTCCAACTGCATAGTAGTTGGAGATTTCAACAGCCACTCGGAGAGATGGGGATACTCTGACACAGACAGTAGAGGTGACGAAGTGGAAGATTGGGAGATAGATGCAAATCTCTCCCTAATCAATAGGCCGGAGGATAGCCCTAGCTTCTATTCAAGAACATGGCATACCACCTCGACTCCAGATTTGGCCTTCTCCACACAGGACATACACTATAAAATAGACCGCCAGGTGCTAAACCAACTGGCAGGTAGCGACCACAGGCCGATCAGGCTAACCATTGACATGGAAGTAGGCCCACAGGAAACAAAACCGCTCCCACGTTGGAATTACAAACGAGCCGACTGGGACAGATTTGCAATCCTGACAGATGGGCTGTGTGAAACCATCAACACACGAAACACCAAAATGAAGCCCATGGTAGAGAGCCTAAGCAAGGCAATAATGCAAGCCGCCACTGAAACCATCCCAAGAGGAGCTAGGAAAAACTATAAGCCCTACTGGAATGATGAGTTACAGAAAGTGGAAGATGCAGTAACAAATGCGAGGAACATGGCAGAACGAGAAAAATCCGTGGAGGCAAACATCGCCCTCAAAGCCGCCGCGGCGAAGTACAAACACACTCTCAAGCAAACAGCAAGAGAAAGTTGGAAAAATAAAACGGAAAGTTTAAACCTGGACAAAGAAGGGAACAAGCTAGTCAGAGCCATGAACGACGAAACCCCGTCAAATAAACAAATTACTATCAAGCAAGGCGAGAACTTGATCACAGGTAAGAAAGCCGCAAACGCCTTTGTCGATCACTATGCCAGAGCAAACCACATCGAGGTCCCTGCAGATAAGCATACAGACATTAGCGAAGAGCTAAAGGGGCACGAAAACATAAATACGGCTCCTGAAGAGCACATGATGGCCAAACTAACAATGCGCGAAATGGAAGAGGCTATGAGAACACTAAAGAGAAGGAAATCTCCCGGAAAAGACGGGATAACAAACGAAATGCTGATGGGGCTGGGCCAAACAGCGAAGGAAAAACTACTATCAGTCCTGAACCAAAGCTGGAAAAGGGGTATTGTACCCCAGGCATGGAAAGATGCAATACTGGTACCAGTACCAAAAACAGGAAAGGACAAAACAGATCCGAATGGATACAGGCCCATAAGCCTACTGAGCTGTGTCGGCAAGCTGATGGAACGGATGATAAACACCAGACTGATGTGGCATCTGGAAGAAAAACGAATACTAATTCCACAGCAAGCCGGCTTTAGACAGCACAGATCCACTGAGGACCAGGTCATCCTCATAGCCCAGGAGATAGAAGATGCCTACCAGGCACAGAAACACACAGTAGCTGTTTGGGTGGATCTGGAAAAGGCATTTGACAAAGTCTGGAAGGATGGACTTAGAGTCAAGCTAAGAAGAAGTGATGTTTGTGGGAAGATGTACAAGTGGATCAACCACTACCTCAAACAAAGAACGGCCAGAGTCCAAGTACAAGGGCAGATGAGCAAAAAGGTGACACTCGAGCAGGGAGTACCCCAAGGGGGAGTACTGTCACCCACACTCTTCCTGGTATATATAAACGATATTACAGAGAATATACCAAGAAGAGTCCATAGCTCAATGTTTGCAGACGATCTGGCTATGTGGACCTCTGAAAAGAATCTCACCATAGCAAGAAATCGGATCCAAACGGCCCTAACATCGCTGGAAGAGTGGGCGAACTCATGGCTGGTCAAAATAAACGAGGAGAAAACCACGTGCACAATATTCTCGCTCTCGTTAAAACCCCAAAGTACCAAATTAAGCCTAAATGGCAAAATCCTGCAGCCAAACGACAACCTAACCTATCTGGGAGTCACATTTGATCGGCGCATGACATGGAAAAGTCAGATTGAGAGAAACCGAATGAAAGCCAGAGAAAGAATGGCGATCATGAGGAAACTTGCTGGCACAAGCTGGGGAGCAGACGAAGGCATACTAAAGAAACTGTACACTGGAAGAGTGAGACCAGTTCTCGAGTATGGCATCGCGGCATGGACAACAGCAGCGAAGGCGAACTTCGATAAAGTTAACAAACTTCAAAACCAAGCCATGAGAATCATAACTGGTGGCATGAAGTCAACGCCAATTGTAGAACTTGAAAAGATTACAAAACTGCAATCCATGACCGACAGAAGAGACTGCAGAGCCCAGCTGCAGTCAGAGAAACTCCGAAGACTGACGGACCATCCAATGTACCAGAGGCTAAACAATTTGGGAACTGGGAAACTAAAGCGGAGAAACTTTGCAGAAATAGCCAAAGCAAAGATGCACGAAGATCCCATAAACGCACTAACAACACCAAAACCCATCACTACTGTACGAAAACCTACTTGGAGGCAGGATATATTTCCAGAGGTGGTAGAAAATATACCAGGTATTGCAAACAAAAACTGCCAGACCGAAAAATAAAGGAGAGACACTACCTTAAGCTTCATAACGAAAAGCTACCCAAGCATGGACTGGACCCATGCATACACCGACGGTTCTGTAACAAACACTACACAGAACGGAGGGGCAGGAGCATTCCTGAACCTACCAAATGGCAGGAAAATAACACTGTCATTCGCTACTGGTAAGTACACGAGCAATTTCAGAGCAGAGGCAGAGGCACTGAGGGCGGCAGTGGAAGAAATGGTAACACACAGTGAAAATGAGAGCCATATAGTCCTGCTGACAGATGCTCTCGAAGTAGTCACAGCGCTAAAAAGCCAGAAAAACACTGAGCTTAATGACTTAAGAGCAGCACTCTGCAAACTGTGCCAACAGTCCGCACCAAAAAGGGTAGTGGTACAGTGGGTTCCGTCACACTGCAACATCCAAGGCAACGAGGAGGCAGACAGACTGGCAAAAGAAGGTGCAAGGCTACCACAAATAGATACCAGTATGACGTACGAAGAGTCAAAACGGCTTATCAAAGCCAGGTACATGTCCAAATGGGAAACCGAACATACTGGTTACACCAAAAACGATGCCTATTACCAGTTGAACCGAAGAGAGCAGGTCGTTGTCTTCAGACTTCGCACTGGCCACAACAGACTGAGGTACCACCTCTTCAACAAATTGAAAATAGGGTGTACCGACGAATGCCCGTGCGGTACTGGTAAAATGACCACTGAACATCTGCTGCAGAACTGCCCGACATACGAGGATCAGAGAGAGCAGATGTGGCCATTGCCAGTGGAACTGCAAGACAAGCTCTATGGTAGTGGCGAGAGTCTCAGGATGACCGCCGCTTTTTTCGAGAAAATAATGGTTACTGTCTGACTGTGTACGCAGAAGAAGAAGAAGAAAGTGCTGAAAATTGTCTAAACTTATAATCTGTATTTTTTTTTCAAATCGCCTTCTACTCAATTTTGATTTTAGAAACATTGGTTTTTCTTGTCAGTAAATTTACTTGAAAGTCAGTGGAAATGCTTTTAACTTATCCACATAATTAGTGCGTTAAAATTGCAATACATTTCAAAGTGCTGAAAATTGTCTAAACTTATGATCTGCAATGTTTTTTTAAATCGCCTTCTACTCAATTGTTATTTTAGAAAGATTGGTTTTTCTTGTCAGTAAAATTACTTGAAAGTCAGTGGAAATGCTTTTAACTTATCCACATAATTAGTGCGCTAAAATTGCAATACATTTCAAAGTGCTGAAAATTGTCTAAACTTATGATCTGCAATTTTTTTTCAAACCTGTTCTAAATTTTGATTTTAGAACGATTGGTTTTTCTTGTCAGTAAATTTACTTGAAAGTCAGTGGAAATGCTTTTAACTTATCCACATAATTAGTGCGTTAAAATTGCAATACATTTCAAAGTGCTGAAAATTGTCTAAACTCATTATGTGCAATTTTTTTTCAAATCGCCTCAATTTTGATTTTAGAAAAACTGGTTTTTCTTGTCAGTAAAATTACTTGAAAGTCAGTGGAAATGCTTTTAACTTATCCACATAATTAGTGCGTTAAAATTGCAATACATTTCAAAGTGCTGAAAATTGTCTAAACTTATGATCTGTAATTTTTTTTCAAATCGCCTTCTACTCAATTTTGATTTTAGAAACATTGGTTTTTCTTGTCAGTAAATTTACTTGAAAGTCAGTGGAAATGCTTTTAACTTATCCACATAATTAGTGCGTTAAAACTGCAATACATTTCAAAGTGCTGAAAATTGTCTAAACTTATGATCTGCAATTTTTTTTCAAATCGCCTCAATTTTGAGTTTAGAAACACTGGTTTTTCTTGTCAGTAAAATTACTTGAAAGTCAGTGGAAATGCTTTTAACTTATCCACATAATTAGTGCGTTAAAATTGCAATACATTTCAAAGTGCTGAAAATTGTCTAAACTTATGATCTGCAATTTTTTTTCAAATCGCCTTCTACTCAATTTTTATTTTAGAAAGATTGGTTTTTCTTGTCAGTAAAATTACTTGAAAGTCAGTGGAAATGCTTTTAACTTATCCACATAATTAGTGCGTTAAAATTGCAATACATTTCAAAGTGCTGAAAATTGTCTAAACTTATGATCTGCAATTTTTTTTCAAATCGATTTCTACTCAATTTTGATTTTAGAAAGATTTGTTTTTCTTGTCAGTAAATTTACTTGAACGTCAGTGGAAATGCTTTTAACTTATCCACATAATTAGTGCGTTAAAATTGCAATACATTTCAAAGTGCTGAAAATTGTCTAAACTTATGATCTGCAATTTTTTTTCAAATCGCCTTTTACTCAATTTTGATTTTAGAAACATTGGTTTTTCTTGTCAGTAAATTTACTTGAAAGTCAGTGGAAATGCTTTTAACTTATCCACATAATTAGTGCGTTAAAATTGCAATACAATTCAAAGTGCTGTAAATTGTCTAAACTTATGATCTGCAATTTTTTTTCAAATCGCCTCAATTTTGATTTTAGAAACACTGGTTTTTCTTGTCAGTAAAATTACTTGAAAGTCAGTGGAAATGCTTTTAACTTATCCACATAATTAGTGCGTTAAAATTGCAATACATTTCAAAGTGCTGAAAATTGTCTAAACTTATGATCTGCAATTTTTTTTCAAAACGCCTTCTACTCAATTTTGATTTTTAGAAAGATTGTTTTTTCTTGTCAGTAAATTTACTTGAAAGTCAGTGGAAATGCTTTTAACTTATCCACATAATTAGTGCGTTAAAATTGCAATACAATTCAAAGTGCTGTAAATTGTCTAAACTTATGATCTGCAATTTTTTTTCAAATCGCCTCAATTTTGAGTTTAGAAACACTGGTTTTTCTTGTCAGTAAAATTACTTGAAAGTCAGTGGAAATGCTTTTAACTTATCCACATAATTAGTGCGCTAAAATTGCAATACATTTCAAAGTGCTGAAAATTGTCTAAACTTATGATCTGCAATTTTTTTTAAAATCGCCTTCTACTCAATTTTGATTTTAGAAACATTGGTTTTTCTTGTCAGTAAAATTACTTGAAAGTCAGTGGAAATGCTTTTAACTTATCCACATAATTGGTGCGTTAAAATTGCAATACATTTCAAAGTGCTGAAAATTGTCTAAACTTATGATCTGCAATTTTTTTAAAAATCGCCTTCTACTCAATTTTTTATTTTAGAAAGATTGGTTTTTCTTGTCAGTAAAATTACTTCAAAGTCAGTGGAAATGCTTTTAACTTATCCACATAATTAGTGCGTTAAAATTGCAATACATTTCAAAGTGCTGAAAATTGTCTAAACTTATAATCTGTATTTTTTTTTCAAATCGCCTTCTACTCAATTTTGATTTTAGAAACATTGATTTTTCTTGTCAGTAAATTTACTTGAAAGTCAGTGGAAATGCTTTTAACTTATCCACATAATTAGTGCGTTAAAACTGCAATACATTTCAAAGTGCTGAAAATTGTCTAAACTTATGATCTGCAATTTTTTTTCAAATCGCCTCAATTTTGAGTTTAGAAACACTGGTTTTTCTTGTCAGTAAAATTACTTGAAAGTCAGTGGAAATGCTTTTAACTTATCCACATAATTAGTGCGTTAAAATTGCAATACATTTCAAAGTGCTGAAAATTGTCTAAACTTATGATCTGCAATGTTTTTTTAAATCGCCTTCTACTCAATTGTTATTTTAGAAAGATTGTTTTTTCTTGTCAGTAAAATTACTTGAAAGTCAGTGGAAATGCTTTTAACTTATCCACATAATTAGTGCGCTAAAATTGCAATACATTTCAAAGTGCTGAAAATTGTCTAAACTTATGATCTGCAATTTTTTTTCAAACCTGTTCTAAATTTTGATTTTAGAACGATTGGTTTTTCTTGTCAGTAAATTTACTTGAAAGTCAGTGGAAATGCTTTTAACTTATCCACATAATTAGTGCGTTAAAATTGCAATACATTTCAAAGTGCTGAAAATTGTCTAAACTCATTATGTGCAATTTTTTTTCAAATCGCCTCAATTTTGATTTTAGAAAAACTGGTTTTTCTTGTCAGTAAAATTACTTGAAAGTCAGTGGAAATGCTTTTAACTTATCCACATAATTAGTGCGTTAAAATTGCAATACATTTCAAAGTGCTGAAAATTGTCTAAACTTATGATCTGTAATTTTTTTTCAAATCGCCTTCTACTCAATTTTGATTTTAGAAACATTGGTTTTTCTTGTCAGTAAATTTACTTGAAAGTCAGTGGAAATGCTTTTAACTTATCCACATAATTAGTGCGTTAAAACTGCAATACATTTCAAAGTGCTGAAAATTGTCTAAACTTATGATCTGCAATTTTTTTTCAAATCGCGTCAATTTTGAGTTTAGAAACACTGGTTTTTCTTGTCAGTAAAATTACTTGAAAGTCAGTGGAAATGCTTTTAACTTATCCACATAATTAGTGCGTTAAAATTGCAATACATTTCAAAGTGCTGAAAATTGTCTAAACTTATGATCTGCAATTTTTTTTCAAATCGCCTTCTACTCAATTTTGATTTTAGAAAGATTGGTTTTTCTTGTCAGTAAATTTACTTGAAAGTCAGTGGAAATGCTTTTAACTTATCCACATAATTAGTGCGTTAAAATTGCAATACATTTCAAAGTGCTGAAAATTGTCTAAACTTATGATCTGCAATTTTTTTTCAAATCGCCTCAATTTTGAGTTTAGAAACACTGGTTTTTCTTGTCAGTAAAATTACTTGAAAGTCAGGGGAAATGCTTTTAACTTATCCACATAATTAGTGCGTTAAAATTGCAATACATTTCAAAGTGCTGAAAATTGTCTAAACTTATGATCTGCAATTTTTTTTCAAAACGCCTTCTACTCAATTTTGATTTTTAGAAAGATTGGTTTTTCTTGTCAGTAAATTTTCCTTAAAGTCAGTGGAAATGCTTTTAACTTATCCACATAATTAGTGCGCTAAAATTGCAATACATTTCAAAGTGCTGAAAATTGTCTAAACTTATGATCTGCAATTTTTTTTCAAACCTGTTCTAAATTTTGATTTTAGAACGATTGGTTTTTCTTGTCAGTAAATTTACTTGAAAGTCAGTGGAAATGCTTTTAACTTATCCACATAATTAGTGCGTTAAAATTGCAATACATTTCAAAGTGCTGAAAATTGTCTAAACTCATTATGTGCAATTTTTTTTCAAATCGCCTCAATTTTGATTTTAGAAAAACTGGTTTTTCTTGTCAGTAAAATTACTTGAAAGTCAGTGGCAATGCTTTTAACTTATCCACATAATTAGTGCGTTAAATTTGCAATACATTTCAAAGTGCTGAAAATTGTCTAAACTTATGATCTGTAATTTTTTTTCAAATCGCCTTCTACTCAATTTTGATTTTAGAAACATTGGTTTTTCTTGTCAGTAAATTTACTTGAAAGTCAGTGGAAATGCTTTTAACTTATCCACATAATTAGTGCGTTAAAACTGCAATACATTTCAAAGTGCTGAAAATTGTCTAAACTTATGATCTGCAATTTTTTTTCAAATCGCCTCAATTTTGAGTTTAGAAACACTGGTTTTTCTTGTCAGTAAAATTACTTGAAAGTCAGTGGAAATGCTTTTAACTTATCCACATAATTAGTGCGTTAAAATTGCAATACATTTCAAAGTGCTGAAAATTGTCTAAACTTATGATCTGCAATTTTTTTTCAAATCGCCTTCTACTCAATTTTTATTTTAGAAAGATTGGTTTTTCTTGTCAGTAAAATTACTTGAAAGTCAGTGGAAATGCTTTTAACTTATCCACATAATTAGTGCGTTAAAATTGCAATACATTTCAAAGTGCTGAAAATTGTCTAAACTTATGATGTGCAATTTTTTTTCAAATCGATTTCTACTCAATTTTGATTTTAGAAAGATTTGTTTTTCTTGTCAGTAAATTTACTTGAACGTCAGTGGAAATGCTTTTAACTTATCCACATAATTAGTGCGTTAAAATTGCAATACATTTCAAAGTGCTGAAAATTGTCTAAACTTATGATCTGCAATTTTTTTTCAAATCGCCTTTTACTCAATTTTGATTTTAGAAACATTGGTTTTTCTTGTCAGTAAATTTACTTGAAAGTCAGTGGAAATGCTTTTAACTTATCCACATAATTAGTGCATTAAAATTGCAATACAATTCAAAGTGCTGTAAATTGTCTAAACTTATGATCTGCAATTTTTTTTCAAATCGCCTCAATTTTGATTTTAGAAACACTGGTTTTTCTTGTCAGTAAAATTACTTGAAAGTCAGTGGAAATGCTTTTAACTTATCCACATAATTAGTGCGTTAAAATTGCAATACATTTCAAAGTGCTGAAAATTGTCTAAACTTATGATCTGCAATTTTTTTTCAAAACGCCTTCTACTCAATTTTGATTTTTAGAAAGATTGTTTTTTCTTGTCAGTAAATTTACTTGAAAGTCAGTGGAAATGCTTTTAACTTATCCACATAATTAGTGCGTTAAAATTGCAATACAATTCAAAGTGCTGTAAATTGTCTAAACTTATGATCTGCAATTTTTTTTCAAATCGCCTCAATTTTGATTTTAGAAACACTGGTTTTTCTTGTCAGTAAAATTACTTGAAAGTCAGTGGAAATGCTTTTAACTTATCCACATAATTGGTGCGCTAAAATTGCAATACATTTCAAAGTGCTGAAAATTGTCTAAACTTATGATCTGCAATTTTTTTTTAAATCGCCTTCTACTCAATTTTGATTTTAGAAACATTGGTTTTTCTTGTCAGTAAAATTACTTGAAAGTCAGTGGAAATGCTTTTAACTTATCCACATAATTGGTGCGTTAAAATTGCAATACATTTCAAAGTACTGAAAATTGTCTAAACTTATGATCTGCAATTTTTTTTAAAATCGCCTTCTACTCAATTTTTTATTTTAGAAAGATTGGTTTTTCTTGTCAGTAAAATTACTTGAAAGTCAGTGGAAATGCTTTTAACTTATCCACATAATTAGTGCGTTAAAATTGCAATACATTTCAAAGTGCTGAAAATTGTCTAAACTTATAATCTGTATTTTTTTTTCAAATCGCCTTCTACTCAATTTTGATTTTAGAAACATTGGTTTTTCTTGTCAGTAAATTTACTTGAAAGTCAGTGGAAATGCTTTTAACTTATCCACATAATTAGTGCGTTAAAACTGCAATACATTTCAAAGTGCTGAAAATTGTCTAAACTTATGATCTGCAATTTTTTTTCAAATCGCCTCAATTTTGAGTTTAGAAACACTGGTTTTTCTTGTCAGTAAAATTACTTGAAAGTCAGTGGAAATGCTTTTAACTTATCCACATAATTAGTGCGTTAAAATTGCAATACATTTCAAAGTGCTGAAAATTGTCTAAACTTATGATCTGCAATGTTTTTTTAAATCGCCTTCTACTCAATTGTTATTTTAGAAAGATTGGTTTTTCTTGTCAGTAAAATTACTTGAAAGTCAGTGGAAATGCTTTTAACTTATCCACATAATTAGTGCGCTAAAATTGCAATACATTTCAAAGTGCTGAAAATTGTCTAAACTTATGATCTGCAATTTTTTTTCAAACCTGTTCTAAATTTTGATTTTAGAACGATTGGTTTTTCTTGTCAGTAAATTTACTTGAAAGTCAGTGGAAATGCTTTTAACTTATCCACATAATTAGTGCGTTAAAATTGCAATACATTTCAAAGTGCTGAAAATTGTCTAAACTCATTATGTGCAATTTTTTTTCAAATCGCCTCAATTTTGATTTTAGAAAAACTGGTTTTTCTTGTCAGTAAAATTACTTGAAAGTCAGTGGAAATGCTTTTAACTTATCCACATAATTAGTGCGTTAAAATTGCAATACATTTCAAAGTGCTGAAAATTGTCTAAACTTATGATCTGCAATTTTTTTTCAAATCGCCTCAATTTTGAGTTTAGAAACACTGGTTTTTCTTGTCAGTAAAATTACTTGAAAGTCAGTGGAAATGCTTTTAACTTATCCACATAATTAGTGCGTTAAAATTGCAATACATTTCAAAGTGCTGAAAATTGTCTAAACTTATGATCTGCAATTTTTTTTCAAATCGCCTTCTACTCAATTTTGATTTTAGAAAGATTGGTTTTTCTTGTCAGTAAATTTACTTGAAAGTCAGTGGAAATGCTTTTAACTTATCCACATAATTAGTGCGTTAAAATTGCAATACATTTCAAAGTGCTGAAAATTGTCTAAACTTATGATCTGCAATTTTTTTTCAAATCGCCTCAATTTTGAGTTTAGAAACACTGGTTTTTCTTGTCAGTAAAATTACTTGAAAGTCAGGGGAAATGCTTTTAACTTATCCACATAATTAGTGCGTTAAAATTGCAATACATTTCAAAGTGCTGAAAATTGTCTAAACTTATGATCTGCAATTTTTTTTCAAAACGCCTTCTACTCAATTTTGATTTTTAGAAAGATTGGTTTTTCTTGTCAGTAAATTTTCCTTAAAGTCAGTGGAAATGCTTTTAACCTATCCACATAATTAGTGCGTTAAAATTGCAATACAATTCAAAGTGCTGAAAATTGTCTAAACTTATGATCTGCAATTTTTTTTCGAATCGCCTCAATTTTGATTTCAGAAACACTGGTTTTTATTGTCAGTAAAATTACTTGAAAGTCAGTGGAAATGCTTTTAACTTATCCACATAATTAGTGCGTTAAAATTGCAATACATTTCAAAGTGCTGAAAATTGTCTAAACTTATGATCTGCAATTTTTTTTCAAATCGCCTTCTACTCAATTTTGATTTTAGAAACATTGGTTTTTCTTGTCAGTAAATTTACTTGAAAGTCAGTGGAAATGCTTTTAACTTATCCACATAATTAGTGCGTTAAAATTGCAGTACATTTCAAAGTGCTGAAAATTGTCTAAACTTATGATCTGTAATTTTTTTTCAAATCGCCTCAATTTTGATTTTAGAAACATTGGTTTTTCTTGTCAGTAAATTTACTTGAAAGTCAGTGGAAATGCTTTTAACTTATCCACATAATTAGTGCGTTAAAATTGCAATACATTTCAAAGTGCTGAAAATTGTCTAAACTTATGATCTGCAATTTTTTTTTAAATCGCCTTCTACTCAATTTTTATTTTAGAAACATTGGTTTTTCTTGTCAGTAAAATTACTTGAAAGTCAGTGGAAATGCTTTTAACTTATCCACATAATTAGTGCGTTAAAATTGCAATACATTTCAAAGTGCTGAAAATTGTCTAAACTTATGATCTGCAATTTTTTTCAAATCGCCTTCTATTCAATTTTTATTTTAGAAACATTGGTTTTTCTTGTCAGTAAAATTACTTGAAAGTCAGTGGAAATGCTTTTAACTTATCCACATAATTAGTGCGTTAAAATTGCAATACATTTCAAAGTGCTGAAAATTGTCTAAACTTATGATCTGCAATTTTTTTTCAAATCGCTTCAATTTTGATTTTTAGAAACATTGGTTTTTCTTGTCAGTAAAATTACTTGAAAGTCAGTGGAAATGCTTTTAACTTATCCACATAATTAGTGCGTTAAAATTGCAATACATTTCAAAGTGCTGAAAATTGTCTAAACTTATGATCTGCAATTTTTTTCAAATCGCCTTCTTACTCAATTTTTTTTTTTAGAAACATTGGTTTTTCTTGTCAGTAAAATTACTTGAAAGTCAGTGGAAATGCTTTTAACTTATCCACATAATTAGTGCGTTAAAATTGCAATACATTTCAATGTGCTGAAAATTGTCTAAACTTATGATCTGCAATTTTTTTTCAAATCGCCTCAATTTTGATTTTTAGAAACATTGGTTTTTCTTGTCAGTAAATTTACTTGAAAGTCAGTGGAAATGCTTTTAACTTATCCACATAATTAGTGCGTTAAAACTGCAATACATTTCAAAGTGCTGAAAATTGTCTAAACTTATGATCTGCAATTTTTTTTTAAATCGCCTTCTACTCAATTTTTATTTTAGAAACATTGGTTTTTCTTGTCAGTAAAATTACTTGAAAGTCAGTGGAAATGCTTTTAACTTATCCACATAATTAGTGCGTTAAAATTGCAATACATTTCAAAGTGCTGAAAATTGTCTAAACTTATGATCTGCAATTTTTTTTCAAAACGCCTTCTACTCAATTTTGATTTTTAGAAAGATTGGTTTTTCTTGTCAGTAAATTTACTTGAAAGTCAGTGGAAATGCTTTTAACTTATCCACATAATTAGTTCGTTAAAATTGCAATACAATTCAAAGTGCTGTAAATTGTCTAAACTTATGATCTGCAATTTTTTATCGAATCGCCTCAATTTTGATTTTAGAAACACTGGTTTTTATTGTCAGTAAAATTACTTGAAAGTCAGTGGAAATGCTTTTAACTTATCCACATAATTAGTGCGTTAAAATTGCAATACATTTCAAAGTGCTGAAAATTGTCTAAACTTATGATCTGCAATTTTTTTTCAAATCGCCTTCTACTCAAATTTGATTTTAGAAACATTAGTTTTTCTTGTCAGTAAATTTACTTGAAAGTCAGTGGAAATGCTTTTAACTTATCCACATAATTAGTGCGTTAAAATTGCAGTACATTTCAAAGTGCTGAAAATTTTCTAAACTTATGATCTGTAATTTTTTTTCAAATTGCCTCAATTTTGATTTTAGAAACACTGGTTTTTATTGTCAGTAAAATTACTTGAAAGTCAGTGGAAATGCTTTTAACTTATCCACATAATTAGTGCGTTAAAATTGCAATACATTTCAAAGTGCTGAAAATTGTCTAAACTTATGATCTGCAATTTTTTTCAAATCGCCTTCTACTCAATTTTTTTTTTTAGAAACATTGGTTTTTCTTGTCAGTAAAATTACTTGAAAGTCAGTGGAAATGCTTTTAACTTATCCACATAATTAGTGCGTTAAAATTGCAATACATTTCAAAGTGCTGAAAATTGTCTAAACTTATGATCTGCAATTTTTTTTCAAATCGCCTTCTACTCAATTTTTATTTTAGAAACATTGGTTTTTCTTGTCAGTAAAATTACTTGAAAGTCAGTGGAAATGCTTTTAACTTATCCACATAATTAGTGCGTTAAAATTGCAATACATTTCAATGTACTGAAAATTGTCTAAACTTATGATCTGCAATTTTTTTTCAAAACGCCTTCTACTCAATTTTGATTTTTAGAAAGATTGGTTTTTCTTGTCAGTAAATTTACTTGAAAGTCAGTGGAAATGCTTTTAACTTATCCACATAATTAGTTCGTTAAAATTGCAATACAATTCAAAGTGCTGTAAATTGTCTAAACTTATGATCTGCAATTTTTTTTCGAATCGCCTCAATTTTGATTTTAGAAACACTGGTTTTTCTTGTCAGTAAAATTACTTGAAAGTCAGTGGAAATGCTTTTAACTTATCCACATAATTAGTGCGTTAAAATTGCAATACATTTCAAAGTGCTGAAAATTGTCTAAACTTATGATCTGCAATTTTTGTTCAAATCGCCTTCTACTCAATTTTGATTTTAGAAACATTGGTTTTTCTTGTCAGTAAATTTACTTGAAAGTCAGTGGAAATGCTTTTAACTTATCCACATAATTAGTGCGTTAAAATTGCAGTACATTTCAAAGTGCTGAAAATTGTCTAAACTTATGATCTGTAATTTTTTTTCAAATCGCCTCAATTTTGATTTTAGAAACACTGGTTTTTCTTCTCAGTAAAATTACTTGAAAGTCAGTGGAAATGCTTTTAACTTATCCACATAATTAGTGCGTTAAAATTGCAATACATTTCAAAGTGCTGAAAATTGTCTAAACTTATGATCTGCAATTTTTTTTTAAATCGCCTTCTACTCAATTTTTATTTTAGAAACATTGGTTTTTCTTGTCAGTAAAATTACATGAAAGTCAGTGGAAATGCTTTTAACTTATCCACATAATTAGTGCGTTAAAATTGCAATACATTTCAATGTGCTGAAAATTGTCTAAACTTATGATCTGCAATTTTTTTTCAAATCGCTTCAATTTTGATTTTTAGAAACATTGGTTTTTCTTGTCAGTAAAATTACTTGAAAGTCAGTGGAAATGCTTTTAACTTATCCACATAATTAGTGCGTTAAAATTGCAATACATTTCAAAGTGCTGAAAATTGTCTAAACTTATGATCTGCAATTTTTTTCAAATCGCCTTCTACTCAATTTTTATTTTAGAAACATTGGTTTTTCTTGTCAGTAAAATTACTTGAAAGTCAGTGGAAATGCTTTTAACTTATCCACATAATTAGTGCGTTAAAATTGCAATACATTTCAATGTGCTGAAAATTGTCTAAACTTATGATCTGCAATTTTTTTTCAAAACGCCTCCTACTCAATTTTGATTTTTAGAAAGATTGGTTTTTCTTGTCAGTAAATTTACTTGAAAGTCAGTGGAAATGCTTTTAACTTATCCACATAATTAGTGCGTTAAAACTGCAATACATTTCAAAGTGCTGAAAATTGTCTAAACTTATGATCTGCAATTTTTTTTCAAATCGCCTCAATTTTGAGTTTAGAAACACTGGTTTTTCTTGTCAGTAAAATTACTTGAAAGTCAGTGGAAATGCTTTTAACTTATCCACATAATTAGTGCGTTAAAATTGCAATACATTTCAAAGTGCTGAAAATTGTCTAAACATATGATCTGCAATGTTTTTTTAAATCGCCTTCTACTCAATTGTTATTTTAGAAAGATTGGTTTTTCTTGTCAGTAAAATTACTTGAAAGTCAGTGGAAATGCTTTTAACTTATCCACATAATTAGTGCGCTAAAATTGCAATACATTTCAAAGTGCTGAAAATTGTCTAAACTTATGATCTGCAATTTTTTTTCAAACCTGTTCTAAATTTTGATTTTAGAACGATTGGTTTTTCTTGTCAGTAAATTTACTTGAAAGTCAGTGGAAATGCTTTTAACTTATCCACATAATTAGTGCGTTAAAATTGCAATACATTTCAAAGTGCTGAAAATTGTCTAAACTCATTATGTGCAATTTTTTTTCAAATCGCCTCAATTTTGATTTTAGAAAAACTGGTTTTTCTTGTCAGTAAAATTACTTGAAAGTCAGTGGAAATGCTTTTAACTTATCCACATAATTAGTGCGTTAAAATTGCAATACATTTCAAAGTGCTGAAAATTGTCTAAACTTATGATCTGTAATTTTTTTTCAAATCGCCTTCTACTCAATTTTGATTTTAGAAAGATTGGTTTTTCTTGTCAGTAAATTTACTTGAAAGTCAGTGGAAATGCTTTTAACTTATCCACATAATTAGTGCGTTAAAACTGCAATACATTTCAAAGTGCTGAAAATTGTCTAAACTTATGATCTGCAATTTTTTTTCAAATCGCCTCAATTTTGAGTTTAGAAACACTGGTTTTTCTTGTCAGTAAAATTACTTGAAAGTCAGTGGAAATGCTTTTAACTTATCCACATAATTAGTGCGTTAAAATTGCAATACATTTCAAAGTGCTGAAAATTGTCTAAACTTATGATCTGCAATTTTTTTTCAAATCGCCTTCTACTCAATTTTGATTTTAGAAAGATTGGTTTTTCTTGTCAGTAAATTTACTTGAAAGTCAGTGGAAATGCTTTTAACTTATCCACATAATTAGTGCGTTAAAATTGCAATACATTTCAAAGTGCTGAAAATTGTCTAAACTTATGATCTGCAATTTTTTTTCAAATCGCCTCAATTTTGAGTTTAGAAACACTGGTTTTTCTTGTCAGTAAAATTACTTGAAAGTCAGGGGAAATGCTTTTAACTTATCCACATAATTAGTGCGTTAAAATTGCAATACATTTCAAAGTGCTGAAAATTGTCTAAACTTATGATCTGCAATTTTGTTTTCAAAACGCCTTCTACTCAATTTTGATTTTTAGAAAGATTGGTTTTTCTTGTCAGTAAATTTTCCTTAAAGTCAGTGGAAATGCTTTTAACCTATCCACATAATTAGTGCGTTAAAATTGCAATACAATTCAAAGTGCTGAAAATTGTCTAAACTTATGATCTGCAATTTTTTTTCGAATCGCCTCAATTTTGATTTTAGAAACACTGGTTTTTATTGTCAGTAAAATTACTTGAAAGTCAGTGGAAATGCTTTTAACTTATCCACATAATTAGTGCGTTAAAATTGCAATACATTTCAAAGTGCTGAAAATTGTCTAAACTTATGATCTGCAATTTTTTTTCAAATCGCCTTCTACTCAATTTTGATTTTAGAAACATTGGTTTTTCTTGTCAGTAAATTTACTTGAAAGTCAGTGGAAATGCTTTTAACTTATCCACATAATTAGTGCGTTAAAATTGCAGTACATTTCAAAGTGCTGAAAATTGTCTAAACTTATGATCTGTAATTTTTTTTCAAATCGCCTCAATTTTGATTTTAGAAACACTGGTTTTTCTTCTAAGTAAAATTACTTGAAAGTCAGTGGAAATGCTTTTAACTTATCCACATAATTAGTGCGTTAAAATTGCAATACATTTCAAAGTGCTGAAAATTGTCTAAACTTATGATCTGCAATTTTTTTTAAAATCGCCTTCTACTCAATTTTTATTTTAGAAACATTGGTTTTTCTTGTCAGTAAAATTACTTGAAAGTCAGTGGAAATGCTTTTAACTTATCCACATAATTAGTGCGTTAAAATTGCAATACATTTCAAAGTGCTGAAAATTGTCTAAACTTATGATCTGCAATGTTTTTCAAATCGCCTTCTATTCAATTTTTATTTTAGAAACATTGGTTTTTCTTGTCAGTAAAATTACTTGAAAGTCAGTGGAAATGCTTTTAACTTATCCACATAATTAGTGCGTTAAAATTGCAATACATTTCAAAGTGCTGAAAATTGTCTAAACTTATGATCTGCAATTTTTTTTCAAATCGCTTCAATTTTGATTTTTAGAAACATTGGTTTTTCTTGTCAGTAAAATTACTTGAAAGTCAGTGGAAATGCTTTTAACTTATCCACATAATTAGTGCGTTAAAATTGCAATACATTTCAAAGTGCTGAAAATTGTCTAAACTTATGATCTGCATTTTTTTCAAATCGCCTTCTACTCAATTTTTTTTTTTAGAAACATTGGTTTTTCTTGTCAGTAAAATTACTTGAAAGTCAGTGGAAATGCTTTTAACTTATCCACATAATTAGTGCGTTAAAATTGCAATACATTTCAATGTGCTGAAAATTGTCTAAACTTATGATCTGCAATTTTTTTTCAAATCGCCTCAATTTTGATTTTTAGAAACATTGGTTTTTCTTGTCAGTAAATTTACTTGAAAGTCAGTGGAAATGCTTTTAACTTATCCACATAATTAGTGCGTTAAAACTGCAATACATTTCAAAGTGCTGAAAATTGTCTAAACTTATGATCTGCAATTTTTTTTTAAATCGCCTTCTACTCAATTTTTATTTTAGAAACATTGGTTTTTCTTGTCAGTAAAATTACTTGAAAGTCAGTGGAAATGCTTTTAACTTATCCACATAATTAGTGCGTTAAAATTGCAATACATTTCAAAGTGCTGAAAATTGTCTAAACTTATGATCTGCAATTTTTTTTCAAAACGCCTTCTACTCAATTTTGATTTTTAGAAAGATTGGTTTTTCTTGTCAGTAAATTTACTTGAAAGTCAGTGGAAATGCTTTTAACTTATCCACATAATTAGTTCGTTAAAATTGCAATACAATTCAAAGTGCTGTAAATTGTCTAAACTTATGATCTGCAATTTTTTTTCGAATCGCCTCAATTTTGATTTTAGAAACACTGGTTTTTATTGTCAGTAAAATTACTTGAAAGTCAGTGGAAATGCTTTTAACTTATCCACATAATTAGTGCGTTAAAATTGCAATACATTTCAAAGTGCTGAAAATTGTCTAAACTTATGATCTGCAATTTTTTTTCAAATCGCCTTCTACTCAAATTTGATTTTAGAAACATTAGTTTTTCTTGTCAGTAAATTTACTTGAAAGTCAGTGGAAATGCTTTTAACTTATCCACATAATTAGTGCGTTAAAATTGCAGTACATTTCAAAGTGCTGAAAATTTTCTAAACTTATGATGTGTAATTTTTTTTCAAATTGCCTCAATTTTGATTTTAGAAACACTGGTTTTTATTGTCAGTAAAATTACTTGAAAGTCAGTGGAAATGCTTTTAACTTATCCACATAATTAGTGCGTTAAAATTGCAATACATTTCAAAGTGCTGAAAATTGTCTAAACTTATGATCTGCAATTTTTTTCAAATCGCCTTCTACTCAATTTTTTTTTTTAGAAACATTGGTTTTTCTTGTCAGTAAAATTACTTGAAAGTCAGTGGAAATGCTTTTAACTTATCCACATAATTAGTGCGTTAAAATTGCAATACATTTCAAAGTGCTGAAAATTGTCTAAACTTATGATCTGCAATGTTTTTTTAAATCGCCTTCTACTCAATTTTTATTTTAGAAACATTGGTTTTTCTTGTCAGTAAAATTACTTGAAAGTCAGTGGAAATGCTTTTAACTTATCCACATAATTAGTGCGTTAAAATTGCAATACATTTCAATGTGCTGAAAATTGTCTAAACTTATGATCTGCAATTTTTTTTCAAAACGCCTTCTACTCAATTTTGATTTTTAGAAAGATTGGTTTTTCTTGTCAGTAAATTTACTTGAAAGTCAGTGGAAATGCTTTTAACTTATCCACATAATTAGTTCGTTAAAATTGCAATACAATTCAAAGTGCTGTAAATTGTCTAAACTTATGATCTGCAATTTTTTTTCGAATCGCCTCAATTTTGATTTTAGAAACACTGGTTTTTCTTGTCAGTAAAATTACTTGAAAGTCAGTGGAAATGCTTTTAACTTATCCACATAATTAGTGCGTTAAAATTGCAATACATTTCAAAGTGCTGAAAATTGTCTAAACTTATGATCTGCAATTTTTGTTCAAATCGCCTTCTACTCAATTTTGATTTTAGAAACATTGGTTTTTCTTGTCAGTAAATTTACTTGAAAGTCAGTGGAAATGCTTTTAACTTATCCACATAATTAGTGCGTTAAAATTGCAATACATTTCAATGTGCTGAAAATTGTCTAAACTTATGATCTGCAATTTTTTTTCAAATCGCTTCAATTTTGATTTTTAGAAACATTGGTTTTTCTTGTCAGTAAAATTACTTGAAAGTCAGTGGAAATGCTTTTAACTTATCCACATAATTAGTGCGTTAAAATTGCAATACATTTCAAAGTGCTGAAAATTGTCTAAACTTATGATCTGCAATTTTTTTCAAATCGCCTTCTACTCAATTTTTATTTTAGAAACATTGGTTTTTCTTGTCAGTAAAATTACTTGAAAGTCAGTGGAAATGCTTTTAACTTATCCACATAATTAGTGCGTTAAAATTGCAATACATTTCAATGTGCTGAAAATTGTCTAAACTTATGATCTGCAATTTTTTTTCAAAACGCCTCCTACTCAATTTTGATTTTTAGAAAGATTGGTTTTTCTTGTCAGTAAATTTACTTGAAAGTCAGTGGAAATGCTTTTAACTTATCCACATAATTAGTTCTTTAAAATTGCAATACAATTCAAAGTGCTGTAAATTGTCTAAACTTATGATCTGCAATTTTTTTGCGAATCGCCTCAATTTTGATTTTAGAAACACTGGTTTTTATTGTCAGTAAAATTACTTGAAAGTCAGTGGAAATGCTTTTAACTTATCCACATAATTAGTGCGTTAAAATTGCAATACATTTCAAAGTGCTGAAAATTGTCTAAACTTATGATCTGCAATTTTTGTTCAAATCGCCTTCTACTCAATTTTGATTTTAGAAACATTGGTTTTTCTTGTCAGTAAATTTACTTGAAAGTCAGTGGAAATGCTTTTAACTTATCCACATAATTAGTGCGTTAAAATTGCAGTACATTTCAAAGTGCTGAAAATTGTCTAAACTTATGATCTGTAATTTTTTTTCAAATCGCCTCAATTTTGATTTTAGAAACACTGGTTTTTCTTCTCAGTAAAATTACTTGAAAGTCAGTGGAAATGCTTTTAACTTATCCACATAATTAGTGCGTTAAAATTGCAATACATTTCAAAGTGCTGAAAATTGTCTAAACTTATGATCTGCAATTTTTTTCAAATCGCCTTCTACTCAATTTTTTTTTTTAGAAACATTGGTTTTTCTTGTCAGTAAAATTACTTGAAAGTCAGTGGAAATGCTTTTAACTTATCCACATAATTAGTGCGTTAAAATTGCAATACATTTCAAAGTGCTGAAAATTGTCTAAACTTATGATCTGCAATTTTTTTTCAAATCGCCTTCTACTCAATTTTTATTTTAGAAACATTGGTTTTTCTTGTCAGTAAAATTACTTCAAAGTCAGTGGAAATGCTTTTAACTTATCCACATAATTAGTGCGTTAAAATTGCAATACATTTCAATGTGCTGAAAATTGTCTAAACTTATGATCTGCAATTTTTTTTCAAAACGCCTTCTACTCAATTTTGATTTTTTGAAAGATTGGTTTTTCTTGTCAGTAAATTTACTTGAAAGTCAGTGGAAATGCTTTTAACTTATCCACATAATTAGTTCGTTAAAATTGCAATACAATTCAAAGTGCTGTAAATTGTCTAAACTTATGATCTGCAATTTTTTTTCGAATCGCCTCAATTTTGATTTTAGAAACACTGGTTTTTCTTGTCAGTAAAATTACTTGAAAGTCAGTGGAAATGCTTTTAACTTATCCACATAATTAGTGCGTTAAAATTGCAATACATTTCAAAGTGCTGAAAATTGTCTAAACTTATGATCTGCAATTTTTGTTCAAATCGCCTTCTACTCAATTTTGATTTTAGAAACATTGGTTTTTCTTGTCAGTAAATTTACTTGAAAGTCAGTGGAAATGCTTTTAACTTATCCACATAATTAGTGCGTTAAAATTGCAGTACATTTCAAAGTGCTGAAAATTGTCTAAACTTCTGATCTGTAATTTTTTTTCAAATCGCCTCAATTTTGATTTTAGAAACACTGGTTTTTCTTCTCAGTAAAATTAATTGAAAGTCAGTGGAAATGCTTTTAACTTATCCACATAATTAGTGCGTTAAAATTGCAATACATTTTAAAGTGCTGAAAATTGTCTAAACTTATGATCTGCAATTTTTTTTTAAATCGCCTTCTACTCAATTTTTATTTTAGAAACATTGGTTTTTCTTGTCAGTAAAATTACATGAAAGTCAGTGGAAATGCTTTTAACTTATCCACATAATTAGTGCGTTAAAATTGCAATACATTTCAATGTGCTGTAAATTGTCTAAACTTATGATCTGCAATTTTTTTTCGAATCGCCTCAATTTTGATTTTAGAAACACTGGTTTTTCTTGTCAGTAAAATTACTTGAAAGTCAGTGGAAATGCTTTTAACTTATCCACATAATTAGTGCGTTAAAATTGCAATACATTTCAAAGTGCTGAAAATTGTCTAAACTTATGATCTGCAATTTTTGTTCAAATCGCCTTCTACTCAATTTTGATTTTAGAAACATTGGTTTTTCTTGTCAGTAAATTTACTTGAAAGTCAGTGGAAATGCTTTTAACTTATCCACATAATTAGTGCGTTAAAATTGCAGTACATTTCAAAGTGCTGAAAATTGTCTAAACTTATGATCTGTAATTTTTTTTCAAATCGCCTCAATTTTGATTTTAGAAACACTGGTTTTTCTTCTCAGTAAAATTACTTGAAAGTCAGTGGAAATGCTTTTAACTTATCCACATAATTAGTGCGTTAAAATTGCAATACATTTCAAAGTGCTGAAAATTGTCTAAACTTATGATCTGCAATTTTTTTTAAAATCGCCTTCTACTCAATTTTTATTTTAGAAACATTGGTTTTTCTTGTCAGTAAAATTACATGAAAGTCAGTGGAAATGCTTTTAACTTATCCACATAATTAGTGCGTTAAAATTGCAATACATTTCAATGTGCTGAAAATTGTCTAAACTTATGATCTGCAATTTTTTTTCAAATCGCTTCAATTTTGATTTTTAGAAACATTGGTTTTTCTTGTCAGTAAAATTACTTGAAAGTCAGTGGAAATGCTTTTAACTTATCCACATAATTAGTGCGTTAAAATTGCAATACATTTCAAAGTGCTGAAAATTGTCTAAACTTATGATCTGCAATTTTTTTCAAATCGCCTTCTACTCAATTTTTATTTTAGAAACATTGGTTTTTCTTGTCAGTAAAATTACTTGAAAGTCAGTGGAAATGCTTTTAACTTATCCACATAATTAGTGCGTTAAAATTGCAATACATTTCAATGTGCTGAAAATTGTCTAAACTTATGATCTGCAATTTTTTTTCAAAACGCCTCCTACTCAATTTTGATTTTTAGAAAGATTGGTTTTTCTTGTCAGTAAAATTACTTGAAAGTCAGTGGAAATGCTTTTAACTTATCCACATAATTAGTGCGTTAAAACTGCAATACATTTCAAAGTGCTGAAAATTGTCTAAACTTATGATCTGCAATTTTTTTTCAAATCGCCTCAATTTTGAGTTTAGAAACACTGGTTTTTCTTGTCAGTAAAATTACTTGAAAGTCAGTGGAAATGCTTTTAACTTATCCACATAATTAGTGCGTTAAAATTGCAATACATTTCAAAGTGCTGAAAATTGTCTAAACTTATGATCTGCAATGTTTTTTTAAATCGCCTTCTACTCAATTGTTATTTTAGAAAGATTGGTTTTTCTTGTCAGTAAAATTACTTGAAAGTCAGTGGAAATGCTTTTAACTTATCCACATAATTAGTGCGCTAAAATTGCAATACATTTCAAAGTGCTGAAAATTGTCTAAACTTATGATCTGCAATTTTTTTTCAAACCTGTTCTAAATTTTGATTTTAGAACGATTGGTTTTTCTTGTCAGTAAATTTACTTGAAAGTCAGTGGAAATGCTTTTAACTTATCCACATAATTAGTGCGTTAAAATTGCAATACATTTCAAAGTGCTGAAAATTGTCTAAACTCATTATGTGCAATTTTTTTTCAAATCGCCTCAATTTTGATTTTAGAAAAACTGGTTTTTCTTGTCAGTAAAATTACTTGAAAGTCAGTGGAAATGCTTTTAACTTATCCACATAATTAGTGCGTTAAAATTGCAATACATTTCAAAGTGCTGAAAATTGTCTAAACTTATGATCTGTAATTTTTTTTCAAATCGCCTTCTACTCAATTTTGATTTTAGAAAGATTGGTTTTTCTTGTCAGTAAATTTACTTGAAAGTCAGTGGAAATGCTTTTAACTTATCCACATAATTAGTGCGTTAAAACTGCAATACATTTCAAAGTGCTGAAAATTGTCTAAACTTATGATCTGCAATTTTTTTTCAAATCGCCTCAATTTTGAGTTTAGAAACACTGGTTTTTCTTGTCAGTAAAATTACTTGAAAGTCAGTGGAAATGCTTTTAACTTATCCACATAATTAGTGCGTTAAAATTGCAATACATTTCAAAGTGCTGAAAATTGTCTAAACTTATGATCTGCAATTTTTTTTCAAATCGCCTTCTACTCAATTTTGATTTTAGAAAGATTGGTTTTTCTTGTCAGTAAATTTACTTGAAAGTCAGTGGAAATGCTTTTAACTTATCCACATAATTAGTGCGTTAAAATTGCAATACATTTCAAAGTGCTGAAAATTGTCTAAACTTATGATCTGCAATTTTTTTTCAAATCGCCTCAATTTTGAGTTTAGAAACACTGGTTTTTCTTGTCAGTAAAATTACTTGAAAGTCAGGGGAAATGCTTTTAACTTATCCACATAATTAGTGCGTTAAAATTGCAATACATTTCAAAGTGCTGAAAATTGTCTAAACTTATGATCTGCAATTTTTTTTCAAAACGCCTTCTACTCAATTTTGATTTTTAGAAAGATTGGTTTTTCTTGTCAGTAAATTTTCCTTAAAGTCAGTGGAAATGCTTTTAACCTATCCACATAATTAGTGCGTTAAAATTGCAATACAATTCAAAGTGCTGAAAATTGTCTAAACTTATGATCTGCAATTTTTTTTCGAATCGCCTCAATTTTGATTTTAGAAACACTGGTTTTTATTGTCAGTAAAATTACTTGAAAGTCAGTGGAAATGCTTTTAACTTATCCACATAATTAGTGCGTTAAAATTGCAATACATTTCAAAGTGCTGAAAATTGTCTAAACTTATGATCTGCAATTTTTTTTCAAATCGCCTTCTACTCAATTTTGATTTTAGAAACATTGGTTTTTCTTGTCAGTAAATTTACTTGAAAGTCAGTGGAAATGCTTTTAACTTATCCACATAATTAGTGCGTTAAAATTGCAGTACATTTCAAAGTGCTGAAAATTGTCTAAACTTATGATCTGTAATTTTTTTTCAAATCGCCTCAATTTTGATTTTAGAAACACTGGTTTTTCTTCTAAGTAAAATTACTTGAAAGTCAGTGGAAATGCTTTTAACTTATCCACATAATTAGTGCGTTAAAATTGCAATACATTTCAAAGTGCTGAAAATTGTCTAAACTTATGATCTGCAATTTTTTTTTAAATCGCCTTCTACTCAATTTTTATTTTAGAAACATTGGTTTTTCTTGTCAGTAAAATTACTTGAAAGTCAGTGGAAATGCTTTTAACTTATCCACATAATTAGTGCGTTAAAATTGCAATACATTTCAAAGTGCTGAAAATTGTCTAAACTTATGATCTGCAATGTTTTTCAAATCGCCTTCTATTCAATTTTTATTTTAGAAACATTGGTTTTTCTTGTCAGTAAAATTACTTGAAAGTCAGTGGAAATGCTTTTAACTTATCCACATAATTAGTGCGTTAAAATTGCAATACATTTCAAAGTGCTGAAAATTGTCTAAACTTATGATCTGCAATTTTTTTTCAAATCGCTTCAATTTTGATTTTTAGAAACATTGGTTTTTCTTGTCAGTAAAATTACTTGAAAGTCAGTGGAAATGCTTTTAACTTATCCACATAATTAGTGCGTTAAAATTGCAATACATTTCAAAGTGCTGAAAATTGTCTAAACTTATGATCTGCAATTTTTTTCAAATCGCCTTCTACTCAATTTTTTTTTTTAGAAACATTGGTTTTTCTTGTCAGTAAAATTACTTGAAAGTCAGTGGAAATGCTTTTAACTTATCCACATAATTAGTGCGTTAAAATTGCAATACATTTCAATGTGCTGAAAATTGTCTAAACTTATGATCTGCAATTTTTTTTCAAATCGCCTCAATTTTGATTTTTAGAAACATTGGTTTTTCTTGTCAGTAAATTTACTTGAAAGTCAGTGGAAATGCTTTTAACTTATCCACATAATTAGTGCGTTAAAATTGCAATACATTTCAAAGTGCTGAAAATTGTCTAAACTTATGATCTGCAATTTTTTTTCAAAACGCCTTCTACTCAATTTTGATTTTTAGAAAGATTGGTTTTTCTTGTCAGTAAATTTACTTGAAAGTCAGTGGAAATGCTTTTAACTTATCCACATAATTAGTTCGTTAAAATTGCAATAGAATTCAAAGTGCTGTAAATTGTCTAAACTTATGATCTGCAATTTTTTTTCGAATCGCCTCAATTTTGATTTTAGAAACACTGGTTTTTATTGTCAGTAAAATTACTTGAAAGTCAGTGGAAATGCTTTTAACTTATCCACATAATTAGTGCGTTAAAATTGCAATACATTTCAAAGTGCTGAAAATTGTCTAAACTTATGATCTGCAATTTTTTTTCAAATCGCCTTCTACTCAAATTTGATTTTAGAAACATTAGTTTTTCTTGTCAGTAAATTTACTTGAAAGTCAGTGGAAATGCTTTTAACTTATCCACATAATTAGTGCGTTAAAACTGCAATACATTTCAAAGTGCTGAAAATTGTCTAAACTTATGATCTGCAATTTTTTTTCAAATCGCCTCAATTTTGAGTTTAGAAACACTGGTTTTTCTTGTCAGTAAAATTACTTGAAAGTCAGTGGAAATGCTTTTAACTTATCCACATAATTAGTGCGTTAAAATTGCAATACATTTCAAAGTGCTGAAAATTGTCTAAACTCATTATGTGCAATTTTTTTTCAAATCGCCTCAATTTTGATTTTAGAAAAACTGGTTTTTCTTGTCAGTAAAATTACTTGAAAGTCAGTGGAAATGCTTTTAACTTATCCACATAATTAGTGCGTTAAAATTGCAATACATTTCAAAGTGCTGAAAATTGTCTAAACTTATGATCTGTAATTTTTTTTCAAATCGCCTTCTACTCAATTTTGATTTTAGAAAGATTGGTTTTTCTTGTCAGTAAATTTACTTGAAAGTCAGTGGAAATGCTTTTAACTTATCCACATAATTAGTGCGTTAAAACTGCAATACATTTCAAAGTGCTGAAAATTGTCTAAACTTATGATCTGCAATTTTTTTTCAAATCGCCTCAATTTTGAGTTTAGAAACACTGGTTTTTCTTGTCAGTAAAATTACTTGAAAGTCAGTGGAAATGCTTTTAACTTATCCACATAATTAGTGCGTTAAAATTGCAATACATTTCAAAGTGCTGAAAATTGTCTAAACTTATGATCTGCAATTTTTTTTAAAATCGCCTTCTACTCAATTTTGATTTTAGAAAGATTGGTTTTTCTTGTCAGTAAATTTACTTGAAAGTCAGTGGAAATGCTTTTAACTTATCCACATAATTAGTGCGTTAAAATTGCAATACATTTCAAAGTGCTGAAAATTGTCTAAACTTATGATCTGCAATTTTTTTTCAAATCGCCTCAATTTTGAGTTTAGAAACACTGGTTTTTCTTGTCAGTAAAATTACTTGAAAGTCAGGGGAAATGCTTTTAACTTATCCACATAATTAGTGCGTTAAAATTGCAATACATTTCAAAGTGCTGAAAATTGTCTAAACTTATGATCTGCAATTTTTTTTCAAAACGCCTTCTACTCAATTTTGATTTTTAGAAAGATTGGTTTTTCTTGTCAGTAAATTTTCCTTAAAGTCAGTGGAAATGCTTTTAACCTATCCACATAATTAGTGCGTTAAAATTGCAATACAATTCAAAGTGCTGAAAATTGTCTAAACTTATGATCTGCAATTTTTTTTCGAATCGCCTCAATTTTGATTTTAGAAACACTGGTTTTTATTGTCAGTAAAATTACTTGAAAGTCAGTGGAAATGCTTTTAACTTATCCACATAATTAGTGCGTTAAAATTGCAATACATTTCAAAGTGCTGAAAATTGTCTAAACTTATGATCTGCAATTTTTTTTCAAATCGCCTTCTACTCAATTTTGATTTTAGAAACATTGGTTTTTCTTGTCAGTAAATTTACTTGAAAGTCAGTGGAAATGCTTTTAACTTATCCACATAATTAGTGCGTTAAAATTGCAGTACATTTCAAAGTGCTGAAAATTGTCTAAACTTATGATCTGTAATTTTTTTTCAAATCGCCTCAATTTTGATTTTAGAAACACTGGTTTTTCTTCTAAGTAAAATTACTTGAAAGTCAGTGGAAATGCTTTTAACTTATCCACATAATTAGTGCGTTAAAATTGCAATACATTTCAAAGTGCTGAAAATTGTCTAAACTTATGATCTGCAATTTTTTTTTAAATCGCCTTCTACTCAATTTTTATTTTAGAAACATTGGTTTTTCTTGTCAGTAAAATTACTTGAAAGTCAGTGGAAATGCTTTTAACTTATCCACATAATTAGTGCGTTAAAATTGCAATACATTTCAAAGTGCTGAAAATTGTCTAAACTTATGATCTGCAATGTTTTTCAAATCGCCTTCTATTCAATTTTTATTTTAGAAACATTGTTTTTTCTTGTCAGTAAAATTACTTGAAAGTCAGTGGAAATGCTTTTAACTTATCCACATAATTAGTGCGTTAAAATTGCAATACATTTCAAAGTGCTGAAAATTGTCTAAACTTATGATCTGCAATTTTTTTTCAAATCGCTTCAATTTTGATTTTTAGAAACATTGGTTTTTCTTGTCAGTAAAATTACTTGAAAGTCAGTGGAAATGCTTTTAACTTATCCACATAATTAGTGCGTTAAAATTGCAATACATTTCAAAGTGCTGAAAATTGTCTAAACTTATGATCTGCAATTTTTTTCAAATCGCCTTCTACTCAATTTTTTTTTTTAGAAACATTGGTTTTTCTTGTCAGTAAAATTACTTGAAAGTCAGTGGAAATGCTTTTAACTTATCCACATAATTAGTGCGTTAAAATTGCAATACATTTCAATGTGCTGAAAATTGTCTAAACTTATGATCTGCAATTTTTTTTCAAATCGCCTCAATTTTGATTTTTAGAAACATTGGTTTTTCTTGTCAGTAAATTTACTTGAAAGTCAGTGGAAATGCTTTTAACTTATCCACATAATTAGTGCGTTAAAACTGCAATACATTTCAAAGTGCTGAAAATTGTCTAAACTTATGATCTGCAATTTTTTTTTAAATCGCCTTCTACTCAATTTTTATTTTAGAAACATTGGTTTTTCTTGTCAGTAAAATTACTTGAAAGTCAGTGGAAATGCTTTTAACTTATCCACATAATTAGTGCGTTAAAATTGCAATACATTTCAAAGTGCTGAAAATTGTCTAAACTTATGATCTGCAATTTTTTTTTAAATCGCCTTCTACTCAATTTTTATTTTAGAAACATTGGTTTTTCTTGTCAGTAAAATTACTTGAAAGTCAGTGGAAATGCTTTTAACTTATCCACATAATTAGTGCGTTAAAATTGCAATACATTTCAAAGTGCTGAAAATTGTCTAAACTTATGATCTGCAATGTTTTTCAAATCGCCTTCTATTCAATTTTTATTTTAGAAACATTGGTTTTTCTTGTCAGTAAAATTACTTGAAAGTCAGTGGAAATGCTTTTAACTTATCCACATAATTAGTGCGTTAAAATTGCAATACATTTCAAAGTGCTGAAAATTGTCTAAACTTATGATCTGCAATTTTTTTTCAAATCGCTTCAATTTTGATTTTTAGAAACATTGGTTTTTCTTGTCAGTAAAATTACTTGAAAGTCAGTGGAAATGCTTTTAACTTATCCACATAATTAGTGCGTTAAAATTGCAATACATTTCAAAGTGCTGAAAATTGTCTAAACTTATGATCTGCAATTTTTTTCAAATCGCCTTCTACTCAATTTTTTTTTTTAGAAACATTGGTTTTTCTTGTCAGTAAAATTACTTGAAAGTCAGTGGAAATGCTTTTAACTTATCCACATAATTAGTGCGTTAAAATTGCAATACATTTCAATGTGCTGAAAATTGTCTAAACTTATGATCTGCAATTTTTTTTCAAATCGCCTCAATTTTGATTTTTAGAAACATTGGTTTTTCTTGTCAGTAAATTTACTTGAAAGTCAGTGGAAATGCTTTTAACTTATCCACATAATTAGTGCGTTAAAACTGCAATACATTTCAAAGTGCTGAAAATTGTCTAAACTTATGATCTGCAATTTTTTTTTAAATCGCCTTCTACTCAATTTTTATTTTAGAAACATTGGTTTTTCTTGTCAGTAAAATTACTTGAAAGTCAGTGGAAATGCTTTTAACTTATCCACATAATTAGTGCGTTAAAATTGCAATACATTTCAAAGTGCTGAAAATTGTCTAAACTTATGATCTGCAATTTTTTTTCAAAACGCCTTCTACTCAATTTTGATTTTTAGAAAGATTGGTTTTTCTTGTCAGTAAATTTACTTGAAAGTCAGTGGAAATGCTTTTAACTTATCCACATAATTAGTTCGTTAAAATTGCAATACAATTCAAAGTGCTGTAAATTGTCTAAACTTATGATCTGCAATTTTTTTTCGAATCGCCTCAAGTTTGATTTTAGAAACACTGGTTTTTATTGTCAGTAAAATTACTTGAAAGTCAGTGGAAATGCTTTTAACTTATCCACATAATTAGTGCGTTAAAATTGCAATACATTTCAAAGTGCTGAAAATTGTCTAAACTTATGATCTGCAATTTTTTTTCAAATCGCCTTCTACTCAAATTTGATTTTAGAAACATTAGTTTTTCTTGTCAGTAAATTTACTTGAAAGTCAGTGGAAATGCTTTTAACTTATCCACATAATTAGTGCGTTAAAACTGCAATACATTTCAAAGTGCTGAAAATTGTCTAAACTTATGATCTGCAATTTTTTTTCAAATCGCCTCAATTTTGAGTTTAGAAACACTGGTTTTTCTTGTCAGTAAAATTACTTGAAAGTCAGTGGAAAAGCTTTTAACTTATCCACATAATTAGTGCGTTAAAATTGCAATACATTTCAAAGTGCTGAAAATTGTCTAAACTTATGATCTGCAATTTTTTTTAAAATCGCCTTCTACTCAATTTTGATTTTAGAAAGATTGGTTTTTCTTGTCAGTAAATTTACTTGAAAGTCAGTGGAAATGCTTTTAACTTATCCACATAATTAGTGCGTTAAAATTGCAATACATTTCAAAGTGCTGAAAATTGTCTAAACTTATGATCTGCAATTTTTTTTCAAATCGCCTCAATTTTGAGTTTAGAAACACTGGTTTTTCTTGTCAGTAAAATTACTTGAAAGTCAGGGGAAATGCTTTTAACTTATCCACATAATTAGTGCGTTAAAATTGCAATACATTTCAAAGTGCTGAAAATTGTCTAAACTTATGATCTGCAATTTTTTTTCAAAACGCCTTCTACTCAATTTTGATTTTTAGAAAGATTGGTTTTTCTTGTCAGTAAATTTTCCTTAAAGTCAGTGGAAATGCTTTTAACCTATCCACATAATTAGTGCGTTAAAATTGCAATACAATTCAAAGTGCTGAAAATTGTCTAAACTTATGATCTGCAATTTTTTTTCGAATCGCCTCAATTTTGATTTTAGAAACACTGGTTTTTATTGTCAGTAAAATTACTTGAAAGTCAGTGGAAATGCTTTTAACTTATCCACATAATTAGTGCGTTAAAATTGCAATACATTTCAAAGTGCTGAAAATTGTCTAAACTTATGATCTGCAATTTTTTTTCAAATCGCCTTCTACTCAATTTTGATTTTAGAAACATTGGTTTTTCTTGTCAGTAAATTTACTTGAAAGTCAGTGGAAATGCTTTTAACTTATCCACATAATTAGTGCGTTAAAATTGCAGTACATTTCAAAGTGCTGAAAATTGTCTAAACTTATGATCTGTAATTTTTTTTCAAATCGCCTCAATTTTGATTTTAGAAACACTGGTTTTTCTTCTAAGTAAAATTACTTGAAAGTCAGTGGAAATGCTTTTAACTTATCCACATAATTAGTGCGTTAAAATTGCAATACATTTCAAAGTGCTGAAAATTGTCTAAACTTATGATCTGCAATTTTTTTTAAAATCGCCTTCTACTCAATTTTTATTTTAGAAACATTGGTTTTTCTTGTCAGTAAAATTACTTGAAAGTCAGTGGAAATGCTTTTAACTTATCCACATAATTAGTGCGTTAAAATTGCAATACATTTCAAAGTGCTGAAAATTGTCTAAACTTATGATCTGCAATGTTTTTCAAATCGCCTTCTATTCAATTTTTATTTTAGAAACATTGGTTTTTCTTGTCAGTAAAATTACTTGAAAGTCAGTGGAAATGCTTTTAACTTATCCACATAATTAGTGCGTTAAAATTGCAATACATTTCAAAGTGCTGAAAATTGTCTAAACTTATGATCTGCAATTTTTTTTCAAATCGCTTCAATTTTGATTTTTAGAAACATTGGTTTTTCTTGTCAGTAAAATTACTTGAAAGTCAGTGGAAATGCTTTTAACTTATCCACATAATTAGTGCGTTAAAATTGCAATACATTTCAAAGTGCTGAAAATTGTCTAAACTTATGATCTGCAATTTTTTTCAAATCGCCTTCTACTCAATTTTTTTTTTTAGAAACATTGGTTTTTCTTGTCAGTAAAATTACTTGAAAGTCAGTGGAAATGCTTTTAACTTATCCACATAATTAGTGCGTTAAAATTGCAATACATTTCAATGTGCTGAAAATTGTCTAAACTTATGATCTGCAATTTTTTTTCAAATCGCCTCAATTTTGATTTTTAGAAACATTGGTTTTTCTTGTCAGTAAATTTACTTGAAAGTCAGTGGAAATGCTTTTAACTTATCCACATAATTAGTGCGTTAAAACTGCAATACATTTCAAAGTGCTGAAAATTGTCTAAACTTATGATCTGCAATTTTTTTTTAAATCGCCTTCTACTCAATTTTTATTTTAGAAACATTGGTTTTTCTTGTCAGTAAAATTACTTGAAAGTCAGTGGAAATGCTTTTAACTTATCCACATAATTAGTGCGTTAAAATTGCAATACATTTCAAAGTGCTGAAAATTGTCTAAACTTATGATCTGCAATTTTTTTTCAAAACGCCTTCTACTCAATTTTGATTTTTAGAAAGATTGGTTTTTCTTGTCAGTAAATTTACTTGAAAGTCAGTGGAAATGCTTTTAACTTATCCACATAATTAGTTCGTTAAAATTGCAATACAATTCAAAGTGCTGTAAATTGTCTAAACTTATGATCTGCAATTTTTTTTCGAATCGCCTCAATTTTGATTTTAGAAACACTGGTTTTTATTGTCAGTAAAATTACTTGAAAGTCAGTGGAAATGCTTTTAACTTATCCACATAATTAGTGCGTTAAAATTGCAATACATTTCAAAGTGCTGAAAATTGTCTAAACTTATGATCTGCAATTTTTTTTCAAATCGCCTTCTACTCAAATTTGATTTTAGAAACATTAGTTTTTCTTGTCAGTAAATTTACTTGAAAGTCAGTGGAAATGCTTTTAACTTATCCACATAATTAGTGCGTTAAAATTGCAGTACATTTCAAAGTGCTGAAAATTTTCTAAACTTATGATGTGTAATTTTTTTTCAAATTGCCTCAATTTTGATTTTAGAAACACTGGTTTTTATTGTCAGTAAAATTACTTGAAAGTCAGTGGAAATGCTTTTAACTTATCCACATAATTAGTGCGTTAAAATTGCAATACATTTCAAAGTGCTGAAAATTGTCTAAACTTATGATCTGCAATTTTTTTCAAATCGCCTTCTACTCAATTTTTTTTTTTAGAAACATTGGTTTTTCTTGTCAGTAAAATTACTTGAAAGTCAGTGGAAATGCTTTTAACTTATCCACATAATTAGTGCGTTAAAATTGCAATACATTTCAAAGTGCTGAAAATTGTCTAAACTTATGATCTGCAATGTTTTTTTAAATCGCCTTCTACTCAATTTTTATTTTAGAAACATTGGTTTTTCTTGTCAGTAAAATTACTTGAAAGTCAGTGGAAATGCTTTTAACTTATCCACATAATTAGTGCGTTAAAATTGCAATACATTTCAATGTGCTGAAAATTGTCTAAACTTATGATCTGCAATTTTTTTTCAAAACGCCTTCTACTCAATTTTGATTTTTAGAAAGATTGGTTTTTCTTGTCAGTAAATTTACTTGAAAGTCAGTGGAAATGCTTTTAACTTATCCACATAATTAGTTCGTTAAAATTGCAATACAATTCAAAGTGCTGTAAATTGTCTAAACTTATGATCTGCAATTTTTTTTCGAATCGCCTCAATTTTGATTTTAGAAACACTGGTTTTTCTTGTCAGTAAAATTACTTGAAAGTCAGTGGAAATGCTTTTAACTTATCCACATAATTAGTGCGTTAAAATTGCAATACATTTCAAAGTGCTGAAAATTGTCTAAACTTATGATCTGCAATTTTTGTTCAAATCGCCTTCTACTCAATTTTGATTTTAGAAACATTGGTTTTTCTTGTCAGTAAATTTACTTGAAAGTCAGTAGAAATGCTTTTAACTTATCCACATAATTAGTGCGTTAAAATTGCAGTACATTTCAAAGTGCTGAAAATTGTCTAAACTTATGATCTGTAATTTTTTTTCAAATCGCCTCAATTTTGATTTTAGAAACACTGGTTTTTCTTCTCAGTAAAATTACTTGAAAGTCAGTGGAAATGCTTTTAACTTATCCACATAATTAGTGCGTTAAAATTGCAATACATTTCAAAGTGCTGAAAATTGTCTAAACTTATGATCTGCAATTTTTTTTTAAATCGCCTTCTACTAAATTTTTATTTTAGAAACATTGGTTTTTCTTGTCAGTAAAATTACATGAAAGTCAGTGGAAATGCTTTTAACTTATCCACATAATTAGTGCGTTAAAATTGCAATACATTTCAATGTGCTGAAAATTGTCTAAACTTATGATCTGCAATTTTTTTTCAAATCGCTTCAATTTTGATTTTTAGAAACATTGGTTTTTCTTGTCAGTAAAATTACTTGAAAGTCAGTGGAAATGCTTTTAACTTATCCACATAATTAGTGCGTTAAAATTGCAATACATTTCAAAGTGCTGAAAATTGTCTAAACTTATGATCTGCAATTTTTTTCAAATCGCCTTCTACTCAATTTTTATTTTAGAAACATTGGTTTTTCTTGTCAGTAAAATTACTTGAAAGTCAGTGGAAATGCTTTTAACTTATCCACATAATTAGTGCGTTAAAATTGCAATACATTTCAATGTGCTGAAAATTGTCTAAACTTATGATCTGCAATTTTTTTTCAAAACGCCTCCTACTCAATTTTGATTTTTAGAAAGATTGGTTTTTCTTGTCAGTAAATTTACTTGAAAGTCAGTGGAAATGCTTTTAACTTATCCACATAATTAGTTCTTTAAAATTGCAATACAATTCAAAGTGCTGTAAATTGTCTAAACTTATGATCTGCAATTTTTTTTCGAATCGCCTCAATTTTGATTTTAGAAACACTGGTTTTTATTGTCAGTAAAATTACTTGAAAGTCAGTGGAAATGCTTTTAACTTATCCACATAATTAGTGCGTTAAAATTGCAATACATTTCAAAGTGCTGAAAATTGTCTAAACTTATGATCTGCAATTTTTGTTCAAATCGCCTTCTACTCAATTTTGATTTTAGAAACATTGGTTTTTCTTGTCAGTAAATTTACTTGAAAGTCAGTGGAAATGCTTTTAACTTATCCACATAATTAGTGCGTTAAAATTGCAGTACATTTCAAAGTGCTGAAAATTGTCTAAACTTATGATCTGTAATTTTTTTTCAAATCGCCTCAATTTTGATTTTAGAAACACTGGTTTTTCTTCTCAGTAAAATTACTTGAAAGTCAGTGGAAATGCTTTTAACTTATCCACATAATTAGTGCGTTAAAATTGCAATACATTTCAAAGTGCTGAAAATTGTCTAAACTTATGATCTGAAATTTTTTTCAAATCGCCTTCTACTCAATTTTTTTTTTTAGAAACATTGGTTTTTCTTGTCAGTAAAATTACTTGAAAGTCAGTGGAAATGCTTTTAACTTATCCACATAATTAGTGCGTTAAAATTGCAATACATTTCAAAGTGCTGAAAATTGTCTAAACTTATGATCTGCAATTTTTTTTCAAATCGCCTTCTACTCAATTTTTATTTTAGAAACATTGGTTTTTCTTGTCAGTAAAATTACTTGAAAGTCAGTGGAAATGCTTTTAACTTATCCACATAATTAGTGCGTTAAAATTGCAATACATTTCAATGTGCTGAAAATTGTCTAAACTTATGATCTGCAATTTTTTTTCAAAACGCCTTCTACTCAATTTTGATTTTTAGAAAGATTGGTTTTTCTTGTCAGTAAATTTACTTGAAAGTCAGTGGAAATGCTTTTAACTTATCCACATAATTAGTTCGTTAAAATTGCAATACAATTCAAAGTGCTGTAAATTGTCTAAACTTATGATCTGCAATTTTTTTTCGAATCGCCTCAATTTTGATTTTAGAAACACTGGTTTTTCTTGTCAGTAAAATTACTTGAAAGTCAGTGGAAATGCTTTTAACTTATCCACATAATTAGTGCGTTAAAATTGCAATACATTTCAAAGTGCTGAAAATTGTCTAAACTTATGATCTGCAATTTTTGTTCAAATCGCCTTCTACTCAATTTTGATTTTAGAAACATTGGTTTTTCTTGTCAGTAAATTTACTTGAAAGTCAGTGGAAATGCTTTTAACTTATCCACATAATTAGTGCGTTAAAATTTCAGTACATTTCAAAGTGCTGAAAATTGTCTAAACTTCTGATCTGTAATTTTTTTTCAAATCGCCTCAATTTTGATTTTAGAAACACTGGTTTTTCTTCTCAGTAAAATTACTTGAAAGTCAGTGGAAATGCTTTTAACTTATCCACATAATTAGTGCGTTAAAATTGCAATACATTTCAAAGTGCTGAAAATTGTCTAAACTTATGATCTGCAATTTTTTTTTAAATCGCCTTCTACTCAATTTTTATTTTAGAAACATTGGTTTTTCTTGTCAGTAAAATTACATGAAAGTCAGTGGAAATGCTTTTAACTTATCCACATAATTAGTGCGTTAAAATTGCAATACATTTCAATGTGCTGAAAATTGTCTAAACTTATGATCTGCAATTTTTTTTCAAATCGCTTCAATTTTGATTTTTAGAAACATTGGTTTTTCTTGTCAGTAAAATTACTTGAAAGTCAGTGGAAATGCTTTTAACTTATCCACATAATTAGTGCGTTAAAATTGCAATACATTTCAAAGTGCTGAAAATTGTCTAAACTTATGATCTGCAATTTTTTTCAAATCGCCTTCTGCTCAATTTTTATTTTAGAAACATTGGTTTTTCTTGTCAGTAAAATTACTTGAAAGTCAGTGGAAATGCTTTTAATTTATCCACATAATTAGTGCGTTAAAATTGCAATACATTTCAATGTGCTGAAAATTGTCTAAACTTATGATCTGCAATTTTTTTTCAAAACGCCTCCTACTCAATTTTGATTTTTAGAAAGATTGGTTTTTCTTGTCAGTAAATTTACTTGAAAGTCAGTGGAAATGCTTTTAACTTATCCACATAATTAGTTCGTTAAAATTGCAATACAATTCAAAGTGCTGTAAATTGTCTAAACTTATGATCTGCAATTTTTTTTCGAATCGCCTCAATTTTGATTTTAGAAACACTGGTTTTTATTGTCAGTAAAATTACTTGAAAGTCAGTGGAAATGCTTTTAACTTATCCACATAATTAGTGCGTTAAAATTGCAATACATTTCAAAGTCCTGAAAATTGTCTAAACTTATGATCTGCAATTTTTGTTCAAATCGCCTTCTACTCAATTTTGATTTTAGAAACATTGGTTTTTCTTGTCAGTAAATTTACTTGAAAGTCAGTGGAAATGCTTTTAACTTATCCACATAATTAGTGCGTTAAAATTGCAGTACATTTCAAAGTGCTGAAAATTGTCTAAACTTATGATCTGTAATTTTTTTTCAAATCGCCTCAATTTTGATTTTAGAAACACTGGTTTTTCTTCTCAGTAAAATTACTTGAAAGTCAGTGGAAATGCTTTTAACTTATCCACATAATTAGTGCGTTAAATTTGCAATACATTTCAAAGTGCTGAAAATTGTCTAAACTTATGATCTGCAATTTTTTTTAAAATCGCCTTCTACTCAATTTTTATTTTAGAAACATTGGTTTTTCTTGTCAGTAAAATTACTTGAAAGTCAGTGGAAATGCTTTTAACTTATCCACATAATTAGTGCGTTAAAATTGCAATACATTTCAATGTGCTGAAAATTGTCTAAACTTATGATCTGCAATTTTTTTTCAAAACGCCTTCTACTCAATTTTGATTTTTAGAAAGATTGGTTTTTCTTGTCAGTAAATTTACTTGAAAGTCAGTGGAAATGCTTTTAACTTATCCACATAATTAGTGCGTTAAAATTGCAGTACATTTCAAAGTGCTGAAAATTGTCTAAACTTATGATCTGTAATTTTTTTTCAAATCGCCTCAATTTTGATTTTAGAAACACTGGTTTTTCTTCTCAGTAAAATTACTTGAAAGTCAGTGGAAATGCTTTTAACTTATCCACATAATTAGTGCGTTAAAATTGCAATACATTTCAAAGTGCTGAAAATTGTCTAAACTTATGATCTGCAATTTTTTTTCAAATCGCCTTCTACTCAATTTTTATTTTAGAAACATTGGTTTTTCTTGTCAGTAAAATTACATGAAAGTCAGTGGAAATGCTTTTAACTTATCCACATAATTAGTGCGTTAAAATTGCAATACATTTCAATGTGCTGAAAATTGTCTAAACTTATGATCTGCAATTTTTTTTCAAATCGCTTCAATTTTGATTTTTAGAAACATTGGTTTTTCTTGTCAGTAAAATTACTTGAAAGTCAGTGGAAATGCTTTTAACTTATCCACATAATTAGTGCGTTAAAATTGCAATACATTTCAAAGTGCTGAAAATTGTCTAAACTTATGATCTGCAATTTTTTTCAAATCGCTTTCTACTCAATTTTTATTTTAGAAACATTGGTTTTTCTTGTCAGTAAAATTACTTGAAAGTCAGTGGAAATGCTTTTAACTTATCCACATAATTAGTGCGTTAAAATTGCAATACATTTCAATGTGCTGAAAATTGTCTAAACTTATGATCTGCAATTTTTTTTCAAAACGCCTCCTACTCAATTTTGATTTTTAGAAAGATTGGTTTTTCTTGTCAGTAAAATTACTTGAAAGTCAGTGGAAATGCTTTTAACTTATCCACATAATTAGTGCGCTAAAATTGCAATACATTTCAAAGTGCTGAAAATTGTCTAAACTTATGATCTGCAATTTTTTTTCAAACCTGTTCTAAATTTTGATTTTAGAACGATTGGTTTTTCTTGTCAGTAAATTTACTTGAAAGTCAGTGGAAATGCTTTTAACTTATCCACATAATTAGTGCGTTAAAATTGCAATACATTTCAAAGTGCTGAAAATTGTCTAAACTTATGATCTGCAATTTTTTTTCAAATCGCCTTCTACTCAATTTTTATTTTTAGAAACATTGGTTTTTCTTGTCAGTAAAATTACTTGAAAGTCAGTGGAAATGCTTTTAACTTATCCACATAATTAGTGCGTTAAAATTGCAATACATTTCAATGTGCTGAAAATTGTCTAAACTTATGATCTGCAATTTTTTTTCAAAACGCCTTCTACTCAATTTTGATTTTTAGAAAGATTGGTTTTTCTTGTCAGTAAATTTACTTGAAAGTCAGTGGAAATGCTTTTAACTTATCCACATAATTAGTTCGTTAAAATTGCAATACAATTCAAAGTGCTGTAAATTGTCTAAACTTATGATCTGCAATTTTTTTTCGAATCGCCTCAATTTTGATTTTAGAAACACTGGTTTTTCTTGTCAGTAAAATTACTTGAAAGTCAGTGGAAATGCTTTTAACTTATCCACATAATTAGTGCGTTAAAATTGCAATACATTTCAAAGTGCTGAAAATTGTCTAAACTTATGATCTGCAATTTTTGTTCAAATCGCCTTCTACTCAATTTTGATTTTAGAAACATTGGTTTTTCTTGTCAGTAAATTTACTTGAAAGTCAGTGGAAATGCTTTTAACTTATCCACATAATTAGTGCGTTAAAATTTCAGTACATTTCAAAGTGCTGAAAATTGTCTAAACTTCTGATCTGTAATTTTTTTTCAAATCGCCTCAATTTTGATTTTAGAAACACTGGTTTTTCTTCTCAGTAAAATTACTTGAAAGTCAGTGGAAATGCTTTTAACTTATCCACATAATTAGTGCGTTAAAATTGCAATACAATTCAAAGTGCTGTAAATTGTCTAAACTTATGATCTGCAATTTTTTTTCGAATCGCCTCAATTTTGATTTTAGAAACACTGGTTTTTATTGTCAGTAAAATTACTTGAAAGTCAGTGGAAATGCTTTTAACTTATCCACATAATTAGTGCGTTAAAATTGCAATACATTTCAAAGTCCTGAAAATTGTCTAAACTTATGATCTGCAATTTTTGTTCAAATCGCCTTCTACTCAATTTTGATTTTAGAAACATTGGTTTTTCTTGTCAGTAAATTTACTTGAAAGTCAGTGGAAATGCTTTTAACTTATCCACATAATTAGTGCGTTAAAATTGCAGTACATTTCAAAGTGCTGAAAATTGTCTAAACTTATGATCTGTAATTTTTTTTCAAATCGCCTCAATTTTGATTTTAGAAACACTGGTTTTTCTTCTCAGTAAAATTACTTGAAAGTCAGTGGAAATGCTTTTAACTTATCCACATAATTAGTGCGTTAAATTTGCAATACATTTCAAAGTGCTGAAAATTGTCTAAACTTATGATCTGCAATTTTTTTTAAAATCGCCTTCTACTCAATTTTTATTTTAGAAACATTGGTTTTTCTTGTCAGTAAAATTACTTGAAAGTCAGTGGAAATGCTTTTAACTTATCCACATAATTAGTGCGTTAAAATTGCAATACATTTCAATGTGCTGAAAATTGTCTAAACTTATGATCTGCAATTTTTTTTCAAAACGCCTTCTACTCAATTTTGATTTTTAGAAAGATTGGTTTTTCTTGTCAGTAAATTTACTTGAAAGTCAGTGGAAATGCTTTTAACTTATCCACATAATTAGTGCGTTAAAATTGCAGTACATTTCAAAGTGCTGAAAATTGTCTAAACTTATGATCTGTAATTTTTTTTCAAATCGCCTCAATTTTGATTTTAGAAACACTGGTTTTTCTTCTCAGTAAAATTACTTGAAAGTCAGTGGAAATGCTTTTAACTTATCCACATAATTAGTGCGTTAAAATTGCAATACATTTCAAAGTGCTGAAAATTGTCTAAACTTATGATCTGCAATTTTTTTTAAAATCGCCTTCTACTCAATTTTTATTTTAGAAACATTGGTTTTTCTTGTCAGTAAAATTACATGAAAGTCAGTGGAAATGCTTTTAACTTATCCACATAATTAGTGCGTTAAAATTGCAATACATTTCAATGTGCTGAAAATTGTCTAAACTTATGATCTGCAATTTTTTTTCAAATCGCTTCAATTTTGATTTTTAGAAACATTGGTTTTTCTTGTCAGTAAAATTACTTGAAAGTCAGTGGAAATGCTTTTAACTTATCCACATAATTAGTGCGTTAAAATTGCAATACATTTCAAAGTGCTGAAAATTGTCTAAACTTATGATCTGCAATTTTTTTCAAATCGCTTTCTACTCAATTTTTATTTTAGAAACATTGGTTTTTCTTGTCAGTAAAATTACTTGAAAGTCAGTGGAAATGCTTTTAACTTATCCACATAATTAGTGCGTTAAAATTGCAATACATTTCAATGTGCTGAAAATTGTCTAAACTTATGATCTGCAATTTTTTTTCAAAACGCCTCCTACTCAATTTTGATTTTTAGAAAGATTGGTTTTTCTTGTCAGTAAAATTACTTGAAAGTCAGTGGAAATGCTTTTAACTTATCCACATAATTAGTGCGCTAAAATTGCAATACATTTCAAAGTGCTGAAAATTGTCTAAACTTATGATCTGCAATTTTTTTTCAAACCTGTTCTAAATTTTGATTTTAGAACGATTGGTTTTTCTTGTCAGTAAATTTACTTGAAAGTCAGTGGAAATGCTTTTAACTTATCCACATAATTAGTGCGTTAAAATTGCAATACATTTCAAAGTGCTGAAAATTGTCTAAACTTATGATCTGCAATTTTTTTTCAAATCGCCTTCTACTCAATTTTTATTTTAGAAACATTGGTTTTTCTTGTCAGTAAAATTACTTGAAAGTCAGTGGAAATGCTTTTAACTTATCCACATAATTAGTGCGTTAAAATTGCAATACATTTCAATGTGCTGAAAATTGTCTAAACTTATGATCTGCAATTTTTTTTCAAAACGCCTTCTACTCAATTTTGATTTTTAGAAAGATTGGTTTTTCTTGTCAGTAAATTTACTTGAAAGTCAGTGGAAATGCTTTTAACTTATCCACATAATTAGTTCGTTAAAATTGCAATACAATTCAAAGTGCTGTAAATTGTCTAAACTTATGATCTGCAATTTTTTTTCGAATCGCCTCAATTTTGATTTTAGAAACACTGGTTTTTCTTGTCAGTAAAATTACTTGAAAGTCAGTGGAAATGCTTTTAACTTATCCACATAATTAGTGCGTTAAAATTGCAATACATTTCAAAGTGCTGAAAATTGTCTAAACTTATGATCTGCAATTTTTGTTCAAATCGCCTTCTACTCAATTTTGATTTTAGAAACATTGGTTTTTCTTGTCAGTAAATTTACTTGAAAGTCAGTGGAAATGCTTTTAACTTATCCACATAATTAGTGCGTTAAAATTTCAGTACATTTCAAAGTGCTGAAAATTGTCTAAACTTCTGATCTGTAATTTTTTTTCAAATCGCCTCAATTTTGATTTTAGAAACACTGGTTTTTCTTCTCAGTAAAATTACTTGAAAGTCAGTGGAAATGCTTTTAACTTATCCACATAATTAGTGCGTTAAAATTGCAATACATTTCAAAGTGCTGAAAATTGTCTAAACTTATGATCTGCAATTTTTTTTAAAATCGCCTTCTACTCAATTTTTATTTTAGAAACATTGGTTTTTCTTGTCAGTAAAATTACATGAAAGTCAGTGGAAATGCTTTTAACTTATCCACATAATTAGTGCGTTAAAATTTCAGTACATTTCAAAGTGCTGAAAATTGTCTAAACTTATGATCTGTAATTTTTTTTCAAATCGCCTCAATTTTGATTTTAGAAACACTGGTTTTTCTTCTCAGTAAAATTACTTGAAAGTCAGTGGAAATGCTTTTAACTTATCCACATAATTAGTGCGTTAAAATTGCAATACATTTCAAAGTGCTGAAAATTGTCTAAACTTATGATCTGCAATTTTTTTTAAAATCGCCTTCTACTCAATTTTTATTTTAGAAACATTGGTTTTTCTTGTCAGTAAAATTACATGAAAGTCAGTGGAAATGCTTTTAACTTATCCACATAATTAGTGCGTTAAAATTGCAATACATTTCAATGTGCTGAAAATTGTCTAAACTTATGATCTGCAATTTTTTTTCAAATCGCTTCAATTTTGATTTTTAGAAACATTGGTTTTTCTTGTCAGTAAAATTACTTGAAAGTCAGTGGAAATGCTTTTAACTTATCCACATAATTAGTGCGTTAAAATTGCAATACATTTCAAAGTGCTGAAAATTGTCTAAACTTATGATCTGCAATTTTTTTCAAATCGCTTTCTACTCAATTTTTATTTTAGAAACATTGGTTTTTCTTGTCAGTAAAATTACTTGAAAGTCAGTGGAAATGCTTTTAACTTATCCACATAATTAGTGCGTTAAAATTGCAATACATTTCAATGTGCTGAAAATTGTCTAAACTTATGATCTGCAATTTTTTTTCAAAACGCCTCCTACTCAATTTTGATTTTTAGAAAGATTGGTTTTTCTTGTCAGTAAAATTACTTGAAAGTCAGTGGAAATGCTTTTAACTTATCCACATAATTAGTGCGCTAAAATTGCAATACATTTCAAAGTGCTGAAAATTGTCTAAACTTATGATCTGCAATTTTTTTTCAAACCTGTTCTAAATTTTGATTTTAGAACGATTGGTTTTTCTTGTCAGTAAATTTACTTGAAAGTCAGTGGAAATGCTTTTAACTTATCCACATAATTAGTGCGTTAAAATTTCAGTACATTTCAAAGTGCTGAAAATTGTCTAAACTTCTGATCTGTAATTTTTTTTCAAATCGCCTCAATTTTGATTTTAGAAACACTGGTTTTTCTTCTCAGTAAAATTACTTGAAAGTCAGTGGAAATGCTTTTAACTTATCCACATAATTAGTGCGTTAAAATTGCAATACATTTCAAAGTGCTGAAAATTGTCTAAACTTATGATCTGCAATTTTTTTTTAAATCGCCTTCTACTCAATTTTTATTTTAGAAACATTGGTTTTTCTTGTCAGTAAAATTACATGAAAGTCAGTGGAAATGCTTTTAACTTATCCACATAATTAGTGCGTTAAAATTGCAATACATTTCAATGTGCTGAAAATTGTCTAAACTTATGATCTGCAATTTTTTTTCAAATCGCTTCAATTTTGATTTTTAGAAACATTGGTTTTTCTTGTCAGTAAAATTACTTGAAAGTCAGTGGAAATGCTTTTAACTTATCCACATAATTAGTGCGTTAAAATTGCAATACATTTCAAAGTGCTGAAAATTGTCTAAACTTATGATCTGCAATTTTTTTCAAATCGCCTTCTGCTCAATTTTTATTTTAGAAACATTGGTTTTTCTTGTCAGTAAAATTACTTGAAAGTCAGTGGAAATGCTTTTAACTTATCCACATAATTAGTGCGTTAAAATTGCAATACATTTCAATGTGCTGAAAATTGTCTAAACTTATGATCTGCAATTTTTTTTCAAAACGCCTCCTACTCAATTTTGATTTTTAGAAAGATTGGTTTTTCTTGTCAGTAAATTTACTTGAAAGTCAGTGGAAATGCTTTTAACTTATCCACATAATTAGTTCGTTAAAATTGCAATACAATTCAAAGTGCTGTAAATTGTCTAAACTTATGATCTGCAATTTTTTTTCGAATCGCCTCAATTTTGATTTTAGAAACACTGGTTTTTATTGTCAGTAAAATTACTTGAAAGTCAGTGGAAATGCTTTTAACTTATCCACATAATTAGTGCGTTAAAATTGCAATACATTTCAAAGTCCTGAAAATTGTCTAAACTTATGATCTGCAATTTTTGTTCAAATCGCCTTCTACTCAATTTTGATTTTAGAAACATTGGTTTTTCTTGTCAGTAAAATTACTTGAAAGTCAGTGGAAATGCTTTTAACTTATCCACATAATTAGTGCGTTAAAATTGCAATACATTTCAATGTGCTGAAAATTGTCTAAACTTATGATCTGCAATTTTTTTTCAAAACGCCTTCTACTCAATTTTGATTTTTAGAAAGATTGGTTTTTCTTGTCAGTAAATTTACTTGAAAGTCAGTGGAAATGCTTTTAACTTATCCACATAATTAGTGCGTTAAAATTGCAGTACATTTCAAAGTGCTGAAAATTGTCTAAACTTATGATCTGTAATTTTTTTTCAAATCGCCTCAATTTTGATTTTAGAAACACTGGTTTTTCTTCTCAGTAAAATTACTTGAAAGTCAGTGGAAATGCTTTTAACTTATCCACATAATTAGTGCGTTAAAATTGCAATACATTTCAAAGTGCTGAAAATTGTCTAAACTTATGATCTGCAATTTTTTTTAAAATCGCCTTCTACTCAATTTTTATTTTAGAAACATTGGTTTTTCTTGTCAGTAAAATTACATGAAAGTCAGTGGAAATGCTTTTAACTTATCCACATAATTAGTGCGTTAAAATTGCAATACATTTCAATGTGCTGAAAATTGTCTAAACTTATGATCTGCAATTTTTTTTCAAATCGCTTCAATTTTGATTTTTAGAAACATTGGTTTTTCTTGTCAGTAAAATTACTTGAAAGTCAGTGGAAATGCTTTTAACTTATCCACATAATTAGTGCGTTAAAATTGCAATACATTTCAAAGTGCTGAAAATTGTCTAAACTTATGATCTGCAATTTTTTTCAAATCGCTTTCTACTCAATTTTTATTTTAGAAACATTGGTTTTTCTTGTCAGTAAAATTACTTGAAAGTCAGTGGAAATGCTTTTAACTTATCCACATAATTAGTGCGTTAAAATTGCAATACATTTCAATGTGCTGAAAATTGTCTAAACTTATGATCTGCAATTTTTTTTCAAAACGCCTCCTACTCAATTTTGATTTTTAGAAAGATTGGTTTTTCTTGTCAGTAAAATTACTTGAAAGTCAGTGGAAATGCTTTTAACTTATCCACATAATTAGTGCGCTAAAATTGCAATACATTTCAAAGTGCTGAAAATTGTCTAAACTTATGATCTGCAATTTTTTTTCAAACCTGTTCTAAATTTTGATTTTAGAACGATTGGTTTTTCTTGTCAGTAAATTTACTTGAAAGTCAGTGGAAATGCTTTTAACTTATCCACATAATTAGTGCGTTAAAATTGCAATACATTTCAAAGTGCTGAAAATTGTCTAAACTCATTATGTGCAATTTTTTTTCAAATCGCCTCAATTTTGATTTTAGAAAAACTGGTTTTTCTTGTCAGTAAAATTACTTGAAAGTCAGTGGAAATGCTTTTAACTTATCCACATAATTAGTGCGTTAAAATTGCAATACATTTCAAAGTGCTGAAAATTGTCTAAACTTATGATCTGTAATTTTTTTTCAAATCGCCTTCTACTCAATTTTGATTTTAGAAAGATTGGTTTTTCTTGTCAGTAAATTTACTTGAAAGTCAGTGGAAATGCTTTTAACTTATCCACATAATTAGTGCGTTAAAACTGCAATACATTTCAAAGTGCTGAAAATTGTCTAAACTTATGATCTGCAATTTTTTTTCAAATCGCCTCAATTTTGAGTTTAGAAACACTGGTTTTTCTTGTCAGTAAAATTACTTGAAAGTCAGTGGAAATGCTTTTAACTTATCCACATAATTAGTGCGTTAAAATTGCAATACATTTCAAAGTGCTGAAAATTGTCTAAACTTATGATCTGCAATTTTTTTTCAAATCGCCTTCTACTCAATTTTGATTTTAGAAAGATTGGTTTTTCTTGTCAGTAAATTTACTTGAAAGTCAGTGGAAATGCTTTTAACTTATCCACATAATTAGTGCGTTAAAATTGCAATACATTTCAAAGTGCTGAAAATTGTCTAAACTTATGATCTGCAATTTTTTTTCAAATCGCCTCAATTTTGAGTTTAGAAACACTGGTTTTTCTTGTCAGTAAAATTACTTGAAAGTCAGGGGAAATGCTTTTAACTTATCCACATAATTAGTGCGTTAAAATTGCAATACATTTCAAAGTGCTGAAAATTGTCTAAACTTATGATCTGCAATTTTTTTTCAAAACGCCTTCTACTCAATTTTGATTTTTAGAAAGATTGGTTTTTCTTGTCAGTAAATTTTCCTTAAAGTCAGTGGAAATGCTTTTAACCTATCCACATAATTAGTGCGTTAAAATTGCAATACAATTCAAAGTGCTGAAAATTGTCTAAACTTATGATCTGCAATTTTTTTTCGAATCGCCTCAATTTTGATTTTAGAAACACTGGTTTTTATTGTCAGTAAAATTACTTGAAAGTCAGTGGAAATGCTTTTAACTTATCCACATAATTAGTGCGTTAAAATTGCAATACATTTCAAAGTGCTGAAAATTGTCTAAACTTATGATCTGCAATTTTTTTTCAAATCGCCTTCTACTCAATTTTGATTTTAGAAACATTGGTTTTTCTTGTCAGTAAATTTACTTGAAAGTCAGTGGAAATGCTTTTAACTTATCCACATAATTAGTGCGTTAAAATTGCAGTACATTTCAAAGTGCTGAAAATTGTCTAAACTTATGATCTGTAATTTTTTTTCAAATCGCCTCAATTTTGATTTTAGAAACACTGGTTTTTCTTCTAAGTAAAATTACTTGAAAGTCAGTGGAAATGCTTTTAACTTATCCACATAATTAGTGCGTTAAAATTGCAATACATTTCAAAGTGCTGAAAATTGTCTAAACTTATGATCTGCAATTTTTTTTTAAATCGCCTTCTACTCAATTTTTATTTTAGAAACATTGGTTTTTCTTGTCAGTAAAATTACTTGAAAGTCAGTGGAAATGCTTTTAACTTATCCACATAATTAGTGCGTTAAAATTGCAATACATTTCAAAGTGCTGAAAATTGTCTAAACTTATGATCTGCAATGTTTTTCAAATCGCCTTCTATTCAATTTTTATTTTAGAAACATTGGTTTTTCTTGTCAGTAAAATTACTTGAAAGTCAGTGGAAATGCTTTTAACTTATCCACATAATTAGTGCGTTAAAATTGCAATACATTTCAAAGTGCTGAAAATTGTCTAAACTTATGATCTGCAATTTTTATTCAAATCGCTTCAATTTTGATTTTTAGAAACATTGGTTTTTCTTGTCAGTAAAATTACTTGAAAGTCAGTGGAAATGCTTTTAACTTATCCACATAATTAGTGCGTTAAAATTGCAATACATTTCAAAGTGCTGAAAATTGTCTAAACTTATGATCTGCAATTTTTTTCAAATCGCCTTCTACTCAATTTTTTTTTTTAGAAACATTGGTTTTTCTTGTCAGTAAAATTACTTGAAAGTCAGTGGAAATGCTTTTAACTTATCCACATAATTAGTGCGTTAAAATTGCAATACATTTCAATGTGCTGAAAATTGTCTAAACTTATGATCTGCAATTTTTTTTCAAAACGCCTTCTACTCAATTTTGATTTTTAGAAAGATTGGTTTTTCTTGTCAGTAAATTTACTTGAAAGTCAGTGGAAATGCTTTTAACTTATCCACATAATTAGTTCGTTAAAATTGCAATACAATTCAAAGTGCTGTAAATTGTCTAAACTTATGATCTGCAATTTTTTTTCGAATCGCCTCAATTTTGATTTTAGAAACACTGGTTTTTATTGTCAGTAAAATTACTTGAAAGTCAGTGGAAATGCTTTTAACTTATCCACATAATTAGTGCGTTAAAATTGCAATACATTTCAAAGTGCTGAAAATTGTCTAAACTTATGATCTGCAATTTTTTTTCAAATCGCCTTCTACTCAAATTTGATTTTAGAAACATTAGTTTTTCTTGTCAGTAAATTTACTTGAAAGTCAGTGGAAATGCTTTTAACTTATCCACATAATTAGTGCGTTAAAATTGCAGTACATTTCAAAGTGCTGAAAATTTTCTAAACTTATGATGTGTAATTTTTTTTCAAATTGCCTCAATTTTGATTTTAGAAACACTGGTTTTTATTGTCAGTAAAATTACTTGAAAGTCAGTGGAAATGCTTTTAACTTATCCACATAATTAGTGCGTTAAAATTGCAATACATTTCAAAGTGCTGAAAATTGTCTAAACTTATGATCTGTAATTTTTTTTCAAATCGCCTTCTACTCAATTTTGATTTTAGAAAGATTGGTTTTTCTTGTCAGTAAATTTACTTGAAAGTCAGTGGAAATGCTTTTAACTTATCCACATAATTAGTGCGTTAAAACTGCAATACATTTCAAAGTGCTGAAAATTGTCTAAACTTATGATCTGCAATTTTTTTTCAAATCGCCTCAATTTTGAGTTTAGAAACACTGGTTTTTCTTGTCAGTAAAATTACTTGAAAGTCAGTGGAAATGCTTTTAACTTATCCACATAATTAGTGCGTTAAAATTGCAATACATTTCAAAGTGCTGAAAATTGTCTAAACTTATGATCTGCAATTTTTTTTCAAATCGCCTTCTACTCAATTTTGATTTTAGAAAGATTGGTTTTTCTTGTCAGTAAATTTACTTGAAAGTCAGTGGAAATGCTTTTAACTTATCCACATAATTAGTGCGTTAAAATTGCAATACATTTCAAAGTGCTGAAAATTGTCTAAACTTATGATCTGCAATTTTTTTTCAAATCGCCTCAATTTTGAGTTTAGAAACACTGGTTTTTCTTGTCAGTAAAATTACTTGAAAGTCAGGGGAAATGCTTTTAACTTATCCACATAATTAGTGCGTTAAAATTGCAATACATTTCAAAGTGCTGAAAATTGTCTAAACTTATGATCTGCAATTTTTTTTCAAAACGCCTTCTACTCAATTTTGATTTTTAGAAAGATTGGTTTTTCTTGTCAGTAAATTTTCCTTAAAGTCAGTGGAAATGCTTTTAACCTATCCACATAATTAGTGCGTTAAAATTGCAATACAATTCAAAGTGCTGAAAATTGTCTAAACTTATGATCTGCAATTTTTTTTCGAATCGCCTCAATTTTGATTTTAGAAACACTGGTTTTTATTGTCAGTAAAATTACTTGAAAGTCAGTGGAAATGCTTTTAACTTATCCACATAATTAGTGCGTTAAAATTGCAATACATTTCAAAGTGCTGAAAATTGTCTAAACTTATGATCTGCAATTTTTTTTCAAATCGCCTTCTACTCAATTTTGATTTTAGAAACATTGGTTTTTCTTGTCAGTAAATTTACTTGAAAGTCAGTGGAAATGCTTTTAACTTATCCACATAATTAGTGCGTTAAAATTGCAGTACATTTCAAAGTGCTGAAAATTGTCTAAACTTATGATCTGTAATTTTTTTTCAAATCGCCTCAATTTTGATTTTAGAAACACTGGTTTTTCTTCTAAGTAAAATTACTTGAAAGTCAGTGGAAATGCTTTTAACTTATCCACATAATTAGTGCGTTAAAATTGCAATACATTTTAAAGTGCTGAAAATTGTCTAAACTTATGATCTGCAATTTTTTTTTAAATCGCCTTCTACTCAATTTTTATTTTAGAAACATTGGTTTTTCTTGTCAGTAAAATTACTTGAAAGTCAGTGGAAATGCTTTTAACTTATCCACATAATTAGTGCGTTAAAATTGCAATACATTTCAAAGTGCTGAAAATTGTCTAAACTTATGATCTGCAATGTTTTTCAAATCGCCTTCTATTCAATTTTTATTTTAGAAACATTGGTTTTTCTTGTCAGTAAAATTACTTGAAAGTCAGTGGAAATGCTTTTAACTTATCCACATAATTAGTGCGTTAAAATTGCAATACATTTCAAAGTGCTGAAAATTGTCTAAACTTATGATCTGCAATTTTTTTTCAAATCGCTTCAATTTTGATTTTTAGAAAGATTGGTTTTTCTTGTCAGTAAAATTACTTGAAAGTCAGTGGAAATGCTTTTAACTTATCCACATAATTAGTGCGTTAAAATTGCAATACATTTCAAAGTGCTGAAAATTGTCTAAACTTATGATCTGCAATTTTTTTCAAATCGCCTTCTACTCAATTTTTTTTTTTAGAAACATTGGTTTTTCTTGTCAGTAAAATTACTTGAAAGTCAGTGGAAATGCTTTTAACTTATCCACATAATTAGTGCGTTAAAATTGCAATACATTTCAAAGTGCTGAAAATTGTCTAAACTTATGATCTGCAATTTTTTTCAAATCGCCTTCTACTCAATTTTTATTTTAGAAACATTGGTTTTTCTTGTCAGTAAAATTACTTGAAAGTCAGTGGAAATGCTTTTAACTTATCCACATAATTAGTGCGTTAAAATTGCAATACATTTCAATGTGCTGAAAATTGTCTAAACTTATGATCTGCAATTTTTTTTCAAAACGCCTCCTACTCAATTTTGATTTTTAGAAAGATTGGTTTTTCTTGTCAGTAAATTTACTTGAAAGTCAGTGGAAATGCTTTTAACTTATCCACATAATTAGTTCTTTAAAATTGCAATACAATTCAAAGTGCTGTAAATTGTCTAAACTTATGATCTGTAATTTTTTTTCAAATCGCCTCAATTTTGATTTTAGAAACACTGGTTTTTCTTCTCAGTAAAATTACCCTAAAGTCAGTGGAAATGCTTTTAACTTATCCACATAATTAGTGCGTTAAAATTGCAATACATTTCAAAGTGCTGAAAATTGTCTAAACTTATGATCTGCAATTTTTTTCAAATCGCCTTCTACTCAATTTTTTTTTTTAGAAACATTGGTTTTTCTTGTCAGTAAAATTACTTGAAAGTCAGTGGAAATGCTTTTAACTTATCCACATAATTAGTGCGTTAAAATTGCAATACATTTCAAAGTGCTGAAAATTGTCTAAACTTATGATCTGCAATTTTTTTTCAAATCGCCTTCTACTCAATTTTTATTTTAGAAACATTGGTTTTTCTTGTCAGTAAAATTACTTGAAAGTCAGTGGAAATGCTTTTAACTTATCCACATAATTAGTGCGTTAAAATTGCAATACATTTCAATGTGCTGAAAATTGTCTAAACTTATGATCTGCAATTTTTTTTCAAAACGCCTTCTACTCAATTTTGATTTTTAGAAAGATTGGTTTTTCTTGTCAGTAAATTTACTTGAAAGTCAGTGGAAATGCTTTTAACTTATCCACATAATTAGTTCGTTAAAATTGCAATACAATTCAAAGTGCTGTAAATTGTCTAAACTTATGATCTGCAATTTTTTTTCGAATCGCCTCAATTTTGATTTTAGAAACACTGGTTTTTCTTGTCAGTAAAATTACTTGAAAGTCAGTGGAAATGCTTTTAACTTATCCACATAATTAGTGCGTTAAAATTGCAATACATTTCAAAGTGCTGAAAATTGTCTAAACTTATGATCTGCAATTTTTGTTCAAATCGCCTTCTACTCAATTTTGATTTTAGAAACATTGGTTTTTCTTGTCAGTAAATTTACTTGAAAGTCAGTGGAAATGCTTTTAACTTATCCACATAATTAGTGCGTTAAAATTGCAGTACATTTCAAAGTGCTGAAAATTGTCTAAACTTCTGATCTGTAATTTTTTTTCAAATCGCCTTAATTTTGATTTTAGAAACACTGGTTTTTCTTCTCAGTAAAATTACTTGAAAGTCAGTGGAAATGCTTTTAACTTATCCACATAATTAGTGCGTTAAAATTGCAATACATTTCAAAGTGCTGAAAATTGTCTAAACTTATGATCTGCAATTTTTTTTTAAATCGCCTTCTACTCAATTTTTATTTTAGAAACATTGGTTTTTCTTGTCAGTAAAATTACATGAAAGTCAGTGGAAATGCTTTTAACTTATCCACATAATTAGTGCGTTAAAATTGCAATACATTTCAATGTGCTGAAAATTGTCTAAACTTATGATCTGCAATTTTTTTTCAAATCGCTTCAATTTTGATTTTTAGAAACATTGGTTTTTCTTGTCAGTAAAATTACTTGAAAGTCAGTGGAAATGCTTTTAACTTATCCACATAATTAGTGCGTTAAAATTGCAATACATTTCAAAGTGCTGAAAATTGTCTAAACTTATGATCTGCAATTTTTTTCAAATCGCCTTCTGCTCAATTTTTATTTTAGAAACATTGGTTTTTCTTGTCAGTAAAATTACTTGAAAGTCAGTGGAAATGCTTTTAACTTATCCACATAATTAGTGCGTTAAAATTGCAATACATTTCAATGTGCTGAAAATTGTCTAAACTTATGATCTGCAATTTTTTTTCAAAACGCCTCCTACTCAATTTTGATTTTTAGAAAGATTGGTTTTTCTTGTCAGTAAATTTACTTGAAAGTCAGTGGAAATGCTTTTAACTTATCCACATAATTAGTTCGTTAAAATTGCAATACAATTCAAAGTGCTGTAAATTGTCTAAACTTATGATCTGCAATTTTTTTTCGAATCGCCTCAATTTTGATTTTAGAAACACTGGTTTTTATTGTCAGTAAAATTACTTGAAAGTCAGTGGAAATGCTTTTAACTTATCCACATAATTAGTGCGTTAAAATTGCAATACATTTCAAAGTCCTGAAAATTGTCTAAACTTATGATCTGCAATTTTTGTTCAAATCGCCTTCTACTCAATTTTGATTTTAGAAACATTGGTTTTTCTTGTCAGTAAATTTACTTGAAAGTCAGTGGAAATGCTTTTAACTTATCCACATAATTAGTGCGTTAAAATTGCAGTACATTTCAAAGTGCTGAAAATTGTCTAAACTTATGATCTGTAATTTTTTTTCAAATCGCCTCAATTTTGATTTTAGAAACACTGGTTTTTCTTCTCAGTAAAATTACTTGAAAGTCAGTGGAAATGCTTTTAACTTATCCACATAATTAGTGCGTTAAATTTGCAATACATTTCAAAGTGCTGAAAATTGTCTAAACTTATGATCTGCAATTTTTTTTCAAATCGCTTCAATTTTGATTTTTAGAAAGATTGGTTTTTCTTGTCAGTAAATTTACTTGAAAGTCAGTGGAAATGCTTTTAACTTATCCACATAATTAGTGCGTTAAAACTGCAATACATTTCAAAGTGCTGAAAATTGTCTAAACTTATGATCTGCAATTTTTTTTCAAATCGCCTCAATTTTGAGTTTAGAAACACTGGTTTTTCTTGTCAGTAAAATTACTTGAAAGTCAGTGGAAATGCTTTTAACTTATCCACATAATTAGTGCGTTAAAATTGCAATACATTTCAAAGTGCTGAAAATTGTCTAAACTTATGATCTGCAATTTTTTTTCAAATCGCCTTCTACTCAATTTTGATTTTAGAAAGATTGGTTTTTCTTGTCAGTAAATTTACTTGAAAGTCAGTGGAAATGCTTTTAACTTATCCACATAATTAGTGCGTTAAAATTGCAATACATTTCAAAGTGCTGAAAATTGTCTAAACTTATGATCTGCAATTTTTTTTCAAATCGCCTCAATTTTGAGTTTAGAAACACTGGTTTTTCTTGTCAGTAAAATTACTTGAAAGTCAGGGGAAATGCTTTTAACTTATCCACATAATTAGTGCGTTAAAATTGCAATACATTTCAAAGTGCTGAAAATTGTCTAAACTTATGATCTGCAATTTTTTTTCAAAACGCCTTCTACTCAATTTTGATTTTTAGAAAGATTGGTTTTTCTTGTCAGTAAATTTTCCTTAAAGTCAGTGGAAATGCTTTTAACCTATCCACATAATTAGTGCGTTAAAATTGCAATACAATTCAAAGTGCTGAAAATTGTCTAAACTTATGATCTGCAATTTTTTTTCGAATCGCCTCAATTTTGATTTTAGAAACACTGGTTTTTATTGTCAGTAAAATTACTTGAAAGTCAGTGGAAATGCTTTTAACTTATCCACATAATTAGTGCGTTAAAATTGCAATACATTTCAAAGTGCTGAAAATTGTCTAAACTTATGATCTGCAATTTTTTTTCAAATCGCCTTCTACTCAATTTTGATTTTAGAAACATTGGTTTTTCTTGTCAGTAAATTTACTTGAAAGTCAGTGGAAATGCTTTTAACTTATCCACATAATTAGTGCGTTAAAATTGCAGTACATTTCAAAGTGCTGAAAATTGTCTAAACTTATGATCTGTAATTTTTTTTCAAATCGCCTCAATTTTGATTTTAGAAACACTGGTTTTTCTTCTAAGTAAAATTACTTGAAAGTCAGTGGAAATGCTTTTAACTTATCCACATAATTAGTGCGTTAAAATTGCAATACATTTTAAAGTGCTGAAAATTGTCTAAACTTATGATCTGCAATTTTTTTTTAAATCGCCTTCTACTCAATTTTTATTTTAGAAACATTGGTTTTTCTTGTCAGTAAAATTACTTGAAAGTCAGTGGAAATGCTTTTAACTTATCCACATAATTAGTGCGTTAAAATTGCAATACATTTCAAAGTGCTGAAAATTGTCTAAACTTATGATCTGCAATGTTTTTCAAATCGCCTTCTATTCAATTTTTATTTTAGAAACATTGGTTTTTCTTGTCAGTAAAATTACTTGAAAGTCAGTGGAAATGCTTTTAACTTATCCACATAATTAGTGCGTTAAAATTGCAATACATTTCAAAGTGCTGAAAATTGTCTAAACTTATGATCTGCAATTTTTTTTCAAATCGCTTCAATTTTGATTTTTAGAAAGATTGGTTTTTCTTGTCAGTAAAATTACTTGAAAGTCAGTGGAAATGCTTTTAACTTATCCACATAATTAGTGCGTTAAAATTGCAATACATTTCAAAGTGCTGAAAATTGTCTAAACTTATGATCTGCAATTTTTTTCAAATCGCCTTCTACTCAATTTTTTTTTTTAGAAACATTGGTTTTTCTTGTCAGTAAAATTACTTGAAAGTCAGTGGAAATGCTTTTAACTTATCCACATAATTAGTGCGTTAAAATTGCAATACATTTCAAAGTGCTGAAAATTGTCTAAACTTATGATCTGCAATTTTTTTCAAATCGCCTTCTACTCAATTTTTATTTTAGAAACATTGGTTTTTCTTGTCAGTAAAATTACTTGAAAGTCAGTGGAAATGCTTTTAACTTATCCACATAATTAGTGCGTTAAAATTGCAATACATTTCAATGTGCTGAAAATTGTCTAAACTTATGATCTGCAATTTTTTTTCAAAACGCCTCCTACTCAATTTTGATTTTTAGAAAGATTGGTTTTTCTTGTCAGTAAATTTACTTGAAAGTCAGTGGAAATGCTTTTAACTTATCCACATAATTAGTTCTTTAAAATTGCAATACAATTCAAAGTGCTGTAAATTGTCTAAACTTATGATCTGTAATTTTTTTTCAAATCGCCTCAATTTTGATTTTAGAAACACTGGTTTTTCTTCTCAGTAAAATTACCCTAAAGTCAGTGGAAATGCTTTTAACTTATCCACATAATTAGTGCGTTAAAATTGCAATACATTTCAAAGTGCTGAAAATTGTCTAAACTTATGATCTGCAATTTTTTTCAAATCGCCTTCTACTCAATTTTTTTTTTTAGAAACATTGGTTTTTCTTGTCAGTAAAATTACTTGAAAGTCAGTGGAAATGCTTTTAACTTATCCACATAATTAGTGCGTTAAAATTGCAATACATTTCAAAGTGCTGAAAATTGTCTAAACTTATGATCTGCAATTTTTTTTCAAATCGCCTTCTACTCAATTTTTATTTTAGAAACATTGGTTTTTCTTGTCAGTAAAATTACTTGAAAGTCAGTGGAAATGCTTTTAACTTATCCACATAATTAGTGCGTTAAAATTGCAATACATTTCAATGTGCTGAAAATTGTCTAAACTTATGATCTGCAATTTTTTTTCAAAACGCCTTCTACTCAATTTTGATTTTTAGAAAGATTGGTTTTTCTTGTCAGTAAATTTACTTGAAAGTCAGTGGAAATGCTTTTAACTTATCCACATAATTAGTTCGTTAAAATTGCAATACAATTCAAAGTGCTGTAAATTGTCTAAACTTATGATCTGCAATTTTTTTTCGAATCGCCTCAATTTTGATTTTAGAAACACTGGTTTTTCTTGTCAGTAAAATTACTTGAAAGTCAGTGGAAATGCTTTTAACTTATCCACATAATTAGTGCGTTAAAATTGCAATACATTTCAAAGTGCTGAAAATTGTCTAAACTTATGATCTGCAATTTTTGTTCAAATCGCCTTCTACTCAATTTTGATTTTAGAAACATTGGTTTTTCTTGTCAGTAAATTTACTTGAAAGTCAGTGGAAATGCTTTTAACTTATCCACATAATTAGTGCGTTAAAATTGCAGTACATTTCAAAGTGCTGAAAATTGTCTAAACTTCTGATCTGTAATTTTTTTTCAAATCGCCTTAATTTTGATTTTAGAAACACTGGTTTTTCTTCTCAGTAAAATTACTTGAAAGTCAGTGGAAATGCTTTTAACTTATCCACATAATTAGTGCGTTAAAATTGCAATACATTTCAAAGTGCTGAAAATTGTCTAAACTTATGATCTGCAATTTTTTTTTAAATCGCCTTCTACTCAATTTTTATTTTAGAAACATTGGTTTTTCTTGTCAGTAAAATTACATGAAAGTCAGTGGAAATGCTTTTAACTTATCCACATAATTAGTGCGTTAAAATTGCAATACATTTCAATGTGCTGAAAATTGTCTAAACTTATGATCTGCAATTTTTTTTCAAATCGCTTCAATTTTGATTTTTAGAAACATTGGTTTTTCTTGTCAGTAAAATTACTTGAAAGTCAGTGGAAATGCTTTTAACTTATCCACATAATTAGTGCGTTAAAATTGCAATACATTTCAAAGTGCTGAAAATTGTCTAAACTTATGATCTGCAATTTTTTTCAAATCGCCTTCTGCTCAATTTTTATTTTAGAAACATTGGTTTTTCTTGTCAGTAAAATTACTTGAAAGTCAGTGGAAATGCTTTTAACTTATCCACATAATTAGTGCGTTAAAATTGCAATACATTTCAATGTGCTGAAAATTGTCTAAACTTATGATCTGCAATTTTTTTTCAAAACGCCTCCTACTCAATTTTGATTTTTAGAAAGATTGGTTTTTCTTGTCAGTAAATTTACTTGAAAGTCAGTGGAAATGCTTTTAACTTATCCACATAATTAGTTCGTTAAAATTGCAATACAATTCAAAGTGCTGTAAATTGTCTAAACTTATGATCTGCAATTTTTTTTCGAATCGCCTTAATTTTGATTTTAGAAACACTGGTTTTTATTGTCAGTAAAATTACTTGAAAGTCAGTGGAAATGCTTTTAACTTATCCACATAATTAGTGCGTTAAAATTGCAATACATTTCAAAGTCCTGAAAATTGTCTAAACTTATGATCTGCAATTTTTGTTCAAATCGCCTTCTACTCAATTTTGATTTTAGAAACATTGGTTTTTCTTGTCAGTAAATTTACTTGAAAGTCAGTGGAAATGCTTTTAACTTATCCACATAATTAGTGCGTTAAAATTGCAGTACATTTCAAAGTGCTGAAAATTGTCTAAACTTATGATCTGTAATTTTTTTTCAAATCGCCTCAATTTTGATTTTAGAAACACTGGTTTTTCTTCTCAGTAAAATTACTTGAAAGTCAGTGGAAATGCTTTTAACTTATCCACATAATTAGTGCGTTAAATTTGCAATACATTTCAAAGTGCTGAAAATTGTCTAAACTTATGATCTGCAATTTTTTTTTAAATCGCCTTCTACTCAATTTTTATTTTAGAAACATTGGTTTTTCTTGTCAGTAAAATTACTTGAAAGTCAGTGGAAATGCTTTTAACTTATCCACATAATTAGTGCGTTAAAATTGCAATACATTTCAATGTGCTGAAAATTGTCTAAACTTATGATCTGCAATTTTTTTTCAAAACGCCTTCTACTCAATTTTGATTTTTAGAAACATTGGTTTTTCTTGTCAGTAAATTTACTTGAAAGTCAGTGGAAATGCTTTTGACTTATCCACATAATTAGTGCGTTAAAATTGCAGTACATTTCAAAGTGCTGAAAATTGTCTAAACTTATGATCTGTAATTTTTTTTCAAATCGCCTCAATTTTGATTTTAGAAACACTGGTTTTTCTTCTCAGTAAAATTACTTGAAAGTCAGTGGAAATGCTTTTAACTTATCCACATAATTAGTGCGTTAAAATTGCAATACATTTCAAAGTGCTGAAAATTGTCTAAACTTATGATCTGCAATTTTTTTTTAAATCGCCTTCTACTCAATTTTTATTTTAGAAACATTGGTTTTTCTTGTCAGTAAAATTACATGAAAGTCAGTGGAAATGCTTTTAACTTATCCACATAATTAGTGCGTTAAAATTGCAATACATTTCAATGTGCTGAAAATTGTCTAAACTTATGATCTGCAATTTTTTTTCAAATCGCTTCAATTTTGATTTTTAGAAACATTGGTTTTGTTGTCAGTAAAATTACTTGAAAGTCAGTGGAAATGCTTTTAACTTATCCACATAATTAGTGCGTTAAAATTGCAATACATTTCAAAGTGCTGAAAATTGTCTAAACTTATGATCTGCAATTTTTTTCAAATCGCTTTCTACTCAATTTTTATTTTAGAAACATTGGTTTTTCTTGTCAGTAAAATTACTTGAAAGTCAGTGGAAATGCTTTTAACTTATCCACATAATTAGTGCGTTAAAATTGCAATACATTTCAATGTGCTGAAAATTGTCTAAACTTATGATCTGCAATTTTTTTTCAAAACGCCTCCTACTCAATTTTGATTTTTAGAAAGATTGGTTTTTCTTGTCAGTAAATTTACTTGAAAGTCAGTGGAAATGCTTTTAACTTATCCACATAATTAGTTCGTTAAAATTGCAATACAATTCAAAGTGCTGTAAATTGTCTAAACTTATGATCTGCAATTTTTTTTCGAATCGCCTCAATTTTGATTTTAGAAACACTGGTTTTTATTGTCAGTAAAATTACTTGAAAGTCAGTGGAAATGCTTTTAACTTATCCACATAATTAGTGCGTTAAAATTGCAATACATTTCAAAGTCCTGAAAATTGTCTAAACTTATGATCTGCAATTTTTGTTCAAATCGCCTTCTACTCAATTTTGATTTTAGAAACATTGGTTTTTCTTGTCAGTAAATTTACTTGAAAGTCAGTGGAAATGCTTTTAACTTATCCACATAATTAGTGCGTTAAAATTGCAGTACATTTCAAAGTGCTGAAAATTGTCTAAACTTATGATCTGTAATTTTTTTTCAAATCGCCTCAATTTTGATTTTAGAAACACTGGTTTTTCTTCTCAGTAAAATTACTTGAAAGTCAGTGGAAATGCTTTTAACTTATCCACATAATTAGTGCGTTAAATTTGCAATACATTTCAAAGTGCTGAAAATTGTCTAAACTTATGATCTGCAATTTTTTTTCAAATCGCCTTCTACTCAATTTTTATTTTAGAAACATTGGTTTTTCTTGTCAGTAAAATTACTTGAAAGTCAGTGGAAATGCTTTTAACTTATCCACATAATTAGTGCGTTAAAATTGCAATACATTTCAATGTGCTGAAAATTGTCTAAACTTATGATCTGCAATTTTTTTTCAAACGCCTTCTACTCAATTTTGATTTTTAGAAAGATTGGTTTTTCTTGTCAGTAAATTTACTTGAAAGTCAGTGGAAATGCTTTTAACTTATCCACATAATTAGTTCGTTAAAATTGCAATACAATTCAAAGTGCTGTAAATTGTCTAAACTTATGATCTGCAATTTTTTTTCGAATCGCCTCAATTTTGATTTTAGAAACACTGGTTTTTCTTGTCAGTAAAATTACTTGAAAGTCAGTGGAAATGCTTTTAACTTATCCACATAATTAGTGCGTTAAAATTGCAATACATTTCAAAGTGCTGAAAATTGTCTAAACTTATGATCTGCAATTTTTGTTCAAATCGCCTTCTACTCAATTTTGATTTTAGAAACATTGGTTTTTCTTGTCAGTAAATTTACTTGAAAGTCAGTGGAAATGCTTTTAACTTATCCACATAATTAGTGCGTTAAAATTGCAGTACATTTCAAAGTGCTGAAAATTGTCTAAACTTATGATCTGTAATTTTTTTTTCAAATCGCCTCAATTTTGATTTTAGAAACACTGGTTTTTCTTCTCAGTAAAATTACTTGAAAGTCAGTGGAAATGCTTTTAACTTATCCACATAATTAGTGCGTTAAAATTGCAATACATTTCAAAGTGCTGAAAATTGTCTAAACTTATGATCTGCAATTTTTTTTTAAATCGCCTTCTACTCAATTTTTATTTTAGAAACATTGGTTTTTCTTGTCAGTAAAATTACTTGAAAGTCAGTGGAAATGCTTTTAACTTATCCACATAATTAGTGCGTTAAAATTGCAATACATTTCAATGTGCTGAAAATTGTCTAAACTTATGATCTGCAATTTTTTTTCAAAACGCCTTCTACTCAATTTTGATTTTTAGAAAGATTGGTTTTTCTTGTCAGTAAATTTACTTGAAAGTCAGTGGAAATGCTTTTAACTTATCCACATAATTAGTTCGTTAAAATTGCAATACAATTCAAAGTGCTGTAAATTGTCTAAACTTATGATCTGCAATTTTTTTTCGAATCGCCTCAATTTTGATTTTAGAAACACTGGTTTTTCTTGTCAGTAAAATTACTTGAAAGTCAGTGGAAATGCTTTTAACTTATCCACATAATTAGTGCGTTAAAATTGCAATACATTTCAAAGTGCTGAAAATTGTCTAAACTTATGATCTGCAATTTTTGTTCAAATCGCCTTCTACTCAATTTTGATTTTAGAAACATTGGTTTTTCTTGTCAGTAAATTTACTTGAAAGTCAGTGGAAATGCTTTTAACTTATCCACATAATTAGTGCGTTAAAATTGCAGTACATTTCAAAGTGCTGAAAATTGTCTAAACTTATGATCTGTAATTTTTTTTTCAAATCGCCTCAATTTTGATTTTAGAAACACTGGTTTTTCTTCTCAGTAAAATTACTTGAAAGTCAGTGGAAATGCTTTTAACTTATCCACATAATTAGTGCGTTAAAATTGCAATACATTTCAAAGTGCTGAAAATTGTCTAAACTTATGATCTGCAATTTTTTTTTAAATCGCCTTCTACTCAATTTTTATTTTAGAAACATTGGTTTTTCTTGTCAGTAAAATTACATGAAAGTCAGTGGAAATGCTTTTAACTTATCCACATAATTAGTGCGTTAAAATTGCAATACATTTCAATGTGCTGAAAATTGTCTAAACTTATGATCTGCAATTTTTTTCTCAAATCGCTTCAATTTTGATTTTTAGAAACATTGGTTTTTCTTGTCAGTAAAATTACTTGAAAGTCAGTGGAAATGCTTTTAACTTATCCACATAATTAGTGCGTTAAAATTGCAATACATTTCAAAGTGCTGAAAATTGTCTAAACTTATGATCTACAATTTTTTTCAAATCGCCTTCTACTCAATTTTTATTTTAGAAACATTGGTTTTTCTTGTCAGTAAAATTACTTCAAAGTCAGTGGAAATGCTTTTAACTTATCCACATAATTAGTGCGTTAAAATTGCAATACATTTCAATGTGCTGTAAATTGTCTAAACTTATGATCTGCAATTTTTTTTCAAATTGCCTCAATTTTGATTTTTAGAAAAATTGGTTTTTCTTGTCAGTAAATTTACTTGAAAGTCAGTGGAAATGCTTTTAACTTATCCACATAATTATTGCGTTAAAATTGCAATACATTTCAAAGTGCTGAAAATTGTCTAAACTTATGATCTGCAATTTTTTTTCAAATCGCCTTCTACTCAATTTTGATTTTAGAAAGATTGGTTTTTCTTGTCAGTAAATTTACTTGAAAGTCAGTGGAAATGCTTTTAACTTATCCACATAATTAGTGCGTTAAAACTGCAATACATTTCAAAGTGCTGAAAATTGTCTAAACTTATGATCTGCAATTTTTTTTCAAATCGCCTCAATTTTGAGTTTAGAAACACTGGTTTTTCTTGTCAGTAAAATTACTTGAAAGTCAGTGGAAATGCTTTTAACTTATCCACATAATTAGTGCGTTAAAATTGCAATACATTTCAAAGTGCTGAAAATTGTCTAAACTTATGATCTGCAATTTTTTTTCAAATCGCCTTCTACTCAATTTTGATTTTAGAAAGATTGGTTTTTCTTGTCAGTAAATTTACTTGAAAGTCAGTGGAAATGCTTTTAACTTATCCACATAATTAGTGCGTTAAAATTGCAATACATTTCAAAGTGCTGAAAATTGTCTAAACTTATGATCTGCAATTTTTTTTCAAATCGCCTCAATTTTGAGTTTAGAAACACTGGTTTTTCTTGTCAGTAAAATTACTTGAAAGTCAGGGGAAATGCTTTTAACTTATCCACATAATTAGTGCGTTAAAATTGCAATACATTTCAAAGTGCTGAAAATTGTCTAAACTTATGATCTGCAATTTTTTTTCAAAACGCCTTCTACTCAATTTTGATTTTTAGAAAGATTGGTTTTTCTTGTCAGTAAATTTTCCTTAAAGTCAGTGGAAATGCTTTTAACCTATCCACATAATTAGTGCGTTAAAATTGCAATACAATTCAAAGTGCTGAAAATTGTCTAAACTTATGATCTGCAATTTTTTTTCAAATCGCCTCAATTTTGAGTTTAGAAACACTGGTTTTTCTTGTCAGTAAAATTACTTGAAAGTCAGTGGAAATGCTTTTAACTTATCCACATAATTAGTGCGTTAAAATTGCAATACATTTCAAAGTGCTGAAAATTGTCTAAACTTATGATCTGCAATTTTTTTTCAAATCGCCTTCTACTCAATTTTGATTTTAGAAAGATTGGTTTTTCTTGTCAGTAAATTTACTTGAAAGTCAGTGGAAATGCTTTTAACTTATCCACATAATTAGTGCGTTAAAATTGCAATACATTTCAAAGTGCTGAAAATTGTCTAAACTTATGATCTGCAATGTTTTTCAAATCGCCTTCTATTCAATTTTTATTTTAGAAACATTGGTTTTTCTTGTCAGTAAAATTACTTGAAAGTCAGTGGAAATGCTTTTAACTTATCCACATAATTAGTGCGTTAAAATTGCAATACATTTCAAAGTGCTGAAAATTGTCTAAACTTATGATCTGCAATTTTTTTTCAAATCGCTTCAAGTTTGATTTTTAGAAACATTGGTTTTTCTTGTCAGTAAAATTACTTGAAAGTCAGTGGAAATGCTTTTAACTTATCCACATAATTAGTGCGTTAAAATTGCAATACATTTCAAAGTGCTGAAAATTGTCTAAACTTATGATCTGCAATTTTTTTCAAATCGCCTTCTACTCAATTTTTTTTTTTAGAAACATTGGTTTTTCTTGTCAGTAAAATTACTTGAAAGTCAGTGGAAATGCTTTTAACTTATCCACATAATTAGTGCGTTAAAATTGCAATACATTTCAATGTGCTGAAAATTGTCTAAACTTATGATCTGCAATTTTTTTTCAAATCGCCTCAATTTTGATTTTTAGAAACATTGGTTTTTCTTGTCAGTAAATTTACTTGAAAGTCAGTGGAAATGCTTTTAACTTATCCACATAATTAGTGCGTTAAAACTGCAATACATTTCAAAGTGCTGAAAATTGTCTAAACTTATGATCTGCAATTTTTTTTAAAATCGCCTTCTACTCAATTTTTATTTTAGAAACATTGGTTTTTCTTGTCAGTAAAATTACTTGAAAGTCAGTGGAAATGCTTTTAACTTATCCACATAATTAGTGCGTTAAAATTGCAATACATTTCAAAGTGCTGAAAATTGTCTAAACTTATGATCTGCAATTTTTTTTCAAAACGCCTTCTACTCAATTTTGATTTTTAGAAAGATTGGTTTTTCTTGTCAGTAAATTTACTTGAAAGTCAGTGGAAATGCTTTTAACTTATCCACATAATTAGTTCGTTAAAATTGCAATACAATTCAAAGTGCTGTAAATTGTCTAAACTTATGATCTGCAATTTTTTTTCGAATCGCCTCAATTTTGATTTTAGAAACACTGGTTTTTATTGTCAGTAAAATTACTTGAAAGTCAGTGGAAATGCTTTTAACTTATCCACATAATTAGTGCGTTAAAATTGCAATACATTTCAAAGTGCTGAAAATTGTCTAAACTTATGATCTGCAATTTTTTTTCAAATCGCCTTCTACTCAAATTTGATTTTAGAAACATTAGTTTTTTTTGTCAGTAAATTTACTTGAAAGTCAGTGGAAATGCTTTTAACTTATCCACATAATTAGTGCGTTAAAATTGCAGTACATTTCAAAGTGCTGAAAATTTTCTAAACTTATGATGTGTAATTTTTTTTCAAATTGCCTCAATTTTGATTTTAGAAACACTGGTTTTTATTGTCAGTAAAATTACTTGAAAGTCAGTGGAAATGCTTTTAACTTATCCACATAATTAGTGCGTTAAAATTGCAATACATTTCAAAGTGCTGAAAATTGTCTAAACTTATGATCTGCAATTTTTTTCAAATCGCCTTCTACTCAATTTTTATTTTTAGAAACATTGGTTTTTCTTGTCAGTAAAATTACTTGAAAGTCAGTGGAAATGCTTTTAACTTATCCACATAATTAGTGCGTTAAAATTGCAATACATTTCAAAGTGCTGAAAATTGTCTAAACTTATGATCTGCAATGTTTTTTTAAATCGCCTTCTACTCAATTTTTATTTTAGAAACATTGGTTTTTCTTGTCAGTAAAATTACTTGAAAGTCAGTGGAAATGCTTTTAACTTATCCACATAATTAGTGCGTTAAAATTGCAATACATTTCAATGTGCTGAAAATTGTCTAAACTTATGATCTGCAATTTTTTTTCAAAACGCCTTCTACTCAATTTTGATTTTTAGAAAGATTGGTTTTTCTTGTCAGTAAATTTACTTGAAAGTCAGTGGAAATGCTTTTAACTTATCCACATAATTAGTTCGTTAAAATTGCAATACAATTCAAAGTGCTGTAAATTGTCTAAACTTATGATCTGCAATTTTTTTTCGAATCGCCTCAATTTTGATTTTAGAAACACTGGTTTTTCTTGTCAGTAAAATTACTTGAAAGTCAGTGGAAATGCTTTTAACTTATCCACATAATTAGTGCGTTAAAATTGCAATACATTTCAAAGTGCTGAAAATTGTCTAAACTTATGATCTGCAATTTTTGTTCAAATCGCCTTCTACTCAATTTTGATTTTAGAAACATTGGTTTTTCTTGTCAGTAAATTTACTTGAAAGTCAGTGGAAATGCTTTTAACTTATCCACATAATTAGTGCGTTAAAATTGCAGTACATTTCAAAGTGCTGAAAATTGTCTAAACTTATGATCTGTAATTTTTTTTCAAATCGCCTCAATTTTGATTTTAGAAACACTGGTTTTTCTTCTCAGTAAAATTACTTGAAAGTCAGTGGAAATGCTTTTAACTTATCCACATAATTAGTGCGTTAAAATTGCAATACATTTCAAAGTGCTGAAAATTGTCTAAACTTATGATCTGCAATTTTTTTTTAAATCGCCTTCTACTAAATTTTTATTTTAGAAACATTGGTTTTTCTTGTCAGTAAAATTACATGAAAGTCAGTGGAAATGCTTTTAACTTATCCACATAATTAGTGCGTTAAAATTGCAATACATTTCAATGTGCTGAAAATTGTCTAAACTTATGATCTGCAATTTTTTTTCAAATCGCTTCAATTTTGATTTTTAGAAACATTGGTTTTTCTTGTCAGTAAAATTACTTGAAAGTCAGTGGAAATGCTTTTAACTTATCCACATAATTAGTGCGTTAAAATTGCAATACATTTCAAAGTGCTGAAAATTGTCTAAACTTATGATCTGCAATTTTTTTCAAATCGCCTTCTACTCAATTTTTATTTTAGAAACATTGGTTTTTCTTGTCAGTAAAATTACTTGAAAGTCAGTGGAAATGCTTTTAACTTATCCACATAATTAGTGCGTTAAAATTGCAATACATTTCAATGTGCTGAAAATTGTCTAAACTTATGATCTGCAATTTTTTTTCAAAACGCCTCCTACTCAATTTTGATTTTTAGAAAGATTGGTTTTTCTTGTCAGTAAATTTACTTGAAAGTCAGTGGAAATGCTTTTAACTTATCCACATAATTAGTTCTTTAAAATTGCAATACAATTCAAAGTGCTGTAAATTGTCTAAACTTATGATCTGCAATTTTTTTTCGAATCGCCTCAATTTTGATTTTAGAAACACTGGTTTTTATTGTCAGTAAAATTACTTGAAAGTCAGTGGAAATGCTTTTAACTTATCCACATAATTAGTGCGTTAAAATTGCAATACATTTCAAAGTGCTGAAAATTGTCTAAACTTATGATCTGCAATTTTTGTTCAAATCGCCTTCTACTCAATTTTGATTTTAGAAACATTGGTTTTTCTTGTCAGTAAATTTACTTGAAAGTCAGTGGAAATGCTTTTAACTTATCCACATAATTAGTGCGTTAAAATTGCAGTACATTTCAAAGTGCTGAAAATTGTCTAAACTTATGATCTGTAATTTTTTTTCAAATCGCCTCAATTTTGATTTTAGAAACACTGGTTTTTCTTCTCAGTAAAATTACTTGAAAGTCAGTGGAAATGCTTTTAACTTATCCACATAATTAGTGCGTTAAAATTGCAATACATTTCAAAGTGCTGAAAATTGTCTAAACTTATGATCTGCAATTTTTTTCAAATCGCCTTCTACTCAATTTTTTTTTTTAGAAACATTGGTTTTTCTTGTCAGTAAAATTACTTGAAAGTCAGTGGAAATGCTTTTAACTTATCCACATAATTAGTGCGTTAAAATTGCAATACATTTCAAAGTGCTGAAAATTGTCTAAACTTATGATCTGCAATTTTTTTTCAAATCGCCTTCTACTCAATTTTTATTTTAGAAACATTGGTTTTTCTTGTCAGTAAAATTACTTGAAAGTCAGTGGAAATGCTTTTAACTTATCCACATAATTAGTGCGTTAAAATTGCAATACATTTCAATGTGCTGAAAATTGTCTAAACTTATGATCTGCAATTTTTTTTCAAAACGCCTTCTACTCAATTTTGATTTTTAGAAAGATTGGTTTTTCTTGTCAGTAAATTTACTTGAAAGTCAGTGGAAATGCTTTTAACTTATCCACATAATTAGTTCGTTAAAATTGCAATACAATTCAAAGTGCTGTAAATTGTCTAAACTTATGATCTGCAATTTTTTTTCGAATCGCCTCAATTTTGATTTTAGAAACACTGGTTTTTCTTGTCAGTAAAATTACTTGAAAGTCAGTGGAAATGCTTTTAACTTATCCACATAATTAGTGCGTTAAAATTGCAATACATTTCAAAGTGCTGAAAATTGTCTAAACTTATGATCTGCAATTTTTGTTCAAATCGCCTTCTACTCAATTTTGATTTTAGAAACATTGGTTTTTCTTGTCAGTAAATTTACTTGAAAGTCAGTGGAAATGCTTTTAACTTATCCACATAATTAGTGCGTTAAAATTGCAGTACATTTCAAAGTGCTGAAAATTGTCTAAACTTCTGATCTGTAATTTTTTTTCAAATCGCCTCAATTTTGATTTTAGAAACACTGGTTTTTCTTCTCAGTAAAATTACTTGAAAGTCAGTGGAAATGCTTTTAACTTATCCACATAATTAGTGCGTTAAAATTGCAATACATTTCAAAGTGCTGAAAATTGTCTAAACTTATGATCTGCAATTTTTTTTTAAATCGCCTTCTACTCAATTTTTATTTTAGAAACATTGGTTTTTCTTGTCAGTAAAATTACATGAAAGTCAGTGGAAATGCTTTTAACTTATCCACATAATTAGTGCGTTAAAATTGCAATACATTTCAATGTGCTGAAAATTGTCTAAACTTATGATCTGCAATTTTTTTTCAAATCGCTTCAATTTTGATTTTTAGAAACATTGGTTTTTCTTGTCAGTAAAATTACTTGAAAGTCAGTGGAAATGCTTTTAACTTATCCACATAATTAGTGCGTTAAAATTGCAATACATTTCAAAGTGCTGAAAATTGTCTAAACTTATGATCTGCAATTTTTTTCAAATCGCCTTCTGCTCAATTTTTATTTTAGAAACATTGGTTTTTCTTGTCAGTAAAATTACTTGAAAGTCAGTGGAAATGCTTTTAACTTATCCACATAATTAGTGCGTTAAAATTGCAATACATTTCAATGTGCTGAAAATTGTCTAAACTTATGATCTGCAATTTTTTTTCAAAACGCCTCCTACTCAATTTTGATTTTTAGAAAGATTGGTTTTTCTTGTCAGTAAATTTACTTGAAAGTCAGTGGAAATGCTTTTAACTTATCCACATAATTAGTTCGTTAAAATTGCAATACAATTCAAAGTGCTGTAAATTGTCTAAACTTATGATCTGCAATTTTTTTTCGAATCGCCTCAATTTTGATTTTAGAAACACTGGTTTTTATTGTCAGTAAAATTACTTGAAAGTCAGTGGAAATGCTTTTAACTTATCCACATAATTAGTGCGTTAAAATTGCAATACATTTCAAAGTCCTGAAAATTGTCTAAACTTATGATCTGCAATTTTTGTTCAAATCGCCTTCTACTCAATTTTGATTTTAGAAACATTGGTTTTTCTTGTCAGTAAATTTACTTGAAAGTCAGTGGAAATGCTTTTAACTTATCCACATAATTAGTGCGTTAAAATTGCAGTACATTTCAAAGTGCTGAAAATTGTCTAAACTTATGATCTGTAATTTTTTTTCAAATCGCCTCAATTTTGATTTTAGAAACACTGGTTTTTCTTCTCAGTAAAATTACTTGAAAGTCAGTGGAAATGCTTTTAACTTATCCACATAATTAGTGCGTTAAATTTGCAATACATTTCAAAGTGCTGAAAATTGTCTAAACTTATGATCTGCAATTTTTTTTTAAATCGCCTTCTACTCAATTTTTATTTTAGAAACATTGGTTTTTCTTGTCAGTAAAATTACTTGAAAGTCAGTGGAAATGCTTTTAACTTATCCACATAATTAGTGCGTTAAAATTGCAATACATTTCAATGTGCTGAAAATTGTCTAAACTTATGATCTGCAATTTTTTTTCAAAACGCCTTCTACTCAATTTTGATTTTTAGAAAGATTGGTTTTTCTTGTCAGTAAATTTACTTGAAAGTCAGTGGAAATGCTTTTAACTTATCCACATAATTAGTGCGTTAAAATTGCAGTACATTTCAAAGTGCTGAAAATTGTCTAAACTTATGATCTGTAATTTTTTTTCAAATCGCCTCAATTTTGATTTTAGAAACACTGGTTTTTCTTCTCAGTAAAATTACTTGAAAGTCAGTGGAAATGCTTTTAACTTATCCACATAATTAGTGCGTTAAAATTGCAATACATTTCAAAGTGCTGAAAATTGTCTAAACTTATGATCTGCAATTTTTTTTTTAAATCGCCTTCTACTCAATTTTTATTTTAGAAACATTGGTTTTTCTTGTCAGTAAAATTACATGAAAGTCAGTGGAAATGCTTTTAACTTATCCACATAATTAGTGCGTTAAAATTGCAATACATTTCAATGTGCTGAAAATTGTCTAAACTTATGATCTGCAATTTTTTTTCAAATCGCTTCAATTTTGATTTTTAGAAAGATTGGTTTTTCTTGTCAGTAAAATTACTTGAAAGTCAGTGGAAATGCTTTTAACTTATCCACATAATTAGTGCGTTAAAATTGCAATACATTTCAAAGTGCTGAAAATTGTCTAAACTTATGATCTGCAATTTTTTTCAAATCGCTTTCTACTCAATTTTTATTTTAGAAACATTGGTTTTTCTTGTCAGTAAAATTACTTGAAAGTCAGTGGAAATGCTTTTAACTTATCCACATAATTAGTGCGTTAAAATTGCAATACATTTCAATGTGCTGAAAATTGTCTAAACTTATGATCTGCAATTTTTTTTCAAAACGCCTCCTACTCAATTTTGATTTTTAGAAAGATTGGTTTTTCTTGTCAGTAAATTTACTTGAAAGTCAGTGGAAATGCTTTTAACTTATCCACATAATTAGTTCGTTAAAATTGCAATACAATTCAAAGTGCTGTAAATTGTCTAAACTTATGATCTGCAATTTTTTTTCGAATCGCCTCAATTTTGATTTTAGAAACACTGGTTTTTATTGTCAGTAAAATTACTTGAAAGTCAGTGGAAATGCTTTTAACTTATCCACATAATTAGTGCGTTAAAATTGCAATACATTTCAAAGTCCTGAAAATTGTCTAAACTTATGATCTGCAATTTTTGTTCAAATCGCCTTCTACTCAATTTTGATTTTAGAAACATTGGTTTTTCTTGTCAGTAAATTTACTTGAAAGTCAGTGGAAATGCTTTTAACTTATCCACATAATTAGTGCGTTAAAATTGCAGTACATTTCAAAGTGCTGAAAATTGTCTAAACTTATGATCTGTAATTTTTTTTCAAATCGCCTCAATTTTGATTTTAGAAACACTGGTTTTTCTTCTCAGTAAAATTACTTGAAAGTCAGTGGAAATGCTTTTAACTTATCCACATAATTAGTGCGTTAAATTTGCAATACATTTCAAAGTGCTGAAAATTGTCTAAACTTATGATCTGCAATTTTTTTTCAAATCGCCTTCTACTCAATTTTTATTTTAGAAACATTGGTTTTTCTTGTCAGTAAAATTACTTGAAAGTCAGTGGAAATGCTTTTAACTTATCCACATAATTAGTGCGTTAAAATTGCAATACATTTCAATGTGCTGAAAATTGTCTAAACTTATGATCTGCAATTTTTTTTCAAAACGCCTTCTACTCAATTTTGATTTTTAGAAAGATTGGTTTTTCTTGTCAGTAAATTTACTTGAAAGTCAGTGGAAATGCTTTTAACTTATCCACATAATTAGTTCGTTAAAATTGCAATACAATTCAAAGTGCTGTAAATTGTCTAAACTTATGATCTGCAATTTTTTTTCGAATCGCCTCAATTTTGATTTTAGAAACACTGGTTTTTCTTGTCAGTAAAATTACTTGAAAGTCAGTGGAAATGCTTTTAACTTATCCACATAATTAGTGCGTTAAAATTGCAATACATTTCAAAGTGCTGAAAATTGTCTAAACTTATGATCTGCAATTTTTGTTCAAATCGCCTTCTACTCAATTTTGATTTTAGAAACATTGGTTTTTCTTGTCAGTAAATTTACTTGAAAGTCAGTGGAAATGCTTTTAACTTATCCACATAATTAGTGCGTTAAAATTGCAGTACATTTCAAAGTGCTGAAAATTGTCTAAACTTATGATCTGTAATTTTTTTTTCAAATCGCCTCAATTTTGATTTTAGAAACACTGGTTTTTCTTCTCAGTAAAATTACTTGAAAGTCAGTGGAAATGCTTTTAACTTATCCACATAATTAGTGCGTTAAAATTGCAATACATTTCAAAGTGCTGAAAATTGTCTAAACTTATGATCTGCAATTTTTTTTAAAATCGCCTTCTACTCAATTTTTATTTTAGAAACATTGGTTTTTCTTGTCAGTAAAATTACTTGAAAGTCAGTGGAAATGCTTTTAACTTATCCACATAATTAGTGCGTTAAAATTGCAATACATTTCAATGTGCTGAAAATTGTCTAAACTTATGATCTGCAATTTTTTTTCAAAACGCCTTCTACTCAATTTTGATTTTTAGAAAGATTGGTTTTTCTTGTCAGTAAATTTACTTGAAAGTCAGTGGAAATGCTTTTAACTTATCCACATAATTAGTTCGTTAAAATTGCAATACAATTCAAAGTGCTGTAAATTGTCTAAACTTATGATCTGCAATTTTTTTTCGAATCGCCTCAATTTTGATTTTAGAAACACTGGTTTTTCTTGTCAGTAAAATTACTTGAAAGTCAGTGGAAATGCTTTTAACTTATCCACATAATTAGTGCGTTAAAATTGCAATACATTTCAAAGTGCTGAAAATTGTCTAAACTTATGATCTGCAATTTTTGTTCAAATCGCCTTCTACTCAATTTTGATTTTAGAAACATTGGTTTTTCTTGTCAGTAAATTTACTTGAAAGTCAGTGGAAATGCTTTTAACTTATCCACATAATTAGTGCGTTAAAATTGCAGTACATTTCAAAGTGCTGAAAATTGTCTAAACTTATGATCTGTAATTTTTTTTTCAAATCGCCTCAATTTTGATTTTAGAAACACTGGTTTTTCTTCTCAGTAAAATTACTTGAAAGTCAGTGGAAATGCTTTTAACTTATCCACATAATTAGTGCGTTAAAATTGCAATACATTTCAAAGTGCTGAAAATTGTCTAAACTTATGATCTGCAATTTTTTTAAAAATCGCCTTCTACTGAATTTTTATTTTAGAAACATTGGTTTTTCTTGTCAGTAAAATTACTTCAAAGTCAGTGGAAATGCTTTTAACTTATCCACATAATTAGTGCGTTAAAATTGCAATACATTTCAATGTGCTGTAAATTGTCTAAACTTATGATCTGCAATTTTTTTTCAAATTGCCTCAATTTTGATTTTTAGAAACATTGGTTTTTCTTGTCAGTAAATTTACTTGAAAGTCAGTGGAAATGCTTTTAACTTATCCACATAATTATTGCGTTAAAATTGCAATACATTTCAAAGTGCTGAAAATTGTCTAAACTTATGATCTGCAATTTTTTTTTAAATCGCCTTCTACTCAATTTTTATTTTAGAAACATTGGTTTTTCTTGTCAGTAAAATTACTTGAAAGTCAGTGGAAATGCTTTTAACTTATCCACATAATTAGTGCGTTAAAATTGCAATACATTTCAATGTGCTGAAAATTGTCTAAACTTATGATCTGCAATTTTTTTTCAAAACGCCTTCTACTCAATTTTGATTTTTAGAAAGATTGGTTTTTCTTGTCAGTAAATTTACTTGAAAGTCAGTGGAAATGCTTTTAACTTATCCACATAATTAGTTCGTTAAAATTGCAATACAATTCAAAGTGCTGTAAATTGTCTTAACTTATGATCTACAATTTTTTTTCAAATCGCCTCAATTTTGATTTTAGAAACACTTGTTTTTCTTGTCAGTAAAATTACTTGAAAGTCAGTGGAAATGCTTTTAACTTATCCACATAATTAGTGCGTTAAAATTGCAATACATTTCAAAGTGCTGAAAATTGTCTAAACTTATGATCTGCAATTTTTTTTCAAATCGCCTTCTACTCAATTTTTATTTTAGAAACATTGGTTTTTCTTGTCAGTAAAATTACTTAAAAGTCAGTGGAAATGCTTTTAACTTATCCACATAATTAGTGCGTTAAAATTGCAATCCATTCAAAGTGCTGAAAATTGTCTAAACTTATGATCTGCACTTTTTTTTCAAAACGCCATCTAATCAATTTTGATTTTTAGAAAGATTGCTTTTTCTTGTCAGTAAATTTTCCTTAAAGTCAGTGGAAATGCTTTTAACTTATCCACATAATTAGTGCGTTAAAATTGCAATACAATTCAAAGTGCTGAAAATTGTCTAAACTTATGATCTGCAATTTTTTTTCAAATCGCCTCAATTTTGATTTTAGAAACACTGGTTTTTCTTGTCAGTAAAATTACTTGAAAGTCAGTGGAAATGCTTTTAACTTATCCACATAATTAGTGCGTTAAAATTGCAATACATTTCAAAGTGCTGAAAATTGTCTAAACTTATGATCTGCAATTTTTTTTCAAATCGCCTTCTACTCAATTTTGATTTTAGAAACATTGGTTTCTCTTGTCAGTAAATTTACTTGAAAGTCAGTGGAAATGCTTTTAACTTATCCACATAAGTAGTGCGTTAAAATTGCAATACATTTCAAAGTGCTGAAAATTGTCTAAACTTATGATGTGCAATTTTTTTTCAAATCGCCTAAATTTTGATTTTAGAAACACTGGTTTTTTTTGTCAGTAAAATTACTTGAAAGTCAGTGGAAATGCTTTTAACTTATCCACATAATTAGTGCGTTAAAATTGCAATACATTTCAAAGTGCTGAAAATTGTCTAAACTTATGATCTGCAATTTTTTTTAAATCGCCTTCTACTCAATTTTGATTTTTAGAAATATTGGTTTTTCTTGTCAGTAAAATTACTTGAAAGTCAGTGGAAATGCTTTAAACTTATCCACATAATTAGTGCGTTAAAATTGCAATACATTTCAAAGTGCTGAAAATTGTCTAAACTTATTATGTGCAATTTTTTTTCAAATCGCCTTCTACTCAATTTTTATTTTAGAAACATTGTCTTTTCTTGTCAGTAAAATTACTTAAAAGTCAGTGGAAATGCTTTTAACTTATCCACATAATTAGTGCGTTAAAATTGCAATACATTTCAAAGTGCTGAAAATTGTCTAAACTTATGATCTGCAATTTTTTTTCAAAACGCCTTCTACTCAATTTTGATTTTTAGAAAGATTGGTTTTTCTTGTCAGTAAATTTTTTTGAAAGTCAGTGGAAATGCTTTTAACTTATCCACATAATTAGTGCGTTAAAATTGCAATACAATTCAAAGTGCTGTAAATTGTCTAAACTTATGATCTGCAATTTTTTTTCAAATCGCTTCAATTTTGATTTTAGAAACACTGGTTTTTTCTTGTCAGTAAAATTACTTGAAAGTCAGTGGAAATGCTTTTAACTTATCCACATAATTAGTGCGTTAAAACTGCAATACATTTCAAAGTGCTGAAAATTGTCTAAACTTATGATCTGCAATTTTTGTTCAAATCGCCTTCTACTCAATTTTTATTTTAGAAACATTGGTTTTTCTTGTCAGTAAATTTACTTGAAAGTCAGTGGAAATGCTTTTAACTTATCCACATAATTAGTGCGTTAAAATTGCAGTACATTTCAAAGTGCTGAAAATTGTCTAAACTTATGATCTGTAATTTTTTTTCAAATCGCCTCAATTTTGATTTTAGAAACACTGGTTTTTCTTCTCAGTAAAATTACTTGAAAGTCAGTGGAAATGCTTTTAACTTATCCACATAATTAGTGCGTTAAAATTGCAATACATTTCAAAGTGCTGAAAATTGTCTAAACTTATGATCTGCAATTTTTTTTAAAATCGCCTTCTACTCAATTTTTATTTTAGAAACATTGGTTTTTCTTGTCAGTAAAATTACATGAAAGTCAGTGGAAATGCTTTTAACTCATCCACATAATTAGTGCGTTAAAATTGCAATACATTTCAATGTGCTGAAAATTGTCTAAACTTATGATCTGCAATTTTTTTTCAAATCGCTTCAATTTTGATTTTTAGAAACATTGGTTTTTCTTGTCAGTAAAATTACTTGAAAGTCAGTGGAAATGCTTTTAACTTATCCACATAATTAGTGCGTTAAAATTGCAATACATTTCAAAGTGCTGAAAATTGTCTAAACTTATGATCTGCAATTTTTTTCAAATCGCCTTCTACTCAATTTTTATTTTAGAAACACTGGTTTTTCTTGTCAGTAAAATTACTTGAAAGTCAGTGGAAATGCTTTTAACTTATCCACATAATTAGTGCGTTAAAATTGCAATACATTTCAATGTGCTGAAAATTGTCTAAACTTATGATCTGCAATTTTTTTTCAAAACGCCTTCTACTCAATTTTGATTTTTAGAAAGATTGGTTTTTCTTGTCAGTAAATTTACTTGAAAGTCAGTGGAAATGCTTTTAACTTATCCACATAATTAGTTCGTTAAAATTGCAATACAATTCAAAGTGCTGTAAATTGTCTAAACTTATGATCTGCAATTTTTTTTCGAATCGCCTCAATTTTGATTTTAGAAACACTGGTTTTTATTGTCAGTAAAATTACTTGAAAGTCAGTGGAAATGCTTTTAACTTATCCACATAATTAGTGCGTTAAAATTGCAATACATTTCAAAGTGCTGAAAATTGTCTAAACTTATGATCTGCAATTTTTTTTCAAATCGCCTTCTACTCAATTTTTATTTTAGAAACATTGGTTTTTCTTGTCAGTAAAATTACATGAAAGTCAGTGGAAATGCTTTTAACTTATCCTCATAATTAGTGCGTTAAAATTGCAATACATTTCAATGTGCTGAAAATTGTCTAAACTTATGATCTGCAATTTTTTTTCAAATTGCTTCAATTTTGCTTTTTAGAAACATTGGTTTTTCTTGTCAGTAAAATTACTTGAAAGTCAGTGGAAATGCTTTTAACTTATCCACATAATTAGTGCGTTAAAATTGCAATACATTTCAATGTGCTGTAAATTGTCTAAACTTATGATCTGCAATTTTTTTTCAAATCGCCTCAATTTTGATTTTTAGAAACATTGGTTTTTCTTGTCAGTAAATTTACTTGAAAGTCAGTGGAAATGCTTTTAACTTATCCACATAATTAGTGCGTTAAAATTGCAATACATTTCAAAGTGCTGAAAATTGTCTAAACTTATGATCTGCAATTTTTTTTTAAATCGCCTTCTACTCAATTTTTATTTTAGAAACATTGGTTTTTCTTGTCAGTAAAATTACTTGAAAGTCAGTGGAAATGCTTTTAACTTATCCACATAATTAGTGCGTTAAAATTGCAATACATTTCATTGTGCTGAAAATTGTCTAAACTTATGATCTGCAATTTTTTTTCAAAACGCCTTCTACTCAATTTTGATTTTTAGAAAGATTGGTTTTTCTTGTCAGTAAATTTACTTGAAAGTCAGTGGAAATGCTTTTAACTTATCCACATAATTAGTTCGTTAAAATTGCAATACAATTCAAAGTGCTGTAAATTGTCTTAACTTATGATCTACAATTTTTTTTCAAATCGCCTCAATTTTGATTTTAGAAACACTGGTTTTTCATGTCAGTAAAATTACTTGAAAGTCAGTGGAAATGCTTTTAACTTATCCACATAATTAGTGCGTTAAAATTGCAATACATTTCAAAGTGCTGAAAATTGTCTAAACTTATGATCTGCAATTTTTTTTCAAATCGCCTTCTACTCAATTTTTATTTTAGAAACATTGGTTTTTCTTGTCAGTAAAATTACTTAAAAGTCAGTGGAAATGCTTTTAACTTATCCACATAATTAGTGCGTTAAAATTGCAATACATTTCAAAGTGCTGAAAATTGTCTAAACTTATGATCTGCAATTTTTTTTCAAAACGCCATCTAATCAATTTTGATTTTTAGAAAGATTGCTTTTTCTTGTCAGTAAATTTTCCTTAAAGTCAGTGGAAATGCTTTTAACTTATCCACATAATTAGTGCGTTAAAATTGCAATACAATTCAAAGTGCTGAAAATTGTCTAAACTTATGATCTGCAATTTTTTTTCAAATCGCCTCAATTTTGATTTTAGAAACACTGGTTTTTCTTGTCAGTAAAATTACTTGAAAGTCAGTGGAAATGCTTTTAACTTATCCACATAATTAGTGCGTTAAAATTGCAATACATTTCAAAGTGCTGAAAATTGTCTAAACTTATGATCTGCAATTTTTTTTCAAATCGCCTCAATTTTGATTTTTAGAAACATTGGTTTTTCTTGTCAGTAAATTTACTTGAAAGTCAGTGGAAATGCTTTTAACTTATCCACATAATTAGTGCGTTAAAATTGCAATACATTTCAAAGTGCTGAAAATTGTCTAAACTTATGATCTGCAATTTTTTTTAAAATCGCCTTCTACTCAATTTTTATTTTAGAAACATTGGTTTTTCTTGTCAGTAAAATTACTTGAAAGTCAGTGGAAATGCTTTTAACTTATCCACATAATTAGTGCGTTAAAATTGCAATACATTTCATTGTGCTGAAAATTGTCTAAACTTATGATCTGCAATTTTTGTTCAAATCGCCTTCTACTCAATTTTGATTTTAGAAACATTGGTTTTTCTTGTCAGTAAATTTACTTGAAAGTCAGTGGAAATGCTTTTAACTTATCCACATAATTAGTGCGTTAAAATTGCAATACAATTCAAAGTGCTGAAAATTGTCTAAACTTATGATCTGCAATTTTTTTTCAAATCGCTTCAATTTTGATTTTTAGAAACATTGGTTTTTCTTGTCAGTAAAATTACTTGAAAGTCAGTGGAAATGCTTTTAACTTATCCACATAATTAGTGCGTTAAAATTGCAATACATTTCAATGTGCTGTAAATTGTCTAAACTTATGATCTGCAATTTTTTTTCAAATCGCCTCAATTTTGATTTTTAGAAACATTGGTTTTTCTTGTCAGTAAATTTACTTGAAAGTCAGTGGAAATGCTTTTAACTTATCCACATAATTAGTGCGTTAAAATTGCAATACATTTCAAAGTGCTGAAAATTGTCTAAACTTATGATCTGCAATTTTTTTTTAAATCGCCTTCTACTCAATTTTTATTTTAGAAACATTGGTTTTTCTTGTCAGTTAAATTACTTGAAAGTCAGTGGAAATGCTTTTAACTTATCCACATAATTAGTGCGTTAAAATTGCAATACATTTCATTGTGCTGAAAACTGTCTAAACTTATGATCTGCAATTTTTGTTCAAATCGCCTTCTACTCAATTTTGATTTTAGAAACATTGGTTTTTCTTGTCAGTAAATTTACTTGAAAGTCAGTGGAAATGCTTTTAACTTATCCACATAATTAGTGCGTTAAAATTGCAGTACATTTCAAAGTGCTGAAAATTGTCTAAACTTATGATCTGTAATTTTTTTTCAAATCGCCTCAATTTTGATTTTAGAAACACTGGTTTTTCTTCTCAGTAAAATTACTTGAAAGTCAGTGGAAATGCTTTTAACTTATCCACATAATTAGTGCGTTAAAATTGCAATACATTTCAAAGTGCTGAAAATTGTCTAAACTTATGATCTGCAATTTTTTTTTAAATCGCCTTCTACTCAATTTTTATTTTAGAAACATTGGTTTTTCTTGTCAGTAAAATTACATGAAAGTCAGTGGAAATGCTTTTAACTCATCCACATAATTAGTGCGTTAAAATTGCAATACATTTCAATGTGCTGAAAATTGTCTAAACTTATGATCTGCAATTTTTTTTCAAATCGCTTCAATTTTGATTTTCAGAAACATTGGTTTTTCTTGTCAGTAAAATTACTTGAAAGTCAGTGGAAATGCTTTTAACTTATCCACATAATTAGTGCGTTAAAATTGCAATACATTTCAAAGTGCTGAAAATTGTCTAAACTTATGATCTGTAATTTTTTTCAAATCGCCTTCTACTCAATTTTTATTTTAGAAACATTGGTTTTTCTTGTCAGTAAAATTACTTGAAAGTCAGTGGAAATGCTTTTAACTTATCCACATAATTAGTGCGTTAAAATTGCAATACATTTCAATGTGCTGAAAATTGTCTAAACTTATGATCTGCAAGTTTTTTTCAAAACGCCTTCTACTCAATTTTGATTTTTAGAAAGATTGGTTTTTCTTGTCAGTAAATTTACTTGAAAGTCAGTGGAAATGCTTTTAACTTATCCACATAATTAGTTCGTTAAAATTGCAATACAATTCAAAGTGCTGTAAATTGTCTAAACTTATGATCTGCAATTTTTTTTCGAATCGCCTCAATTTTGATTTTAGAAACACTGGTTTTTATTGTCAGTAAAATTACTTGAAAGTCAGTGGAAATGCTTTTAACTTATCCACATAATTAGTGCGTTAAAATTGCAATACATTTCAAAGTGCTGAAAATTGTCTAAACTTATGATCTGCAATTTTTGTTCAAATCGCCTTCTACTCAATTTTTATTTTAGAAACATTGGTTTTTCTTGTCAGTAAAATTACATGAAAGTCAGTGGAAATGCTTTTAACTTATCCTCATAATTAGTGCGTTAAAATTGCAATACATTTCAATGTGCTGAAAATTGTCTAAACTTATGATCTGCAATTTTTTTTCAAATCGCTTCAATTTTGATTTTTAGAAACATTGGTTTTTCTTGTCAGTAAAATTACTTGAAAGTCAGTGGAAATGCTTTTAACTTATCCACATAATTAGTGCGTTAAAATTGCAATACATTTCAATGTGCTGTAAATTGTCTAAACTTATGATCTGCAATTTTTTTTCAAATCGCCTCAATTTTGATTTTTAGAAACATTGGTTTTTCTTGTCAGTAAATTTACTTGAAAGTCAGTGGAAATGCTTTTAACTTATCCACATAATTAGTGCGTTAAAATTGCAATACATTTCAAAGTGCTGAAAATTGTCTAAACTTATGATCTGCAATTTTTTTTTAAATCGCCTTCTACTCAATTTTTATTTTAGAAACATTGGTTTTTCTTGTCAGTAAAATTACTTGAAAGTCAGTGGAAATGCTTTTAACTTATCCACATAATTAGTGCGTTAAAATTGCAATACATTTCATTGTGCTGAAAATTGTCTAAACTTATGATCTGCAATTTTTTTTCAAAACGCCTTCTACTCAATTTTGATTTTTAGAAAGATTGGTTTTTCTTGTCAGTAAATTTACTTGAAAGTCAGTGGAAATGCTTTTAACTTATCCACATAATTAGTTCGTTAAAATTGCAATACAATTCAAAGTGCTGTAAATTGTCTTAACTTATGATCTACAATTTTTTTTCAAATCGCCTCAATTTTGATTTTAGAAACACTGGTTTTTCTTGTCAGTAAAATTACTTGAAAGTCAGTGGAAATGCTTTTAACTTATCCACATAATTAGTGCGTTAAAATTGCAATACATTTCAAAGTGCTGAAAATTGTCTAAACTTATGATCTGCAATTTTTTTTCAAATCGCCTTCTACTCAATTTGTTTTTTAGAAACATTGGTTTTTCTTGTCAGTAAAATTACTTAAAAGTCAGTGGAAATGCTTTTAACTTATCCACATAATTAGTGCGTTAAAATTGCAATACATTTCAAAGTGCTGAAAATTGTCTAAACTTATGATCTGCAATTTTTTTTCAAATCGCCTTCTACTCAATTTTTATTTTAGAAACATTGGTTTTTCTTGTCAGTAAAATTACTTAAAAGTCAGTGGAAATGCTTTTAACTTATCCACATAATTAGTGCGTTAAAATTGCAATACATTTCAAAGTGCTGAAAATTGTCTAAACTTATGATCTGCAATTTTTTTTCAAAACGCCATCTAATCAATTTTGATTTTTAGAAAGATTGCTTTTTCTTGTCAGTAAATTTTCCTTAAAGTCAGTGGAAATGCTTTTAACTTATCCACATAATTAGTGCGTTAAAATTGCAATACAATTCAAAGTGCTGAAAATTGTCTAAACTTATGATCTGCAATTTTTTTTCAAATCGCCTCAATTTTGATTTTAGAAACACTGGTTTTTCTTGTCAGTAAAATTACTTGAAAGTCAGTGGAAATGCTTTTAACTTATCCACATAATTAGTGCGTTAAAATTGCAATACATTTCAAAGTGCTGAAAATTGTCTAAACTTATGATCTGCAAATTTTTTTCAAATCGCCTTCTACTCAATTTTGATTTTAGAAACATTGGTTTCTCTTGTCAGTAAATTTACTTGAAAGTCAGTGGAAATGCTTTTAACTTATCCACATAAGTAGTGCGTTAAAATTGCAATACATTTCAAAGTGCTGAAAATTGTCTAAACTTATGATCTGCAATTTTTTTTCAAATCGCTTCAATTTTGATTTTTAGAAACATTGGTTTTTCTTGTCAGTAAAATTACTTGAAAGTCAGTGGAAATGCTTTTAACTTATCCACATAATTAGTGCGTTAAAATTGCAATACATTTCAATGTGCTGTAAATTGTCTAAACATGATCTGCAATTTTTTTTCAAATCGCCTCAATTTTGATTTTTAGAAACATTGGTTTTTCTTGTCAGTAAATTTACTTGAAAGTCAGTGGAAATGCTTTTAACTTATCCACATAATTAGTGCGTTAAAATTGCAATACATTTCAAAGTGCTGAAAATTGTCTAAACTTATGATCTGCAATTTTTTTTTAAATCGCCTTCTACTCAATTTTTATTTTAGAAACATTGGTTTTTCTTGTCAGTAAAATTACTTAAAAGTCAGTGGAAATGCTTTTAACTTATCCACATAATTAGTGCGTTAAAATTGCAATACATTTCAAAGTGCTGAAAATTGTCTAAACTTATGATCTGCAATTTTTTTTCAAATCGCCTTCTACTCAATTTTTATTTTAGAAACATTGGTTTTTCTTGTCAGTAAAATTACTTAAAAGTCAGTGGAAATGCTTTTAACTTATCCACATAATTAGTGCGTTAAAATTGCAATACATTTCAAAGTGCTGAAAATTGTCTAAACTTATGATCTGCAATTTTTTTTCAAAACGCCATCTAATCAATTTTGATTTTTAGAAAGATTGCTTTTTCTTGTCAGTAAATTTTCCTTAAAGTCAGTGGAAATGCTTTTAACTTATCCACATAATTAGTGCGTTAAAATTGCAATACAATTCAAAGTGCTGAAAATTGTCTAAACTTATGATCTGCAATTTTTTTTCAAATCGCCTCAATTTTGATTTTAGAAACACTGGTTTTTCTTGTCAGTAAAATTACGTGAAAGTCAGTGGAAATGCTTTTAACTTATCCACATAATTAGTGCGTTAAAATTGCAATACATTTCAAAGTGCTGAAAATTGTCTAAACTTATGATCTGCAATTTTTTTTCAAATCGCCTTCTACTCAATTTTGATTTTAGAAACATTGGTTTCTCTTGTCAGTAAATTTACTTGAAAGTCAGTGGAAATGCTTTTAACTTATCCACATAAGTAGTGCGTTAAAATTGCAATACATTTCAAAGTGCTGAAAATTGTCTAAACTTATGATGTGCAATTTTTTTTCAAATCGCCTCAATTTTGATTTTAGAAACACTGGTTTTTTTTGTCAGTAAATTTACTTGAAAGTCAGTGGAAATGCTTTTAACTTATCCACATAATTAGTGCGTTAAAATTGCAATACATTTCAAAGTGCTGAAAATTGTCTAAACTTATGATCTGCAATTTTTTTTAAATCGCCTTCTACTCAATTTTGATTTTTAGAAATATTGGTTTTTCTTGTCAGTAAAATTACTTGAAAGTCAGTGGAAATGCTTTTAACTTATCCACATAATTAGTGCGTTAAAATTGCATAACATTTCAAAGTGCTGAAAATTGTCTAAACTTATGATCTGCAATTTTTTTTCAAAACGCCTTCTACTCAATTTTGATTTTTAGAAAGATTGGTTTTTCTTGTCAGTAAATTTTTTTGAAAGTCAGTGGAAATGCTTTTAACTTATCCACATAATTAGTGCGTTAAAATTGCAATACAATTCAAAGTGCTGTAAATTGTCTAAACTTATGATCTGAAATTTTTTTTCAAATCGCTTTAATTTTGATTTTAGAAACACTGGTTTTTTCTTGTCAGTAAAATTACTTGAAAGTCAGTGGAAATGCTTTTAACTTATCCACATAATTAGTGCGTTAAAATTGCAATACATTTCAATGTGCTGAAAATTGTCTAAACTTATGATCTGCAATTTTTTTTCAAATCGCCTCAATTTTGATTTTTAGAAACATTGGTTTTTCTTGTCAGTAAAATTACTTGAAAGTCAGTGGAAATGCTTTTAACTTATCCACATAATTAGTGCGTTAAAATTGCAATACATTTCAAAGTGCTGAAAATTGTCTAAACTTATGATCTGCAATTTTTTTTCAAATCGCCTTCTACTCAATTTTTATTTTAGAAACATTGGTTTTTCTTGTCAGTAAAATTACTTAAAAGTCAGTGGAAATGCTTTTAACTTATCCACATAATTAGTGCGTTAAAATTGCAATACATTTCAAAGTGCTGAAAATTGTCTAAACTTATGATCTGCAATTTTTTTTCAAATCGCCTTCTACTCAATTTTTATTTTAGAAACATTGGTTTTTCTTGTCAGTAAAATTACTTAAAAGTCAGTGGAAATGCTTTTAACTTATCCACATAATTAGTGCGTTAAAATTGCAATACATTTCAAAGTGCTGAAAATTGTCTAAACTTATGATCTGCAATTTTTTTTCAAAACGCCATCTAATCAATTTTGATTTTTAGAAAGATTGCTTTTTCTTGTCAGTAAATTTTCTTTAAAGTCAGTGGAAATGCTTTTAACTTATCCACATAATTAGTGCGTTAAAATTGCAATACAATTCAAAGTGCTGAAAATTGTCTAAACTTATGATCTGCAATTTTTTTTCAAATCGCCTCAATTTTGATTTTTAGAAACATTGGTTTTTCTTGTCAGTAAAATTACTTGAAAGTCAGTGGAAATGCTTTTAACTTATCCACATAATTAGTGCGTTAAAATTGCAATACATTTCAATGTGCTGAAAAAACTCTAAACTTATGATCTGCAATTTTTTTTCAAAACGCCTTCTACTCAATTTTGATTTTTAGAAAGATTGGTTTTTCTTGTCAGTAAATTTACTTGAAAGTCAGTGGAAATGCTTTTAACTTATCCACATAATTAGTTCGTTAAAATTGCAATACAATTCAAAGTGCTGTAAATTGTCTTAACTTATGATCTACAATTGTTTTTCAAATCGCCTCAATTTTGATTTTAGAAACACTGGTTTTTCTTGTCAGTAAAATTACTTGAAAGTCAGTGGAAATGCTTTTAACTTATCCACATAATTAGTGCGTTTAAATTGCAATACATTTCAATGTGCTGAAAATTGTCTAAACTTATGATCTGCAATTTTTTTTCAAATCGCGTTCTACTCAATTTTTATTTTAGAAACATTGGTTTTTCTTGTCAGTAAAATTACTTAAAAGTCAGTGGAAATGCTTTTAACTTATCCACATAATTAGTGCGTTAAAATTGCAATACATTTCAAAGTGCTGAAAATTGTCTAAACTTATGATCTGCAATTTTTTTTAAATCGCCTTCTACTCAATTTTTTATTTTAGAAATATTGGTTTTTCTTGTCAGTAAAATTACTTGAAAGTCAGTGGAAATGCTTTGAACTTATCCACATAATTAGTGCGTTAAAATTGCAATACATTTCAAAGTGCTGAAAATTGTCTAAACTTATGATCTGCAATTTTTTTTCAAATCGCCTCAATTTTGATTTTAGAAACACTGGTTTTTCTTGTCAGTAAAATTACTTGAAAGTCAGTGGAAATGCTTTTAACTTATCCACATAATTAGTGCGTTAAAATTGCAATACATTTCAAAGTGCTGAAAATTGTCTAAACTTATGATCTGCAATTTTTTTTCAAATCGCCTTCTACTCAATTTTTATTTTAGAAACATTGGTTTTTCTTGTCAGTAAAATTACTTAAAAGTCAGTGGAAATGCTTTTAACTTATCCACATAATTAGTGCGTTAAAATTGCAATACATTTCAAAGTGCTGAAAATTGTCTAAACTTATGATCTGCAATTTTTTTTCAAAACGCCATCTAATCAATTTTGATTTTTAGAAAGATTGCTTTTTCTTGTCAGTAAATTTTCCTTAAAGTCAGTGGAAATGCTTTTAACTTATCCACATAATTAGTGCGTTAAAATTGCAATACAATTCAAAGTGCTGAAAATTGTCTAAACTTATGATCTGCAATTTTTTTTCAAATCGCCTCAATTTTGATTTTAGAAACACTGGTTTTTCTTGTCAGTAAAATTACTTGAAAGTCAGTGGAAATGCTTTTAACTTATCCACATAATTAGTGCGTTAAAATTGCAATACATTTCAAAGTGCTGAAAATTGTCTAAACTTATGATCTGCAAATTTTTTTCAAATCGCCTTCTACTCAATTTTGATTTTAGAAACATTGGTTTCTCTTGTCAGTAAATTTACTTGAAAGTCAGTGGAAATGCTTTTAACTTATCCACATAAGTAGTGCGTTAAAATTGCAATACATTTCAAAGTGCTGAAAATTGTCTAAACTTATGATCTGCAATTTTTTTTCAAATCGCTTCAATTTTGATTTTTAGAAACATTGGTTTTTCTTGTCAGTAAAATTACTTGAAAGTCAGTGGAAATGCTTTTAACTTATCCACATAATTAGTGCGTTAAAATTGCAATACATTTCAATGTGCTGTAAATTGTCTAAACATGATCTGCAATTTTTTTTCAAATCGCCTCAATTTTGATTTTTAGAAACATTGGTTTTTCTTGTCAGTAAATTTACTTGAAAGTCAGTGGAAATGCTTTTAACTTATCCACATAATTAGTGCGTTAAAATTGCAATACATTTCAAAGTGCTGAAAATTGTCTAAACTTATGATCTGCAATTTTTTTTTAAATCGCCTTCTACTCAATTTTTATTTTAGAAACATTGGTTTTTCTTGTCAGTAAAATTACTTAAAAGTCAGTGGAAATGCTTTTAACTTATCCACATAATTAGTGCGTTAAAATTGCAATACATTTCAAAGTGCTGAAAATTGTCTAAACTTATGATCTGCAATTTTTTTTCAAATCGCCTTCTACTCAATTTTTATTTTAGAAACATTGGTTTTTCTTGTCAGTAAAATTACTTAAAAGTCAGTGGAAATGCTTTTAACTTATCCACATAATTAGTGCGTTAAAATTGCAATACATTTCAAAGTGCTGAAAATTGTCTAAACTTATGATCTGCAATTTTTTTTCAAAACGCCATCTAATCAATTTTGATTTTTAGAAAGATTGCTTTTTCTTGTCAGTAAATTTTCCTTAAAGTCAGTGGAAATGCTTTTAACTTATCCACATAATTAGTGCGTTAAAATTGCAATACAATTCAAAGTGCTGAAAATTGTCTAAACTTATGATCTGCAATTTTTTTTCAAATCGCCTCAATTTTGATTTTAGAAACACTGGTTTTTCTTGTCAGTAAAATTACTTGAAAGTCAGTGGAAATGCTTTTAACTTATCCACATAATTAGTGCGTTAAAATTGCAATACATTTCAAAGTGCTGAAAATTGTCTAAACTTATGATCTGCAATTTTTTTTCAAATCGCCTTCTACTCAATTTTGATTTTAGAAACATTGGTTTCTCTTGTCAGTAAATTTACTTGAAAGTCAGTGGAAATGCTTTTAACTTATCCACATAAGTAGTGCGTTAAAATTGCAATACATTTCAAAGTGCTGAAAATTGTCTAAACTTATGATGTGCAATTTTTTTTCAAATCGCCTCAATTTTGATTTTAGAAACACTGGTTTTTTTTGTCAGTAAATTTACTTGAAAGTCAGTGGAAATGCTTTTAACTTATCCACATAATTAGTGCGTTAAAATTGCAATACATTTCAAAGTGCTGAAAATTGTCTAAACTTATGATCTGCAATTTTTTTTAAATCGCCTTCTACTCAATTTTGATTTTTAGAAATATTGGTTTTTCTTGTCAGTAAAATTACTTGAAAGTCAGTGGAAATGCTTTTAACTTATCCACATAATTAGTGCGTTAAAATTGCATAACATTTCAAAGTGCTGAAAATTGTCTAAACTTATGATCTGCAATTTTTTTTCAAAACGCCTTCTACTCAATTTTGATTTTTAGAAAGATTGGTTTTTCTTGTCAGTAAATTTTTTTGAAAGTCAGTGGAAATGCTTTTAACTTATCCACATAATTAGTGCGTTAAAATTGCAATACAATTCAAAGTGCTGTAAATTGTCTAAACTTATGATCTGAAATTTTTTTTCAAATCGCTTTAATTTTGATTTTAGAAACACTGGTTTTTTCTTGTCAGTAAAATTACTTGAAAGTCAGTGGAAATGCTTTTAACTTATCCACATAATTAGTGCGTTAAAATTGCAATACATTTCAATGTGCTGAAAATTGTCTAAACTTATGATCTGCAATTTTTTTTCAAATCGCCTCAATTTTGATTTTTAGAAACATTGGTTTTTCTTGTCAGTAAAATTACTTGAAAGTCAGTGGAAATGCTTTTAACTTATCCACATAATTAGTGCGTTAAAATTGCAATACATTTCAAAGTGCTGAAAATTGTCTAAACTTATGATCTGCAATTTTTTTTCAAATCGCCTTCTACTCAATTTTTATTTTAGAAACATTGGTTTTTCTTGTCAGTAAAATTACTTAAAAGTCAGTGGAAATGCTTTTAACTTATCCACATAATTAGTGCGTTAAAATTGCAATACATTTCAAAGTGCTGAAAATTGTCTAAACTTATGATCTGCAATTTTTTTTCAAATCGCCTTCTACTCAATTTTTATTTTAGAAACATTGGTTTTTCTTGTCAGTAAAATTACTTAAAAGTCAGTGGAAATGCTTTTAACTTATCCACATAATTAGTGCGTTAAAATTGCAATACATTTCAAAGTGCTGAAAATTGTCTAAACTTATGATCTGCAATTTTTTTTCAAAACGCCATCTAATCAATTTTGATTTTTAGAAAGATTGCTTTTTCTTGTCAGTAAATTTTCCTTAAAGTCAGTGGAAATGCTTTTAACTTATCCACATAATTAGTGCGTTAAAATTGCAATACAATTCAAAGTGCTGAAAATTGTCTAAACTTATGATCTGCAATTTTTTTTCAAATCGCCTCAATTTTGATTTTAGAAACACTGGTTTTTCTTGTCAGTAAAATTACTTGAAAGTCAGTGGAAATGCTTTTAACTTATCCACATAATTAGTGCGTTAAAATTGCAATACATTTCAAAGTGCTGAAAATTGTCTAAACTTATGATCTGCAATTTTTTTTCAAATCGCCTTCTACTCAATTTTGATTTTAGAAACATTGGTTTCTCTTGTCAGTAAATTTACTTGAAAGTCAGTGGAAATGCTTTTAACTTATCCACATAAGTAGTGCGTTAAAATTGCAATACATTTCAAAGTGCTGAAAATTGTCTAAACTTATGATGTGCAATTTTTTTTCAAATCGCCTCAATTTTGATTTTAGAAACACTGGTTTTTTTTGTCAGTAAATTTACTTGAAAGTCAGTGGAAATGCTTTTAACTTATCCACATAATTAGTGCGTTAAAATTGCAATACATTTCAAAGTGCTGAAAATTGTCTAAACTTATGATCTGCAATTTTTTTTAAATCGCCTTCTACTCAATTTTGATTTTTAGAAATATTGGTTTTTCTTGTCAGTAAAATTACTTGAAAGTCAGTGGAAATGCTTTTAACTTATCCACATAATTAGTGCGTTAAAATTGCATAACATTTCAAAGTGCTGAAAATTGTCTAAACTTATGATCTGCAATTTTTTTTCAAAACGCCTTCTACTCAATTTTGATTTTTAGAAAGATTGGTTTTTCTTGTCAGTAAATTTTTTTGAAAGTCAGTGGAAATGCTTTTAACTTATCCACATAATTAGTGCGTTAAAATTGCAATACAATTCAAAGTGCTGTAAATTGTCTAAACTTATGATCTGAAATTTTTTTTCAAATCGCTTTAATTTTGATTTTAGAAACACTGGTTTTTTCTTGTCAGTAAAATTACTTGAAAGTCAGTGGAAATGCTTTTAACTTATCCACATAATTAGTGCGTTAAAATTGCAATACATTTCAATGTGCTGAAAATTGTCTAAACTTATGATCTGCAATTTTTTTTCAAATCGCCTCAATTTTGATTTTTAGAAACATTGGTTTTTCTTGTCAGTAAAATTACTTGAAAGTCAGTGGAAATGCTTTTAACTTATCCACATAATTAGTGCGTTAAAATTGCAATACATTTCAAAGTGCTGAAAATTGTCTAAACTTATGATCTGCAATTTTTTTTCAAATCGCCTTCTACTCAATTTTTATTTTAGAAACATTGGTTTTTCTTGTCAGTAAAATTACTTAAAAGTCAGTGGAAATGCTTTTAACTTATCCACATAATTAGTGCGTTAAAATTGCAATACATTTCAAAGTGCTGAAAATTGTCTAAACTTATGATCTGCAATTTTTTTTCAAATCGCCTTCTACTCAATTTTTATTTTAGAAACATTGGTTTTTCTTGTCAGTAAAATTACTTAAAAGTCAGTGGAAATGCTTTTAACTTATCCACATAATTAGTGCGTTAAAATTGCAATACATTTCAAAGTGCTGAAAATTGTCTAAACTTATGATCTGCAATTTTTTTTCAAAACGCCATCTAATCAATTTTGATTTTTAGAAAGATTGCTTTTTCTTGTCAGTAAATTTTCCTTAAAGTCAGTGGAAATGCTTTTAACTTATCCACATAATTAGTGCGTTAAAATTGCAATACAATTCAAAGTGCTGAAAATTGTCTAAACTTATGATCTGCAATTTTTTTTCAAATCGCCTCAATTTTGATTTTTAGAAACATTGGTTTTTCTTGTCAGTAAAATTACTTGAAAGTCAGTGGAAATGCTTTTAACTTATCCACATAATTAGTGCGTTAAAATTGCAATACATTTCAATGTGCTGAAAAAACTCTAAACTTATGATCTGCAATTTTTTTTCAAAACGCCTTCTACTCAATTTTGATTTTTAGAAAGATTGGTTTTTCTTGTCAGTAAATTTACTTGAAAGTCAGTGGAAATGCTTTTAACTTATCCACATAATTAGTTCGTTAAAATTGCAATACAATTCAAAGTGCTGTAAATTGTCTTAACTTATGATCTACAATTGTTTTTCAAATCGCCTCAATTTTGATTTTAGAAACACTGGTTTTTCTTGTCAGTAAAATTACTTGAAAGTCAGTGGAAATGCTTTTAACTTATCCACATAATTAGTGCGTTTAAATTGCAATACATTTCAATGTGCTGAAAATTGTCTAAACTTATGATCTGCAATTTTTTTTCAAATCGCGTTCTACTCAATTTTTATTTTAGAAACATTGGTTTTTCTTGTCAGTAAAATTACTTAAAAGTCAGTGGAAATGCTTTTAACTTATCCACATAATTAGTGCGTTAAAATTGCAATACATTTCAAAGTGCTGAAAATTGTCTAAACTTATGATCTGCAATTTTTTTTAAATCGCCTTCTACTCAATTTTTTATTTTAGAAATATTGGTTTTTCTTGTCAGTAAAATTACTTGAAAGTCAGTGGAAATGCTTTGAACTTATCCACATAATTAGTGCGTTAAAATTGCAATACATTTCAAAGTGCTGAAAATTGTCTAAACTTATGATCTGCAATTTTTTTTCAAATCGCCTCAATTTTGATTTTAGAAACACTGGTTTTTCTTGTCAGTAAAATTACTTGAAAGTCAGTGGAAATGCTTTTAACTTATCCACATAATTAGTGCGTTAAAATTGCAATACATTTCAAAGTGCTGAAAATTGTCTAAACTTATGATCTGCAATTTCTTTTTCAAATCGCCTTCTACTCAATTTTTATTTTAGAAATATTGGTTTTTCTTGTCAGTAAAATTACTTGAAAGTCAGTGGAAATGCTTTTAACTTATCCACATAATTAGTGCGTTAAAATTGCAATACATTTCAAAGTGCTGAAAATTGTCTAAACTTATGATCTGCAATATTTTTAAAAATCGCCTTCTACTCAATTTTGATTTTAGAAACATTGTTTTTTCTTGTCAGTAAAATTACTTCAAAGTCAGTGGAAATGCTTTTAACTTATCCACATAATTAGTGCGTTAAAATTGCAATACATTTCAAAGTGCTGAAAATTGTCTAAACTCATTATGTGCAATTTTTTTTCAAATCGCCTCAATTTTGATTTTAGAAAAACTGGTTTTTCTTGTCAGTAAAATTACTTGAAAGTCAGTGGAAATGCTTTTAACTTATCCACATAATTAGTGCGTTAAAATTGCAATACATTTCAAAGTGCTGAAAATTGTCTAAACTTATGATCTGCAATTTTTTTTTAAATCGCCTTCTACTCAATTTTTTATTTTAGAAAGATTGGTTTTTCTTGTCAGTAAAATTACTTCAAAGTCAGTGGAAATGCTTTTAACTTATCCACATAATTAGTGCGTTAAAATTGCAATACATTTCAAAGTGCTGAAAATTGTCTAACCTTATGATCTGCAATTTTTTTTTAAATCGCCTTCTACTCAATTTTTTATTTTAGAAATATTGGTTTTTCTTGTCAGTAAAATTACTTGAAAGTCAGTGGAAATGCTTTTAACTTATCCACATAATTAGTGCGTTAAAATTGCAATACATTTCAAAGTGCTGAAAATTGTCTAAACTTATGATCTGCAATTTTTTTTCAAATCGCCTCAATTTTGATTTTAGAAACACTGGTTTTTCTTGTCAGTAAAATTACTTGAAAGTCAGTGGAAATGCTTTTAACTTATCCACATAATTAGTGCGTTAAAATTGCAATACATTTCAAAGTGCTGAAAATCGTCTAAACTTATGATCTGCAATTTCTTTTTCAAATCGCCTTCTACTCAATTTTTATTTTAGAAATATTGGTTTTTCTTGTCAGTAAAATTACTTGAAAGTCAGTGGAAATGCTTTTAACTTATCCACATAATTAGTGCGTTAAAATTGCAATACATTTCAAAGTGCTGAAAATTGTCTAAACTTATGATCTGCAATATTTTTAAAAATCGCCTTCTACTCAATTTTGATTTTAGAAACATTGTTTTTTCTTGTCAGTAAAATTACTTCAAAGTCAGTGGAAATGCTTTTAACTTATCCACATAATTAGTGCGTTAAAATTGCAATACATTTCAAAGTGCTGAAAATTGTCTAAACTCATTATGTGCAATTTTTTTTCAAATCGCCTCAATTTTGATTTTAGAAAAACTGGTTTTTCTTGTCAGTAAAATTACTTGAAAGTCAGTGGAAATGCTTTTAACTTATCCACATAATTAGTGCGTTAAAATTGCAATACATTTCAAAGTGCTGAAAATTGTCTAAACTTATGATCTTCAATTTTTTTTTAAATCGCCTTCTACTCAATTTTTTATTTTAGAAAGATTGGTTTTTCTTGTCAGTAAAATTACTTCAAAGTCAGTGGAAATGCTTTTAACTTATCCACATAATTAGTGCGTTAAAATTGCAATACATTTCAAAGTCCTGAAAATTGTCTAAACTTATGATCTGCAATTTTTTTTAAATCGCTTTCTACTCAATTTTTATTTTAGAAAGATTGGTTTTTCTTGTCAGTAAAATTACTTGAAAGTCAGTGGAAATGCTTTTAACTTATCCACATAATTAGTGCGTTAAAATTGCAATACATTTCAAAGTGCTGAAAATTGTCTAAACTTATGATCTGCAATTTTTTTTCAAATCGCCTTCTACTCAATTTTGATTTTAGAACGATTGGTTTTTCTTGTCAGTAAATTTACTTGAAAGTCAGTGGAAATGCTTTTAACTTATCCACATAATTAGTGCGTTAAAATTGCAATACATTTCAAAGTGCTGAAAATTGTCTAAACTTATGATCTGCAATTTTTTTTTAAATCGCCTTCTACTCAATTTTTTATTTTAGAAACATTGGTTTTTCTTGTCAGTAAAATTACTTCAAAGTCAGTGGAAATGCTTTTAACTTATCCACATAATTAGTGCGTTAAAATTGCAATACATTTCAAAGTCCTGAAAATTGTCTAAACTTATGATCTGCAATTTTTTTTAAATCGCTTTCTACTCAATTTTTATTTTAGAAAGATTGGTTTTTCTTGTCAGTAAAATTACTTGAAAGTCAGTGGAAATGCTTTTAACTTATCCACATAATTAGTGCGTTAAAATTGCATTACATTTCAAAGTGCTGAAAATTGTCTAAACTTATGATCTGCAATTTTTTTTCAAATCGCCTTCTACTCAATTTTGATTTTAGAACGATTGGTTTTTCTTGTCAGTAAATTTACTTGAAAGTCAGTGGAAATGCTTTTAACTTATCCACATAATTAGTGCGTTAAAATTGCAATACATTTCAAAGTGCTGAAAATTGTCTAAACTTATGATCTGTAATTTTTTTTCAAATCGCCTTCTACTCAATTTTGATTTTAGAAACATTGGTTTTTCTTGTCAGTAAATTTACTTGAAAGTCAGTGGAAATGCTTTTAACTTATCCACATAATTAGTGCGTTAAAACTGCAATACATTTCAAAGTGCTGAAAATTGTCTAAACTTATGATCTGCAATTTTTTTTCAAATCGCCTCAATTTTGATTTTTAGAAACATTGGTTTTTCTTGTCAGTAAAATTACTTGAAAGTCAGTGGAAATGCTTTTAACTTATCCACATAATTAATGCGTTAAAATTGCAATACATTTCAAAGTGTTGAAAATTGTCTAAACTTACGATCTGCAATATTTTTAAAAATCGCCTACTACTCAATTTTGATTTTAGAAACATTGGTTTTTCTTGTCAGTAAAATTACTTGAAAGTCAGTGGAAATGCTTTTAACTTATCCACATAATTAGTGCGTTAAAATTGCAATACATTTCAAAGTGCTGAAAATTGTCTAAACTTATGATCTGCAATTTTTTTTTTTTATTGCCTTCTACTCAATTTTTTATTTTAGAAATATTGGTTTTTCTTGTCAGTAAAATTACTTGAAAGTCAGTGGAAATGCTTTTAACTTATCCACATAATTAGTGCGTTAAAATTGCAATACATTTCAAAGTGCTGAAAATTGTCTAAACTTATGATCTGTAATTTTTTTTCAAATCGCCTTCTACTCAATTTTGATTTTAGAAACATTGGTTTTTCTTGTCAGTAAATTTACTTGAAAGTCAGTGGAAATGCTTTTAACTTATCCACATAATTAGTGCGTTAAAACTGCAATACATTTCAAAGTGCTGAAAATTGTCTAAACTTATGATCTGCAATTTTTTTTCAAATCGCCTCAATTTTGAGTTTAGAAACACTGGTTTTTCTTGTCAGTAAAATTACTTGAAAGTCAGTGGAAATGCTTTTAACTTATCCACATAATTAGTGCGTTAAAATTGCAATACATTTCAAAGTGCTGAAAATTGTCTAAACTTATGATCTGCAATGTTTTTTAAAATCGCCTTCTACTCAATTGTTATTTTAGAAAGATTGGTTTTTCTTGTCAGTAAAATTACTTGAAAGTCAGTGGAAATGCTTTTAACTTATCCACATAATTAGTGCGTTAAATTTGCAATACATTTCAAAGTGCTGAAAATTGTCTAAACTTATGATGTGCAATTTTTTTTCAAATCGCCTTCTACTCAATTTTGATTTTAGAACGATTGGTTTTTCTTGTCAGTAAAATTACTTCAATGTCAGTGGAAATGCTTTTAACTTATCCACATAATTAGTGCGTTAAAATTGCAATACATTTCAAAGTGCTGAAAATTGTCTAAACTTATGATCTGCAATTTTTTTTTAAATCGCTTTCTACTCAATTTTTATTTTAGAAAGATTGGTTTTTCTTGTCAGTAAAATTACTTGAAAGTCAGTGGAAATGCTTTTAACTTATCCACATAATTAGTGCGTTAAAATTGCAATACATTTAAAAGTGCTGAAAATTGTCTAAACTTATGATCTGCAATTTTTTTTCAAATCGCCTTCTACTCAATTTTGATTTTAGAACGATTGGTTTTTCTTGTCAGTAAATTTACTTGAAAGTCAGTGGAAATGCTTTTAACTTATCCACATAATTAGTGCGTTAAAATTGCAATACATTTCAATGTGCTGAAAATTGTCTAAACTTATGATCTGCAATTTTTTTTCAAATCGCCTCAATTTTGATTTTCAGAAACATTGGTTTTTCTTGTCAGTAAAATTACTTGAAAGTCAGTGGAAATGCTTTTAACTTATCCACATAATTAGTGCGTTAAATTTGCAATACATTTCAAAGTGCTGAAAATTGTCTAAACTTATGATCTGCAATTTTTTTTCAAATCGCCTTCTACTCAATTTTTATTTTAGAAACATTGGTTTTTCTTTTCAGTAAATTTACTTGAAAGTCAGTGGAAATGCTTTTGACTTATCCACATAATTATTGCGTTAAAATTGCAATACATTTCAAAGTGCTGAAAATTGTCTAAACTTATGATCTGCAATTTTTTTTTAAATTGCCTTCTACTCAATTTTTTATTTTAGAAATATTGGTTTTTCTTGTCAGTAAAATTACTTGAAAGTCAGTGATAATGCTTTTAACTTATCCACATAATTAGTGCGTTAAAATTGCAATACATTTCAAAGTGCTGAAAATTGTCTAAACTTATGATCTGTAATTTTTTTTCAAATCGCCTTCTACTCAATTTTGATTTTAGAAACATTGGTTTTTCTTGTCAGTAAATTTACTTGAAAGTCAGTGGAAATGCTTTTAACTTATCCACATAATTAGTGCGTTAAAACTGCAATACATTTCAAAGTGCTGAAAATTGTCTAAACTTATGATCTGCAATTTTTTTTCAAATCGCCTCAATTTTGAGTTTAGAAACACTGGTTTTTCTTGTCAGTAAAATTACTTGAAAGTCAGTGGAAATGCTTTTAACTTATCCACATAATTAGTGCGTTAAAATTGCAATACATTTCAAAGTGCTGAAAATTGTCTAAACTTATGATCTGCAATATTTTTAAAAATCGCCTTCTACTCAATTTTGATTTTAGAAACATTGGTTTTTCTTGTCAGTAAAATTACTTGAAAGTCAGTGGAAATGCTTTTAATTTATCCACATAATTGGTGCGTTAAAATTGCAATACATTTCAAAGTGCTGAAAATTGTCTAAACTTATGATCTGCAATTTTTTTTTAAATCGCCTTCTACTCAATTTTTTATTTTAGACAGATTGGTTTTTCTTGTCAGTAAAATTACTTCAAAGTCAGTGGAAATGCTTTTAACTTATCCACATAATTAGTGCGTTAAAATTGCAATACATTTCAAAGTGCTGAAAATTGTCTAAACTTATGATCTGTAATTTTTTTTCAAATCGCCTTCTACTCAATTTTGATTTTAGAAACATTGGTTTTTCTTGTCAGTAAATTTACTTGAAAGTCAGTGGAAATGCTTTTAACTTATCCACATAATTAGTGCGTTAAAACTGCAATACATTTCAAAGTGCTGAAAATTGTCTAAACTTATGATCTGCAATTTTTTTTCAAATCGCCTCAATTTTGAGTTTAGAAACACTGGTTTTTCCTGTCAGTAAAATTACTTGAAAGTCAGTGGAAATGCTTTTAACTTATCCACATAATTAGTGCGTTAAATTTGCAATACATTTCAAAGTGCTGAAAATTGTCTAAACTTATGATCTGCAATTTTTTTTCAAATCGCCTTCTACTCAATTTTGATTTTAGAACGATTGGTTTTTCTTGTCAGTAAAATTACTTCAAAGTCAGTGGAAATGCTTTTAACTTATCCACATAATTATTGCGTTAAAATTGCAATACATTTCAAAGTGCTGAAAATTGTCTAAACTTATGATCTGCAATTTTTTTTTAAATCGCTTTCTACTCAATTTTTATTTTAGAAAGATTGGTTTTTCTTGTCAGTAAAATTACTTGAAAGTCAGTGGAAATGCTTTTAACTTATCCACATAATTAGTGCGTTAAAATTGCAATACATTTCAAAGTGTTGAAAATTGTCTAAACTTATGATCTGCAATATTTTTAAAAATCGCCTTCTACTCAATTTTGATTTTAGAAACATTGGTTTTTCTTGTCAGTAAAATTACTTGAAAGTCAGTGGAAATGCTTTTAACTTATCCACATAATTAGTGCGTTAAAATTGCAATACATTTCAAAGTGCTGAAAATTGTCTAAACTTATGATCTGCAATTTTTTTTCAAATCGCCTTCTACTCAATTTTGATTTTAGAACGATTGGTTTTTCTTGTCAGTAAATTTACTTGAAAGTCAGTGGAAATGCTTTTAACTTATCCACATAATTAGTGCGTTAAAATTGCAATACATTTCAAAGTGCTGAAAATTGTCTAAACTTATGATCTGCAATATTTTTAAAAATCGCCTTCTACTCAATTTTGATTTTAGAAACATTAGTTTTTCTTGTCAGTAAAATTACTTGAAAGTCAGTGGAAATGCTTTTAACTTATCCACATAATTAGTGCGTTAAAATTGCAATACATTTCAAAGTGCTGAAAATTGTCTAAACTTATGATCTGCAATTTTTTTTCAAATCGCCTCAATTTTGATTTTAGAAACACTGGTTTTTCTTGTCAGTAAAATTACTTGAAAGTCAGTGGAAATGCTTTTAACTTATCCACATAATTAGTGCGTTAAAATTGCAATACATTTCAAAGTGCTGAAAATTGTCTAAACTTATGATCTGCAATTTTTTTTAAAATCGCCTTCTACTCAATTGTTATTTTAGAAAGATTGGTTTTTCTTGTCAGTAAAATTACTTGAAAGTCAGTGGAAATGCTTTTAACTTATCCACATAATTAGTGCGTTAAATTTGCAATACATTTCAAAGTGCTGAAAATTGTCTAAACTTATGATCTGCAATTTTTTTTCAAATCGCCTTCTACTCAATTTTGATTTTAGAACGATTGGTTTTTCTTGTCAGTAAAATTACTTCAAAGTCAGTGGAAATGCTTTTAACTTATCCACATAATTAGTGCGTTAAAATTGCAATACATTTCAAAGTGCTGAAAATTGTCTAAACTTATGATCTGCAATTTTTTTTAAAATCGCTTTCTACTCAATTTTTATTTTAGAAAGATTGGTTTTTCTTGTCAGTAAAATTACTTGAAAGTCAGTGGAAATGCTTTTAACTTATCCACATAATTAGTGCGTTAAAATTGCAATACATTTCAATGTGCTGAAAATTGTCTAAACTTATGATCTGCAATTTTTTTTCAAATCGCCTCAATTTTGATTTTCAGAAACATTGGTTTTTCTTGTCAGTAAAATTACTTGAAAGTCAGTGGAAATGCTTTTAACTTATCCACATAATTAGTGCGTTAAATTTGCAATACATTTCAAAGTGCTGAAAATTGTCTAAACTTATGATCTGCAATTTTTTTTCAAATCGCCTTCTACTCAATTTTTATTTTAGAAACATTGGTTTTTCTTTTCAGTAAATTTACTTGAAAGTCAGTGGAAATGCTTTTAACTTATCCACATAATTATTGCGTTAAAATTGCAATACATTTCAAAGTGCTGAAAATTGTCTAAACTTATGATCTGCAATTTTTTTTTAAATTGCCTTCTACTCAATTTTTTATTTTAGAAATATTGGTTTTTCTTGTCAGTAAAATTACTTGAAAGTCAGTGATAATGCTTTTAACTTATCCACATAATTAGTGCGTTAAAATTGCAATACATTTCAAAGTGCTGAAAATTGTCTAAACTTATGATCTGTAATTTTTTTTCAAATCGCCTTCTACTCAATTTTGATTTTAGAAACATTGGTTTTTCTTGTCAGTAAATTTACTTGAAAGTCAGTGGAAATGCTTTTAACTTATCCACATAATTAGTGCGTTAAAACTGCAATACATTTCAAAGTGCTGAAAATTGTCTAAACTTATGATCTGCAATTTTTTTTCAAATCGCCTCAATTTTGAGTTTAGAAACACTGGTTTTTCTTGTCAGTAAAATTACTTGAAAGTCAGTGGAAATGCTTTTAACTTATCCACATAATTAGTGCGTTAAAATTGCAATACATTTCAAAGTGCTGAAAATTGTCTAAACTTATGATCTGCAATATTTTTAAAAATCGCCTTCTACTCAATTTTGATTTTAGAAACATTGGTTTTTCTTGTCAGTAAAATTACTTGAAAGTCAGTGGAAATGCTTTTAATTTATCCACATAATTGGTGCGTTAAAATTGCAATACATTTCAAAGTGCTGAAAATTGTCTAAACTTATGATCTGCAATTTTTTTTTATATCGCCTTCTACTCAATTTTTTATTTTAGACAGATTGGTTTTTCTTGTCAGTAAAATTACTTCAAAGTCAGTGGAAATGCTTTTAACTTATCCACATAATTAGTGCGTTAAAATTGCAATACATTTCAAAGTGCTGAAAATTGTCTAAACTTATGATCTGTAATTTTTTTTCAAATCGCCTTCTACTCAATTTTGATTTTAGAAACATTGGTTTTTCTTGTCAGTAAATTTACTTGAAAGTCAGTGGAAATGCTTTTAACTTATCCACATAATTAGTGCGTTAAAACTGCAATACATTTCAAAGTGCTGAAAATTGTCTAAACTTATGATCTGCAATTTTTTTTCAAATCGCCTCAATTTTGAGTTTAGAAACACTGGTTTTTCTTGTCAGTAAAATTACTTGAAAGTCAGTGGAAATGCTTTTAACTTATCCACATAATTAGTGCGTTAAATTTGCAATACATTTCAAAGTGCTGAAAATTGTCTAAACTTATGATCTGCAATTTTTTTTCAAATCGCCTTCTACTCAATTTTGATTTTAGAACGATTGGTTTTTCTTGTCAGTAAAATTACTTCAAAGTCAGTGGAAATGCTTTTAACTTATCCACATAATTATTGCGTTAAAATTGCAATACATTTCAAAGTGCTGAAAATTGTCTAAACTTATGATCTGCAATTTTTTTTTAAATCGCTTTCTACTCAATTTTTATTTTAGAAAGATTGGTTTTTCTTGTCAGTAAAATTACTTGAAAGTCAGTGGAAATGCTTTTAACTTATCCACATAATTAGTGCGTTAAAATTGCAATACATTTCAAAGTGTTGAAAATTGTCTAAACTTATGATCTGCAATATTTTTAAAAATCGCCTTCTACTCAATTTTGATTTTAGAAACATTGGTTTTTCTTGTCAGTAAAATTACTTGAAAGTCAGTGGAAATGCTTTTAACTTATCCACATAATTAGTGCGTTAAAATTGCAATACATTTCAAAGTGCTGAAAATTGTCTAAACTTATGATCTGCAATTTTTTTTCAAATCGCCTTCTACTCAATTTTGATTTTAGAACGATTGGTTTTTCTTGTCAGTAAATTTACTTGAAAGTCAGTGGAAATGCTTTTAACTTATCCACATAATTAGTGCGTTAAAATTGCAATACATTTCAAAGTGCTGAAAATTGTCTAAACTTATGATCTGCAATATTTTTAAAAATCGCCTTCTACTCAATTTTGATTTTAGAAACATTAGTTTTTCTTGTCAGTAAAATTACTTGAAAGTCAGTGGAAATGCTTTTAACTTATCCACATAATTAGTGCGTTAAAATTGCAATACATTTCAAAGTGCTGAAAATTGTCTAAACTTATGATCTGCAATTTTTTTTCAAATCGCCTCAATTTTGATTTTAGAAACACTGGTTTTTCTTGTCAGTAAAATTACTTGAAAGTCAGTGGAAATGCTTTTAACTTATCCACATAATTAGTGCGTTAAAATTGCAATACATTTCAAAGTGCTGAAAATTGTCTAAACTTATGATCTGCAATTTTTTTTAAAATCGCCTTCTACTCAATTGTTATTTTAGAAAGATTGGTTTTTCTTGTCAGTAAAATTACTTGAAAGTCAGTGGAAATGCTTTTAACTTATCCACATAATTAGTGCGTTAAATTTGCAATACATTTCAAAGTGCTGAAAATTGTCTAAACTTATGATCTGCAATTTTTTTTCAAATCGCCTTCTACTCAATTTTGATTTTAGAACGATTGGTTTTTCTTGTCAGTAAAATTACTTCAAAGTCAGTGGAAATGCTTTTAACTTATCCACATAATTAGTGCGTTAAAATTGCAATACATTTCAAAGTGCTGAAAATTGTCTAAACTTATGATCTGCAATTTTTTTTAAAATCGCTTTCTACTCAATTTTTATTTTAGAAAGATTGGTTTTTCTTGTCAGTAAAATTACTTGAAAGTCAGTGGAAATGCTTTTAACTTATCCACATAATTAGTGCGTTAAAATTGCAATACATTTCAAAGTGCTGAAAATTGTCTAAACTTATGATCTGCAATTTTTTTTCAAATCGCCTTCTACTCAATTTTGATTTTAGAACGATTGGTTTTTCTTGTCAGTAAATTTACTTGAAAGTCAGTGGAAATGCTTTTAACTTATCCACATAATTAGTGCGTTAAAATTGCAATACATTTCAATGTGCTGAAAATTGTCTAAACTTATGATCTGCAATTTTTTTTCAAATCGCCTCAATTTTGATTTTTAGAAACATTGGTTTTTCTTGTCAGTAAAATTACTTGAAAGTCAGTGGAAATGCTTTTAACTTATCCACATAATTAGTGCGTTAAAATTGCAATACATTTCAAAGTGTTGAAAATTGTCTAAACTTATGATCTGCAATATTTTTAAAAATCGCCTTCTACTCAATTTTGATTTTAGAAACATTGGTTTTTCTTTTCAGTAAATTTACTTGAAAGTCAGTGGAAATGCTTTTAACTTATCCACATAATTATTGCGTTAAAATTGCAATACATTTCAAAGTGCTGAAAATTGTCTAAACTTATGATCTGCAATTTTTTTTTAAATTGCCTTCTACTCAATTTTTTATTTTAGAAATATTGGTTTTTCTTGTCAGTAAAATTACTTGAAAGTCAGTGATAATGCTTTTAACTTATCCACATAATTAGTGCGTTAAAATTGCAATACATTTCAAAGTGCTGAAAATTGTCTAAACTTATGATCTGTAATTTTTTTTCAAATCGCCTTCTACTCAATTTTGATTTTAGAAACATTGGTTTTTCTTGTCAGTAAATTTACTTGAAAGTCAGTGGAAATGCTTTTAACTTATCCACATAATTAGTGCGTTAAAACTGCAATACATTTCAAAGTGCTGAAAATTGTCTAAACTTATGATCTGCAATTTTTTTTCAAATCGCCTCAATTTTGAGTTTAGAAACACTGGTTTTTCTTGTCAGTAAAATTACTTGAAAGTCAGTGGAAATGCTTTTAACTTATCCACATAATTAGTGCGTTAAATTTGCAATACATTTCAAAGTGCTGAAAATTGTCTAAACTTATGATCTGCAATTTTTTTTCAAATCGCCTTCTACTCAATTTTGATTTTAGAACGATTGGTTTTTCTTGTCAGTAAAATTACTTCAAAGTCAGTGGAAATGCTTTTAACTTATCCACATAATTATTGCGTTAAAATTGCAATACATTTCAAAGTGCTGAAAATTGTCTAAACTTATGATCTGCAATTTTTTTTTAAATCGCTTTCTACTCAATTTTTATTTTAGAAAGATTGGTTTTTCTTGTCAGTAAAATTACTTGAAAGTCAGTGGAAATGCTTTTAACTTATCCACATAATTAGTGCGTTAAAATTGCAATACATTTCAAAGTGTTGAAAATTGTCTAAACTTATGATCTGCAATATTTTTAAAAATCGCCTTCTACTCAATTTTGATTTTAGAAACATTGGTTTTTCTTGTCAGTAAAATTACTTGAAAGTCAGTGGAAATGCTTTTAACTTATCCACATAATTAGTGCGTTAAAATTGCAATACATTTCAAAGTGCTGAAAATTGTCTAAACTTATGATCTGCAATTTTTTTTCAAATCGCCTTCTACTCAATTTTGATTTTAGAACGATTGGTTTTTCTTGTCAGTAAATTTACTTGAAAGTCAGTGGAAATGCTTTTAACTTATCCACATAATTAGTGCGTTAAAATTGCAATACATTTCAAAGTGCTGAAAATTGTCTAAACTTATGATCTGCAATATTTTTAAAAATCGCCTTCTACTCAATTTTGATTTTAGAAACATTGGTTTTTCTTGTCAGTAAAATTACTTGAAAGTCAGTGGAAATGCTTTTAACTTATCCACATAATTAGTGCGTTAAAATTGCAATACATTTCAAAGTGCTGAAAATTGTCTAAACTTATGATCTGCAATTTTTTTTCAAATCGCCTCAATTTTGATTTTAGAAACACTGGTTTTTCTTGTCAGTAAAATTACTTGAAAGTCAGTGGAAATGCTTTTAACTTATCCACATAATTAGTGCGTTAAAATTGCAATACATTTCAAAGTGCTGAAAATTGTCTAAACTTATGATCTGCAATTTTTTTTAAAATCGCCTTCTACTCAATTGTTATTTTAGAAAGATTGGTTTTTCTTGTCAGTAAAATTACTTGAAAGTCAGTGGAAATGCTTTTAACTTATCCACATAATTAGTGCGTTAAATTTGCAATACATTTCAAAGTGCTGAAAATTGTCTAAACTTATGATCTGCAATTTTTTTTCAAATCGCCTTCTACTCAATTTTGATTTTAGAACGATTGGTTTTTCTTGTCAGTAAAATTACTTCAAAGTCAGTGGAAATGCTTTTAACTTATCCACATAATTAGTGCGTTAAAATTGCAATACATTTCAAAGTGCTGAAAATTGTCTAAACTTATGATCTGCAATTTTTTTTAAAATCGCTTTCTACTCAATTTTTATTTTAGAAAGATTGGTTTTTCTTGTCAGTAAAATTACTTGAAAGTCAGTGGAAATGCTTTTAACTTATCCACATAATTAGTGCGTTAAAATTGCAATACATTTCAAAGTGCTGAAAATTGTCTAAACTTATGATCTGCAATTTTTTTTCAAATCGCCTTCTACTCAATTTTGATTTTAGAACGATTGGTTTTTCTTGTCAGTAAATTTACTTGAAAGTCAGTGGAAATGCTTTTAACTTATCCACATAATTAGTGCGTTAAAATTGCAATACATTTCAATGTGCTGAAAATTGTCTAAACTTATGATCTGCAATTTTTTTTCAAATCGCCTCAATTTTGATTTTTAGAAACATTGGTTTTTCTTGTCAGTAAAATTACTTGAAAGTCAGTGGAAATGCTTTTAACTTATCCACATAATTAGTGCGTTAAAATTGCAATACATTTCAAAGTGTTGAAAATTGTCTAAACTTATGATCTGCAATATTTTTAAAAATCGCCTTCTACTCAATTTTGATTTTAGAAACATTGGTTTTTCTTGTCAGTAAAATTACTTGAAAGTCAGTGGAAATGCTTTTAACTTATCCACATAATTAGTGCGTTAAAATTGCAATACATTTCAAAGTGCTGAAAATTGTCTAAACTTATGATCTGCAATTTTTTTTCAAATCGCCTTCTACTCAATTTTGATTTTAGAACGATTGGTTTTTCTTGTCAGTAAATTTACTTGAAAGTCAGTGGAAATGCTTTTAACTTATCCACATAATTAGTGCGTTAAAATTGCAATACATTTCAAAGTGCTGAAAATTGTCTAAACTTATGATCTGCAATATTTTTAAAAATCGCCTTCTACTCAATTTTGATTTTAGAAACATTGGTTTTTCCTGTCAGTAAAATTACTTGAAAGTCAGTGGAAATGCTTTTAACTTATCCACATAATTAGTGCGTTAAAATTGCAATACATTTCAAAGTGCTGAAAATTGTCTAAACTTATGATCTGCAATTTTTTTTTAAATCGCCTTCTACTCAATTATTTTTTTTAGAAAGATTGGTTTTTCTTGTCAGTAAAATTACTTGAAAGTCAGTGGAAATGCTTTTAACTTATCCACATAATTAGTGCGTTAAAATTGCAATACATTTCAAAGTGCTGAAAATTGTCTAAACACATTATGTGCAATTTTTTTTCAAATCGCCTCAATTTTGATTTTAGAAAAACTGGTTTTTCTTGTCAGTAAAATTACTTGAAAGTCAGTGGAAATGCTTTTAACTTATCCACATAATTAGTGCGTTAAAATTGCAATACATTTCAAAGTGCTGAAAATTGTCTAAACTTATGATCTGCAATTTTTTTTTAAATCGCCTTCTACTTAATTTTTTATTTTAGAAAGATTGGTTTTTCTTGTCAGTAAAATTACTTGAAAGTCAGTGGAAATGCTTTTAACTTATCCACATAATTAGTGCGTTAAAATTGCAATACATTTCAAAGTGCTGAAAATTGTCTAAACTTATGATCTGCAATATTTTTAAAAATCGCCTTCTACTCAATTTTGATTTTAGAAACATTGGTTTTTCTTGTCAGTAAAATTACTTGAAAGTCAGTGGAAATGCTTTTAATTTATCCACATAATTGGTGCGTTAAAATTGCAATACATTTCAAAGTGCTGAAAATTGTCTAAACTTATGTTCTGCAATTTTTTTTTAAATCGCCTTCTACTCAATTTTTTATTTTAGAAAGATTGGTTTTTCTTGTCAGTAAAATTACTTCAAAGTCAGTGGAAATGCTTTTAACTTATCCACATAATTAGTGCGTTAAAATTGCAATACATTTCAAAGTGCTGAAATTTGTCTAAACTTATGATCTGTAATTTTTTTTCAAATCGCCTTCTACTCAATTTTGATTTTAGAAACATTGGTTTTTCTTGTCAGTAAATTTACTTGAAAGTCAGTGGAAATGCTTTTAACTTATCCACATAATTAGTGCGTTAAAACTGCAATACATTTCAAAGTGCTGAAAATTGTCTAAACTTATGATCTGCAATTTTTTTTCAAATCGCCTCAATTTTGAGTTTAGAAACACTGGTTTTTCTTGTCAGTAAAATTACTTGAAAGTCAGTGGAAATGCTTTTAACTTATCCACATAATTAGTGCGTTAAAATTGCAATACATTTCAAAGTGCTGAAAATTGTCTAAACTTATGATCTGCAATGTTTTTTAAAATCGCCTTCTACTCAATTGTTATTTTAGAAAGATTGGTTTTTCTTGTCAGTAAAATTACTTGAAAGTCAGTGGAAATGCTTTTAACTTATCCACATAATTAGTGCGTTAAATTTGCAATACATTTCAAAGTGCTGAAAATTGTCTAAACTTATGATCTGCAATTTTTTTTCAAATCGCCTTCTACTCAATTTTGATTTTAGAACGATTGGTTTTTCTTGTCAGTAAAATTACTTCAAAGTCAGTGGAAATGCTTTTAACTTATCCACATAATTAGTGCGTTAAAATTGCAATACATTTCAAAGTGCTGAAAATTGTCTAAACTTATGATCTGCAATTTTTTTTCAAATCGCCTTCTACTCAATTTTGATTTTAGAACGATTGGTTTTTCTTGTCAGTAAATTTACTTGAAAGTCAGTGGAAATGCTTTTAACTTATCCACATAATTAGTGCGTTAAAATTGCAATACATTTCAATGTGCTGAAAATTGTCTAAACTTATGATCTGCAATTTTTTTTCAAATCGCCTCAATTTTGATTTTTAGAAACATTGGTTTTTCTTGTCAGTAAAATTACTTGAAAGTCAGTGGAAATGCTTTTAACTTATCCACATAATTAGTGCGTTAAAATTGCAATACATTTCAAAGTGCTGAAAATTGTCTAAACTTATGATCTGCAATTTTTTTTTAAATCGCCTTCTACTCAATTGTTATTTTAGAAAGATTGGTTTTTCTTGTCAGTAAATTTACTTGAAAGTCAGTGGAAAAGCTTTTAACTTATCCACATAATTAGTGCGTTAAAATTGCAATACATTTCAAAGTGCTGAAAATTGTCTAAACTTATGATCTGCAATTTTTTTTCAAATCGCCTTCTACTCAATTTTGATTTTAGAACGATTGGTTTTTCTTGTCAGTAAATTTACTTGAAAGTCAGTGGAAATGCTTTTAACTTATCCACATAATTAGTGCGTTAAAATTGCAATACATTTCAAAGTGCTGAAAATTGTCTAAACTCATTATGTGCAATTTTTTTTCAAATCGCCTCAATTCTTATTTTAGAAAGATTGGTTTTTCTTGTCAGTAAAATTACTTGAAAGTCAGTGGAAATGCTTTTAACTTATCCACATAATTAGTGCGTTAAAATTGCAATACATTTCAAAGTGCTGAAAATTGTCTAAACTTATGATCTGCAATTTTTTTTCAAATCGCCTCAATTTTGATTTTAGAAAAACTGGTTTTTCTTGTCAGTGAAATTACTTGAAAGTCAGTGGAAATGCTTTTAACTTATCCACATAATTAGTGCGTTAAAATTGCAATACATTTCAAAGTGCTGAAAATTGTCTAAATTTATGATCTGCAATTTTTTTTTAAATCGCCTTCTACTCAATTCTTATTTTAGAAAGATTGGTTTTTCTTGTCAGTAAAATTACTTGAAAGTCAGTGGAAATGCTTTTAACTTATCCACATAATTAGTGCGCTAAAATTGCAATACATTTCAAAGTGCTGAAAATTGTCTAAACTTATTATCTGCAATTTTTTTTAAAATCGCCTTCTACTCAATTTTTTATTTTAGAAAGATTGGTTTTTCTTGTCAGTAAAATTACTTGAAAGTCAGTGGAAATGCTTTTAACTTATCCACATAATTAGTGCGTTAAAATTGCAATACATTTCAAAGTGCTGAAAATTGTCTAAACTTATGATCTGCAATATTTTTAAAAATCGCCTTCTACTCAATTTTAATTTTAGAAACATTGGTTTTTCTTGTCAGTAAAATTACTTGAAAGTCAGTGAAAATGCTTTTAACTTATCCACATAATTGGTGCGTTAAAATTGCAATACATTTCAAAGTGCTGAAAATTGTCTAAACTTATGATCTGCAATTTCTTTTAAAAATCGTCTTCTACTCAATTTTTTATTTTAGAAAGATTGGTTTTTCTTGTCAGTAAAATTACTTCAAAGTCAGTGGAAATGCTTTTAACTTATCCACATAATTAGTGCGTTAAAATTGCAATACATTTCAAAGTGCTGAAAATTGTCTAAACTTATAATCTGTAATTTTTTTTCAAATCGCCTTCTACTCAATTTTGATTTTAGAAACATTGGTTTTTCTTGTCAGTAAATTTACTTGAAAGTCAGTGGAAATGCTTTAACTTATCCACATAATTAGTGCGTTAAAACTGCAATACATTTCAAAGTGCTGAAAACTGTCTAAACTTATGATCTGCAATTTTTTTTCAAATCGCCTCAATTTTGAGTTTAGAAACACTGGTTTTTCTTGTCAGTAAAATTACTTGAAAGTCAGTGGAAATGCTTTTAACTTATCCACATAATTAGTGCGTTAAAATTGCAATACATTTCAAAGTGCTGAAAATTGTCTAAACTTATGATCTGCAATGTTTTTTAAAATCGCCTTCTACTCAATTGTTATTTTAGAAAGATTGGTTTTTCTTGTCAGTAAAATTACTTGAAAGTCAGTGGAAATGCTTTTAAATTATCCACATAATTAGTGCGTTAAAATTGCAATACATTTCAAAGTGCTGAAAATTGTCTAAACTTATGATCTGCAATTTTTTTTCAAATCGCCTCAATTTTGATTTTAGAAAAACTGGTTTTTCTTGTCAGTGAAATTACTTGAAAGTCAGTGGAAATGCTTTTAACTTATCCACATAATTAGTGCGTTAAAATTGCAATACATTTCAAAGTGCTGAAAATTGTCTAAATTTATGATCTGCAATTTTTTTTAAAATCGCCTTCTACTCAATTCTTATTTTAGAAAGATTGGTTTTTCTTGTCAGTAAAATTACTTGAAAGTCAGTGGAAATGCTTTTAACTTATCCACATAATTAGTGCGCTAAAATTGCAATACATTTCAAAGTGCTGAAAATTGTCTAAACTTATTATCTGCAATTTTTTTTAAAATCGCTTTCTACTCAATTTTTTATTTTAGAAAGATTGGTTTTTCTTGTCAGTAAAATTACTTGAAAGTCAGTGGAAATGCTTTTAACTTATCCACATAATTAGTGCGCTAAAATTGCAATACATTTCAAAGTGCTGAAAATTGTCTAAACTTATGATCTGCAATTTTTTTTTAAATTGCCTTCTACTCAATTTTTTATTTTAGAAATATTGGTTTTTCTTGTCAGTAAAATTACTTGAAAGTCAGTGATAATGCTTTTAACTTATCCACATAATTAGTGCGTTAAAATTGCAATACATTTCAAAGTGCTGAAAATTGTCTAAACTTATGATCTGTAATTTTTTTTCAAATCGCCTTCTACTCAATTTTGATTTTAGAAACATTGGTTTTTCTTGTCAGTAAATTTACTTGAAAGTCAGTGGAAATGCTTTTAACTTATCCACATAATTAGTGCGTTAAAACTGCAATACATTTCAAAGTGCTGAAAATTGTCTAAACTTATGATCTGCAATTTTTTTTCAAATCGCCTCAATTTTGAGTTTAGAAACACTGGTTTTTCTTGTCAGTAAAATTACTTGAAAGTCAGTGGAAATGCTTTTAACTTATCCACATAATTAGTGCGTTAAAATTGCAATACATTTCAAAGTGCTGAAAATTGTCTAAACTTATGATCTGCAATATTTTTAAAAATCGCCTTCTACTCAATTTTGATTTTAGAAACATTGGTTTTTCTTGTCAGTAAAATTACTTGAAAGTCAGTGGAAATGCTTTTAATTTATCCACATAATTGGTGCGTTAAAATTGCAATACATTTCAAAGTGCTGAAAATTGTCTAAACTTATGATCTGCAATTTTTTTTTAAATCGCCTTCTACTCAATTTTTTATTTTAGACAGATTGGTTTTTCTTGTCAGTAAAATTACTTCAAAGTCAGTGGAAATGCTTTTAACTTATCCACATAATTAGTGCGTTAAAATTGCAATACATTTCAAAGTGCTGAAAATTGTCTAAACTTATGATCTGTAATTTTTTTTCAAATCGCCTTCTACTCAATTTTGATTTTAGAAACATTGGTTTTTCTTGTCAGTAAATTTACTTGAAAGTCAGTGGAAATGCTTTTAACTTATCCACATAATTAGTGCGTTAAAACTGCAATACATTTCAAAGTGCTGAAAATTGTCTAAACTTATGATCTGCAATTTTTTTTCAAATCGCCTCAATTTTGAGTTTAGAAACACTGGTTTTTCTTGTCAGTAAAATTACTTGAAAGTCAGTGGAAATGCTTTTAACTTATCCACATAATTAGTGCGTTAAATTTGCAATACATTTCAAAGTGCTGAAAATTGTCTAAACTTATGATCTGCAATTTTTTTTCAAATCGCCTTCTACTCAATTTTGATTTTAGAACGATTGGTTTTTCTTGTCAGTAAAATTACTTCAAAGTCAGTGGAAATGCTTTTAACTTATCCACATAATTATTGCGTTAAAATTGCAATACATTTCAAAGTGCTGAAAATTGTCTAAACTTATGATCTGCAATTTTTTTTTAAATCGCTTTCTACTCAATTTTTATTTTAGAAAGATTGGTTTTTCTTGTCAGTAAAATTACTTGAAAGTCAGTGGAAATGCTTTTAACTTATCCACATAATTAGTGCGTTAAAATTGCAATACATTTCAAAGTGTTGAAAATTGTCTAAACTTATGATCTGCAATATTTTTAAAAATCGCCTTCTACTCAATTTTGATTTTAGAAACATTGGTTTTTCTTGTCAGTAAAATTACTTGAAAGTCAGTGGAAATGCTTTTAACTTATCCACATAATTAGTGCGTTAAAATTGCAATACATTTCAAAGTGCTGAAAATTGTCTAAACTTATGATCTGCAATTTTTTTTCAAATCGCCTTCTACTCAATTTTGATTTTAGAACGATTGGTTTTTCTTGTCAGTAAATTTACTTGAAAGTCAGTGGAAATGCTTTTAACTTATCCACATAATTAGTGCGTTAAAATTGCAATACATTTCAAAGTGCTGAAAATTGTCTAAACTTATGATCTGCAATATTTTTAAAAATCGCCTTCTACTCAATTTTGATTTTAGAAACATTAGTTTTTCTTGTCAGTAAAATTACTTGAAAGTCAGTGGAAATGCTTTTAACTTATCCACATAATTAGTGCGTTAAAATTGCAATACATTTCAAAGTGCTGAAAATTGTCTAAACTTATGATCTGCAATTTTTTTTCAAATCGCCTCAATTTTGATTTTAGAAACACTGGTTTTTCTTGTCAGTAAAATTACTTGAAAGTCAGTGGAAATGCTTTTAACTTATCCACATAATTAGTGCGTTAAAATTGCAATACATTTCAAAGTGCTGAAAATTGTCTAAACTTATGATCTGCAATTTTTTTTAAAATCGCCTTCTACTCAATTGTTATTTTAGAAAGATTGGTTTTTCTTGTCAGTAAAATTACTTGAAAGTCAGTGGAAATGCTTTTAACTTATCCACATAATTAGTGCGTTAAATTTGCAATACATTTCAAAGTGCTGAAAATTGTCTAAACTTATGATCTGCAATTTTTTTTCAAATCGCCTTCTACTCAATTTTGATTTTAGAACGATTGGTTTTTCTTGTCAGTAAAATTACTTCAAAGTCAGTGGAAATGCTTTTAACTTATCCACATAATTAGTGCGTTAAAATTGCAATACATTTCAAAGTGCTGAAAATTGTCTAAACTTATGATCTGCAATTTTTTTTAAAATCGCTTTCTACTCAATTTTTATTTTAGAAAGATTGGTTTTTCTTGTCAGTAAAATTACTTGAAAGTCAGTGGAAATGCTTTTAACTTATCCACATAATTAGTGCGTTAAAATTGCAATACATTTCAAAGTGCTGAAAATTGTCTAAACTTATGATCTGCAATTTTTTTTCAAATCGCCTTCTACTCAATTTTGATTTTAGAACGATTGGTTTTTCTTGTCAGTAAATTTACTTGAAAGTCAGTGGAAATGCTTTTAACTTATCCACATAATTAGTGCGTTAAAATTGCAATACATTTCAATGTGCTGAAAATTGTCTAAACTTATGATCTGCAATTTTTTTTCAAATCGCCTCAATTTTGATTTTTAGAAACATTGGTTTTTCTTGTCAGTAAAATTACTTGAAAGTCAGTGGAAATGCTTTTAACTTATCCACATAATTAGTGCGTTAAAATTGCAATACATTTCAAAGTGTTGAAAATTGTCTAAACTTATGATCTGCAATATTTTTAAAAATCGCCTTCTACTCAATTTTGATTTTAGAAACATTGGTTTTTCTTTTCAGTAAATTTACTTGAAAGTCAGTGGAAATGCTTTTAACTTATCCACATAATTATTGCGTTAAAATTGCAATACATTTCAAAGTGCTGAAAATTGTCTAAACTTATGATCTGCAATTTTTTTTTAAATTGCCTTCTACTCAATTTTTTATTTTAGAAATATTGGTTTTTCTTGTCAGTAAAATTACTTGAAAGTCAGTGATAATGCTTTTAACTTATCCACATAATTAGTGCGTTAAAATTGCAATACATTTCAAAGTGCTGAAAATTGTCTAAACTTATGATCTGTAATTTTTTTTCAAATCGCCTTCTACTCAATTTTGATTTTAGAAACATTGGTTTTTCTTGTCAGTAAATTTACTTGAAAGTCAGTGGAAATGCTTTTAACTTATCCACATAATTAGTGCGTTAAAACTGCAATACATTTCAAAGTGCTGAAAATTGTCTAAACTTATGATCTGCAATTTTTTTTCAAATCGCCTCAATTTTGAGTTTAGAAACACTGGTTTTTCTTGTCAGTAAAATTACTTGAAAGTCAGTGGAAATGCTTTTAACTTATCCACATAATTAGTGCGTTAAATTTGCAATACATTTCAAAGTGCTGAAAATTGTCTAAACTTATGATCTGCAATTTTTTTTCAAATCGCCTTCTACTCAATTTTGATTTTAGAACGATTGGTTTTTCTTGTCAGTAAAATTACTTCAAAGTCAGTGGAAATGCTTTTAACTTATCCACATAATTATTGCGTTAAAATTGCAATACATTTCAAAGTGCTGAAAATTGTCTAAACTTATGATCTGCAATTTTTTTTTAAATCGCTTTCTACTCAATTTTTATTTTAGAAAGATTGGTTTTTCTTGTCAGTAAAATTACTTGAAAGTCAGTGGAAATGCTTTTAACTTATCCACATAATTAGTGCGTTAAAATTGCAATACATTTCAAAGTGTTGAAAATTGTCTAAACTTATGATCTGCAATATTTTTAAAAATCGCCTTCTACTCAATTTTGATTTTAGAAACATTGGTTTTTCTTGTCAGTAAAATTACTTGAAAGTCAGTGGAAATGCTTTTAACTTATCCACATAATTAGTGCGTTAAAATTGCAATACATTTCAAAGTGCTGAAAATTGTCTAAACTTATGATCTGCAATTTTTTTTCAAATCGCCTTCTACTCAATTTTGATTTTAGAACGATTGGTTTTTCTTGTCAGTAAATTTACTTGAAAGTCAGTGGAAATGCTTTTAACTTATCCACATAATTAGTGCGTTAAAATTGCAATACATTTCAAAGTGCTGAAAATTGTCTAAACTTATGATCTGCAATATTTTTAAAAATCGCCTTCTACTCAATTTTGATTTTAGAAACATTGGTTTTTCTTGTCAGTAAAATTACTTGAAAGTCAGTGGAAATGCTTTTAACTTATCCACATAATTAGTGCGTTAAAATTGCAATACATTTCAAAGTGCTGAAAATTGTCTAAACTTATGATCTGCAATTTTTTTTCAAATCGCCTCAATTTTGATTTTAGAAACACTGGTTTTTCTTGTCAGTAAAATTACTTGAAAGTCAGTGGAAATGCTTTTAACTTATCCACATAATTAGTGCGTTAAAATTGCAATACATTTCAAAGTGCTGAAAATTGTCTAAACTTATGATCTGCAATTTTTTTTAAAATCGCCTTCTACTCAATTGTTATTTTAGAAAGATTGGTTTTTCTTGTCAGTAAAATTACTTGAAAGTCAGTGGAAATGCTTTTAACTTATCCACATAATTAGTGCGTTAAATTTGCAATACATTTCAAAGTGCTGAAAATTGTCTAAACTTATGATCTGCAATTTTTTTTCAAATCGCCTTCTACTCAATTTTGATTTTAGAACGATTGGTTTTTCTTGTCAGTAAAATTACTTCAAAGTCAGTGGAAATGCTTTTAACTTATCCACATAATTAGTGCGTTAAAATTGCAATACATTTCAAAGTGCTGAAAATTGTCTAAACTTATGATCTGCAATTTTTTTTAAAATCGCTTTCTACTCAATTTTTATTTTAGAAAGATTGGTTTTTCTTGTCAGTAAAATTACTTGAAAGTCAGTGGAAATGCTTTTAACTTATCCACATAATTAGTGCGTTAAAATTGCAATACATTTCAAAGTGCTGAAAATTGTCTAAACTTATGATCTGCAATTTTTTTTCAAATCGCCTTCTACTCAATTTTGATTTTAGAACGATTGGTTTTTCTTGTCAGTAAATTTACTTGAAAGTCAGTGGAAATGCTTTTAACTTATCCACATAATTAGTGCGTTAAAATTGCAATACATTTCAATGTGCTGAAAATTGTCTAAACTTATGATCTGCAATTTTTTTTCAAATCGCCTCAATTTTGATTTTTAGAAACATTGGTTTTTCTTGTCAGTAAAATTACTTGAAAGTCAGTGGAAATGCTTTTAACTTATCCACATAATTAGTGCGTTAAAATTGCAATACATTTCAAAGTGTTGAAAATTGTCTAAACTTATGATCTGCAATATTTTTAAAAATCGCCTTCTACTCAATTTTGATTTTAGAAACATTGGTTTTTCTTGTCAGTAAAATTACTTGAAAGTCAGTGGAAATGCTTTTAACTTATCCACATAATTAGTGCGTTAAAATTGCAATACATTTCAAAGTGCTGAAAATTGTCTAAACTTATGATCTGCAATTTTTTTTCAAATCGCCTTCTACTCAATTTTGATTTTAGAACGATTGGTTTTTCTTGTCAGTAAATTTACTTGAAAGTCAGTGGAAATGCTTTTAACTTATCCACATAATTAGTGCGTTAAAATTGCAATACATTTCAAAGTGCTGAAAATTGTCTAAACTTATGATCTGCAATATTTTTAAAAATCGCCTTCTACTCAATTTTGATTTTAGAAACATTGGTTTTTCTTGTCAGTAAAATTACTTGAAAGTCAGTGGAAATGCTTTTAACTTATCCACATAATTAGTGCGTTAAAATTGCAATACATTTCAAAGTGCTGAAAATTGTCTAAACTTATGATCTGCAATTTTTTTTTAAATCGCCTTCTACTCAATTATTTTTTTTAGAAAGATTGGTTTTTCTTGTCAGTAAAATTACTTGAAAGTCAGTGGAAATGCTTTTAACTTATCCACATAATTAGTGCGTTAAAATTGCAATACATTTCAAAGTGCTGAAAATTGTCTAAACACATTATGTGCAATTTTTTTTCAAATCGCCTCAATTTTGATTTTAGAAAAACTGGTTTTTCTTGTCAGTAAAATTACTTGAAAGTCAGTGGAAATGCTTTTAACTTATCCACATAATTAGTGCGTTAAAATTGCAATACATTTCAAAGTGCTGAAAATTGTCTAAACTTATGATCTGCAATTTTTTTTTAAATCGCCTTCTACTTAATTTTTTATTTTAGAAAGATTGGTTTTTCTTGTCAGTAAAATTACTTGAAAGTCAGTGGAAATGCTTTTAACTTATCCACATAATTAGTGCGTTAAAATTGCAATACATTTCAAAGTGCTGAAAATTGTCTAAACTTATGATCTGCAATATTTTTAAAAATCGCCTTCTACTCAATTTTGATTTTAGAAACATTGGTTTTTCTTGTCAGTAAAATTACTTGAAAGTCAGTGGAAATGCTTTTAATTTATCCACATAATTGGTGCGTTAAAATTGCAATACATTTCAAAGTGCTGAAAATTGTCTAAACTTATGTTCTGCAATTTTTTTTTAAATCGCCTTCTACTCAATTTTTTATTTTAGAAAGATTGGTTTTTCTTGTCAGTAAAATTACTTCAAAGTCAGTGGAAATGCTTTTAACTTATCCACATAATTAGTGCGTTAAAATTGCAATACATTTCAAAGTGCTGAAATTTGTCTAAACTTATGATCTGTAATTTTTTTTCAAATCGCCTTCTACTCAATTTTGATTTTAGAAACATTGGTTTTTCTTGTCAGTAAATTTACTTGAAAGTCAGTGGAAATGCTTTTAACTTATCCACATAATTAGTGCGTTAAAACTGCAATACATTTCAAAGTGCTGAAAATTGTCTAAACTTATGATCTGCAATTTTTTTTCAAATCGCCTCAATTTTGAGTTTAGAAACACTGGTTTTTCTTGTCAGTAAAATTACTTGAAAGTCAGTGGAAATGCTTTTAACTTATCCACATAATTAGTGCGTTAAAATTGCAATACATTTCAAAGTGCTGAAAATTGTCTAAACTTATGATCTGCAATGTTTTTTAAAATCGCCTTCTACTCAATTGTTATTTTAGAAAGATTGGTTTTTCTTGTCAGTAAAATTACTTGAAAGTCAGTGGAAATGCTTTTAACTTATCCACATAATTAGTGCGTTAAATTTGCAATACATTTCAAAGTGCTGAAAATTGTCTAAACTTATGATCTGCAATTTTTTTTCAAATCGCCTTCTACTCAATTTTGATTTTAGAACGATTGGTTTTTCTTGTCAGTAAAATTACTTCAAAGTCAGTGGAAATGCTTTTAACTTATCCACATAATTAGTGCGTTAAAATTGCAATACATTTCAAAGTGCTGAAAATTGTCTAAACTTATGATCTGCAATTTTTTTTCAAATCGCCTTCTACTCAATTTTGATTTTAGAACGATTGGTTTTTCTTGTCAGTAAATTTACTTGAAAGTCAGTGGAAATGCTTTTAACTTATCCACATAATTAGTGCGTTAAAATTGCAATACATTTCAATGTGCTGAAAATTGTCTAAACTTATGATCTGCAATTTTTTTTCAAATCGCCTCAATTTTGATTTTTAGAAACATTGGTTTTTCTTGTCAGTAAAATTACTTGAAAGTCAGTGGAAATGCTTTTAACTTATCCACATAATTAGTGCGTTAAAATTGCAATACATTTCAAAGTGCTGAAAATTGTCTAAACTTATGATCTGCAATTTTTTTTTAAATCGCCTTCTACTCAATTGTTATTTTAGAAAGATTGGTTTTTCTTGTCAGTAAATTTACTTGAAAGTCAGTGGAAAAGCTTTTAACTTATCCACATAATTAGTGCGTTAAAATTGCAATACATTTCAAAGTGCTGAAAATTGTCTAAACTTATGATCTGCAATTTTTTTTCAAATCGCCTTCTACTCAATTTTGATTTTAGAACGATTGGTTTTTCTTGTCAGTAAATTTACTTGAAAGTCAGTGGAAATGCTTTTAACTTATCCACGTAATTAGTGCGTTAAAATTGCAATACATTTCAAAGTGCTGAAAATTGTCTAAACTCATTATGTGCAATTTTTTTTCAAATCGCCTCAATTCTTATTTTAGAAAGATTGGTTTTTCTTGTCAGTAAAATTACTTGAAAGTCAGTGGAAATGCTTTTAACTTATCCACATAATTAGTGCGTTAAAATTGCAATACATTTCAAAGTGCTGAAAATTGTCTAAACTTATGATCTGCAATTTTTTTTCAAATCGCCTCAATTTTGATTTTAGAAAAACTGGTTTTTCTTGTCAGTGAAATTACTTGAAAGTCAGTGGAAATGCTTTTAACTTATCCACATAATTAGTGCGTTAAAATTGCAATACATTTCAAAGTGCTGAAAATTGTCTAAATTTATGATCTGCAATTTTTTTTTAAATCGCCTTCTACTCAATTCTTATTTTAGAAAGATTGGTTTTTCTTGTCAGTAAAATTACTTGAAAGTCAGTGGAAATGCTTTTAACTTATCCACATAATTAGTGCGCTAAAATTGCAATACATTTCAAAGTGCTGAAAATTGTCTAAACTTATTATCTGCAATTTTTTTTAAAATCGCCTTCTACTCAATTTTTTATTTTAGAAAGATTGGTTTTTCTTGTCAGTAAAATTACTTGAAAGTCAGTGGAAATGCTTTTAACTTATCCACATAATTAGTGCGTTAAAATTGCAATACATTTCAAAGTGCTGAAAATTGTCTAAACTTATGATCTGCAATATTTTTAAAAATCGCCTTCTACTCAATTTTAATTTTAGAAACATTGGTTTTTCTTGTCAGTAAAATTACTTGAAAGTCAGTGAAAATGCTTTTAACTTATCCACATAATTGGTGCGTTAAAATTGCAATACATTTCAAAGTGCTGAAAATTGTCTAAACTTATGATCTGCAATTTCTTTTAAAAATCGTCTTCTACTCAATTTTTTATTTTAGAAAGATTGGTTTTTCTTGTCAGTAAAATTACTTCAAAGTCAGTGGAAATGCTTTTAACTTATCCACATAATTAGTGCGTTAAAATTGCAATACATTTCAAAGTGCTGAAAATTGTCTAAACTTATAATCTGTAATTTTTTTTCAAATCGCCTTCTACTCAATTTTGATTTTAGAAACATTGGTTTTTCTTGTCAGTAAATTTACTTGAAAGTCAGTGGAAATGCTTTAACTTATCCACATAATTAGTGCGTTAAAACTGCAATACATTTCAAAGTGCTGAAAACTGTCTAAACTTATGATCTGCAATTTTTTTTCAAATCGCCTCAATTTTGAGTTTAGAAACACTGGTTTTTCTTGTCAGTAAAATTACTTGAAAGTCAGTGGAAATGCTTTTAACTTATCCACATAATTAGTGCGTTAAAATTGCAATACATTTCAAAGTGCTGAAAATTGTCTAAACTTATGATCTGCAATGTTTTTTAAAATCGCCTTCTACTCAATTGTTATTTTAGAAAGATTGGTTTTTCTTGTCAGTAAAATTACTTGAAAGTCAGTGGAAATGCTTTTAAATTATCCACATAATTAGTGCGTTAAAATTGCAATACATTTCAAAGTGCTGAAAATTGTCTAAACTTATGATCTGCAATTTTTTTTCAAATCGCCTCAATTTTGATTTTAGAAAAACTGGTTTTTCTTGTCAGTGAAATTACTTGAAAGTCAGTGGAAATGCTTTTAACTTATCCACATAATTAGTGCGTTAAAATTGCAATACATTTCAAAGTGCTGAAAATTGTCTAAATTTATGATCTGCAATTTTTTTTAAAATCGCCTTCTACTCAATTCTTATTTTAGAAAGATTGGTTTTTCTTGTCAGTAAAATTACTTGAAAGTCAGTGGAAATGCTTTTAACTTATCCACATAATTAGTGCGCTAAAATTGCAATACATTTCAAAGTGCTGAAAATTGTCTAAACTTATTATCTGCAATTTTTTTTAAAATCGCTTTCTACTCAATTTTTTATTTTAGAAAGATTGGTTTTTCTTGTCAGTAAAATTACTTCAAAGTCAGTGGAAATGCTTTTAACTTATCCACATAATTAGTGCGTTAAAATTGCAATACATTTCAAAGTGCTGAAAATTGTCTAAACTTATGATCTGCAATATTTTTAAAAATCGCCTTCTACTCAATTTTAATTTTAGAAACATTGGTTTTTCTTGTCAGTAAAATTACTTGAAAGTCAGTGAAAATGCTTTTAACTTATCCACATAATTGGTGCGTTAAAATTGCAATACATTTCAAAGTGCTGAAAATTGTCTAAACTTATGATCTGCAATTTTTTTAAAAATCGTCTTCTACTCAATTTTTTATTTTAGAAAGATTGGTTTTTCTTGTCAGTAAAATTACTTCAAAGTCAGTGGAAATGCTTTTAACTTATCCACATAATTAGTGCGTTAAAATTGCAATACATTTCAAAGTGCTGAAAATTGTCTAAACTTATAATCTGTAATTTTTTTTCAAATCGCCTTCTACTCAATTTTGATTTTAGAAACATTGGTTTTTCTTGTCAGTAAATTTACTTGAAAGTCAGTGGAAATGCTTTTAACTTATCCACATAATTAGTGCGTTAAAACTGCAATACATTTCAAAATGCTGAAAATTGTCTAAACTTATGATCTGCAATTTTTTTTCAAATCGCCTCAATTTTGAGTTTAGAAACACTGGTTTTTCTTGTCAGTAAAATTACTTGAAAGTCAGTGGAAATGCTTTTAACTTATCCACATAATTAGTGCGTTAAAACTGCAATACATTTCAAAGTGCTGAAAATTGTCTAAACTTATGATCTGCAATTTTTTTTCAAATCGCCTCAATTTTGAGTTTAGAAACACTGGTTTTTCTTGTCAGTAAAATTACTTGAAAGTCAGTGGAAATGCTTTTAACTTATCCACATAATTAGTGCGTTAAAATTGCAATACATTTCAAAGTGCTGAAAATTGTCTAAACTTATGATCTGCAATTTTTTTTTAAATCGCCTTCTACTCAATTATTTTTTTTAGAAAGATTGGTTTTTCTTGTCAGTAAAATTACTTGAAAGTCAGTGGAAATGCTTTTAACTTATCCACATAATTAGTGCGTTAAAATTGCAATACATTTCAAAGTGCTGAAAATTGTCTAAACTTATGATCTGCAATTTTTTTTCAAATCGCCTTCTACTCAATTTTGATTTTAGAAACATTGGTTTTTCTTGTCAGTAAATTTACTTGAAAGTCAGTGGAAATGCTTTTAACTTATCCACATAATTAGTGCGTTAAAAATGCAATACATTTCAAAGTGCTGAAAATTGTCTAAACTTATGATCTGCAATTTTTTTTCTTCTTCTTCTTCTTTTTCTGCGTACACAGTTAGACAGTAACCATTATTTTTTCGAAAAAAGTGGCGGTCATCCTGAGACTCTCGCCACTACCATAGAGCTTGTCTTGCAGTTCCACTGGCAATGGCCACATCTGCTCTCTCTGATCCCCGTATGTCGGGCTTTCTGCAGCAGATGTTCAGTGGTCATTTTACCAGTACCGCACGGGCATTCGTCGGTACACCTTATCTTCAATTTGTTGAATAGGTGGTACCTCAGTCTATTGTGGCCAGTGCGAAGTCTGAAGACAACGACCTGCTCTCTTCGGTTCAACTGGTAATAGGCATCGTTTTTGGTGTAACCAGTATGTTCGGTTTCCCATTTGGTAATGTACCTGGCTTTGATAAGCCGTTTTGACTCTTCGTACGTCATACTGGTATCTGTTTGTGGTAGCCTTGCACCTTCTTTTGCCAGTCTGTCTGCCTCCTCGTTGCCTTGGATGTTGCAGTGTGACGGAACCCACTGTACCACTACCCTTTTTGGTGCGGACAGCTGGCACAGTTTGCAGAGTGCTGCTCTTAAGTCATTAAGCTCAGTGTTTTTCTGGCTTTTTAGCGCTGTGACTACGGCGAGAGCATCTGTCAGCAAGACTATGTGGCTCTCATTTTCACTGTGTGTTGCCATTTCTTCCACTGCCGCCCTCAGTGCCTCTGCCTCCGCTCTGAAATTGCTTGTGTACTTACCAGTAGCGAATGACAGTGTTATTTTTCTGCCATTTGGTAGGTTCAGGAATGCTCCTGCCCCTCCGTTCTGTGTAGTGTCTGTTACAGAACCGTCGGTGTATGCATGGGTCCAGTCCATGCTTGGGTAGCTTTTCGTTATGAAGCTTAGGGTAGTGTCTCTCCTTTCTTTTTCGGTCTGGCAGTTTTTGTTTGCAATACCTGGTATATTTTCTACCACCTCTGGAAATATATCCTGCCTCCAAGTAGGTTTTCGTACAGTAGTGATGGGTTTTGGTGTTGTTAGTGCGTTTATGGGATCTTCGTGCATCTTTGCTTTGGCTATTTCTGCAAAGTTTCTCCGCTTTAGTTTCCCATTTCCCAAATTGTTTAGTCTCTGGTGCATTGGATGGTCAGTAAGTCTTCGGAGTTTCTCTGACTGCAGCTGGGCTCTGCAGTCTCTTCTATCGGTCATGGATTGCAGTTTTGTAATCTTTTCAAGTTCTACAATTGGCGTTGACTTCATGCCACCTGTTATGATTCTCATGGCTTGGTTTTGAAGTTTGTTAACTTTATCGAAGTTCGCCTTCGCTGCTGTTGTCCATGCCGCGATGCCATACTCGAGAACTGGTCTCACTCTTCCAGTGTACAGTTTCTTAAGTATGCCTTCGTCTGCTCCCCAGCTTGTGCCAGCAAGTTTCCTCATGATCGCCATTCTTTCTCTGGCTTTCATTCGGTTTCTCTCAATCTGACTTTTCCATGTCATGCGCCGATCAAATGTGACTCCCAGATAGGTTGGGTTGTCGTTTGGCTGCAGGATTTTGCCATTTAGGCTTAATTTGGTACTTTGGGGTTTTAATGAGAGCGAGAATATTGTGCACGTGGTTTTCTCCTCGTTTATTTTGACCAGCCATGAGTTCGCCCACTCTTCCAGCGATGTTAGGGCCGTTTGCATCCGATTTCTTGCTATGGTGAGATTCTTTTCAGAGATCCACATAGCCAGATCGTCTGCAAACATTGAGCTATGGACTCTTCTTGGTATATTCTCTGCAATATCGTTTATATATACCAGGAAGAGTGTGGGTGACAGTACTCCCCCTTGGGGTACTCCCTGCTCGAGTGTCACCTTTTTGCTCATCTGCCCTTGTACTTGGACTCTAGCCGTTCTTTGTTTGAGGTAGTGGTTGATCCACTTGTACATCTTCCCACAAACATCACTTCTTCTTAGCTTGACTCTAAGTCCATCCTTCCAGACTTTGTCAAATGCCTTTTCCAGATCCACCCAAACAGCTACTGTGTGTTTCTGTGCCTGGTAGGCATCTTCTATCTCCTGGGCTATGAGGATGACCTGGTCCTCAGTGGATCTGTGCTGTCTAAAGCCGGCTTGCTGTGGAATTAGTATTCGTTTTTCTTCCAGATGCCACATCAGTCTGGTGTTTATCATCCGTTCCATCAGCTTGCCGACACAGCTCAGTAGGCTTATGGGCCTGTATCCATTCGGATCTGTTTTGTCCTTTCCTGTTTTTGGTACTGGTACCAGTATTGCATCTTTCCATGCCTGGGGTACAATACCCCTTTTCCAGCTTTGGTTCAGGACTGATAGTAGTTTTTTCTTCGCTGTTTGGCCCAGCCCCATCAGCATTTCGTTTGTTATCCCGTCTTTTCCGGGAGATTTCCTTTTCTTTAGTGTTCTCATAGCCTCTTCCATTTCGCGCATTGTCAGTTTGGCCATCATGTGCTCTTCAGGAGCCGTATTTATGTTTTCGTGCCCCTTTAGCTCTTCGCTAATGTCTGTATGCTTATCTGCAGGGACCTCGATGTGGTTTGCTCTGGCATAGTGATCGACAAAGGCGTTTGCGGCTTTCTTACCTGTGATCAAGTTCTCGCCTTGCTTGATAGTAATTTGTTTATTTGACGGGGTTTCGTCGTTCATGGCTCTTACTAGCTTCCATAGCTTGTTCCCTTCTTTGTCCAGGTTTAAACTTTCCGTTTTATTTTTCCAACTTTCTCTTGCTGTTTGCTTGAGAGTGTGTTTGTACTTCGCCGCGGCGGCTTTGAGGGCGATGTTTGCCTCCACGGATTTTTCTCGTTCTGCCATGTTCCTAGCATTTGTTACCGCATCTTCCACTTTCTGTAACTCATCATTCCAGTAGGGCTTATAGTTTTTCCTAGCTCCTCTTGGGATGGTTTCAGTGGCGGCTTGCATTATTGCCTTGCTTAGGCTCTCTACCATGGGCTTCATTTTGGTGTTTCGTGTGTTGATGGTTTCACACAGCCCATCTGTCAGGATTGCAAATCTGTCCCAGTCGGCTCGTTTGTAATTCCAACGTGGGAGCGGTTTTGTTTCCTGTGGGCCTACTTCCATGTCAATGGTTAGCCTGATCGGCCTGTGGTCGCTACCTGCCAGTTGGTTTAGCACCTGGCGGTCTATTTTATAGTGTATGTCCTGTGTGGAGAAGGCCAAATCTGGAGTCGAGGTGGTATGCCATGTTCTTGAATAGAAGCTAGGGCTATCCTCCGGCCTATTGATTAGGGAGAGATTTGCATCTATCTCCCAATCTTCCACTTCGTCACCTCTGCTGTCTGTGTCAGAGTATCCCCATCTCTCCGAGTGGCTGTTGAAATCTCCAACCACTATGCAGTTGGAGTCTCTGACCTCCATACTCGAGAGCGATAGGTCTCTGTTTGGTGGTCCGTACAGATTGAAAATGCGGAGCTTCGTCTCTTGAGCCATTATGTCAACTCCTACAATTTCTGCTTGTCCGGTGTGATTGACAGGTACCGCGCTACTCGGTATGCTGTTTCTGGTCAGTATCAGGACCCCTCCTTTGTGGCCTTCTCTATCTAGACGGAAAGTCTGGTATCCTCTGATTGAGAATTTATGGTTATTGTTGAGGTGCGTTTCCTGGATACATGCCACGTCAATCTTACCTTCATGCAGGTGATGTGTTAGGGAAAGTTTTTTGTTAATGACTCCCTCCGCATTCCACTGTAATATTCTGAGGGTCTTGAGGTTTTGGCCAATAGTCGTTTCCCCATAGCCATGTGCCTTGACTCCACGACACATGGGTGGGTGACCACCAGTAGTCAAGGGTGGGCCCCTTCGAGGCGTGGGGCCCGGCGCTATCGCTGCCTGGCGGGTCTCCTCAGGATGAGCGCCATACGTTTTTCGAATAGGTTGTGCTGCCATCATACTGTGATTTACGTTGCACTGTTTTGTTAGGCTTGCGGCCCCGTGCATCCGATTTCAACAGGCGTTTCTGTAGGGATGCCCTCCTTAGCCTTTGGCTGTCCCCAGCCTATCTGCAAGGCAGCAGTTGTTTACGATCAGAGTTTTCTCTCCTATGGAAGTTGTCTTACCAGACTATCGAGTCTTCACTACTCGTGTCTATAGGGTGCAATGATGGTATGTGATATATGAGATGGACTGGTTTACCCGGAAGAGAGGCAGTCCAGTGTGTCTGTATCCCAGGATCGTCACGTCCTGCCAGAAACGTAGCATTTGCATGTGAGTGGGGTATCTCTTTTTCCCTTTATTTTCTTGGCTTCTATGCAGGGATGGTACGCCTAGCATTCCCCGCCACCTGGGGTGTTGACACAGTGGGGCAGGTGTGCAATGTCCGCTGGTCTGCATCTCTTCTGCGTCCAGCATGATAGTTATGGCTGATAACGTACAGAGGTAGATATCGTAACCGGAGTGCATTTAGCCAGAGGACAAGCCTGGTAATGTCACAGAGATGTTGATCGCCTGGTGTGCGGGCAACTCTCATGGTCAGTGGTTGAGTCTTGACAGTTCACAGTGTGGTGGCTGCTCTACTGTTTTCGACACCCCGACCAGGTTCTAAGTCTTTGGTTGGTGTTTTTCGCACCCCATCGCCGTATAGGGTGAGTATCAAGCAGTTTCCCGCCCGCTTTGATTTGCGGGCGGCAAGGACCTCTTACTGTGGCTCTACCTGATAGGGCTGGGGCGCAAACCCCAGGTCCCGAGCATGTAGGAGCCTCCCATTGCAGTGGTGCTGAGATTTTGGGCGGGATTGCGGCTTTCAAGGGTTCGGCCGTAATCCCCCACATGGTAGCCTCGCGCCCTTGGCTTATCAGCCTGGTACGTGAACCAAAGTGTCTGCGGCTCCTCTCGATTTGAGCTGGTTTTCCGTAGCAACGCCCTGTCATTTGTAGGGTAAAACTGACCTGTCTTCAGATCTATTTCCAGCACCCGTTCACTATTTGGTCAGACGAATTTATTGAGGGCTTTTGTTTGTCAATGACCAGGTATTTGAAATCTGCGGAGTTAAACACGATTTCCGTAGCGTTCTTTCATTTGAGCTGACTTGTCGTCCGTGAGTCTAATACCAGCGTACGTTCATTATTAGACCCAGACGGCAGTGCTCTCAATTTGCCAGTTGTTCTACAGTATTGGCGTGTTCAGTCAAATTAAGCCGCAGGTTCCACACCTGGTGGTGCCCTTCCGTCAATTCCCTTAGCGAGATAATCAAGTTTCTTAAAGGGTAGCCCCAAAGATTTTCGAGGGTCTAATTCCAGCACATGTTCTCTATTAGACCCCACTAAGGTGTACTTTTTGATAGTCATTCTGCAGTATTGGCGTGGTAGGTTAACTTAGGTCTCAGGCTCCACTCCTGATAGTGCTCTTCCGTCAATTCCTTTATCAAACACTGGATGCAGACAAAACCGAGCCACAGGGGACATAGCCCCAGATTTCTGGGGGTCTAAGTCCAGCACCAGTTCCATATTAGACTCCATAAGAGTGGTCGCCTGAGATCCAACTACGAGCTTTTTAACTGCAACAACTTTAATATACGCTATTGGAGCTGGAATTACCGCGGCTGCTGGCACCAGACTTGCCCTCCAATAGATCCTCGTTAAAGGGTTTAAAGTGTACTCATTCCAATTACGGGGCCTCGAAAGAGTCCCGTATTGTTATTTTTCGTCACTACCTCCCCGTGCCGGGAGTGGGTAAGTTGCGCGCCTGCTGCCTTCCTTGGATGTGGTAGCCGTTTCTCATGCTCCCTCTCCGGAATCGAACCCTGATTCCCCGTTACCCGTTACAAACATGGTAGGCATGTCACGTACCATGGACATTTGATAGGGCAGACATTTGAAAGATGCGTCGCCGGCACATGAGGCCATGCGATCAGCACAAAGTTATCCAGAGTCACCAGTGGGGACGCCGCAACCCCGCGAGGGGAAACGACGATTGGTTTTGAACTAATAAAAGCGCTCTTTCCGCGAGGGTCGGAGCTTGGTAAGCATGTATTAGCTCTAGAATTGCCACAGTTATCCAAGTAGGATCGTGTCATCTAAGGAACCTCGACTGATTTAATGAGCCATTCGCGGTTTCACCGTGAGACAGTGTGAACTTAGACATGCATGGCTTAATCTTTGAGACAAGCATATGACTACTGGCAGGATCAACCAGATATCTGTCGGAGACGTACGTACTGCGCACACCGGTCGGCGGAGGAAGGGTGTGTAAAAAGCCTCACTGGGACGGCCGCAGGGACCGACTGACGGGACGGACGGACGGTTGTTCCACCCGTCCCTCACTCCGTCGACCTAGGACCGCCTGACAGGGGCCTCCCACACGCACCAGACGACCGACCGACCGGGCTCGCTCGAGGAGGGATGGCAGCGCTCTGTGCAGAACGGATCCCAACGACCTCGGCGATGAATTTCACTGGGACTAGAGACACAATTTGGCCTGCCGGCCTGCCCTTCTCCGTAGGGAGAACGCAGGCAGGGCCTCGAGGCAACGATTCCTGCTTTCCATTTGCCGGTCACAAGCTCTTTGCGAGAGTCGGACCACCAGCGAGACGTACTGTCGAGCTCTGCTATAAGCCTTAGATAAATCACCACGGACGGACCACGTTTCCTGATACGGACCAGACTAGCACACCTCGGTGGAGGAGCCACTACCACAAACCGCACCCAATTCGCACTACGGGGAAAGGCAGGCGAGCGTTTTCCGCAAGCCCGCGCTATCGCTCCGCCTGGCGGGACTGAGATCGCTTTACGAACACTGGTTGAAATTGAGTCGCTGCGGCGAGACAACTACCCCAGATATATATTTTTTTTTTTTTTTTTTTTTTTTTTTTTCAATACGCCTCAATTTTGAGTTTAGAAACACTGGTTTTTCTTGTCAGTAAAATTACTTGAAAGTCAGTGGAAATGCTTTAAACTTATCCACATAATTAGTGCGTTAAAATTGCAATACATTTCAAAGTGCTGAAAATTGTCTAAACTTATTATGTGCAATTTTTTTTCAAATCGCCTAAATTTTGATTTTAGAAACATTGGTTTTTCTTGTCAGTAATATTACTTGAAAGTCAGTGGAAATGCTTTTAACTTATCCACATAATTAGTGCGTTAAAATTGCAATACATTTCAAAGTGCTGAAAATTGTCTAAACTTATGATCTGCAATTTTTTTTTCAAATCGCCTCAATTTTGATTTTAGAAACACTGGTTTTTCTTGTCAGTAAAATTACTTGAAAGTCAGTGGAAATGCTTTTAACTTATCCACATAATTAGTGCGTTAAAATTGCAATACATTTCAAAGTGCTAAAATTGTCTAAACTTATGATCTGCAATTTTTTTTAAAATCGCCTTCTACTCAATTTTTATTTTAGAAACATTGGTTTTTCTTGTCAGTAAAATTACTTGAAAGTCAGTGGAAATGCTTTAAACTTATCCACATAATTAGTGCGTTAAAATTGCAATACATTTCCAAGTGCTGAAAATTGTCTAAACTTATGATCTGCAATTTTTTTTTCAAATCGCCTCAATTTTGAGTTTAGAAACACAGTTTTTTCTTGTCCGTAAAATTACTTGAAAGTCAGTGGAAATGCTTTTAACTTATCCACATAATTAGTGCGTTAAAATTGCAATACATTTCAAAGTGCTGAAAATTGTCTAAACTTATGATCTGCAATATTTTTAAAAATCGCCTTCTACTCAATTTTTATTTTAGAAAGATTGGTTTTTCTTGTCAGTAAAATTACTTCAAAGTCAGTGGAAATGCTTTTAACTTATCCACATAATTAGTGCGTTAAAATTGCAATACATTTCAAAGTGCTGAAAATTGTCTAAACTTATGATCTGCATTTTTTTTAAAAATCGCTTTCTACTCAATTTTTATTTTAGAAAGATTGGTTTTTCTTGTCAGTAAAATTACTTGAAAGTCAGTGGAAATGCTTTTAACTTATCCACATAATTAGTGCGTTAAAATTGCAATAATTTCAAAGTGCTGAAAATTGTCTAATTTTATGATCTGCAATTTTTTTTCAAATCGCCTTCTACTCAATTTTGATTTTAGAACGATTGGTTTTTCTTGTCAGTAAATTTACTTGAAAGTCAGTGGAAATGCTTTTAACTTATCCACATAATTAGTGCGTTAAAATTGCAATACATTTCAAAGTGCTGAAAATTGTCTAAACTTATGATCTGCAATATTTTTAAAAATCGCCTTCTACTCAATTTTGATTTTAGAAACATTGGTTTTTCTTGTCAGTAAAATTACTTGAAAGTCAGTGGAAATGCTTTTAACTTATCCACATAATTAGTGCGTTAAAATTGCAAAACATTTAAAGTGCTGAAAATTGTCTAAACTTATGATCTGCAATTTTTTTTCAAATCGCCTTCTACTCAATTTTGATTTTAGAACGATTGGTTTTTCTTGTCAGTAAATTTACTTGAAAGTCAGTGGAAATGCTTTTAACTTATCCACATAATTAGTGCGTTAAAATTGCAATACATTTCAAAGTGCTGAAAATTGTCTAAACTTATGATCTGCAATATTTTAAAAAATCGCCTTCTACTCAATTTTGATTTTAGAAACATTGGTTTTTCTTGTCAGTAAAATTAGTTGAAAGTCAGTGGAAATGCTTTTAACTTATCCACATAATTAGTGCGTTAAAATTGCAATACATTTCAAAGTGCTGAAAATTGTCTAAATTTATGATCTGCAATTTTTTTTTAAATCGCCTTCTACTCAATTTTTTATTTTAGAAATATTGGTTTTTCTTGTCAGTAAAATTACTTGAAAGTCAGTGGAAATGCTTTTAACTTATCCAAATAATTAGTGCGTTAAAATTGCAATACATTTCAAAGTGCTGAAAATTGTCTAAACTTATGATCTGCAATTTTTTTTCAAATCGCCTCAATTTTGATTTTAGAAACACTGGTTTTTCTTGTCAGTAAAATTACTTGAAAGTCAGTGGAAATGCTTTTAACTTATCCACATAATTAGTGCGTTAAAATTGCAATACATTTCAAAGTGCTGAAAATTGTCTAAACTTATGATCTGCAATTTTTTTTTAAATCGCCTTCTACTCAATTTTTATTTTAGAAATATTGGTTTTTCTTGTCAGTAAAATTACTTGAAAGTCAGTGGAAATGCTTTTAACTTATCCACATAATTAGTGCGTTAAAATTGCAATACATTTCAAAGTGCTGAAAATTGTCTAAACTTATGATCTGCAATATTTTTAAAAATCGCCTTCTACTCAATTTTGATTTTAGAAACATTGTTTTTCTTGTCAGTAAAATTACTTGAAAGTCAGTGGAAATGCTTTTAACTTATCCACATAATTAGTGCGTTAAAATTGCAATACATTTCAAAGTGCTGAAATTTGTCTAAACTCATTATGTGCAATTTTTTTTCAAATCGCCTCAATTTTGATTTTAGAAAAACTGGTTTTTCTTGTCAGTAAAATTACTTGAAAGTCAGTGGAAATGCTTTTAACTTATCCACATAATTAGTGCGTTAAAATTGCAATACATTTCAAAGTGCTGAAAATTGTCTAAACTTATGATCTGCAATTTTTTTTTAAATCGCCTTCTACTCAATTTTTTATTTTAGAAAGATTGGTTTTTCTTGTCAGTAAAATTACTTCAAAGTCAGTGGAAATGCTTTTAACTTATCCACATAATTAGTGCGTTAAAATTGCAATACATTTCAAAGTGCTGAAATTTGTCTAAACTCATTATGTGCAATTTTTTTTCAAATCGCCTCAATTTTGATTTTAGAAAAACTGGTTTTTCTTGTCAGTAAAATTACTTGAAAGTCAGTGGAAATGCTTTTAACTTATCCACATAATTAGTGCGTTAAAATTGCAATACATTTCAAAGTGCTGAAAATTGTCTAAACTTATGATCTGCAATTTTTTTTTAAATCGCCTTCTACTCAATTTTTTATTTTAGAAAGATTGGTTTTTCTTGTCAGTAAAATTACTTGAAAGTCAGTGGAAATGCTTTTAACTTATCCACATAATTAGTGCGTTAAAACTGCAATACATTTCAAAGTGCTGAAAATTGTCTAAACTTATGATCTGCAATTTTTTTTCAAATCGCCTTCTACTCAATTTTGATTTTAGAACGATTGGTTTTTCTTGTCAGTAAATTTACTTGAAAGTCAGTGGAAATGCTTTTAACTTATCCACATAATTAGTGCGTTAAAATTGCAATACATTTCAAAGTGCTGAAAATTGTCTAAACTTATGATCTGCAATATTTTTAAAAATCGCCTTCTACTCAATTTTAATTTTAGAAACATTGGTTTTTCTTGTCAGTAAAATTAGTTGAAAGTCAGTGGAAATGCTTTTAACTTATCCACATAATTAGTGCGTTAAAATTGCAATACATTTCAAAGTGCTGAAAATTGTCTAAACTTATGATCTGCAATTTTTTTTTAAATTGCCTTCTACTCAATTTTTTATTTTAGAAATATTGGTTTTTCTTGTCAGTAAAATTACTTGAAAGTCAGTGGAAATGCTTTTAACTTATCCACATAATTAGTGCGTTAAAATTGCAATACATTTCAAAGTGCTGAAAATTGTCTAAACTTATGATCTGCAATTTTTTTTCAAATCGCCTTCTACTCAATTTTGATTTTAGAACGATTGGTTTTTCTTGTCAGTAAATTTACTTGAAAGTCAGTGGAAATGCTTTTAACTTATCCACATAATTAGTGCGTTAAAATTGCAATACATTTCAAAGTGCTGAAAATTGTCTAAACTTATGATCTGCAATATTTTTAAAAATCGCCTTCTACTCAATTTTGATTTTAGAAACATTGGTTTTTATTGTCAGTAAAATTACTTGAAAGTCAGTGGAAATGCTTTTAACTTATCCACATAATTAGTGCGTTAAAATTGCAATACATTTCAAAGTGCTGAAAATTGTCTAAACTTATGATCTGCAATTTTTTTTCAAATCGCCTTCTACTCAATTTTGATTTTAGAACGATTGGTTTTTCTTGTCAGTAAATTTACTTGAAAGTCAGTGGAAATGCTTTTAACTTATCCACATAATTAGTGCGTTAAAATTGCAATACATTTCAAAGTGCTGAAAATTGTCTAAACTTATGATCTGCAATATTTTTAAAAATCGCCTTCTACTCAATTTTGATTTTAGAAACATTGGTTTTTCTTGTCAGTAAAATTAGTTGAAAGTCAGTGGAAATGCTTTTAACTTATCCACATAATTAGTGCGTTAAAATTGCAATACATTTCAAAGTGCTGAAAATTGTCTAAACTTATGATCTGCAATTTTTTTTCAAATCGCCTCAATTTTGATTTTAGAAACACTGGTTTTTCTTGTCAGTAAAATTACTTGAAAGTCAGTGGAAATGCTTTTAACTTATCCACATAATTAGTGCGTTAAAATTGCAATACATTTCAAAGTGCTGAAAATTGTCTAAACTTATGATCTGCAATTTTTTTTCAAATCGCCTCAATTTTGAGTTTAGAAACACTGGTTTTTCTTGTCAGTAAAATTACTTGAAAGTCAGTGGAAATGCTTTTAACTTATCCACATAATTAGTGCGTTAAAATTGCAATACATTTCAAAGTGCTGAAAATTGTCTAAACTTATAATCTGTAATTTTTTTTCAAATCGCCTTCTACTCAATTTTGATTTTAGAAACATTGGTTTTTCTTGTCAGTAAATTTACTTGAAAGTCAGTGGAAATGCTTTTAACTTATCCACATAATTAGTGCGTTAAATTTGCAATACATTTCAAAGTGCTGAAAATTGTCTAAACTTATGATCTGCAATTTTTTTTCAAATCGCCTCAATTTTGAGTTTAGAAACACTGGTTTTTCTTGTCAGTAAAATTACTTGAAAGTCAGTGGAAATGCTTTTAACTTATCCACATAATTAATGCGTTAAAATTGCAATACATTTCAAAGTGCTGAAAATTGTCTAAACTTATGATCTGCAATGTTTTTTTAAAATCGCCTTCTACTCAATTGTTATTTTAGAAAGATTGGTTTTTCTTGTCAGTAAAATTACTTGAAAGTCAGTGGAAATGCTTTTAACTTATCCACATAATTAGTGCGTTAAAATTGCAATACATTTCAAAGTGCTGAAAATTGTCTAAATTTATGATCTGCAATTTTTTTTTAAATCGCCTTCTACTCAATTCTTATTTTAGAAAGATTGGTTTTTCTTGTCAGTAAAATTACTTGAAAGTCAGTGGAAATGCTTTTAACTTATCCACATAATTAGTGCGCTAAAATTGCAATACATTTCAAAGTGCTGAAAATTGTCTAAACTTATTATCTGCAATTTTTTTTAAAATCGCCTTCTACTCAATTTTTTATTTTAGAAAGATTGGTTTTTCTTGTCAGTAAAATTACTTCAAAGTCAGTGGAAATGCTTTTAACTTATCCACATAATTAGTGCGTTAAAACTGCAATACATTTCAAAGTGCTGAAAATTGTCTAAACTTATGATCTGCAATTTTTTTTCAAATCGCCTCAATTTTGAGTTTAGAAACACTGGTTTTTCTTGTCAGTAAAATTACTTGAAAGTCAGTGGAAATGCTTTTAACTTATCCACATAATTAGTGCGTTAAAATTGCAATACATTTCAAAGTGCTGAAAATTGTCTAAACTTATGATCTGCAATGTTTTTTAAAATCGCCTTCTACTCAATTTTGATTTTAGAAAGATTGGTTTTTCTTGTCAGTAAAATTACTTCAAAGTCAGTGGAAATGCTTTTAACTTATCCACATAATTAGTGCGTTAAAATTGCAATACATTTCAAAGTGCTGAAAATTGTCTAAACTTATGATCTGCAATATTTTTAAAAATCGCCTTCTACTCAATTTTGATTTTAGAAACATTGGTTTTTCTTGTCAGTAAAATTACTTGAAAGTCAGTGGAAATGCTTTTAACTTATCCACATAATTGGTGCGTTAAAATTGCAATACATTTCAAAGTGCTGAAAATTGTCTAAACTTATGATCTGCAATTTTTTTTTAAATCGTCTTCTACTCAATTTTTTATTTTAGAAAGATTGGTTTTTCTTGTCAGTAAAATTACTTCAAAGTCAGTGGAAATGCTTTTAACTTATCCACATAATTAGTGCGTTAAAATTGCAATACATTTCAAAGTGCTGAAAATTGTCTAAACTTATAATCTGTAATTTTTTTTCAAATCGCCTTCTACTCAATTTTGATTTTAGAAACATTGGTTTTTCTTGTCAGTAAATTTACTTGAAAGTCAGTGGAAATGCTTTTAACTTATCCACATAATTAGTGCGTTAAATTTGCAATACATTTCAAAGTGCTGAAAATTGTCTAAACTTATGATCTGCAATTTTTTTTCAAATCGCCTCAATTTTGAGTTTAGAAACACTGGTTTTTCTTGTCAGTAAAATTACTTGAAAGTCAGTGGAAATGCTTTTAACTTATCCACATAATTAGTGCGTTAAAATTGCAATACATTTCAAAGTGCTGAAAATTGTCTAAACTTATGATCTGCAATATTTTTAAAAATCGCCTTCTACTCAATTTTGATTTTAGAAACATTGGTTTTTCTTGTCAGTAAAATTAGTTGAAAGTCAGTGGAAATGCTTTTAACTTATCCACATAATTAGTGCGTTAAAATTGCAATACATTTCAAAGTGCTGAAAATTGTCTAAACTTATGATCTGCAATTTTTTTTCAAATCGCCTCAATTTTGATTTTAGAAACACTGGTTTTTCTTGTCAGTAAAATTACTTGAAAGTCAGTGGAAATGCTTTTAACTTATCCACATAATTAGTGCGTTAAAATTGCAATACATTTCAAAGTGCTGAAAATTGTCTAAACTTATGATCTGCAATTTTTTTTCAAATCGCCTCAATTTTGAGTTTAGAAACACTGGTTTTTCTTGTCAGTAAAATTACTTGAAAGTCAGTGGAAATGCTTTTAACTTATCCACATAATTAGTGCGTTAAAATTGCAATACATTTCAAAGTGCTGAAAATTGTCTAAACTTATAATCTGTAATTTTTTTTCAAATCGCCTTCTACTCAATTTTGATTTTAGAAACATTGGTTTTTCTTGTCAGTAAATTTACTTGAAAGTCAGTGGAAATGCTTTTAACTTATCCACATAATTAGTGCGTTAAATTTGCAATACATTTCAAAGTGCTGAAAATTGTCTAAACTTATGATCTGCAATTTTTTTTCAAATCGCCTCAATTTTGAGTTTAGAAACACTGGTTTTTCTTGTCAGTAAAATTACTTGAAAGTCAGTGGAAATGCTTTTAACTTATCCACATAATTAATGCGTTAAAATTGCAATACATTTCAAAGTGCTGAAAATTGTCTAAACTTATGATCTGCAATGTTTTTTTAAAATCGCCTTCTACTCAATTGTTATTTTAGAAAGATTGGTTTTTCTTGTCAGTAAAATTACTTGAAAGTCAGTGGAAATGCTTTTAACTTATCCACATAATTAGTGCGTTAAAATTGCAATACATTTCAAAGTGCTGAAAATTGTCTAAATTTATGATCTGCAATTTTTTTTTAAATCGCCTTCTACTCAATTCTTATTTTAGAAAGATTGGTTTTTCTTGTCAGTAAAATTACTTGAAAGTCAGTGGAAATGCTTTTAACTTATCCACATAATTAGTGCGCTAAAATTGCAATACATTTCAAAGTGCTGAAAATTGTCTAAACTTATTATCTGCAATTTTTTTTTAAATCGCCTTCTACTCAATTTTTTATTTTAGAAAGATTGGTTTTTCTTGTCAGTAAAATTACTTCAAAGTCAGTGGAAATGCTTTTAACTTATCCACATAATTAGTGCGTTAAAACTGCAATACATTTCAAAGTGCTGAAAATTGTCTAAACTTATGATCTGCAATTTTTTTTCAAATCGCCTCAATTTTGAGTTTAGAAACACTGGTTTTTCTTGTCAGTAAAATTACTTGAAAGTCAGTGGAAATGCTTTTAACTTATCCACATAATTAGTGCGTTAAAATTGCAATACATTTCAAAGTGCTGAAAATTGTCTAAACTTATGATCTGCAATGTTTTTTAAAATCGCCTTCTACTCAATTTTGATTTTAGAAAGATTGGTTTTTCTTGTCAGTAAAATTACTTCAAAGTCAGTGGAAATGCTTTTAACTTATCCACATAATTAGTGCGTTAAAATTGCAATACATTTCAAAGTGCTGAAAATTGTCTAAACTTATGATCTGCAATATTTTTAAAAATCGCCTTCTACTCAATTTTGATTTTAGAAACATTGGTTTTTCTTGTCAGTAAAATTACTTGAAAGTCAGTGGAAATGCTTTTAACTTATCCACATAATTGGTGCGTTAAAATTGCAATACATTTCAAAGTGCTGAAAATTGTCTAAACTTATGATCTGCAATTTTTTTTCAAATCGCCTCAATTTTGAGTTTAGAAACACTGGTTTTTCTTGTCAGTAAAATTACTTGAAAGTCAGTGGAAATGCTTTTAACTTATCCACATAATTAGTGCGTTAAAATTGCAATACATTTCAAAGTGCTGAAAATTGTCTAAACTTATAATCTGTAATTTTTTTTCAAATCGCCTTCTACTCAATTTTGATTTTAGAAACATTGGTTTTTCTTGTCAGTAAATTTACTTGAAAGTCAGTGGAAATGCTTTTAACTTATCCACATAATTAGTGCGTTAAATTTGCAATACATTTCAAAGTGCTGAAAATTGTCTAAACTTATGATCTGCAATTTTTTTTCAAATCGCCTCAATTTTGAGTTTAGAAACACTGGTTTTTCTTGTCAGTAAAATTACTTGAAAGTCAGTGGAAATGCTTTTAACTTATCCACATAATTAATGCGTTAAAATTGCAATACATTTCAAAGTGCTGAAAATTGTCTAAACTTATGATCTGCAATGTTTTTTTAAAATCGCCTTCTACTCAATTGTTATTTTAGAAAGATTGGTTTTTCTTGTCAGTAAAATTACTTGAAAGTCAGTGGAAATGCTTTTAACTTATCCACATAATTAGTGCGTTAAAATTGCAATACATTTCAAAGTGCTGAAAATTGTCTAAATTTATGATCTGCAATTTTTTTTTAAATCGCCTTCTACTCAATTCTTATTTTAGAAAGATTGGTTTTTCTTGTCAGTAAAATTACTTGAAAGTCAGTGGAAATGCTTTTAACTTATCCACATAATTAGTGCGCTAAAATTGCAATACATTTCAAAGTGCTGAAAATTGTCTAAACTTATTATCTGCAATTTTTTTTTAAATCGCCTTCTACTCAATTTTTTATTTTAGAAAGATTGGTTTTTCTTGTCAGTAAAATTACTTCAAAGTCAGTGGAAATGCTTTTAACTTATCCACATAATTAGTGCGTTAAAACTGCAATACATTTCAAAGTGCTGAAAATTGTCTAAACTTATGATCTGCAATTTTTTTTCAAATCGCCTCAATTTTGAGTTTAGAAACACTGGTTTTTCTTGTCAGTAAAATTACTTGAAAGTCAGTGGAAATGCTTTTAACTTATCCACATAATTAGTGCGTTAAAATTGCAATACATTTCAAAGTGCTGAAAATTGTCTAAACTTATGATCTGCAATGTTTTTTAAAATCGCCTTCTACTCAATTTTGATTTTAGAAAGATTGGTTTTTCTTGTCAGTAAAATTACTTCAAAGTCAGTGGAAATGCTTTTAACTTATCCACATAATTAGTGCGTTAAAATTGCAATACATTTCAAAGTGCTGAAAATTGTCTAAACTTATGATCTGCAATATTTTTAAAAATCGCCTTCTACTCAATTTTGATTTTAGAAACATTGGTTTTTCTTGTCAGTAAAATTACTTGAAAGTCAGTGGAAATGCTTTTAACTTATCCACATAATTGGTGCGTTAAAATTGCAATACATTTCAAAGTGCTGAAAATTGTCTAAACTTATGATCTGCAATTTTTTTTTAAATCGTCTTCTACTCAATTTTTTATTTTAGAAAGATTGGTTTTTCTTGTCAGTAAAATTACTTCAAAGTCAGTGGAAATGCTTTTAACTTATCCACATAATTAGTGCGTTAAAATTGCAATACATTTCAAAGTGCTGAAAATTGTCTAAACTTATAATCTGTAATTTTTTTTCAAATCGCCTTCTACTCAATTTTGATTTTAGAAACATTGGTTTTTCTTGTCAGTAAATTTACTTGAAAGTCAGTGGAAATGCTTTTAACTTATCCACATAATTAGTGCGTTAAAATTGCAATACATTTCAAAGTGCTGAAAATTGTCTAAATTTATGATCTGCAATTTTTTTTTAAATCGCCTTCTACTCAATTCTTATTTTAGAAAGATTGGTTTTTCTTGTCAGTAAAATTACTTGAAAGTCAGTGGAAATGCTTTTAACTTATCCACATAATTAGTGCGCTAAAATTGCAATACATTTCAAAGTGCTGAAAATTGTCTAAACTTATTATCTGCAATTTTTTTTTAAATCGCCTTCTACTCAATTTTTTATTTTAGAAAGATTGGTTTTTCTTGTCAGTAAAATTACTTCAAAGTCAGTGGAAATGCTTTTAACTTATCCACATAATTAGTGCGTTAAAATTGCAATACATTTCAAAGTGCTGAAAATTGTCTAAACTTATGATCTGCAATATTTTTAAAAATCGCCTTCTACTCAATTTTGATTTTAGAAACATTGGTTTTTCTTGTCAGTAAAATTACTTGAAAGTCAGTGGAAATGCTTTTAACTTATCCACATAATTGGTGCGTTAAAATTGCAATACATTTCAAAGTGCTGAAAATTGTCTAAACTTATGATCTGCAATTTTTTTTTAAATCGTCTTCTACTCAATTTTTTATTTTAGAAAGATTGGTTTTTCTTGTCAGTAAAATTACTTCAAAGTCAGTGGAAATGCTTTTAACTTATCCACATAATTAGTGCGTTAAAATTGCAATACATTTCAAAGTGCTGAAAATTGTCTAAACTTATAATCTGTAATTTTTTTTCAAATCGCCTTCTACTCAATTTTGATTTTAGAAACATTGGTTTTTCTTGTCAGTAAATTTACTTGAAAGTCAGTGGAAATGCTTTTAACTTATCCACATAATTAGTGCGTTAAAATTGCAATACATTTCAAAGTGCTGAAAATTGTCTAAATTTATGATCTGCAATTTTTTTTTAAATCGCCTTCTACTCAATTCTTATTTTAGAAAGATTGGTTTTTCTTGTCAGTAAAATTACTTGAAAGTCAGTGGAAATGCTTTTAACTTATCCACATAATTAGTGCGCTAAAATTGCAATACATTTCAAAGTGCTGAAAATTGTCTAAACTTATTATCTGCAATTTTTTTTTAAATCGCCTTCTACTCAATTTTTTATTTTAGAAAGATTGGTTTTTCTTGTCAGTAAAATTACTTCAAAGTCAGTGGAAATGCTTTTAACTTATCCACATAATTAGTGCGTTAAAATTGCAATACATTTCAAAGTGCTGAAAATTGTCTAAACTTATGATCTGCAATATTTTTAAAAATCGCCTTCTACTCAATTTTGATTTTAGAAACATTGGTTTTTCTTGTCAGTAAAATTACTTGAAAGTCAGTGGAAATGCTTTTAACTTATCCACATAATTGGTGCGTTAAAATTGCAATACATTTCAAAGTGCTGAAAATTGTCTAAACTTATGATCTGCAATTTTTTTTCAAATCGCCTCAATTTTGAGTTTAGAAACACTGGTTTTTCTTGTCAGTAAAATTACTTGAAAGTCAGTGGAAATGCTTTTAACTTATCCACATAATTAATGCGTTAAAATTGCAATACATTTCAAAGTGCTGAAAATTGTCTAAACTTATGATCTGCAATGTTTTTTTAAAATCGCCTTCTACTCAATTGTTATTTTAGAAAGATTGGTTTTTCTTGTCAGTAAAATTACTTGAAAGTCAGTGGAAATGCTTTTAACTTATCCACATAATTAGTGCGTTAAAATTGCAATACATTTCAAAGTGCTGAAAATTGTCTAAACTTATGATCTGCAATTTTTTTTAAAATCGCCTTCTACTCAATTGTTATTTTAGAAAGATTGGTTTTTCTTGTCAGTAAATTTACTTGAAAGTCAGTGGAAATGCTTTTAACTTATCCACATAATTAGTGCGTTAAAATTGCAATACATTTCAAAGTGCTGAAAATTGTCTAAACTTATGATCTGCAATTTTTTTTCAAATCGCCTTCTACTTAATTTTGATTTTAGAACGATTGGTTTTTCTTGTCAGTAAATTTACTTGAAAGTCAGTGGAAATGCTTTTAACTTATCCACATAATTAGTGCGTTAAAATTGCAATACATTTCAAAGTGCTGAAAATTGTCTAATCTCATTATGTGCAATTTTTTTTCAAATCGCCTCAATTTTGATTTTAGAAAAACTGGTTTATCTTGTCAGTAAAATTACTTGAAAGTCAGTGGAAATGCTTTTAACTTATCCACATAATTAGTGCGTTAAAATTGCAATACATTTCAAAGTGCTGAAAATTGTCTAAACTTATGATCTGCAATTTTTTTTCAAATCGCATCAATTTTGATTTTAGAAAAACTGGTTTTTCTTGTCAGTGAAATTACTTGAAAGTCAGTGGAAATGCTTTTAACTTATCCACATAATTAGTGCGTTAAAATTGCAATACATTTCAAAGTGCTGAAAATTGTCTAAATTTATGATCTGCAATTTTTTTTAAAATCGCCTTCTACTCAATTCTTATTTTAGAAAGATTGGTTTTTCTTGTCAGTAAAATTACTTGAAAGTCAGTGGAAATGCTTTTAACTTATCCACATAATTAGTGCGCTAAAATTGCAATACATTTCAAAGTGCTGAAAATTGTCTAAACTTATTATCTGCAATTTTTTTTTAAATCGCCTTCTACTCAATTTTTTATTTTAGAAAGATTGGTTTTTCTTGTCAGTAAAATTACTTCAAAGTCAGTGGAAATGCTTTTAACTTATCCACATAATTAGTGCGTTAAAATTGCAATACATTTCAAAGTGCTGAAAATTGTCTAAACTTATGATCTGCAATATTTTTAAAAATCGCCTTCTACTCAATTTTGATTTTAGAAACATTGGTTTTTCTTGTCAGTAAAATTACTTGAAAGTCAGTGGAAATGCTTTTAACTTATCCACATAATTGGTGCGTTAAAATTGCAATACATTTCAAAGTGCTGAAAATTGTCTAAACTTATGATCTGCAATTTTTTTTCAAATCGATTTCTACTCAATTTTGATTTTAGAACGATTGGTTTTTCTTGTCAGTAAATTTACTTGAAAGTCAGTGGAAATGCTTTTAACTTATCCACATAATTAGTGCGTTAAAATTGCAATACATTTCAAAGTGCTGAAAATTGTCTAAACTTATGATCTGCAATATTTTTAAAAATCGCCTTCTACTCAATTTTGATTTTAGAAACATTGGTTTTTCTTGTCAGTAAAATTAGTTGAAAGTCAGTGGAAATGCTTTTAACTTATCCACATAATTAGTGCGTTAAAATTGCAATACATTTCAAAGTGCTGAAAATTGTCTAAACTTATGATCTGCAATTTTTTTTAAAATTGCCTTCTACTCAATTTTTTATTTTAGAAATATTGGTTTTTCTTGTCAGTAAAATTACTTGAAAGTCAGTGGAAATGCTTTTAACTTATCCACATAATTAGTGCGTTAAAATTGCAATACATTTCCAAGTGCTGAAAATTGTCTAAACTTATGATCTGCAATTTTTTTCTTCAAATCGCCTCAATTTTGAGTTTAGAAACACAGTTTTTTCTTGTCCGTAAAATTACTTGAAAGTCAGTGGAAATGCTTTTAACTTATCCACATAATTAGTGCGTTAAAATTGCAATACATTTCAAAGTGCTGAAAATTGTCTAAACTTATGATCTGCAATATTTTTAAAAATCGCCTTCTACTCAATTTTTATTTTAGAAAGATTGGTTTTTCTTGTCAGTAAAATTACTTCAAAGTCAGTGGAAATGCTTTTAACTTATCCACATAATTAGTGCGTTAAAATTGCAATACATTTCAAAGTGCTGAAAATTGTCTAAACTTATGATCTGCAATTTTTTTTAAAATCGCTTTCTACTCAATTTTTATTTTAGAAAGATTGGTTTTTCTTGTCAGTAAAATTACTTGAAAGTCAGTGGAAATGCTTTTAACTTATCCACATAATTAGTGCGTTAAAATTGCAATACATTTCAAAGTGCTGAAAATTGTCTAATTTTATGAACTGCAATTTTTTTTCAAATCGCCTTCTACTCAATTTTGATTTTAGAACGATTGGTTTTTCTTGTCACTAAATTTACTTGAAAGTCAGTGGAAATGCTTTTAACTTATCCACATAATTAGTGCGTTAAAATTGCAATACATTTCAAAGTGCTGAAAATTGTCTAAACTTATGATCTGCAATTTTTTTTTAAATCGCTTTCTACTCAATTTTTATTTTAGAAAGATTGGTTTTTCTTGTCAGTAAAATTACTTGAAAGTCAGTGGAAATGCTTTTAACTTATCCACATAATTAGTGCGTTAAAATTGCAATACATTTCAAAGTGCTGAAAATTGTCTAAACTTATGATCTGCAATTTTTTTTCAAATCGCCTTCTACTCAATTTTGATTTTAGAACGATTGGTTTTTCTTGTCAGTAAATTTACTTGAAAGTCAGTGGAAATGCTTTTAACTTATCCACATAATTAGTGCGTTAAAATTGCAATACATTTCAATGTGCTGAAAATTGTCTAAACTTATGATCTGCAATTTTTTTTCAAATCGCCTCAATTTTGATTTTTAGAAACATTGGTTTTTCTTGTCAGTAAAATTAGTTGAAAGTCAGTGGAAATGCTTTTAACTTATCCACATAATTAGTGCGTTAAAATTGCAATACATTTCAAAGTGTTGAAAATTGTCTAAACTTATGATCTGCAAATTTTTTTCAAATCGCCTTCTACTCAATTTTTATTTTAGAAACATTGGTTTTTTGTTTTCAGTAAATTTACTTGAAAGTCAGTGGAAATGCTTTTAACTTATCCACATAATTATTGCGTTAAAATTGCAATACATTTCAAAGTGCTGAAAATTGTCTAAACTTATGATCTGCAATTTTTTTTTAAATCGCCTTCTACTCAATTTTTTATTTTAGAAATATTGGTTTTTCCTGTCAGTAAAATTACTTGAAAGTCAGTGGAAATGCTTTTAACTTATCCACATAATTAGTGCGTTAAAATTGCAATACATTTCAAAGTGCTAAAATTGTCTAAACTTATGATCTGTAATTTTTTTTCAAATCGCCTTCTACTTAATTTTGATTTTAGAAACATTGGTTTTTCTTGTCAGTAAATTTACTTGAAAGTCAGTGGAAATGCTTTTAACTTATCCACATAATTAGTGCGTTAAAACTGCAATACATTTCAAAGTGCTGAAAATTGTCTAAACTTATGATCTGCAATTTTTTTTCAAATCGCCTCAATTTTGAGTTTAGAATCACTGGTTTTTCTTGTCAGTAAAATTACTTGAAAGTCAGTGGAAATGCTTTTAACTTATCCACATAATTAGTGCGTTAAAATTGCAATACATTTCAAAGTGCTGAAAATTGTCTAAACTTATGATCTGCAATATTTTTAAAAATCGCCTTCTACTCAATTTTGATTTTAGAAACATTGGTTTTTCTTGTCAGTAAAATTATTTGAAAGTCAGTGGAAATGCTTTTAACTTATCCACATAATTGGTGCGTTAAAATTGCAATACATTTCAAAGTGCTGAAAATTGTCTAAACTTATGATCTGCAATTTTTTTAAAAATCGCCTTCTACTCAATTTTTTATTTTAGAAAGATTGGTTTTTCTTGTCAGTAAAATTACTTGAAAGTCAGTGGAAATGCTTTTAACTTATCCACATAATTAGTGCGTTAAAATTGCAATACATTTCAAAGTGCTGAAAATTGTCTAAACTTATGATCTGCAATATTTTTAAAAATCGCCTTCTACTCAATTTTGATTTTAGAAACATTGGTTTTTCTTGTCAGTAAAATTATTTGAAAGTCAGTGGAAATGCTTTTAACTTATCCACATAATTGGTGCGTTAAAATTGCAATACATTTCAAAGTGCTGAAAATTGTCTAAACTTATGATCTGCAATTTTTTTAAAAATCGCCTTCTACTCAATTTTTTATTTTAGAAAGATTGGTTTTTCTTGTCAGTAAAATTACTTGAAAGTCAGTGGAAATGCTTTTAACTTATCCACATAATTAGTGCGTTAAAATTGCAATACATTTCAAAGTGCTGAAAATTGTCTAAACTTATGATCTGTAATTTGTTTCTCAAATCGCCTTCTACTCAATTTTGATTTTAGAAACATTGATTTTTCTTGTCAGTAAATTTACTTGAAAGTCAGTGAAAATGCTTTTAACTTATCCACATAATTAGTGCGTTAAAACTGCAATACATTTCAAAGTGCTGAAAATTGTCTAAACTTATGATCTGCAATTTTTTTTCAAATCGCCTCAATTTTGAGTTTAGAAACACTGGTTTTTCTTGTCAGTAAAATTACTTGAAAGTCAGTGGAAATGCTTTTAACTTATCCACATAATTAGTGCGTTAAAATTGCAATACATTTCAAAGTGCTGAAAATTGTCTAAACTTATGATCTGCAATTTTTTTTTAAATCGCCTTCTACTCAATTGTTATTTTAGAAAGATTGGTTTTTCTTGTCAGTAAATTTACTTGAAAGTCAGTGGAAATGCTTTTAACTTATCCACATAATTAGTGCGTTAAAATTGCAATACATTTAAAAGTGCTGAAAATTGTCTAACCTTATGATCTGCAATTTTTTTTCAAATCGCCTTCTACTTAATTTTGATTTTAGAACGATTGGTTTTTCTTGTCAGTAAATTTACTTGAAAGTCAGTGGAAATGCTTTTAACTTATCCACATAATTAGTGCGTTAAAATTGCAATACATTTCAAAGTGCTGAAAATTGTCTAATCTCATTATGTGCAATTTTTTTTCAAATCGCCTCAATTTTGATTTTAGAAAAACTGGTTTATCTTGTCAGTAAAATTACTTGAAAGTCAGTGGAAATGCTTTTAACTTATCCACATAATTAGTGCGTTAAAATTGCAATACATTTCAAAGTGCTGAAAATTGTCTAAACTTATGATCTGCAATTTTTTTTCAAATCGCATCAATTTTGATTTTAGAAAAACTGGTTTTTCTTGTCAGTGAAATTACTTGAAAGTCAGTGGAAATGCTTTTAACTTATCCACATAATTAGTGCGTTAAAATTGCAATACATTTCAAAGTGCTGAAAATTGTCTAAATTTATGATCTGCAATTTTTTTTTAAATCGCCTTCTACTCAATTCTTATTTTAGAAAGATTGGTTTTTCTTGTCAGTAAAATTACTTGAAAGTCAGTGGAAATGCTTTTAACTTATCCACATAATTAGTGCGCTAAAATTGCAATACATTTCAAAGTGCTGAAAATTGTCTAAACTTATTATCTGCAATTTTTTTTTAAATCGCCTTCTACTCAATTTTTTATTTTAGAAAGATTGGTTTTTCTTGTCAGTAAAATTACTTCAAAGTCAGTGGAAATGCTTTTAACTTATCCACATAATTAGTGCGTTAAAATTGCAATACATTTCAAAGTGCTGAAAATTGTCTAAACTTATGATCTGCAATATTTTTAAAAATCGCCTTCTACTCAATTTTGATTTTAGAAACATTGGTTTTTCTTGTCAGTAAAATTACTTGAAAGTCAGTGGAAATGCTTTTAACTTATCCACATATTTGGTGCGTTAAAATTGCAATACATTTCAAAGTGCTGAAAATTGTCTAAACTTATGATCTGCAATTTTTTTTTAAATCGTCTTCTACTCAATTTTTTATTTTAGAAAGATTGGTTTTTCTTGTCAGTAAAATTACTTCAAAGTCAGTGGAAATGCTTTTAACTTATCCACATAATTAGTGCGTTAAAATTGCAATACATTTCAAAGTGCTGAAAATTGTCTAAACTTATGATCTGCAATTTTTTTTCAAATCGCCTCAATTTTGAGTTTAGAAACACTGGTTTTTCTTGTCAGTAAAATTACTTGAAAGTCAGTGGAAATGCTTTTAACTTATCCACATAATTAGTGCGTTAAAATTGCAATACATTTCAAAGTGCTGAAAATTGTCTAAACTTATGATCTGCAATTTTTTTTAAAATCGCCTTCTACTCAATTGTTATTTTAGAAAGATTGGTTTTTCTTGTCAGTAAATTTACTTGAAAGTCAGTGGAAATGCTTTTAACTTATCCACATAATTAGTGCGTTAAAATTGCAATACATTTAAAAGTGCTGAAAATTGTCTAAACTTATGATCTGCAATTTTTTTTCAAATCGCCTTCTACTTAATTTTGATTTTAGAACGATTGGTTTTTCTTGTCAGTAAATTTACTTGAAAGTCAGTGGAAATGCTTTTAACTTATCCACATAATTAGTGCGTTAAAATTGCAATACATTTCAAAGTGCTGAAAATTGTCTAATCTCATTATGTGCAATTTTTTTTCAAATCGCCTCAATTTTGATTTTAGAAAAACTGGTTTATCTTGTCAGTAAAATTACTTGAAAGTCAGTGGAAATGCTTTTAACTTATCCACATAATTAGTGCGTTAAAATTGCAATACATTTCAAAGTGCTGAAAATTGTCTAACTTATGATCTGCAATTTTTTTTCAAATCGCATCAATTTTGATTTTAGAAAAACTGGTTTTTCTTGTCAGTGAAATTACTTGAAAGTCAGTGGAAATGCTTTTAACTTATCCACATAATTAGTGCGTTAAAATTGCAATACATTTCAAAGTGCTGAAAATTGTCTAAATTTATGATCTGCAATTTTTTTTTAAATCGCCTTCTACTCAATTGTTATTTTAGAAAGATTGGTTTTTCTTGTCAGTAAAATTACTTCAAAGTCAGTGGAAATGCTTTTAACTTATCCACATAATTAGTGCGCTAAAATTGCAATACATTTCAAAGTGCTGAAAATTGTCTAAACTTATTATCTGCAATTTTTTTTTAAATCGCCTTCTACTCAATTTTTTATTTTAGAAAGATTGGTTTTTCTTGTCAGTAAAATTACTTCAAAGTCAGTGGAAATGCTTTTAACTTATCCACATAATTAGTGCGTTAAAATTGCAATACATTTCAAAGTGCTGAAAATTGTCTAAACTTATGATCTGCAATATTTTTAAAAATCGCCTTCTACTCAATTTTGATTTTAGAAACATTGGTTTTTCTTGTCAGTAAAATTACTTGAAAGTCAGTGGAAATGCTTTTAACTTATCCACATAATTGGTGCGTTAAAATTGCAATACATTTCAAAGTGCTGAAAATTGTCTAAACTTATGATCTGCAATTTTTTTTAAAATCGTCTTCTACTCAATTTTTTATTTTAGAAAGATTGGTTTTTCTTGTCAGTAAAATTACTTCAAAGTCAGTGGAAATGCTTTTAACTTATCCACATAATTAGTGCGTTAAAATTGCAATACATTTCAAAGTGCTGAAAATTGTCTAAACTTATAATCTGTAATTTTTTTTCAAATCGCCTTCTACTCAATTTTGATTTTAGAAACATTGGTTTTTCTTGTCAGTAAATTTACTTGAAAGTCAGTGGAAATGCTTTTAACTTATCCACATAATTAGTGCGTTAAAACTGCAATACATTTCAAAGTGCTGAAAATTGTCTAAACTTATGATCTGCAATTTTTTTTCAAATCGCCTCAATTTTGAGTTTAGAAACACTGGTTTTTCTTGTCAGTAAAATTACTTGAAAGTCAGTGGAAATGCTTTTAACTTATCCACATAATTAATGCGTTAAAATTGCAATACATTTCAAAGTGCTGAAAATTGTCTAAACTTATGATCTGCAATGTTTTTTTAAAATCGCCTTCTACTCAATTGTTATTTTAGAAAGATTGGTTTTTCTTGTCAGTAAAATTACTTGAAAGTCAGTGGAAATGCTTTTAACTTATCCACATAATTAGTGCGTTAAAATTGCAATACATTTCAAAGTGCTGAAAATTGTCTAAACTTATGATCTGCAATTTTTTTTTAAATCGCCTTCTACTCAATTGTTATTTTAGAAAGATTGGTTTTTCTTGTCAGTAAATTTACTTGAAAGTCAGTGGAAATGCTTTTAACTTATCCACATAATTAGTGCGTTAAAATTGCAATACATTTAAAAGTGCTGAAAATTGTCTAAACTTATGATCTGCAATTTTTTTTCAAATCGCCTTCTACTTAATTTTGATTTTAGAACGATTGGTTTTTCTTGTCAGTAAATTTACTTGAAAGTCAGTGGAAATGCTTTTAACTTATCCACATAATTAGTGCGTTAAAATTGCAATACATTTCAAAGTGCTGAAAATTGTCTAATCTCATTATGTGCAATTTTTTTCAAATCGCCTCAATTTTGATTTTAGAAAAACTGGTTTATCTTGTCAGTAAAATTACTTGAAAGTCAGTGGAAATGCTTTTAACTTATCCACATAATTAGTGCGTTAAAATTGCAATACATTTCAAAGTGTTGAAAATTGTCTAAACTTATGATCTGCAATTTTTTTTCAAATCGCATCAATTTTGATTTTAGAAAAACTGGTTTTTCTTGTCAGTGAAATTACTTGAAAGTCAGTGGAAATGCTTTTAACTTATCCACATAATTAGTGCGTTAAAATTGCAATACATTTCAAAGTGCTGAAAATTGTCTAAATTTATGATCTGCAATTTTTTTTAAAATCGCCTTCTACTCAATTCTTATTTTAGAAAGATTGGTTTTTCTTGTCAGTAAAATTACTTCAAAGTCAGTGGAAATGCTTTTAACTTATCCACATAATTAGTGCGTTAAAATTGCAATACATTTCAAAGTGCTGAAAATTGTCTAAACTTATGATCTGCAATTTTTTTTCAAATCGCCTCAATTTTGAGTTTAGAAACACTGGTTTTTCTTGTCAGTAAAATTACTTGAAAGTCAGTGGAAATGCTTTTAACTTATCCACATAATTAGTGCGTTAAAATTGCAATACATTTCAAAGTGCTGAAAATTGTCTAAACTTATGATCTGCAATTTTTTTTTAAATCGCCTTCTACTCAATTGTTATTTTAGAAAGATTGGTTTTTCTTGTCAGTAAATTTACTTGAAAGTCAGTGGAAATGCTTTTAACTTATCCACATAATTAGTGCGTTAAAATTGCAATACATTTAAAAGTGCTGAAAATTGTCTAAACTTATGATCTGCAATTTTTTTTCAAATCGCCTTCTACTTAATTTTGATTTTAGAACGATTGGTTTTTCTTGTCAGTAAATTTACTTGAAAGTCAGTGGAAATGCTTTTAACTTATCCACATAATTAGTGCGTTAAAATTGCAATACATTTCAAAGTGCTGAAAATTGTCTAATCTCATTATGTGCAATTTTTTTTCAAATCGCCTCAATTTTGATTTTAGAAAAACTGGTTTTTCTTGTCAGTAAAATTACTTGAAAGTCAGTGGAAATGCTTTTAACTTATCCACATAATTAGTGCGTTAAAATTGCAATACATTTCAAAGTGCTGAAAATTGTCTAAACTTATGATCTGCAATTTTTTTTCAAATCGCATCAATTTTGATTTTAGAAAAACTGGTTTTTCTTGTCAGTGAAATTACTTGAAAGTCAGTGGAAATGCTTTTAACTTATCCACATAATTAGTGCGTTAAAATTGCAATACATTTCAAAGTGCTGAAAATTGTCTAAATTTATGATCTGCAATTTTTTTTTAAATCGCCTTCTACTCAATTCTTATTTTAGAAAGATTGGTTTTTCTTGTCAGTAAAATTACTTGAAAGTCAGTGGAAATGCTTTTAACTTATCCACATAATTAGTGCGCTAAAATTGCAATACATTTCAAAGTGCTGAAAATTGTCTAAACTTATTATCTGCAATTTTTTTTTAAATCGCCTTCTACTCAATTTTTTATTTTAGAAAGATTGGTTTTTCTTGTCAGTAAAATTACTTCAAAGTCAGTGGAAATGCTTTTAACTTATCCACATAATTAGTGCGTTAAAATTGCAATACATTTCAAAGTGCTGAAAATTGTCTAAACTTATGATCTGCAATATTTTTAAAAATCGCCTTCTACTCAATTTTGATTTTAGAAACATTGGTTTTTCTTGTCAGTAAAATTACTTGAAAGTCAGTGGAAATGCTTTTAACTTATCCACATAATTGGTGCGTTAAAATTGCAATACATTTCAAAGTGCTGAAAATTGTCTAAACTTATGATCTGCAATTTTTTTTTAAATCGTCTTCTACTCAATTTTTTATTTTAGAAATATTGGTTTTTCTTGTCAGTAAAATTACTTCAAAGTCAGTGGAAATGCTTTTAACTTATCCACAAAATTAGTGCGTTAAAATTGCAATACATTTCAAAGTGCTGAAAATTGTCTAAACTCATTATGTGCAATTTTTTTTAAAATCGCCTTAATTTTGATTTTAGAAAAACTGGTTTTACTTGTCAGTAAATATACTTGAAAGTCAGTGGAAATGCTTTTAACTTATCCACATAATTAGTGCGTTAAAATTGCAATACATTTCAAAGTGCTGAAAATTGTCTAAACTTATGATCTGCAATTTTTTTTCAAATCGCCTTCTACTCAATTTTTTATTTTAGAAAGATTGGTTTTTCTTGTCAGTAAAATTACTTGAAAGTCAGTGGAAATGCTTTTAACTTATCCACATAATTAGTGCGTTAAAACTGCAATACATTTCAAAGTGCTGAAAATTGTCTAAACTTATGATCTGCAATTTTTTTTCAAATCGCCTCAATTTTGAGTTTAGAAACACTGGTTTTTCTTGTCAGTAAAATTACTTGAAAGTCAGTGGAAATGCTTTTAACTTATCCACATAATTAGTGCGTTAAAATTGCAATACATTTCAAAGTGCTGAAAATTGTCTAAACTTATGATCTGCAATGTTTTTTAAAATCGCCTTCTACTCAATTTTGATTTTAGAAAGATTGGTTTTTCTTGTCAGTAAAATTACTTCAAAGTCAGTGGAAATGCTTTTAACTTATCCACATAATTAGTGCGTTAAAATTGCAATACATTTCAAAGTGCTGAAAATTGTCTAAACTTATGATCTGCAATATTTTTAAAAATCGCCTTCTACTCAATTTTGATTTTAGAAACATTGGTTTTTCTTGTCAGTAAAATTACTTGAAAGTCAGTGGAAATGCTTTTAACTTATCCACATAATTGGTGCGTTAAAATTGCAATACATTTCAAAGTGCTGAAAATTGTCTAAACTTATGATCTGCAATTTTTTTTTAAATCGTCTTCTACTCAATTTTTTATTTTAGAAAGATTGGTTTTTCTTGTCAGTAAAATTACTTCAAAGTCAGTGGAAATGCTTTTAACTTATCCACATAATTAGTGCGTTAAAATTGCAATACATTTCAAAGTGCTGAAAATTGTCTAAACTTATAATCTGTAATTTTTTTTCAAATCGCCTTCTACTCAATTTTGATTTTAGAAACATTGGTTTTTCTTGTCAGTAAATTTACTTGAAAGTCAGTGGAAATGCTTTTAACTTATCCACATAATTAGTGCGTTAAATTTGCAATACATTTCAAAGTGCTGAAAATTGTCTAAACTTATGATCTGCAATTTTTTTTCAAATCGCCTCAATTTTGAGTTTAGAAACACTGGTTTTTCTTGTCAGTAAAATTACTTGAAAGTCAGTGGAAATGCTTTTAACTTATCCACATAATTAATGCGTTAAAATTGCAATACATTTCAAAGTGCTGAAAATTGTCTAAACTTATGATCTGCAATGTTTTTTTAAAATCGCCTTCTACTCAATTGTTATTTTAGAAAGATTGGTTTTTCTTGTCAGTAAAATTACTTGAAAGTCAGTGGAAATGCTTTTAACTTATCCACATAATTAGTGCGTTAAAATTGCAATACATTTCAAAGTGCTGAAAATTGTCTAAACTTATGATCTGCAATATTTTTAAAAATCGCCTTCTACTCAATTTTGATTTTAGAAACATTGGTTTTTCTTGTCAGTAAAATTACTTGAAAGTCAGTGGAAATGCTTTTAACTTATCCACATAATTGGTGCGTTAAAATTGCAATACATTTCAAAGTGCTGAAAATTGTCTAAACTTATGATCTGCAATTTTTTTTTAAATCGTCTTCTACTCAATTTTTTATTTTAGAAAGATTGGTTTTTCTTGTCAGTAAAATTACTTCAAAGTCAGTGGAAATGCTTTTAACTTATCCACATAATTAGTGCGTTAAAATTGCAATACATTTCAAAGTGCTGAAAATTGTCTAAACTTATAATCTGTAATTTTTTTTCAAATCGCCTTCTACTCAATTTTGATTTTAGAAACATTGGTTTTTCTTGTCAGTAAATTTACTTGAAAGTCAGTGGAAATGCTTTTAACTTATCCACATAATTAGTGCGTTAAAACTGCAATACATTTCAAAGTGCTGAAAATTGTCTAAACTTATGATCTGCAATTTTTTTTCAAATCGCCTCAATTTTGAGTTTAGAAACACTGGTTTTTCTTGTCAGTAAAATTACTTGAAAGTCAGTGGAAATGCTTTTAACTTATCCACATAATTAATGCGTTAAAATTGCAATACATTTCAAAGTGCTGAAAATTGTCTAAACTTATGATCTGCAATGTTTTTTTAAAATCGCCTTCTACTCAATTGTTATTTTAGAAAGATTGGTTTTTCTTGTCAGTAAAATTACTTCAAAGTCAGTGGAAATGCTTTTAACTTATCCACATAATTAGTGCGTTAAAATTGCAATACATTTCAAAGTGCTGAAAATTGTCTAAACTTATGATCTGCAATTTTTTTTTAAATCGCCTTCTAAATTTTGATTTTAGAACGATTGGTTTTTCTTGTCAGTAAAATTACTTGAAAGTCAGTGGAAATGCTTTTAACTTATCCACATAATTGGTGCGTTAAAATTGCAATACATTTCAAAGTGCTGAAAATTGTCTAAACTTATGATCTGCAATTTTTTTTTAAATCGTCTTCTACTCAATTTTTTATTTTAGAAAGATTGGTTTTTCTTGTCAGTAAAATTACTTCAAAGTCAGTGGAAATGCTTTTAACTTATCCACATAATTAGTGCGTTAAAATTGCAATACATTTCAAAGTGCTGAAAATTGTCTAAACATATAATCTGTAATTTTTTTTCAAATCGCCTTCTACTCAATTTTGATTTTAGAAACATTGGTTTTTCTTGTCAGTAAATTTACTTGAAAGTCAGTGGAAATGCTTTTAACTTATCCACATAATTAGTGCGTTAAATTTGCAATACATTTCAAAGTGCTGAAAATTGTCTAAACTTATGATCTGCAATTTTTTTTCAAATCGCCTCAATTTTGAGTTTAGAAACACTGGTTTTTCTTGTCAGTAAAATTACTTGAAAGTCAGTGGAAATGCTTTTAACTTATCCACATAATTAATGCGTTAAAATTGCAATACATTTCAAAGTGCTGAAAATTGTCTAAACTTATGATCTGCAATGTTTTTTTAAAATCGCCTTCTACTCAATTGTTATTTTAGAAAGATTGGTTTTTCTTGTCAGTAAAATTACTTGAAAGTCAGTGGAAATGCTTTTAACTTATCCACATAATTAGTGCGTTAAAATTGCAATACATTTCAAAGTGCTGAAAATTGTCTAAATTTATGATCTGCAATTTTTTTTTAAATCGCCTTCTACTCAATTCTTATTTTAGAAAGATTGGTTTTTCTTGTCAGTAAAATTACTTGAAAGTCAGTGGAAATGCTTTTAACTTATCCACATAATTAGTGCGCTAAAATTGCAATACATTTCAAAGTGCTGAAAATTGTCTAAACTTATTATCTGCAATTTTTTTTAAAATCGCCTTCTACTCAATTTTTTATTTTAGAAAGATTGGTTTTTCTTGTCAGTAAAATTACTTCAAAGTCAGTGGAAATGCTTTTAACTTATCCACATAATTAGTGCGTTAAAATTGCAATACATTTCAAAGTGCTGAAAATTGTCTAAACTTATGATCTGCAATATTTTTAAAAATCGCCTTCTACTCAATTTTGATTTTAGAAACATTGGTTTTTCTTGTCAGTAAAATTACTTGAAAGTCAGTGGAAATGCTTTTAACTTATCCACATAATTGGTGCGTTAAAATTGCAATACATTTCAAAGTGCTGAAAATTGTCTAAACTTATGATCTGCAATTTTTTTTTAAATCGTCTTCTACTCAATTTTTTATTTTAGAAAGATTGGTTTTTCTTGTCAGTAAAATTACTTCAAAGTCAGTGGAAATGCTTTTAACTTATCCACATAATTAGTGCGTTAAAATTGCAATACATTTCAAAGTGCTGAAAATTGTCTAAACTTATAATCTGTAATTTTTTTTCAAATCGCCTTCTACTCAATTTTGATTTTAGAAACATTGGTTTTTCTTGTCAGTAAATTTACTTGAAAGTCAGTGGAAATGCTTTTAACTTATCCACATAATTAGTGCGTTAAAACTGCAATACATTTCAAAGTGCTGAAAATTGTCTAAACTTATGATCTGCAATTTTTTTTCAAATCGCCTCAATTTTGAGTTTAGAAACACTGGTTTTTCTTGTCAGTAAAATTACTTGAAAGTCAGTGGAAATGCTTTTAACTTATCCACATAATTAATGCGTTAAAATTGCAATACATTTCAAAGTGCTGAAAATTGTCTAAACTTATGATCTGCAATGTTTTTTTAAAATCGCCTTCTACTCAATTGTTATTTTAGAAAGATTGGTTTTTCTTGTCAGTAAAATTACTTCAAAGTCAGTGGAAATGCTTTTAACTTATCCACATAATTAGTGCGTTAAAATTGCAATACATTTCAAAGTGCTGAAAATTGTCTAAACTTATGATCTGCAATTTTTTTTTAAATCGCCTTCTAAATTTTGATTTTAGAACGATTGGTTTTTCTTGTCAGTAAAATTACTTGAAAGTCAGTGGAAATGCTTTTAACTTATCCACATAATTGGTGCGTTAAAACTGCAATACATTTCAAAGTGCTGAAAATTGTCTAAACTTATGATCTGCAATTTTTTTTCAAATCGCCTCAATTTTGAGTTTAGAAACACTGGTTTTTCTTGTCAGTAAAATTACTTGAAAGTCAGTGGAAATGCTTTTAACTTATCCACATAATTAATGCGTTAAAATTGCAATACATTTCAAAGTGCTGAAAATTGTCTAAACTTATGATCTGCAATGTTTTTTTAAAATCGCCTTCTACTCAATTGTTATTTTAGAAAGATTGGTTTTTCTTGTCAGTAAAATTACTTCAAAGTCAGTGGAAATGCTTTTAACTTATCCACATAATTAGTGCGTTAAAATTGCAATACATTTCAAAGTGCTGAAAATTGTCTAAACTTATGATCTGCAATATTTTTAAAAATCGCCTTCTACTCAATTTTGATTTTAGAAACATTGGTTTTTCTTGTCAGTAAAATTACTTGAAAGTCAGTGGAAATGCTTTTAACTTATCCACATAATTGGTGCGTTAAAATTGCAATACATTTCAAAGTGCTGAAAATTGTCTAAACTTATGATCTGCAATTTTTTTTTAAATCGTCTTCTACTCAATTTTTTATTTTAGAAAGATTGGTTTTTCTTGTCAGTAAAATTACTTCAAAGTCAGTGGAAATGCTTTTAACTTATCCACATAATTAGTGCGTTAAAATTGCAATACATTTCAAAGTGCTGAAAATTGTCTAAACTTATAATCTGTAATTTTTTTTCAAATCGCCATCTACTCAATTTTGATTTTAGAAACATTGGTTTTTCTTGTCAGTAAATTTACTTGAAAGTCAGTGGAAATGCTTTTAACTTATCCACATAATTAGTGCGTTAAATTTGCAATACATTTCAAAGTGCTGAAAATTGTCTAAACTTATGATCTGCAATTTTTTTTCAAATCGCCTCAATTTTGAGTTTAGAAACACTGGTTTTTCTTGTCAGTAAAATTACTTGAAAGTCAGTGGAAATGCTTTTAACTTATCCACATAATTAATGCGTTAAAATTGCAATACATTTCAAAGTGCTGAAAATTGTCTAAACTTATGATCTGCAATGTTTTTTTAAAATCGCCTTCTACTCAATTGTTATTTTAGAAAGATTGGTTTTTCTTGTCAGTAAAATTACTTGAAAGTCAGTGGAAATGCTTTTAACTTATCCACATAATTAGTGCGTTAAAATTGCAATACATTTCAAAGTGCTGAAAATTGTCTAAATTTATGATCTGCAATTTTTTTTTAAATCGCCTTCTACTCAATTCTTATTTTATAAAGATTGGTTTTTCTTGTCAGTAAAATTACTTGAAAGTCAGTGGAAATGCTTTTAACTTATCCACATAATTAGTGCGCTAAAATTGCAATACATTTCAAAGTGCTGAAAATTGTCTAAACTTATTATCTGCAATTTTTTTTAAAATCGCCTTCTACTCAATTTTTTATTTTAGAAAGATTGGTTTTTATTGTCAGTAAAATTACTTCAAAGTCAGTGGAAATGCTTTTAACTTATCCACATAATTAGTGCGTTAAAATTGCAATACATTTCAAAGTGCTGAAAATTGTCTAAACTTATGATCTGCAATATTTTTAAAAATCGCCTTCTACTCAATTTTGATTTTAGAAACATTGGTTTTTCTTGTCAGTAAAATTACTTGAAAGTCAGTGGAAATGCTTTTAACTTATCCACATAATTGGTGCGTTAAAATTGCAATACATTTCAAAGTGCTGAAAATTGTCTAAACTTATGATCTGCAATTTTTTTTTAAATCGTCTTCTACTCAATTTTTTATTTTAGAAAGATTGGTTTTTCTTGTCAGTAAAATTACTTCAAAGTCAGTGGAAATGCTTTTAACTTATCCACATAATTAGTGCGTTAAAATTGCAATACATTTCAAAGTGCTGAAAATTGTCTAAACTTATGATCTGCAATGTTTTTTTAAAATCGCCTTCTACTCAATTGTTATTTTAGAAAGATTGGTTTTTCTTGTCAGTAAAATTACTTCAAAGTCAGTGGAAATGCTTTTAACTTATCCACATAATTAGTGCGTTAAAATTGCAATACATTTCAAAGTGCTGAAAATTGTCTAAACTTATAATCTGTAATTTTTTTTCAAATCGCCTTCTACTCAATTTTGATTTTAGAAACATTGGTTTTTCTTGTCAGTAAATTTACTTGAAAGTCAGTGGAAATGCTTTTAACTTATCCACATAATTAGTGCGTTAAATTTGCAATACATTTCAAAGTGCTGAAAATTGTCTAAACTTATGATCTGCAATTTTTTTTCAAATCGCCTCAATTTTGAGTTTAGAAACACTGGTTTTTCTTGTCAGTAAAATTACTTGAAAGTCAGTGGAAATGCTTTTAACTTATCCACATAATTAATGCGTTAAAATTGCAATACATTTCAAAGTGCTGAAAATTGTCTAAACTTATGATCTGCAATGTTTTTTTAAAATCGCCTTCTACTCAATTGTTATTTTAGAAAGATTGGTTTTTCTTGTCAGTAAAATTACTTGAAAGTCAGTGGAAATGCTTTTAACTTATCCACATAATTAGTGCGTTAAAATTGCAATACATTTCAAAGTGCTGAAAATTGTCTAAATTTATGATCTGCAATTTTTTTTTAAATCGCCTTCTACTCAATTCTTATTTTAGAAAGATTGGTTTTTCTTGTCAGTAAAATTACTTGAAAGTCAGTGGAAATGCTTTTAACTTATCCACATAATTAGTGCGCTAAAATTGCAATACATTTCAAAGTGCTGAAAATTGTCTAAACTTATTATCTGCAATTTTTTTTAAAATCGCCTTCTACTCAATTTTTTATTTTAGAAAGATTGGTTTTTCTTGTCAGTAAAATTACTTCAAAGTCAGTGGAAATGCTTTTAACTTATCCACATAATTAGTGCGTTAAAATTGCAATACATTTCAAAGTGCTGAAAATTGTCTAAACTTATGATCTGCAATATTTTTAAAAATCGCCTTCTACTCAATTTTGATTTTAGAAACATTGGTTTTTCTTGTCAGTAAAATTACTTGAAAGTCAGTGGAAATGCTTTTAACTTATCCACATAATTGGTGCGTTAAAATTGCAATACATTTCAAAGTGCTGAAAATTGTCTAAACTTATGATCTGCAATTTTTTTTTAAATCGTCTTCTACTCAATTTTTTATTTTAGAAAGATTGGTTTTTCTTGTCAGTAAAATTACTTCAAAGTCAGTGGAAATGCTTTTAACTTATCCACATAATTAGTGCGTTAAAATTGCAATACATTTCAAAGTGCTGAAAATTGTCTAAACTTATAATCTGTAATTTTTTTTCAAATCGCCTTCTACTCAATTTTGATTTTAGAAACATTGGTTTTTCTTGTCAGTAAATTTACTTGAAAGTCAGTGGAAATGCTTTTAACTTATCCACATAATTAGTGCGTTAAAACTGCAATACATTTCAAAGTGCTGAAAATTGTCTAAACTTATGATCTGCAATTTTTTTTCAAATCGCCTCAATTTTGAGTTTAGAAACACTGGTTTTTCTTGTCAGTAAAATTACTTGAAAGTCAGTGGAAATGCTTTTAACTTATCCACATAATTAATGCGTTAAAATTGCAATACATTTCAAAGTGCTGAAAATTGTCTAAACTTATGATCTGCAATGTTTTTTTAAAATCGCCTTCTACTCAATTGTTATTTTAGAAAGATTGGTTTTTCTTGTCAGTAAAATTACTTCAAAGTCAGTGGAAATGCTTTTAACTTATCCACATAATTAGTGCGTTAAAATTGCAATACATTTCAAAGTGCTGAAAATTGTCTAAACTTATGATCTGCAATATTTTTAAAAATCGCCTTCTACTCAATTTTGATTTTAGAAACATTGGTTTTTCTTGTCAGTAAAATTACTTGAAAGTCAGTGGAAATGCTTTTAACTTATCCACATAATTGGTGCGTTAAAATTGCAATACATTTCAAAGTGCTGAAAATTGTCTAAACTTATGATCTGCAATTTTTTTTTAAATCGTCTTCTACTCAATTTTTTATTTTAGAAAGATTGGTTTTTCTTGTCAGTAAAATTACTTCAAAGTCAGTGGAAATGCTTTTAACTTATCCACATAATTAGTGCGTTAAAATTGCAATACATTTCAAAGTGCTGAAAATTGTCTAAACTTATAATCTGTAATTTTTTTTCAAATCGCCTTCTACTCAATTTTGATTTTAGAAACATTGGTTTTTCTTGTCAGTAAATTTACTTGAAAGTCAGTGGAAATGCTTTTAACTTATCCACATAATTAGTGCGTTAAATTTGCAATACATTTCAAAGTGCTGAAAATTGTCTAAACTTATGATCTGCAATTTTTTTTCAAATCGCCTCAATTTTGAGTTTAGAAACACTGGTTTTTCTTGTCAGTAAAATTACTTGAAAGTCAGTGGAAATGCTTTTAACTTATCCACATAATTAATGCGTTAAAATTGCAATACATTTCAAAGTGCTGAAAATTGTCTAAACTTATGATCTGCAATGTTTTTTTAAAATCGCCTTCTACTCAATTGTTATTTTAGAAAGATTGGTTTTTCTTGTCAGTAAAATTACTTGAAAGTCAGTGGAAATGCTTTTAACTTATCCACATAATTAGTGCGTTAAAATTGCAATACATTTCAAAGTGCTGAAAATTGTCTAAATTTATGATCTGCAATTTTTTTTTAAATCGCCTTCTACTCAATTCTTATTTTAGAAAGATTGGTTTTTCTTGTCAGTAAAATTACTTGAAAGTCAGTGGAAATGCTTTTAACTTATCCACATAATTAGTGCGCTAAAATTGCAATACATTTCAAAGTGCTGAAAATTGTCTAAACTTATTATCTGCAATTTTTTTTAAAATCGCCTTCTACTCAATTTTTTATTTTAGAAAGATTGGTTTTTCTTGTCAGTAAAATTACTTCAAAGTCAGTGGAAATGCTTTTAACTTATCCACATAATTAGTGCGTTAAAATTGCAATACATTTCAAAGTGCTGAAAATTGTCTAAACTTATGATCTGCAATATTTTTAAAAATCGCCTTCTACTCAATTTTGATTTTAGAAACATTGGTTTTTCTTGTCAGTAAAATTACTTGAAAGTCAGTGGAAATGCTTTTAACTTATCCACATAATTGGTGCGTTAAAATTGCAATACATTTCAAAGTGCTGAAAATTGTCTAAACTTATGATCTGCAATTTTTTTTTAAATCGTCTTCTACTCAATTTTTTATTTTAGAAAGATTGGTTTTTCTTGTCAGTAAAATTACTTCAAAGTCAGTGGAAATGCTTTTAACTTATCCACATAATTAGTGCGTTAAAATTGCAATACATTTCAAAGTGCTGAAAATTGTCTAAACTTATAATCTGTAATTTTTTTTCAAATCGCCTTCTACTCAATTTTGATTTTAGAAACATTGGTTTTTCTTGTCAGTAAATTTACTTGAAAGTCAGTGGAAATGCTTTTAACTTATCCACATAATTATTGCGTTAAAACTGCAATACATTTCAAAGTGCTGAAAATTGTCTAAACTTATGATCTGCAATTTTTTTTCAAATCGCCTCAATTTTGAGTTTAGAAACACTGGTTTTTCTTGTCAGTAAAATTACTTGAAAGTCAGTGGAAATGCTTTTAACTTATCCACATAATTAATGCGTTAAAATTGCAATACATTTCAAAGTGCTGAAAATTGTCTAAACTTATGATCTGCAATGTTTTTTTAAAATCGCCTTCTACTCAATTGTTATTTTAGAAAGATTGGTTTTTCTTGTCAGTAAAATTACTTCAAAGTCAGTGGAAATGCTTTTAACTTATCCACATAATTAGTGCGTTAAAATTGCAATACATTTCAAAGTGCTGAAAATTGTCTAAACTTATGATCTGCAATTTTTTTTTAAATCGCCTTCTAAATTTTGATTTTAGAACGATTGGTTTTTCTTGTCAGTAAATTTACTTGAAAGTCAGTGGAAATGCTTTTAACTTATCCACAAAATTAGTGCGTTAAAATTGCAATACATTTCAAAGTGCTGAAAATTGTCTAAACTCATTATGTGCAATTTTTTTTTAAATCGCCTCAATTTTGATTTTAGAAAAACTGGTTTTTCTTGTCAGTAAATATACTTGAAAGTCAGTGGAAATGCTTTTAACTTATCCACATAATTAGTGCGTTAAAATTGCAATACATTTCAAAGTGCTGAAAATTGTCTAAACTTATGATCTGCAATTTTTTTTCAAATCGCCTTCTACTCAATTTTTTATTTTAGAAAGATTGGTTTTTCTTGTCAGTAAAATTACTTGAAAGTCAGTGGAAATGCTTTTAACTTATCCACATAATTAGTGCGTTAAAACTGCAATACATTTCAAAGTGCTGAAAATTGTCTAAACTTATGATCTGCAATTTTTTTTCAAATCGCCTCAATTTTGAGTTTAGAAACACTGGTTTTTCTTGTCAGTAAAATTACTTGAAAGTCAGTGGAAATGCTTTTAACTTATCCACATAATTAGTGCGTTAAAATTGCAATACATTTCAAAGTGCTGAAAATTGTCTAAACTTATGATCTGCAATGTTTTTTAAAATCGCCTTCTACTCAATTTTGATTTTAGAAAAATTGGTTTTTCTTGTCAGTAAAATTACTTCAAAGTCAGTGGAAATGCTTTTAACTTATCCACATAATTAGTGCGTTAAAATTGCAATACATTTCAAAGTGCTGAAAATTGTCTAAACTTATGATCTGCAATATTTTTAAAAATCGCCTTCTACTCAATTTTGATTTTAGAAACATTGGTTTTTCTTGTCAGTAAAATTACTTGAAAGTCAGTGGAAATGCTTTTAACTTATCCACATAATTGGTGCGTTAAAATTGCAATACATTTCAAAGTGCTGAAAATTGTCTAAACTTATGATCTGCAATTTTTTTTAAAATCGTCTTCTACTCAATTTTTTATTTTAGAAAGATTGGTTTTTCTTGTCAGTAAAATTACTTCAAAGTCAGTGGAAATGCTTTTAACTTATCCACATAATTAGTGCGTTAAAATTGCAATACATTTCAAAGTGCTGAAAATTGTCTAAACTTATAATCTGTAATTTTTTTTCAAATCGCCTTCTACTCAATTTTGATTTTAGAAACATTGGTTTTTCTTGTCAGTAAATTTACTTGAAAGTCAGTGGAAATGCTTTTAACTTATCCACATAATTAGTGCGTTAAAACTGCAATACATTTCAAAGTGCTGAAAATTGTCTAAACATGATCTGCAATTTTTTTTCAAATCGCCTCAATTTTGAGTTTAGAAACACTGGTTTTTCTTGTCAGTAAAATTACTTGAAAGTCAGTGGAAATGCTTTTAACTTATCCACATAATTAATGCGTTAAAATTGCAATACATTTCAAAGTGCTGAAAATTGTCTAAACTTATGATCTGCAATGTTTTTTTAAAATCGCCTTCTACTCAATTGTTATTTTAGAAAGATTGGTTTTTCTTGTCAGTAAAATTACTTGAAAGTCAGTGGAAATGCTTTTAACTTATCCACATAATTAGTGCGTTAAAATTGCAATACATTTCAAAGTGCTGAAAATTGTCTAAATTTATGATCTGCAATTTTTTTTAAAATCGCCTTCTAAATTTTGATTTTAGAACGATTGGTTTTTCTTGTCAGTAAATTTACTTGAAAGTCAGTGGAAATGCTTTTAACTTATCCACAAAATTAGTGCGTTAAAATTGCAATACATTTCAAAGTGCTGAAAATTGTCTAAACTCATTATGTGCAATTTTTTTTAAAATCGCCTCAATTTTGATTTTAGAAAAACTGGTTTTTCTTGTCAGTAAATATACTTGAAAGTCAGTGGAAATGCTTTTAACTTATCCACATAATTAGTGCGTTAAAATTGCAATACATTTCAAAGTGCTGAAAATTGTCTAAACTTATGATCTGCAATTTTTTTTCAAATCGCCTTCTACTCAATTTTTTATTTTAGAAAGATTGGTTTTTCTTGTCAGTAAAATTACTTGAAAGTCAGTGGAAATGCTTTTAACTTATCCACATAATTAGTGCGTTAAAACTGCAATACATTTCAAAGTGCTGAAAATTGTCTAAACTTATGATCTGCAATTTTTTTTCAAATCGCCTCAATTTTGAGTTTAGAAACACTGGTTTTTCTTGTCAGTAAAATTACTTGAAAGTCAGTGGAAATGCTTTTAACTTATCCACATAATTAGTGCGTTAAAATTGCAATACATTTCAAAGTGCTGAAAATTGTCTAAACTTATGATCTGCAATGTTTTTTAAAATCGCCTTCTACTCAATTTTGATTTTAGAAAGATTGGTTTTTCTTGTCAGTAAAATTACTTCAAAGTCAGTGGAAATGCTTTTAACTTATCCACATAATTGGTTCGTTAAAATTGCAATACATTTCAAAGTGCTGAAAATTGTCTAAACTTATGATCTGCAATTTTTTTTTAAATCGTCTTCTACTCAATTTTTTATTTTAGAAAGATTGGTTTTTCTTGTCAGTAAAATTACTTCAAAGTCAGTGGAAATGCTTTTAACTTATCCACATAATTAGTGCGTTAAAATTGCAATACATTTCAAAGTGCTGAAAATTGTCTAAACTTATAATCTGTAATTTTTTTTCAAATCGCCTTCTACTCAATTTTGATTTTAGAAACATTGGTTTTTCTTGTCAGTAAATTTACTTGAAAGTCAGTGGAAATGCTTTTAACTTATCCACATAATTAGTGCGTTAAAACTGCAATACATTTCAAAGTGCTGAAAATTGTCTAAACTTATGATCTGCAATTTTTTTTCAAATCGCCTCAATTTTGAGTTTAGAAACACTGGTTTTTCTTGTCAGTAAAATTACTTGAAAGTCAGTGGAAATGCTTTTAACTTATCCACATAATTAATGCGTTAAAATTGCAATACATTTCAAAGTGCTGAAAATTGTCTAAACTTATGATCTGCAATGTTTTTTTAAAATCGCCTTCTACTCAATTGTTATTTTAGAAAGATTGGTTTTTCTTGTCAGTAAAATTACTTGAAAGTCAGTGGAAATGCTTTTAACTTATCCACATAATTAGTGCGTTAAAATTGCAATACATTTCAAAGTGCTGAAAATTGTCTAAACTTATGATCTGCAATTTTTTTTTAAATCGCCTTCTAAATTTTGATTTTAGAACGATTGGTTTTTCTTGTCAGTAAATTTACTTGAAAGTCAGTGGAAATGCTTTTAACTTATCCACAAAATTAGTGCGTTAAAATTGCAATACATTTCAAAGTGCTGAAAATTGTCTAAACTCATTATGTGCAATTTTTTTTAAAATCGCCTCAATTTTGATTTTAGAAAAACTGGTTTTTCTTGTCAGTAAATATACTTGAAAGTCAGTGGAAATGCTTTTAACTTATCCACATAATTAGTGCGTTAAAATTGCAATACATTTCAAAGTGCTGAAAATTGTCTAAACTTATGATCTGCAATTTTTTTTCAAATCGCCTTCTACTCAATTTTTTATTTTAGAAAGATTGGTTTTTCTTGTCAGTAAAATTACTTGAAAGTCAGTGGAAATGCTTTTAACTTATCCACATAATTAGTGCGTTAAAACTGCAATACATTTCAAAGTGCTGAAAATTGTCTAAACTTATGATCTGCAATTTTTTTTCAAATCGCCTCAATTTTGAGTTTAGAAAAACTGGTTTTTCTTGTCAGTAAAATTACTTGAAAGTCAGTGGAAATGCTTTTAACTTATCCACATAATTAGTGCGTTAAAATTGCAATACATTTCAAAGTGCTGAAAATTGTCTAAACTTATGATCTGCAATGTTTTTTAAAATCGCCTTCTACTCAATTTTGATTTTAGAAAGATTGGTTTTTCTTGTCAGTAAAATTACTTCAAAGTCAGTGGAAATGCTTTTAACTTATCCACATAATTAGTGCGTTAAAATTGCAATACATTTCAAAGTGCTGAAAATTGTCTAAACTTATGATCTGCAATTTTTTTTCAAATCGCCTTCTACTCAATTTTTTATTTTAGAAGGATTGGTTTTTCTTGTCAGTAAAATTACTTGAAAGTCAGTGGAAATGCTTTTAACTTATCCACATAATTAGTGCGTTAAAATTGCAATACATTTCAAAGTGCTGAAAATTGTCTAAACTTATGATCTGCAATTTTTTTTCAAATCGCCTCAATTTTGATTTTAGAAAAACTGGTTTTTCTTGTCAGTGAAATTACTTGAAAGTCAGTGGAAATGCTTTTAACTTATCCACATAATTAGTGCGTTAAAATTGCAATACATTTCAAAGTGCTGAAAATTGTCTAAACTTATGATCTGCAATTTTTTTTTCTAATCGCCTTCTACTCAATTTTGATTTTAGAAACATTGGTTTTTCTTGTCAGTAAATTTACTTGAAAGTCAGTGGAAATGCTTTTAACTTATCCACATAATTAGTGCGTTAAAACTGCAATACATTTCAAAGTGCTGAAAATTGTCTAAACTTATGATCTGCAATTTTTTTTCAAATCGCCTCAATTTTGAGTTTAGAAACACTGGTTTTTCTTGTCAGTAAAATTACTTGAAAGTCAGTGGAAATGCTTTTAACTTATCCACATAATTAGTGCGCTAAAATTGCAATACATTTCAAAGTGCTGAAAATTGTCTAAACTTATTATCTGCAATTTTTTTTTAAATCGCCTTCTACTCAATTTTTTATTTTAGAAAGATTGGTTTTTCTTGTCAGTAAAATTACTTCAAAGTCAGTGGAAATGCTTTTAACTTATCCACATAATTAGTGCGTTAAAATTGCAATACATTTCAAAGTGCTGAAAATTGTCTAAACTTATGATCTGCAATATTTTTAAAAATCGCCTTCTACTCAATTTTAATTTTAAAAACATTGGTTTTTCTTGTCAGTAAAATTACTTGAAAGTCAGTGGAAATGCTTTTAACTTATCCACATAATTGGTGCGTTAAAATTGCAATACATTTCAAAGTGCTGAAAATTGTCTAAACTTATGATCTGCAATTTTTTTTAAAATCGTCTTCTACTCAATTTTTTATTTTAGAAATATTGGTTTTTCTTGTCAGTAAAATTACTTCAAAGTCAGTGGAAATGCTTTTAACTTATCCACATAATTAGTGCGTTAAAATTGCAATACATTTCAAAGTGCTGAAAATTGTCTAAACTTATGATCTGCAATTTTTTTTCAAATCGCCTCAATTTTGAGTTCAGAAACACTGGTTTTTCTTGTCAGTAAAATTACTTGAAAGTCAGTGGAAATGCTTTTAACTTATCCACATAATTAGTGCGTTAAAATTGCAATACATTTCAAAGTGCTGAAAATTGTCTAAACTTATGATCTGCAATTTTTTTTTAAATCGCCTTCTACTCAATTGTTATTTTAGAAAGATTGGTTTTTCTTGTCAGTAAATTTACTTGAAAGTCAGTGGAAATGCTTTTAACTTATCCACATAATTAGTGCGTTAAAATTGCAATACATTTAAAAGTGCTGAAAATTGTCTAAACTTATGATCTGCAATTTTTTTTCAAATCGCCTTCTACTTAATTTTGATTTTAGAACGATTGGTTTTTCTTGTCAGTAAATTTACTTGAAAGTCAGTGGAAATGCTTTTAACTTATCCACATAATTAGTGCGTTAAAATTGCAATACATTTCAAAGTGCTGAAAATTGTCTAAACTTATGATCTGCAATTTTTTTTCAAATCGCATCAATTTTGATTTTAGAAAAACTGGTTTTTCTTGTCAGTAAAATTACTTGAAAGTCAGTGGAAATGCTTTTAACTTATCCACATAATTAGTGCGTTAAAATTGCAATACATTTCAAAGTGCTGAAAATTGTCTAAACTTATTATCTGCAATTTTTTTTTAAATCGCCTTCTACTCAATTTTTTATTTTAGAAAGATTGGTTTTTCTTGTCAGTAAAATTACTTCAAAGTCAGTGGAAATGCTTTTAACTTATCCACATAATTAGTGCGTTAAAATTGCAATACATTTCAAAGTGCTGAAAATTGTCTAAACTTATGATCTGCAATATTTTTAAAAATCGCCTTCTACTCAATTTTGATTTTAGAAACATTGGTTTTTCTTGTCAGTAAAATTACTTGAAAGTCAGTGGAAATGCTTTTAACTTATCCACATAATTGGTGCGTTAAAATTGCAATACATTTCAAAGTGCTGAAAATTGTCTAAACTTATGATCTGCAATTTTTTTTTAAATCGTCTTCTACTCAATTTTTTATTTTAGAAAGATTGGTTTTTCTTGTCAGTAAAATTACTTCAAAGTCAGTGGAAATGCTTTTAACTTATCCACATAATTAGTGCGTTAAAATTGCAATACATTTCAAAGTGCTGAAAATTGTCTAAACTTATAATCTGTAATTTTTTTTCAAATCGCCTTCTACTCAATTTTGATTTTAGAAACATTGGTTTTTCTTGTCAGTAAATTTACTTGAAAGTCAGTGGAAATGCTTTTAACTTATCCACATAATTAATGCGTTAAAATTGCAATACATTTCAAAGTGCTGAAAATTGTCTAAACTTATGATCTGCAATGTTTTTTTAAAATCGCCTTCTACTCAATTTTTTATTTTAGAAAGATTGGTTTTTCTTGTCAGTAAAATTACTTGAAAGTCAGTGGAAATGCTTTTAACTTATCCACATAATTAGTGCGTTAAAATTGCAATACATTTCAAAGTGCTGAAAATTGTCTAAACTTATGATCTGCAATTTTTTTTCAAATCGCCTTCTAAATTTTGATTTTAGAACGATTGGTTTTTCTTGTCAGTAAATTTACTTGAAAGTCAGTGGAAATGCTTTTAACTTATCCACAAAATTAGTGCGTTAAAATTGCAATACATTTCAAAGTGCTGAAAATTGTCTAAACTCATTATGTGCAATTTTTTTTTAAATCGCCTCAATTTTGATTTTAGAAAAACTGGTTTTTCTTGTCAGTAAATATACTTGAAAGTCAGTGGAAATGCTTTTAACTTATCCACATAATTAGTGCGTTAAAATTGCAATACATTTCAAAGTGCTGAAAATTGTCTAAACTTATGATCTGCAATTTTTTTTCAAATCGCCTTCTACTCAATTTTTTATTTTAGAAAGATTGGTTTTTCTTGTCAGTAAAATTACTTGAAAGTCAGTGGAAATGCTTTTAACTTATCCACATAATTAGTGCGTTAAAACTGCAATACATTTCAAAGTGCTGAAAATTGTCTAAACTTATGATCTGCAATTTTTTTTCAAATCGCCTCAATTTTGAGTTTAGAAACACTGGTTTTTCTTGTCAGTAAAATTACTTGAAAGTCAGTGGAAATGCTTTTAACTTATCCACATAATTAGTGCGTTAAAATTGCAATACATTTCAAAGTGCTGAAAATTGTCTAAACTTATGATCTGCAATGTTTTTTAAAATCGCCTTCTACTCAATTTTGATTTTAGAAAGATTGGTTTTTCTTGTCAGTAAAATTACTTCAAAGTCAGTGGAAATGCTTTTAACTTATCCACATAATTAGTGCGTTAAAATTGCAATACATTTCAAAGTGCTGAAAATTGTCTAAACTTATGATCTGCAATGTTTTTTAAAATCGCCTTCTACTCAATTTTGATTTTAGAAAGATTGGTTTTTCTTGTCAGTAAAATTACTTGAAAGTCAGTGGAAATGCTTTTAACTTATCCACATAATTAGTGCGTTAAAATTGCAATACATTTCAAAGTGCTGAAAATTGTCTAAACTTATGATCTGCAATTTTTTTTCAAATCGCCTTCTACTCAATTTTTTATTTTAGAAGGATTGGTTTTTCTTGTCAGTAAAATTACTTGAAAGTCAGTGGAAATGCTTTTAACTTATCCACATAATTAGTGCGTTAAAATTGCAATACATTTCAAAGTGCTGAAAATTGTCTAAACTTATGATCTGCAATATTTTTAAAAATCGCCTTCTACTCAATTTTGATTTTAGAAACATTGGTTTTTCTTGTCAGTAAAATTACTTGAAAGTCAGTGGAAATGCTTTTAACTTATCCACATAATTGGTTCGTTAAAATTGCAATACATTTCAAAGTGCTGAAAATTGTCTAAACTTATGATCTGCAATTTTTTTTTAAATCGTCTTCTACTCAATTTTTTATTTTAGAAAGATTGGTTTTTCTTGTCAGTAAAATTACTTCAAAGTCAGTGGAAATGCTTTTAACTTATCCACATAATTAGTGCGTTAAAATTGCAATACATTTCAAAGTGCTGAAAATTGTCTAAACTTATAATCTGTAATTTTTTTTCAAATCGCCTTCTACTCAATTTTGATTTTAGAAACATTGGTTTTTCTTGTCAGTAAATTTACTTGAAAGTCAGTGGAAATGCTTTTAACTTATCCACATAATTAGTGCGTTAAAACTGCAATACATTTCAAAGTGCTGAAAATTGTCTAAACTTATGATCTGCAATTTTTTTTCAAATCGCCTCAATTTTGAGTTTAGAAACACTGGTTTTTCTTGTCAGTAAAATTACTTGAAAGTCAGTGGAAATGCTTTTAACTTATCCACATAATTAATGCGTTAAAATTGCAATACATTTCAAAGTGCTGAAAATTGTCTAAACTTATGATCTGCAATGTTTTTTTAAAATCGCCTTCTACTCAATTGTTATTTTAGAAAGATTGGTTTTTCTTGTCAGTAAAATTACTTGAAAGTCAGTGGAAATGCTTTTAACTTATCCACATAATTAGTGCGTTAAAATTGCAATACATTTCAAAGTGCTGAAAATTGTCTAAACTTATGATCTGCAATTTTTTTTTTAATCGCCTTCTAAATTTTGATTTTAGAACGATTGGTTTTTCTTGTCAGTAAATTTACTTGAAAGTCAGTGGAAATGCTTTTAACTTATCCACAAAATTAGTGCGTTAAAATTGCAATACATTTCAAAGTGCTGAAAATTGTCTAAACTCATTATGTGCAATTTTTTTTTAAATCGCCTCAATTTTGATTTTAGAAAAACTGGTTTTTCTTGCCAGTAAATATACTTGAAAGTCAGTGGAAATGCTTTTAACTTATCCACATAATTAGTGCGTTAAAATTGCAATACATTTCAAAGTGCTGAAAATTGTCTAAACTTATGATCTGCAATTTTTTTTCAAATCGCCTTCTACTCAATTTTTTATTTTAGAAAGATTGGTTTTTCTTGTCAGTAAAATTACTTGAAAGTCAGTGGAAATGCTTTTAACTTATCCACATAATTAGTGCGTTAAAACTGCAATACATTTCAAAGTGCTGAAAATTGTCTAAACTTATGATCTGCAATTTTTTTTCAAATCGCCTCAATTTTGAGTTTAGAAACACTGGTTTTTCTTGTCAGTAAAATTACTTGAAAGTCAGTGGAAATGCTTTTAACTTATCCACATAATTAGTGCGTTAAAATTGCAATACATTTCAAAGTGCTGAAAATTGTCTAAACTTATGATCTGCAATGTTTTTTAAAATCGCCTTCTACTCAATTTTGATTTTAGAAAGATTGGTTTTTCTTGTCAGTAAAATTACTTCAAAGTCAGTGGAAATGCTTTTAACTTATCCACATAATTAGTGCGTTAAAATTGCAATACATTTCAAAGTGCTGAAAATTGTCTAAACTTATGATCTGCAATTTTTTTTCAAATCGCCTTCTACTCAATTTTTTATTTTAGAAGGATTGGTTTTTCTTGTCAGTAAAATTACTTGAAAGTCAGTGGAAATGCTTTTAACTTATCCACATAATTAGTGCGTTAAAATTGCAATACATTTCAAAGTGCTGAAAATTGTCTAAACTTATGATCTGCAATTTTTTTTCAAATCGCCTCAATTTTGATTTTAGAAAAACTGGTTTTTCTTGTCAGTGAAATTACTTGAAAGTCAGTGGAAATGCTTTTAACTTATCCACATAATTAGTGCGTTAAAATTGCAATACATTTCAAAGTGCTGAAAATTGTCTAAACTTATGATCTGCAATTTTTTTTTCTAATCGCCTTCTACTCAATTTTGATTTTAGAAACATTGGTTTTTCTTGTCAGTAAATTTACTTGAAAGTCAGTGGAAATGCTTTTAACTTATCCACATAATTAGTGCGTTAAAACTGCAATACATTTCAAAGTGCTGAAAATTGTCTAAACTTATGATCTGCAATTTTTTTTCAAATCGCCTCAATTTTGAGTTTAGAAACACTGGTTTTTCTTGTCAGTAAAATTACTTGAAAGTCAGTGGAAATGCTTTTAACTTATCCACATAATTAGTGCGCTAAAATTGCAATACATTTCAAAGTGCTGAAAATTGTCTAAACTTATTATCTGCAATTTTTTTTTAAATCGCCTTCTACTCAATTTTTTATTTTAGAAAGATTGGTTTTTCTTGTCAGTAAAATTACTTCCAAGTCAGTGGAAATGCTTTTAACTTATCCACATAATTAGTGCGTTAAAATTGCAATACATTTCAAAGTGCTGAAAATTGTCTAAACTTATGATCTGCAATATTTTTTTAAATCGCCTTCTACTGAATTTTAATTTTAAAAACATTGGTTTTTCTTGTCAGTAAAATTACTTGAAAGTCAGTGGAAATGCTTTTAACTTATCCACATAATTGGTGCGTTAAAATTGCAATACATTTCAAAGTGCTGAAAATTGTCTAAACTTATGATCTGCAATTTTTTTTAAAATCGTCTTCTACTCAATTTTTTATTTTAGAAATATTGGTTTTTCTTGTCAGTAAAATTACTTCAAAGTCAGTGGAAATGCTTTTAACTTATCCACATAATTAGTGCGTTAAAATTGCAATACATTTCAAAGTGCTGAAAATTGTCTAAACTTATGATCTGCAATTTTTTTTCAAATCGCATCAATTTTGATTTTAGAAAAACTGGTTTTTCTTGTCAGTAAAATTACTTGAAAGTCAGTGGAAATGCTTTTAACTTATCCACATAATTAGTGCGTTAAAATTGCAATACATTTCAAAGTGCTGAAAATTGTCTAAACTTATGATCTGCAATTTTTTTTTTAATCGCCTTCTACTCAATTCTTATTTTAGAAAGATTGGTTTTTCTTGTCAGTAAAATTACTTGAAAGTCAGTGGAAATGCTTTTAACTTATCCACATAATTAGTGCGCTAAAATTGCAATACATTTCAAAGTGCTGAAAATTGTCTAAACTTATTATCTGCAATTTTTTTTTAAATCGCCTTCTACTCAATTTTTTATTTTAGAAAGATTGGTTTTTCTTGTCAGTAAAATTACTTCAAAGTCAGTGGAAATGCTTTTAACTTATCCACATAATTAGTGCGTTAAAATTGCAATACATTTCAAAGTGCTGAAAATTGTCTAAACTTATGATCTGCAATATTTTTAAAAATCGCCTTCTACTCAATTTTGATTTTAGAAACATTGGTTTTTCTTGTCAGTAAAATTACTTGAAAGTCAGTGGAAATGCTTTTAACTTATCCACATAATTGGTGCGTTAAAATTGCAATACATTTCAAAGTGCTGAAAATTGTCTAAACTTATGATCTGCAATTTTTTTTAAATCGTCTTCTACTCAATTTTTTATTTTAGAAAGATTGGTTTTTCTTGTCAGTAAAATTACTTCAAAGTCAGTGGAAATGCTTTTAACTTATCCACATAATTAGTGCGTTAAAATTGCAATACATTTCAAAGTGCTGAAAATTGTCTAAACTTATAATCTGTAATTTTTTTTCAAATCGCCTTCTACTCAATTTTGATTTTAGAAACATTGGTTTTTCTTGTCAGTAAATTTACTTGAAAGTCAGTGGAAATACTTTTAACTTATCCACATAATTAATGCGTTAAAATTGCAATACATTTCAAAGTGCTGAAAATTGTCTAAACTTATGATCTGCAATGTTTTTTTAAAATCGCCTTCTACTCAATTGTTATTTTAGAAAGATTGGTTTTTCTTGTCAGTAAAATTACTTGAAAGTCAGTGGAAATGCTTTTAACTTATCCACATAATTAGTGCGTTAAAATTGCAATACATTTCAAAGTGCTGAAAATTGTCTAAACTTATGATCTGCAATTTTTTTTCAAATCGCCTTCTAAATTTTGATTTTAGAACGATTGGTTTTTCTTGTCAGTAAATTTACTTGAAAGTCAGTGGAAATGCTTTTAACTTATCCACAAAATTAGTGCGTTAAAATTGCAATACATTTCAAAGTGCTGAAAATTGTCTAAACTCATTATGTGCAATTTTTTTTAAAATCGCCTCAATTTTGATTTTAGAAAAACTGGTTTTTCTTGTCAGTAAATATACTTGAAAGTCAGTGGAAATGCTTTTAACTTATCCACATAATTAGTGCGTTAAAATTGCAATACATTTCAAAGTGCTGAAAATTGTCTAAACTTATGATCTGCAATTTTTTTTCAAATCGCCTTCTACTCAATTTTTTATTTTAGAAAGATTGGTTTTTCTTGTCAGTAAAATTACTTGAAAGTCAGTGGAAATGCTTTTAACTTATCCACATAATTAGTGCGTTAAAACTGCAATACATTTCAAAGTGCTGAAAATTGTCTAAACTTATGATCTGCAATTTTTTTTCAAATCGCCTCAATTTTGAGTTTAGAAACACTGGTTTTTCTTGTCAGTAAAATTACTTGAAAGTCAGTGGAAATGCTTTTAACTTATCCACATAATTAGTGCGTTAAAATTGCAATACATTTCAAAGTGCTGAAAATTGTCTAAACTTATGATCTGCAATGTTTTTTAAAATCGCCTTCTACTCAATTTTGATTTTAGAAAGATTGGTTTTTCTTGTCAGTAAAATTACTTCAAAGTCAGTGGAAATGCTTTTAACTTATCCACATAATTAGTGCGTTAAAATTGCAATACATTTCAAAGTGCTGAAAATTGTCTAAACTTATGATCTGCAATTTTTTTTCAAATCGCCTTCTACTCAATTTTTTATTTTAGAAGGATTGGTTTTTCTTGTCAGTAAAATTACTTGAAAGTCAGTGGAAATGCTTTTAACTTATCCACATAATTAGTGCGTTAAAATTGCAATACATTTCAAAGTGCTGAAAATTGTCTAAACTTATGATCTGCAATTTTTTTTCAAATCGCCTCAATTTTGATTTTAGAAAAACTGGTTTTTCTTGTCAGTGAAATTACTTGAAAGTCAGTGGAAATGCTTTTAACTTATCCACATAATTAGTGCGTTAAAATTGCAATACATTTCAAAGTGCTGAAAATTGTCTAAACTTATGATCTGCAATTTTTTTTTCTAATCGCCTTCTACTCAATTTTGATTTTAGAAACATTGGTTTTTCTTGTCAGTAAATTTACTTGAAAGTCAGTGGAAATGCTTTTAACTTATCCACATAATTAGTGCGTTAAAACTGCAATACATTTCAAAGTGCTGAAAATTGTCTAAACTTATGATCTGCAATTTTTTTTCAAATCGCCTCAATTTTGAGTTTAGAAACACTGGTTTTTCTTGTCAGTAAAATTACTTGAAAGTCAGTGGAAATGCTTTTAACTTATCCACATAATTAGTGCGTTAAAATTGCAATACATTTCAAAGTGCTGAAAATTGTCTAAACTTATGATCTGCAATGTTTTTTAAAATCGCCTTCTACTCAATTGTTATTTTAGAAAGATTGGTTTTTCTTGTCAGTAAAATTACTTGAAAGTCAGTGGAAATGCTTTTAACTTATCCACATAATTAGTGCGTTAAAATTGCAATACATTTCAAAGTGCTGAAAATTGTCTAAACTTATGATCTGCAATTTTTTTTCAAATCGCCTTCTAAATTTTGATTTTAGAACGATTGGTTTTTCTTGTCAGTAAATTTACTTGAAAGTCAGTGGAAATGCTTTTAACTTATCCACAAAATTAGTGCGTTAAAATTGCAATACATTTCAAAGTGCTGAAAATTGTCTAAACTCATTATGTGCAATTTTTTTTCAAATCGCCTCAATTTTGATTTTAGAAAAACTGGTTTTTCTTGTCAGTAAAATTACTTGAAAGTCAGTGGAAATGCTTTTAACTTATCCACATAATTAGTGCGTTAAAATTGCAATACATTTCAAAGTGCTGAAAATTGTCTAAACTTATGATCTGTAATTTTTTTTCAAATCGCCTTCTACTCAATTTTGATTTTAGAAACATTGGTTTTTCTTGTCAGTAAATTTACTTGAAAGTCAGTGGAAATGCTTTTAACTTATCCACATAATTAGTGCGTTAAAACTGCAATACATTTCAAAGTGCTGAAAATTGTCTAAACTTATGATCTGCAATTTTTTTTCAAATCGCCTCAATTTTGAATTTAGAAACACTGGTTTTTCTTGTCAGTAAAATTACTTGAAAGTCAGTGGAAATGCTTTTAACTTATCCACATAATTAGTGCGTTAAAATTGCAATACATTTCAAAGTGCTGAAAATTGTCTAAACTTATGATCTGCAATTTTTTTTAAAATTGCCTTCTACTCAATTTTTTATTTTAGAAATATTGGTTTTTCTTGTCAGTAAAATTACTTGAAAGTCAGTGGAAATGCTTTTAACTTATCCACATAATTAGTGCGTTAAAACTGCAATACATTTCAAAGTGCTGAAAATTGTCTAAACTTATGATCTGCAATTTTTTTTCAAATCGCCTCAATTTTGAGTTTAGAAACACTGGTTTTTCTTGTCAGTAAAATTACTTGAAAGTCAGTGGAAATGCTTTTAACTTATCCACATAATTAGTGCGTTAAAATTGCAATACATTTCAAAGTGCTGAAAATTGTCTAAACTTATGATCTGCAATGTTTTTTAAAATCGCCTTCTACTCAATTGTTATTTTAGAAAGATTGGTTTTTCTTGTCAGTAAAATTACTTCAAAGTCAGTGGAAATGCTTTTAACTTATCCACATAATTAGTGCGTTAAAATTGCAATACATTTCAAAGTGCTGAAAATTGTCTAAACTTATGATCTGCAATTTTTTTTTAAATCGCCTTCTACTCAATTTTTTATTTTAGAAATATTGGTTTTTCTTGTCAGTAAAATTACTTGAAAGTCAGTGGAAATGCTTTTAACTTATCCACATAATTAGTGCGTTAAAATTGCAATACATTTCAAAGTGCTGAAAATTGTCTAAACTTATGATCTGCAATTTTTTTTAAAATTGCCTTCTACTCAATTTTTTATTTTAGAAATATTGGTTTTTCTTGTCAGTAAAATTACTTGAAAGTCAGTGGAAATGCTTTTAACTTATCCACATAATTAGTGCGTTAAAATTGCAATACATTTCAAAGTGCTGAAAATTGTCTAAACTTATGATCTGCAATTTTTTTTCAAATCGCCTCAATTTTGAGTTTAGAAACACTGGTTTTTCTTGTCAGTAAAATTACTTGAAAGTCAGTGGAAATGCTTTTAACTTATCCACATAATTAGTGCGTTAAAATTGCAATACATTTCAAAGTGCTGAAAATTGTCTAAACTTATGATCTACAATGTTTTTTAAAATCGCCTTCTACTCAATTTTTTATTTTAGAAAGATTGGTTTTTCTTGTCAGTAAAATTACTTCAAAGTCAGTGGAAATGCTTTTAACTTATCCACATAATTAGTGCGTTAAAATTGCAATACATTTCAAAGTGCTGAAAATTGTCTAAACTTATGATCTGCAATTTTTGTTAAATCGCTTTCTACTCAATTTTTATTTTAGAAAGATTGGTTTTTCTTGTCAGTAAAATTACTTGAAAGTCAGTGGAAATGCTTTTAACTTATCCACATAATTAGTGCGTTAAAATTGCAATACATTTCAAAGTGCTGAAAATTGTCTAAACTTATGATCTGCAATTTTTTTTCAAATCGCCTTCTACTCAATTTTGATTTTAGAACGATTGGTTTTTCTTGTCAGTAAATTTACTTGAAAGTCAGTGGAAATGCTTTTAACTTAATTAGTGCGTTAAAATTGCAATACATTTCAATGTGCTGAAAATTGTCTAAACTTATGATCTGCAATTTTTTTTCAAATCGCCTCAATTTTGATTTTGAGAAACATTGGTTTTTCTTGTCAGTAAAATTACTTGAAAGTCAGTGGAAATGCTTTTAACTTATCCACATAATTAGTGCGTTAAAATTGCAATACATTTCAAAGTGTTGAAAATTGTCTAAACTTATGATCTGCAATTTTTTTTTAAATCGCCTTCTACTCAATTTTTATTTTAGAAACATTGGTTTTTCTTTTCAGTAAATTTACTTGAAAGTCAGTGGAAATGCTTTTAACTTATCCACATAATTATTGCGTTAAAATTGCAATACATTTCAAAGTGCTGAAAATTGTCTAAACTTATGATCTGCAATTTTTTTTAAAATCGCCTTCTACTCAATTTTTTATTTTAGAAATATTGGTTTTTCTTGTCAGTAAAATTACTTGAAAGTCAGTGGAAATGCTTTTAACTTATCCACATAATTAGTGCGTTAAAATTGCAATACATTTCAAAGTGCTGAAAATTGTCCAAACTTATTATCTGTAATTTTTTTTCAAATCGCCTTCTACTCAATTTTGATTTTAGAAACATTGGTTTTTCTTGTCAGTAAATTTACTTGAAAGTCAGTGGAAATGCTTTTAACTTATCCACATAATTAGTGCGTTAAAACTGCAATACATTTCAAAGTGCTGAAAATTGTCTAAACTTATGATCTGCAATTTTTTTTCAAATCGCCTCAATTTTGAATTTAGAAACACTGGTTTTTCTTGTCAGTAAAATTACTTGAAAGTCAGTGGAAATGCTTTTAACTTATCCACATAATTAGTGCGTTAAAATTGCAATACATTTCAAAGTGCTAAAAATTGTCTAAACTTATGATCTGCAATTTTTTTTTAAATTGCCTTCTACTCAATTTTTTATTTTAGAAATATTGGTTTTTCTTGCCAGTAAAATTACTTGAAAGTCAGTGGAAATGCTTTTAACTTATCCACATAATTAGTGCGTTAAAACTGCAATACATTTCAAAGTGCTGAAAATTGTCTAAACTTATGATCTGCAATTTTTTTTCAAATCGCCTCAATTTTGAGTTTAGAAACACTGGTTTTTCTTGTCAGTAAAATTACTTGAAAGTCAGTGGAAATGCTTTTAACTTATCCACATAATTAGTGCGTTAAAATTGCAATACATTTCAAAGTGCTGAAAATTGTCTAAACTTATGATCTGCAATGTTTTTTAAAATCGCCTTCTACTCAATTGTTATTTTAGAAAGATTGGTTTTTCTTTTCAGTAAAATTACTTCAAAGTCAGTGGAATTGCTTTTAACTTACCACATAATTAGTGCGTTAAAATTGCAATACATTTCAAAGTGCTGAAAATTGTCTAAACTTATGATCTGCAATTTTTTTTAAAATCGCTTTCTACTCAATTTTTATTTTAGAAAGATTGGTTTTTCTTGTCAGTAAAATTACTTGAAAGTCAGTGGAAATGCTTTTAACTTATCCACATAATTAGTGCGTTAAAATTGCAATACATTTCAAAGTGCTGAAAATTGTCTAAACTTATGATCTGCAATTTTTTTTCAAATCGCCTTCTACTCAATTTTGATTTTAGAACGATTGGTTTTTCTTGTCAGTAAATTTACTTGAAAGTCAGTGGAAATGCTTTTAACTTATCCACATAATTAGTGCGTTAAAATTGCAATACATTTCAATGTGCTGAAAATTGTCTAAACTTATGATCTGCAATTTTTTTCAAATCGCCTCAATTTTGATTTTGAGAAACATTGGTTTTTCTTGTCAGTAAAATTACTTGAAAGTCAGTGGAAATGCTTTTAACTTATCCACATAATTAGTGCGTTAAAATTGCAATACATTTCAAAGTGTTGAAAATTGTCTAAACTTATGATCTGCAATTTTTTTTCAAATCGCCTTCTACTCAATTTTTATTTTAGAAACATTGGTTTTTCTTGTCAGTAAATTTACTTGAAAGTCAGTGGAAATGCTTTTAACTTATCCACATAATTATTGCGTTAAAATTGCAATACATTTCAAAGTGCTGAAAATTGTCTAAACTTATGATCTGCAATTTTTTTTTAAATCGCCTTCTACTCAATTTTTTATTTTAGAAATATTGGTTTTTCTTGTCAGTAAAATTACTTGAAAGTCAGTGGAAATGCTTTTAACTTATCCACATAATTAGTGCGTTAAAATTGCAATACATTTCAAAGTGCTGAAAATTGTCTAAACTTATGATCTGCAATTTTTTTTTAAATTGCCTTCTACTCAATTTTTTATTTTAGAAATATTGGTTTTTCTTGTCAGTAAATTTACTTGAAAGTCAGTGGAAATGCTTTTAACTTATCCACATAATTAGTGCGTTAAAATTGCAATACATTTCAAAGTGCTGAAAATTGTCTAAACTTATGATCTGCAATTTTTTTTCAAATCGCCTCAATTTTGAATTTAGAAACACTGGTTTTTCTTGTCAGTAAAATTACTTGAAAGTCAGTGGAAATGCTTTTAACTTATCCACATAATTAGTGCGTTAAAATTGCAATACATTTCAAAGTGCTGAAAATTGTCTAAACTTATGATCTGCAATGTTTTTTAAAATTGCCTTCTACTCAATTTTTTATTTTAGAAAGATTGGTTTTTCTTGTCAGTAAAATTACTTCAAAGTCAGTGGAAATGCTTTTAACTTATCCACATAATTAGTGCGTTAAAATTGCAATACATTTCAAAGTGCTGAAAATTGTCTAAACTTATGATCTGCAATTTTTGTTAAATCGCCTCAATTTTGAGTTTAGAAAGATTGGTTTTTCTTGTCAGTAAAATTACTTGAAAGTCAGTGGAAATGCTTTTAACTTATCCACATAATTAGTGCGTTAAAATTGCAATACATTTCAAAGTGCTGAAAATTGTCTAAACTTATGATCTGCAATTTTTTTTCAAATCGCCTTCTACTCAATTTTGATTTTAGAACGATTGGTTTTTCTTGTCAGTAAATTTACTTGAAAGTCAGTGGAAATGCTTTTAACTTATCCACATAATTAGTGCGTTAAAATTGCAATACATTTCAATGTGCTGAAAATTGTCTAAACTTATGATCTGCAATTTTTTTTCAAATCGCCTTCTACTCAATTTTTATTTTAGAAACATTGGTTTTTCTTTTCAGTAAATTTACTTGAAAGTCAGTGGAAATGCTTTTAACTTATCCACATAATTAGTGCGTTAAAACTGCAATACATTTCAAAGTGCTGAAAATTGTCTAAACTTATGATCTGCAATTTTTTTTCAAATCGCCTAAATTTTGAATTTAGAAACACTGGTTTTTCTTGTCAGTAAAATTACTTGAAAGTCAGTGGAAATGCTTTTAACTTATCCACATAATTAGTGCGTTAAAATTGCAATACATTTTAAAGTGCTGAAAATTGTCTAAACTTATGATCTGCAATTTTTTTTGTAAATTACCTTCTACTCAATTTTTTATTTTAGAAATATTGGTTTTTCTTGTCAGTAAAATTACTTGAAAGTCAGTGGAAATGCTTTTAACTTATCCACATAATTAGTGCGTTAAAATTGCAATACATTTCAAAGTGCTGAAAATTGTCTAAACTTATGATCTGCAATTTTTTTTCAAATCGCCTCAATTTTGAGTTTAGAAACACTGGTTTTTCTTGTCAGTAAAATTACTTGAAAGTCAGTGGAAATGCTTTTAACTTATCCACATAATTAGTGCGTTAAAATTGCAATACATTTCAAAGTGCTGAAAATTGTCTAAACTTATGATCTGCAATTTTTGTTAAATCGCTTTCTACTCAATTTTTATTTTAGAAAGATTGGTTTTTCTTGTCAGTAAAATTACTTGAAAGTCAGTGGAAATGCTTTTAACTTATCCACATAATTAGTGCGTTAAAATTGCAATACATTTCAAAGTGCTGAAAATTGTCTAAACTTATGATCTGCAATTTTTTTTCAAATTGCCTTCTACTCAATTTTGATTTTAGAACGATTGGTTTTTCTTGTCAGTAAATTTACTTGAAAGTCAGTGGAAATGCTTTTAACTTATCCACATAATTAGTGCGTTAAAATTGCAATACATTTCAATGTGCTGAAAATTGTCTAAACTTATGATCTGCAATTTTTTTTCAAATCGCCTTCTACTCAATTTTTATTTTAGAAACATTGGTTTTTCTTTTCAGTAAATTTACTTGAAAGTCAGTGGAAATGCTTTTAACTTATCCACATAATTATTGCGTTAAAATTGCAATACATTTCAAAGTGCTGAAAATTGTCTAAACTTATGATCTGCAATTTTTTTTCAAATCGCCTCAATTTTGAGTTTAGAAACACTGGTTTTTCTTGTCAGTAAAATTACTTGAAAGTCAGTGGAAATGCTTTTAACTTATCCACATAATTAGTGCGTTAAAATTGCAATACATTTCAAAGTGCTGAAAATTGTCTAAACTTATGATCTGCAATGTTTTTTAAAATCGCCTTCTACTCAATTTTTTATTTTAGAAAGATTGGTTTTTCTTGTCAGTAAAATTACTTCAAAGTCAGTGGAAATGCTTTTAACTTATCCACATAATTAGTGCGTTAAAATTGCAATACATTTCAAAGTGCTGAAAATTGTCTAAACTTATGATCTGCAATTTTTGTTAAATCGCTTTCTACTCAATTTTTATTTTAGAAAGATTGGTTTTTCTTGTCAGTAAAATTACTTGAAAGTCAGTGGAAATGCTTTTAACTTATCCACATAATTAGTGCGTTAAAATTGCAATACATTTCAAAGTGCTGAAAATTGTCTAAACTTATGATCTGCAATTTTTTTTCAAATCGCCTTCTACTCAATTTTGATTTTAGAACGATTGGTTTTTCTTGTCAGTAAATTTACTTGAAAGTCAGTGGAAATGCTTTTAACTTATCCACATAATTAGTGCGTTAAAATTGCAATACATTTCAATGTGCTGAAAATTGTCTAAACTTATGATCTGCAATTTTTTTTCAAATCGCCTTCTACTCAATTTTGATTTTAGAAACATTGGTTTTTCTTGTCAGTAAATTTACTTGAAAGTCAGTGGAAATGCTTTTAACTTATCCACATAATTAGTGCGTTAAAACTGCAATACATTTCAAAGTGCTGAAAATTGTCTAAACTTATGATCTGCAATTTTTTTTCAAATCGCCTCAATTTTGAATTTAGAAACACTGGTTTTTCTTGTCAGTAAAATTACTTGAAAGTCAGTGGAAATGCTTTTAACTTATCCACATAATTAGTGCGTTAAAATTGCAATACATTTTAAAGTGCTGAAAATTGTCTAAACTTATGATCTGCAATTTTTTTTTAAATTGCCTTCTACTCAATTTTTTATTTTAGAAATATTGGTTTTTCTTGTCAGTAAAATTACTTGAAAGTCAGTGGAAATGCTTTTAACTTATCCACATAATTAGTGCGTTAAAATTGCAATACATTTCAAAGTGCTGAAAATTGTCTAAACTTATGATCTGCAATTTTTTTTCAAATCGCCTCAATTTTGAGTTTAGAAACACTGGTTTTTCTTGTCAGTAAAATTACTTGAAAGTCAGTGGAAATGCTTTTAACTTATCCACATAATTAGTGCGTTAAAATTGCAATACATTTCAAAGTGCTGAAAATTGTCTAAACTTATGATCTGCAATTTTTGTTAAATCGCTTTCTACTCAATTTTTATTTTAGAAAGATTGGTTTTTCTTGTCAGTAAAATTACTTGAAAGTCAGTGGAAATGCTTTTAACTTATCCACATAATTAGTGCGTTAAAATTGCAATACATTTCAAAGTGCTGAAAATTGTCTAAACTTATGATCTGCAATTTTTTTTCAAATCGCCTTCTACTCAATTTTGATTTTAGAACGATTGGTTTTTCTTGTCAGTAAATTTACTTGAAAGTCAGTGGAAATGCTTTTAACTTATCCACATAATTAGTGCGTTAAAATTGCAATACATTTCAATGTGCTGAAAATTGTCTAAACTTATGATCTGCAATGTTTTTTAAAATCGCCTTCTACTCAATTGTTATTTTAGAAACATTGGTTTTTCTTTTCAGTAAATTTACTTGAAAGTCAGTGGAAATGCTTTTAACTTATCCACATAATTATTGCGTTAAAATTGCAATACATTTCAAAGTGCTGAAAATTGTCTAAACTTATGATCTGCAATTTTTTTTTAAATCGCCTTCTACTCAATTTTTTATTTTAGAAATATTGGTTTTTCTTGTCAGTAAAATTACTTGAAAGTCAGTGGAAATGCTTTTAACTTATCCACATAATTAGTGCGTTAAAATTGCAATACATTTCAAAGTGCTGAAAATTGTCTAAACTTATGATCTGTAATTTTTTTTCAAATCGCCTTCTACTCAATTTTGATTTTAGAAACATTGGTTTTTCTTGTCAGTAAATTTACTTGAAAGTCAGTGGAAATGCTTTTAACTTATCCACATAATTAGTGCGTTAAAACTGCAATACATTTCAAAGTGCTGAAAAATTGTCTAAACTTATGATCTGCAATTTTTTTTTCAAATCGCCTCAATTTTTGAATTTAGAAACACTGGTTTTTCTTGTCAGTAAAATTACTTGAAAGTCAGTGGAAATGCTTTTAACTTATCCACATAATTAGTGCGTTAAAATTGCAATACATTTTAAAGTGCTGAAAATTGTCTAAACTTATGATCTGCAATTTTTTTTTAAAATTGCCTTCTACTCAATTTTTTATTTTAGAAATATTGGTTTTTCTTGTCAGTAAAATTACTTGAAAGTCAGTGGAAATGCTTTTAACTTATCCACATAATTAGTGCGTTAAAATTGCAATACATTTCAAAGTGCTGAAAATTGTCTAAACTTATGATCTGCA